>JANHMN010000004.1:27412454-27497352 GCA_030674055.1 Rhabdomys pumilio | reverse complement strand
ATATATATATATATATATATATATATATATATATACCTACATGCCAGAAGAGGGCTTCAGATCTCATTATAGGTGGTTATGAGCCACCATGTGGGTATTTGGAAGAACAGCCAGGGTTCTTAACCTCTGAGCCATCTCTCTACCTCCCCTTTAACTGTTTTTTCAAGACAGGGTTTCTCTGTGTAGGCTTGGCTGTTCTGGAACTTGCTCTGTAGACCAGGCTGGCTTTAAACTTACAGAGATGTATCTGCCTCTGCCTCCTGAGTGCTGGGATCAAAGGTGTGCGCTACTACTGCCAGGCAGAGTCCATTTGTATTTATTTATTTATTTATTTATTTATTTATTTATTTATTTATTTTTAGCTTATGTGCATTGGTGTTTTTACTTTGTGTATGTTTGTGTGAGGGTGTTGGATCCCCTGGCACTGGGGTTACAGACAGTTGTGAGCTGCCATGTGGGTGCTGGGAATTGAACTCAGGTCCTCTGGAAGAGTTAAGTGGCTCTTAACTGCTATCTCTCCAGCTTCCAGAGTCCACTCTTAATACATTTCCTGGTGGCCTCATTTCTTGTCTCGTCTCTACAGGCTCTGATGTGACAGTACAAGTGAACACAGCTGAACTCAGGCTTGTATTCCAACTGCCCTTTGGTTCACACACCAGAACGTTCCTCCAGGAAGTTGCCAGAGCCTGTCCAGGTAGGTAAGAGCCAGGCAGGATTCCTGGAAAGGCTGTGTTGGCTGGGGGCGCTGTCCTACCCTCTCAGTAGTGACAGTTGACATTCCAATCCATTGGGATCATACCACAGTTTCTGTACCCATCTCAAGGATGCTGGCATGGAGTCATGGTGCCTGGGCTGCCAGCCAGCTACTGTGTTTGCTTTTCCTTTTTGAGATGAGGGTTTTGCTTCCAATTCCTGATCTTTCTGCCTCAGCCTCCGTCCAGAGTGTTGGGGTTACAAGCATGTGTACCACACCTGGCCAGCATTTGGTTTTCCGTTTCTGGTTTCTAAACCTGAATGTTAAGTGAGCTGTGACTCTGAGGATTTAGGGCTTTTTCCAAGTTAGCTGGGAGGTCCAAAGTCTCTAGTATCCATAGCTACAACCAAGAGAAGTCTGTCAAATGTGTTCTGCTTAAACCTTGCTCTGTTCCCCACTGCAGCTGAGAAGAAAAACAAAAGTCTAGCTTTGGCCCAGCAAAAAGAAGTTGGTGCCATTTGACAAAATTTGTTTAGATGGGAGGTTAGCCAGGCAAGCGTTGGAGAGGTTAAATACAGAACAGAGGCCCAGTGACAGAGTATGCAAATTCATGGTGCCAGGTGCTGGAGCTCAGGTGCTCACCAGGCACTAGTATGAAGGAGACCCTTTAAAGCTAATGTCTGGTCTCTGCAGGAATGTATGGAGGGTTTGTCTCCTATGACAACTGCCTATGGGGCCTTAACTTCCAGCTCCAAGCATTTCACTAGGTGTGCCTGGAAGGTGACTGGCTTTGGGGTAAAAGGAAATCAGGACAAGAATGAATGGAGCTTTGGATGGGTTTAAGTGCTATTCTATAAACATTAATATTAATAAATGAATGAATAAATAAGTAAATAAACACAATGTAAAATAATAAAGATAATTTATGATTGTTAGTGGTTGCAGGTAAGGGAATAATAATAATGATAATAATAATTAATAATTTAGGTTGGGCATCCTTAACATGGCTGAAATCCTCCAAAATACAAACTTTTTTTTTTTTTTTTTTGAGACAGTTTCCTGGAACTCACTCTGCAGACCAGGTTGGCCTCAAACTCAGAGATCCACCAGCCCCTACTACTTCCTGAGTAGTAGGTTTAAAGGCATGTGCCACCATTGCCTGGCATGTCTAAAGTTTATCATCGATGTCTCATGCTTTAGATTCCTTCTCTCTTCCTCTTCTCTCTCTCTCTCTCTCTCTCTCTCTCTCTCTCTCTCTTTCTCTCTCTCACTCACTATTTTTGAGACAAGGTCTCAGTACACATAGATCTGGGTGTCTTGAAACTCAGTATGTGGACCAGGCTGGTCTTAAACTCACAGAGAATCTGCCTCCCAAGGGCTGGGATTAAAGGTATTTGGCACCATATCCAGCCAGACTCTTTTCTAAGACCACTAATTCTTGCCATATCTTACTAGGTTGGTATTATCAGTGTCTATATAGATAAAGGAACTCAGGCTTAGTGAGGGCAAGGGTCCTGCCTGCCTGTATGGCTAGCAAGCTGGCAAAGTAGGTTCTTCCTAGGTGAGACCAGGATTGTCCAGATGTCCTCTGGACCCTGAGGCTTTGCTGGAGAGCTTCCTTGACTTGTGCCTTCCTTCTTGTGTAAACAGTTCAGAGAAAGCTTCCTGGAGGAGGTGATGTTAAAGATCAGACTATAAGGAAGAACAAGCACCTCCCCCCTCCCCAAATCAGGCAAAAGGAGGAGAAAGGGCATTGGGCATACAGGAGCAGTAGTTGGCGATACTCAGCTTGGGACAGGTGTGGAGAGCTGTGCCAAAGAGGCTAGCAAAGGACAACTCACAAAGAGTAACAAAGTCCAGAGACGCTTGCACTCTGCCCTGTAGCTTGTGGAGAGGTCTTAAAAGAGTTTTCAAATGTTTCCAGTAAGATTCGAAAGTTTGAGACACTCCACTGGTGACAGGCATGGAAGGCGGTGAGAGCCCGGAGCAGGGACATTAGAACAATAAGTAGGCATCTGCCACCATGGTATAAAGCATAAGGCATAGGGGCTGGAGAGTTGGCTCAGTCCTTAAGAGTACTAGCTGCTCTTGCAGAGGCCTTTGAATTCAATTCCCAGCACCTACATGACAGCTTATAACTATCTGTGACTCCAGGTCTTGGGGACCTGACACCCTCTTTTGGCCTCCTTGCATACTAGCATATGTGAGGTACAAATGTATAGATTCTGACAAAACATTCATCCTCATAAAATAAACTGTTTTTTATTTTTTATTTTTATTAAATATGAGGCTTAGACTGGGATGTGATCATAGGACTTGGGAAGATGAGACAGAAAGTAAGGAGATTTTAATCCTAGCACTTGGGAGGCAGAGGCAGGCAGATTTCTGAGTTCGAGGCCAGCCTGGTCTACAGAGTGAGTTCCAGGACAGCCTGGGCCACACAGAGAAACCCTGTCTCAAAACAAAACAAAACAAAACAAACAAAAAAAAAAAAAAGAAAGAAAAAAGAAAGGAGATCATTCAGATGAGACCCAAGGTACCACGGGGGCCATGAGTTTGGGCTGTGTTGACAACTTCATCCCAACTGACCGGAACACTGCCTGTACACATTAGACGTGAAATAAATATTTGCTGAGTGGATGATCAGAGTATGGCATTGTTATCTGTTGTCAAGGTCCAGGCTGAGTGTTTCCAGCTTCTTGGCCTCTTACCCAAAGAATTGAAAAGAAGGGCTCACACAGATTTGCAAAAAAAGCCAGCTAACATCAGTGGAGCAAAGGCATAGTGTAAATCCTAGAGGGAGACACCGTCAAGATTGACTCAAGGGTCCAGGGATATCACCTAGTGTTAGAAGGGATTCGTTATTAAGGGGTCTAGTATTGGTGGTAGGCTAAGTCATATATTCATTCTTCTACGGTGTGTTCCCCTTCCTATAATGCATCTGATTTTAATCATCTGCATTTCCAATTATGTATAGGCATTGGGAATAGGTAAATAGAGAAATTTCCCCTAAAATATTACCAGAGGACACAGTTATGCCTGACTTCTCATTTACCCAAACTAGTTCAGGCTGGATCAGTCCTTCTACTCTTCATTCATAAATTCATTGGGAATGGGATTGAATAGAAAACTGTCTAAATTTGATTGATATCAGAGGTAGAGAAACTAACACTATTGTTCAGAGATGGGTGCATGTGTATAGAATCATATAGAATTCAGAGATATGAAGCTGAGGTGGTTCTGAAGTTGCTGGGTGAGTTGTTAAGAGAGGTGTGTGAGTGCATGGTATGTGCAAATGTAGGACTTAGGCAGCCAAAAGAATTATTTCAAGAGTGGTGTGTAGCCTGGTGGTGGTGGCGCACGCCTTTCATCCCAGCACTTGAGAGGCAGAGGCAGGTGGATTTCTGAGTTCAAGGCCAGCCTGGTCTACAGAGTGAGTTCCAGGACAGCCTGGGCTACACAGAGAAACCCTGTCTCGAAAAACCAAAAAAAAAAAAAAAAAAAAAAAGAGTGGTGTGTGTGTGTGTGTGTGTGTGTGTGTGAGAGAGAGAGAGAGAGACAGAGAGACAGAGGAGAGAGAGACAGAGACAAAGAGAAAGAGAGAGACAGAGAAAGAGAGAGAGAAAGAGAGAGAGAGAGAGAGAGAGAGAGAGAGAGAGAGAGGCAGATTAAGGATATGTCAATCTGTGTCTGTCTTGCAGACTTCTCATCTGCTCTTTCCTTGGGGGTTCCACACCTTGTCTGAGGTAACCAGCAGGGAAGTTCTGTTGTTCAGAACAATATGAACCAACTCATATTGTTCTGACTATCAGGACAGGGCTTCCTTAGGAAGGAATACCCTGTCCCGAAAAACCAAAAAAAAAAAACCAAAAAAAAAAAAAAATTTTTTTTTGAAAAGAGAAGGGCTTTTAAGTGTATTGTATAAGATGACACAGCAAATGTAAGATAAGAAACCTACCCTAAGACCATTCATGAGCTGAAGTAACAAGTAGGTTTTTGACACCAAGACCCACCAAATGCCACAATTTTAGCTGGTGGTTGGCACCCCAGCTCTGCCACTTTCTGTGTGTGGATCTGGATGGCTGGGTCTTTCACTTCTTCAGACTTTAGCTTTCTGATCTGTATGGTAGAAATAGAAAGATAAACCTGACTTACTTAAGAATCTAAGGGTGTTGTGAGGATCAGATAAGACTGGATATGGGCTAGTAGTAAGTAACACTGAAAATAATTTGAAAGCAGTGCCTGGCCACGCCACAACCCAGGACTTGAGCTTAGGTCTCCTCAGTGCAGATGGATCTGGTTCATGCAGTTATACAAGCTGAGCAGGCAGGACGAGAAGGGTTTAGCAAGAAGGGTTAATGCTACGGTTTGAGAGTCAGACAGAACTGGTTTGAGTCAGAAGCAGAGGTTGCTCAGGAACTTCTGGAGGGGAGAGGTGCCCATTGGGTTAGGAGTACCAGAAGGCTGTCTTTTTTTTTTTTTGGACAAGATTTCAATGTGTTGCTCAGGCTGGCCTGGGATTCATAATTTTTCTTGCTTCATAAAAAATTAATAATTTTTCAAAAAAAAATTTTTTTTTCTAAAGCCTGAGATTACATGAGTGCAGCCCAGGCTGATCCTGAACTTCTGGTCCTCCCGCTTCAACCTCCTTAGTTTTGGGACTATGGGTATGTGTCCTCCCTCACCCACACAGTTTTATGAGGTGCTGGGTATCCAACCCATAGCTTGGTGGTGCATGCTAGGCAAGCAGTCCTACCCAGCTGCATTCCCAGGCCCCAGAGGGCTTGTCTTAATAGTATATTAAATAACATATGAAATATAGCTTATTTCTAGTTTGTTGTGGGCAGGAAGTTCAGAAGGATGGGCTGCGAAGTTAAATCTCCCAGCCTTTTCTTTAGTGCTAGCATCTGGGTAAGTATCCACTTTGTGACCTTGGATAAATTATTCTTCCTGAACTCAGTTGCCTCCTCTATAAAATTAGGATAATAATTCTCCACCTAATAAAGTTTGTTGGATAATGAAGCCTGTTCTGCTTTAGCAGAGCGACTTTCGTCTTCACTTCTGTTGATTGCATTTGGATTACAGATCTAAGGTGGGCAGGAGCGAAGCGGGCTTGGAGAGTCTCCATCACATACACATCTTACAGAAGTGCAGCTGGCTTTTCAACCCCGAGGCTCAGTCCGTGCTCCACTGTCTCCGTCACAGGTTTCGACCCTGAGACGCGGGATCCCGAGTTTCTGTGGCTGTCCAGACGTAGATGCGCCGAGCCCGATGCGGAGTCCCCGAAACCGCGCGAGTGGAATTCGGACCCGGGTACCTGGAGTGGGTTTGCGCCCATTGGAGGAGGCAGGTATCAGTCTCTGAATGCACGGCGAGGGTTGGAGGATGTCTTTGCCTCAGGGGCCCTAGCTACATTCTGCTTTGGGGCGGAGCCACTGCAGAGTCGGAATTTCTATTGGCGGAGGAGGTGCATGAGGGCGGGCCTGTGCGAGGACGGAGCTCGCGCGGCGGGCAGCGGGATGAAGCGCTTGAGGAAGCAGACTGGGAAATGTCGGCAGGCGGCGGCTCTCGGGAGCGCGACTGTGCAGGTCGGGCGGTCGCTGCGGAGCGGGGCTATGGTGTTGGGCTATCGGGAGGACTGGCGGGTCGGCAGATGGCTGTGTGGGGGCGAAGGTCAAGGTCTTGGCCATCGGCGAGGCGGGGATGCTGCGACTCAAGTTCTGCTGGGAAGTTACTCTCCGCCAGGCTGGAGGGCAACAGGCCGGTGACCAGCGAGTACCCGGGAATCCTAAGGCAGAGGGGTTAAGGAAGCCCGGTTGGTGGCCGAGTGTGTGACCTTGTGCTGCTTGCTTATTCCCTTTGGCATTTCGGTTTCTCCAGCCGAGGTAGTTCCTCAGTCCTGGCCTTTCGAGGGTGGTGTGTGTCTGTGGGGGTGTGGGCGACTGTGACAGAGTTGTCTTCGGATGAGGCGTGGTGTGTGCTAGCATTCTCTGTGCTTTTTACAGCCGCTAGGACAGAGTGGCCTGTGCACGTAGCAGGAGTGCAGGGAGCCCTGGCTACTGTGAGACTGGAAGCCCTCGGGGATGAGGTTAACGGGTGAACCCAACCAGGTTTCTGCCACTTGTCCCTTGGTGGATAATGTGCACTACAAAGGCTAATTGTTGAACAAGGTATTGTCCTTTGCAGAAGGAGAGAGAGGCTCGGGGCTGAAATTTGGGTCAGCCCTGTGATTTAGGGCTCCCTGGCGTTTGTTTTCCCCAGGGTGCTGTACATGAAGCACCAGGTTCCTAAGGGCTTTGTCACAATCACTAGTACCCATTTCTGTCATTCCTGTCCGTGCTTTGCTAGCGACGAAAGTCCCCGTCAAGTAGCCTTGTCAAGTATGGGCCAGGACATTTGCAATTATGAGGCTTGAAAAGTATGAGGAGTTGGGGCGAGGTGATACATTAAGCAAGAGTTTGTAAAACGAGATGAAACTAGGCAGCAGAGGACTTCCTCAGCCTTTCCTTCCTTGAAGCTACCACAAGATGCCACTGAAGCCTGTGATGGTGTAGATAGTGTGCGTCTTTCTCGGGCTTATCTCAGCGCTCACTTGCACAGCTGTTGCTTCAGTTTCCGTGAGCTTCTGGATTGTGGTACTGGGACCGGTGAGTGTTTAAGATTAAACTGGTTTCTTGCCCTTTACAACAGGCTACCAGAAATGCAGTTAAGTTGAGAGCCAGCACAAAGAGGTGGCCTCTGCCTTCTGCCCACACGCCAGAGCTGGGCTTCTAGTAGAGAGATATAGACCATGAGAAATTAGGGCAACCAGCTCTGAAAAGAGTTATCTGCCCCAGGGTAAAATATGTGCACCGGTCGCAGAAGCATTCATCTCGCTTCACAAAGGAAAAAAAAAAAAACTGGCTACATCCTGGAGAGGAATTACTGTCAAGATTTTGCTTTGATTTTTTAATTCCAAAGATTCATCCTCGTCATAATACCCAATAGTATATGAGATTATGGGACTGCTAAATTGCTGTTGTTGAAACTGGAAAAGATGGTACCAAACCAAGCCCCCATTTCTGTTTGGGTCATCTCTAATTCCAGAGTTGCTCTAGCCTCAACAGAGAGTCACTTCTTTCAGAAATGGAAGGAACCCTTTTGAGCCACTTCTGGATGCACCAGTAGATCCAGTCCCAGTGGAAACAAGTAGTGGATTTTAATTCTTCCTGTGTGTTGACCATTAAAATACCCATTTCCTCCAAACCTGGGGAACTAACCCAAGGCAAAATGCTGCTTCCCAGTGCTGTCTAGCCAGGTGCCGTAACAGATGCCTGCAATCCCAGCAGGTGAAAGGTGGGAGCAGCAGAGCAAGGAGTGTAGAGTAAGCACAAGGCCAGTGGCTAGTTAGCTTACATGAAGTGAAACACCATCTCATTAAAACCAACATCCCAACAACAATGGATTAAAAACCAAACAACTATTCTTTAGGAGCTGACGTTCTGCTGAAGAGAGGTCTGCTAGGCTAGTGTATAAATAGAGCTGAGGGGACACAGGGTCAATCCCGCAGCATGATGGTCGTTGTAAACAAAAGCATCTGGAAGGTCCGAGTGTTTGGGGGCAAACTGACTCTGGCCTTCATCTCATTCTTTTGCCTTGTTAAAGGAAGATCTCACTTTAGTGACTGTTTCCACTGAATTCAAAAGTGCCAAGGTGAGGCTGGGGAGACTACCTTTTGCTCACCTTGCAAAAGGACCTGAGTTCATATCACTGTATCCCCTGCAGAGCCAGGCACCATATGGTGGGCATCTATAATCCCAGGGTTCCTATGGTATGGTGGGAGGTGGAGGCAGGAGAATCTCTGGAAGCTCGAGGGCTACCTACCTTGCTGTGTTCAGGGATGAATAAGGGATTTTGTCTCAAGGGAGGTGGAAAGTGAGGACTGCATATCCACATGCAGACTCATCACACAACGATCTAATCAAGAGTTCCAGGGTGACTTGGTGGGAACTGTAGTAGGAAAAAGCGATGGAGCTAGTTTCTGACTAAGCCTGTGTCTTCAGCTCACAGATGTGTCAGCGCTGGGACAGCGCTGGTGTGGAATCACAGTGGTTGATGCTTGCTTGCTCTTGGTTTCTAGAACATTATGGTCTTACTTTGATTTTGGACTGGAGGCTGTTTGAGACAGTAGCTGTTATCTGATTGCTTTTAACTTTGGGATGCTCTTTCCTTCCTTAATAAGGACAGAGTGTGGCTTGGGAGAAATGCCTCATTATTGCTGTCTGGCAGCCTAAGGGCTCTGTAACTCACACAGCCCCAATGGGGATGCCACGCGAGGCTCAGTATCATCCAAGTCCTTTTGCAAAATGTTTGCCAGCGCTTCAGTCTGGGTTCATGGCAGAGCCCCGGTGTTGTATTCTGGAGGATACATGGGAAAGGAGACAGCTGAAATCCCATGGGGGTAATTTAACCAGATGGCAATAACAAGAACAGGAGCTGGGGGCCAGCAAAATAGCTCGTCAGGTAAAGGCTCTGGCTACCAAGCCTAATGCCCCGAGCTTGGCTGCTGGAACTTATACAATAGAAGGAGAGAGCTGACTGGCACACTTGCAACATGTCATGCATGTGACTGTTCACATCACACACTGACTTCCACACACAAATTCATAAAAAATAAAGGAATAAATGGAATCTCAAAAACCAACAAAGTGGTAATAACAATTTTTTCCCCAAGATGAGGTTTCTCTTTGTAACCCTGGCTGTCCTAGAACTCACTCTGTAGATCAGGCTGGCCTGGAGTTCACCCAGACCCAGCCGGCCTGTGTTTCCTGAGTACTGGGATTAAAGGTGTGCACTACTACCACCCAACACATTTCGATGTTCTGAAGCAGGTTCTTCTTCTTTTCTTCTAGCTGACTCAAAGGTAGGCAGCTTTTTAGGGGAGAGAAAAAGAGAGAGGGAGGGAGAGAGAGAAGGAGGAGGAGAAGAGGAGGAAGAGGGAGAGAGAGGAGGAGGGAGAGAGGAAGGAGGAGGAGGAAGAAGGAGAGAGAGAATGAGGAAGAGGGGGTAGAGAGGAGAGGGAGAGAGGGGGGGAAGAAGAAGGAGGAGGAGGGGGAGAGGAGAGAGAGGGGGAAGAGAGGAAGGAGAAGGAGAAGAAAAAGAGGAGGAGGGGGAGGAGAGGGAGAGAGGAAGGAGAAGAAGGAGGAGGGAGAGAGGGGAAGAAGAAGGAGGAGTCGGAGGAGGAAAGGAGGAGGAGGGAGAGAGGAAGGAGAAGGAGAGGAAAAGGGGGGGAAGAGGAGGAGGGGAGGGAGAGGAGAGGGAGAGAGAGGGAGGAGGAGGAGGTGAGGAAGAGAGGAAGGAGAAGAAAAGAAGGAAGAGGGGAAAGGGGAAGAGAGAGAGAGAAAGAGAGAGAGAGAGAGAGAGAGAGAGAGAGAGAGAGAGAGAGAGAATATGAGAGAATGTGTGTATTTAGAAGCCTTAGATCATCTTAGGTAGCCAGCTTGTTTTTTGAGACAGGGTCTCTCATTGGTCTGTAGTTCTGATTAATCGAGACTGACTGGTTATAGAGTCCCAGAACTCATCCTGTCTCTGCCTCCCTGGTCCTGGCTTTTTACTTGGGTGTCGGTGGTTGAAGTCAGGTCTTCATGCTTCTGCAGCAAACACCTTACTGACTGAGCTCTCTAGCCCTGCAACCAAATTCTCACTGAAGTCTGTTACGAATATTTTCCCCGGGTCCCAGGAAGCAAAGCATTAAACTCTGCCTGGCCTGTGAAAGGAAATGACTACTATTTATATCTCAGGGTAGCATGAAGGGTAACCTACATTACCAGAGCTGGAGCCAGAGAAAATGTTAGAAAAATAGCCTGTGGGTTGCTTTTCTGCTTCTTTCATCGGGCTTCGTCTGTATTAATAAGTAAAACCCGTGTGACCGATACAGTCTTTCATCGTGGAGAAGATGGATTTGCCTTTTGTTTGTCTTAGAGATGGAAACCCTGCCCATCATGCCCACCACTGTAGGAAGCTCTTCAGGCTCCTAAGCAAATTAATTTATTTTGAGTCACTTGTTTCTTTGAACAGAACAAAAAGGTACTCAGTTTCTTCCTTTTGTTGTTTCTGTCTCCCATTTTTTCCCTTTTGTCCCATCCAACCTCTGGCTTCCACAACAGACAAACCTCCTCCTTAATAATTGTTTTCTTACCAAAAGAGTTGGTTTGGGAATGTCTTGTCTGGACTCACAGACACTCAATTAGGAGTGGAGCTTTACGCAGAAATCCTCAAAGGCCTGACAGTTGAGGAAGAGAGGGAAGCATCGATATTTATTAGAGGAAAGACAGTGTTAGGGCAGAGGCAGAGACTTTGACTCTGTGTGTGTGTGTTGTTGTTGTGTTGCCTAAAATACACTGTAACAACAAAAACCCAAACAAAAGAGAAAAAAAAAATCCCAACAAAACCAAAAGTAGCCAGGCATGGTGGCTCATGGCTGTAATCCTGTCTACCACTGGGGAAGCCACACAGATCCCAGCTCAGTAGTGTGTGTAAGGTCCCCAAGTCCCCAGTCCTAGAAAAAAGAGTGGAAGAAATCCTTTCATAATTTTGTAGACTTTACTGACGATCCATATATGGACCAAAGTTAGCAAATATTAACAGGAGAGAGACTTTCATTCTTGGCATTTTGATAAGGATTTAAACAAAGTGTGTGTGTGTCTGTGCCCTGGGTATTTTAAAAATGAAAAACGTGTTTCAACAAGTAACCTATTTTGATTGTTCTTTTCTTTCTTTTTTCTTTGGGTGTATATGTGGTGTGTGCCTGTGTGCGTGCACAGGTGTCTTTGTCAGTGTGTGGAGGCTGGCAGAGGGTGTAAGGTGCCCCCTTCTTTTGCTTTCTGCCTCACTTCTTGTCACAAGTGCTTTCACTGAACCTGGAACGTCCCTGGTTTTCTGTTAGGCTGGTGGCTGCTGAACCCCAACAATCTTCTTGTGCCCCCAACCCCTTCTTGCCAATGCTGGGCTTACAACATGCACTGCCATCCTGTCTTTTCATGTGGGCATGGGGCTCTAAACTGAGCTCCTTACGTTCATCCAGCAAGTACTCTTACCTACTGAGCCATCTCCTCCCCAGCCCCTGACTGGGAAATGGGAGTAAATTCTTACATCTGTGAAATGGGAATAAAAGTTTGCTTTCTGGAAGGAGGAATGCTGACTTCCTTCCTTAGGGGTACTTTTGTTTGGAAAATGGACATTGTATATGCCTACCTACAAGAGCTTACACTCTGTTGGCTCCGTAAGCCTATCCAGGAGTGGATTCTTCCCTCTGAGAGCTGCAGGTCCTTTCTGCCTTAGGCTTCCAAATCCCGGGATTACACGTGATGCAGTGTGCTGTTACACTCAGCTAAGTTTTTACCCACTTGTCTCTCTCCTCCCTTTTTTGGAAGTGGAGCTTCACATAGCCCAGGGTAGGCTTGAGCTCCGAGGCTGTCCGTGAACTCCTGGTCCTCCTACCCACACCCCCCACCTGCTGGGGTTATAGAGCTTGTGTTCTGCCTGCTGTCATAGTCTCTCCCCTCTCACTCCTGTTTCTTTTCTTTCAGTGCAACCACTGAAAGCCATGGTTGTTTTATTTCATTGTTATGTTTTTTTTTTATCAGACAGAAATCTCAAATGATAGCCCAGGCTGATCCCTAGCTCATTATGTAGGCTGGCCTTGAATTTATGGTAAATCTGTCTCAGGTTCCCGAATGCTAGGATTGTAGGCCTATGCTAGTTACATTACAAAATTTTGAGTCTCTCTCTCTCTCTCTCTCTCTCTCTCTCTTTCTCTTTCTCGCTCTCTCTCCTTCCTTCCTTTTCCTTCCTTCCTTCCTTCCTTCCTTCCTTCCTTCCTTCCTTCCTTCCTTTCTGACCTAGCTGGTCTTGAACCCAGACCCAACTGCCTCTGCCTCTCAGGTGCTGGGAAAAGGCCTGTGCCACCATTGCCTGGCATTCTTATCTAGAGAATTGCAATGGCTCTGTACTAATCTTCCCTTACTTCTTTTAGTTTTTTTTATTTTTCGTTTTTTTTTCAGTTCGGGCCATTAAGCCACCTTGTTCATGCTAGACAGTTGCTCTCCTGTTGAGCCACACCCCAACCCTTGCCTTCCAACCTGCACTTAAATCCCCCTCCGTCCCTTAGCGCACACTTCCTAACACATCCCGCTCTGTGTCTGCGTGAGGATTGCTCCACGCCCCAGTGCCTAGGAATAAAGTTCAGATTCCTCAGTTCAGGCCTCACCACAGCCTGCCGCTGCTCTCACGGGAGCCAGGCTTCACTTTTATTCACTTCACAGGTTGCTTACTGTTTCTGGATAAAGCCCTGTACTTTTTTACCTTTTTGTTGACGACATTTTTTTGAGACAAGGTCTTCACTGTGTAGCCCTGGCTTGCCTTGAAGTTAGAGAACCACCTGCCTCCACCTCACAATGCTGGGATTTAAGTAGTGATTTAAGTGTGATTTAAGTAACCAAGTAGCCTGAATTTCTGAAAATTTTATTTATTTGTGTCACACGCAAACGTGCACACACACGCACACAATTTCATGTGTCATGGGGCAAGTGTGGGGGTTCCCTCCTTTTACCATGTGGGTCCTGGAGATTAAGTTCAGATTATCAGACTCAGCAACAAGAGCCATTCTTTAGCCCTGGCTCCATGTTTATAAGCTTGGACTTGAACTTTTGAACTTGCTGTTCTTGGCATTTTTTTGTCAGTAGGTTGTGGGGGTAAAAGTCTGTCTGAGCCAGCAAGGTGTGGCTCAGGCCTGTAATTGGAAACACTTGGGAAGTGGAGGCAGGAGGATCAGGAGTTTGAGGTCCACCTGGGCTGCTTGAGGCCGTGTCTAAAGGGACGAGAAAAGTCTGCCTTTGGTAGAGCTGAGGAAACTATAAATTATAGTCTTCAGAAGCAGCATGCCCGTCCCTGTCCTTTTGTGCTCTGCACCCCTGCCTCCCCTTCCCCCGCTTCCTGGCTTGTTCTTCCCACTTCTCTTTCAGCCCTATCACCAGACCACGGACAGTTCACTGAAGGCCCTCTGAAGAGAGAGAGCCTGGAGGAAAAGTCATCTCCAGTAACCCATCACCCCTGACCTGTTGTCAAGTGATTGTGCCAGAGTCTGTCTCCTTGAAAGCTTGGCTGCTTGTTTTTAGGCCTTGTTTACCTGCCTTGATTTGTACAGGGCACAAAGCAGATTTTGAATTCAAGACTCAGAGCAAAAAATGTGGTTTTTAGTCTTGAGTTTCTGTCCTCCCCCTACACCCGCTTAAACATTTTAATCTTGATTTTCCTGCATTCACCTCCCAAGTGCTAACATTACAGGCATGTACTGCCAGGCCTGGTTTTGTGGTACTTCTTTTATACATAGATCCTTTCTCAGAAAAGACAAAACCTAAGCCCAAACAAACAAGTCTGTAACTGTTGGATTGGTGGACAGGCTCAAAGGGTAACAAAGGGTTCTTTCCATTCTTTTTAATGCCAGGTGTCCTGTGTTACTAAATTCACGTAAGAACTCCTAGCTGGCCTGGAGACATGGCTCAGGGGTTCAGGTGGCTGAGCTACTGAATGCTCTTCCAGAGTTCAATTCCCAGCAACTAGCTGGTGGCTCACAACCGTCTGTAATGGGATTCGATGCCCTCTTCTGGCTTGCAGGTGTACATGCAGATAGAGCACTCTCAAATAAATACATCTTTTTTTTTTTTTTTTGGTTTTTGGAGACAGGGTTTCTCTGTGTAGCCCTGGCTGTCCTGGAACTCACTCTGTAGACCAGGCTGGCCTCGAACTCAGAAATCCGCCTGCCTCTGCCTCCCAAGTGCCGGGATTAAAGGCATGCGCCACCACCGCCTGGCTTTTTTTTTTTTTTAAAGTAATGAATAAGACTAGCATTTATTTTGTTAAAGTTTGAAGAACGACATATTTAAATAAATAAATCTTTTTAAAAAAAGAACTCTTAGCTTTGTGTTCTGGGTATTATGTAAACACAGTTTTCTTTTGCTATAAGAATAAAACTCAAAGCCTGGCATGGTAACAGAAGGAATGGGAGTTCAAGGCCAACCTGCTGCTAGAAATAGTCGTATTAAGTAGAATTACATCATTCTCAGGAAAATAAATATCGGGGCTCAGTGCTTAAACTTCTTGCTGCATAAGCATGAGTTAGACCTCTGGCATCTCGTAGAGCTGGGTTGGTGCTATGCCCTTTTGATTCCAGTGCTGGGGATGCAGAGGGAGAAGCATCCCTGGGGTATACTGGCCAGTCTGGTCTGATCCACAAGCTTCGGGTCGTGGAGAGATCCTAGCTTAAAAAGGACACACATGAACACCAGCACACACAAAGTATTCCATGGTGGTTCTTAAAAAGGACACACATGAACACCAGCACACAAAGTATTCCATGGTGTTTTTGTGCGTCCTAGATCACTAGGGATAAAGTCATGTGTGTATAGATGGTAATGACCGATGGCAAGTAGAAGTGAATCGTCCAGGGAATGAAGAGGACTACTGGGGGTGGGGAGGAGGAGAAGAGGGGTGGGCATCGTGTGAGCTCAAAGTGCATCATATGCCTTCTTAGTCACAGTGTAATATAATAATAAAATAATTAATTAAAAGTGTCCTCTTGCGCCGGGCGGTGGTGGCGCATGCCTTTAGTCCCAGCACTTGGGAGGCAGAGGCAGGTGGATTTCTGAGTTCGAGGCCAGCCTGGTCTACAGAGTGAGTTCCAGGACAGCCAGGGCTACACAGAGAAACCCTGTCTCCAAAAACCAAAAAAAAAAAAAAAAAAAAAAAGTGTCCTCTTGTACTCTAAAGAAGAAAAATGGGGAAGTCCGAGGTTTATGTGGATTCCAAAGTCTTACCATTTGACTCAGAATGCACCACAGTTATTATTAGCAGTTGTAATTTATTTATTTATTTATTTATTTATTTACTTATTTATTTAACTTTTTTTCCCCCATGAGACTCGCCGAGAGTCACTTGGGAGAGCGGGATTTGAACTCAGAGAGTCAGGCACGTCCACCCTCTGGTGGCGGGTGCCGAAGCCGTGCTCCACCGCACACTTGCTGCAGTTGTAATTTATTAAGCAATGACTGTGATCTATGGACCGTAATACTGTGCTATAAAAATTCTGGGAGCTAGGTGTGGTTGGTGGTACATACTTGTAAGGTAGCAGAAGGATCAGGAATTCAAAGCCATCCTCAACTGTGTAGTGAATTTGTAAGTTAGGGGCCAGTCTCCTGTCCACCATGAGACCCTATCCCAAATAACAAGAGTTCTGGAAGAAATTTATTTATTTATTTATCTATTTATTAATTATTTATTTATTTAATCTTGGGAGCATGTTGAGATTTGTTTGGTTTGGTTTTTTGAGACAGAGTTACTGTATGTAGCCTTGGCTGTCCTGGCTGGAACTCAATCTGTAGACCAGGATGGCCTCGAACTCTGAGATCTATCTGCTTCTTTCTCCCAAATCCTGGAATTAAAGGCATGTACTACCACTGCCCAGCAAGTTTGTTTGTTTATTTATTTATTTATTTTTGTTTTTGTTTTAATCATCATGAAAAAATCCCAGAGGAAAACACCTTTTTTTTTGTTTGTTTGTTTGTTTGTTTTTCGAGACAGGGTTTTTCTGTGTAGCCCTGGCTATCCTGGAACTTACTCAATAGACCAGGCTGGCCACAAACTCAGAAGTCCGCCTGCCTCTGCCTCCCAAGTGCTGGGATTAAAGGCGTGCGGCACCACCGCCCGGCAGAGGAAAACACCTTAAGTGGGCCAGGAGATGTTCGGTGGTTCAGAACACTTGCTGCTCTCATAGAGGATCTTAGTTTAGTTTTCAGCACTCATGTTGGGCAGCTCACAACCACCTGTTCAGCTCTAGGAGACTCAATTCCTTCTGGCTGCTGAGGATACCCACACATGTGTGCACCTACACACACACACACACACACACACACACACACACACACACACACACAAGAGTTCATTTTAGCTCATTGTGGTTTCAGAGATTTAAGTTCATGGTCATCTGCCTCTATTGTCATCTGCCTCCCTGCCCCCCATTCTTTGTTCTCTTTTTTAAAAATTTCTATGTGCTTTCGACTTCTGGTAAAGTGAAACCATCCTACTGGAAGAACATAGTAAAGGAAAGCTGTTCTCTCCCTGGCTTCCAGGAAGCAGAGGGGGAGTTTGCGGGGGAGAGAGGGAGAGGGCCTGCAGCAAGATTCAGCCTTAGGCCAGAAGAGAGTATCTGATCTTTTGGAGTTCTATGTGGTTGTGAGCTATATCTGTACGTTGATCCTCTACAAGATCCCAAAGTAGGTGCTGGTAAATAAACCCAGATCCTCTCTGCAAGAGCAGCAAGGACTCTTAACCACTGAGCCATCTCCAGCCTGTACTTCTGTGTCAGGACATGCTATCAAGCAGTGTGTGGGTTAGTACTTATGGAAAGGAAGGAAAAGAGCAGGGCAGAGTGTCTGCGTGCCTGCTGTGTGTGGACATCGCACTCTTTATTTTGAGACAGGCTCTTACTCTGTAGCCTGAGCTGGTCTGGAACATACTGTGACTTCAGGGCTGGCTTTGAAGAGTCCTCCTGCATCAGTCTCTTTGAACCTCATGGCTATGCATTTGATCATCATTTGGCTTCTTGTTCACACCGGTACCACTTTACAAATGAGGAAACAAATTGTCTCTTGCTTGAGGTTTTACATGATGTAATGAACGGAGCCAGGAAATACCCAGCTTTATTTATTCCAAAGCCTGAGGTTTTCCTCTAATGTCTCTTAAAGTACCAGCTAAGGCTCTCTGAATTTATAGAGAAGGCTCATGTGGGTGAGCACAATCTTATGAATGGAGAGTCAGGAGTTGAAGCTGGGTTCTACAGGTGAGGTGGCCAGAAAGGAGGAGGGACTTCATGCCTTAGGAGTGAGTGCAGCGTGTGTGGGAACCTGTCTTTTTAGATTGAGATGTCTGGGTGGGGGATTAATGAGGGAGAATAAAGCCAATATGCAAAGGACTTTGGATGCCAGTTGAACCAGTTTTGGCCTTAACCTGCAGGCATCATGTAACTCTGAAAGTTTTGGAGTAGACGAAATCAAAGTTTCATGGGGCCAAGACCAGAGACTACATTGGGCAAGGAGAAGTGGGAGGGTCTCTTAGGCTCTGTGGTAGCAAATGAGGAGGTGGTAGCCTGGAGAATAGCAGCTGTGAGAATGAAGAGGGGCCCCAGGGGAAGGGTGAGGAGATGGCAGGATTGCAAAGCCTCGGTCAGAGGGGTGGAGGGAGCTGCTGACCGTGAGAGCTCAGGAAGAGAGCATAGATGTGGGGTCACAGTTTTCCCTGGAACCCACCCAAGTATAGAACATCCTGTGGGGACTCAGGAGACAGAGGAAGGCTGAGCTGGTTGGCCTTGTTTACAGTGAGCTATGCATGATGGATGGCCATTCCCGAGGAGGCACCAGGTCTGAATCTACACTGATAGTTGTGATGGCTTCCAGCTACCGGTTATATAAAGTAAAATTAAAAATTGAGTTTCTTATTTACTGTAGTCACGTTTTAGGTGTTTAGTCTATTTAATTGTCACACTGTTGGGCAGGGTATCTGTCCACACAAAAGTTCTTTTTTGTTTGTTTGTTTGTTTGTTTGTTTGTTTGTTTTCTCCTCTGAGATGGGATCTCACTCTATAGCCCTGGCTGGCCTGGAGCTTGCTATGTAGATGAGGCTGGCCTTAAACTCAAGAGATCTACCTGCCTCTGCTTCCCAGGTGCTAGGATTAAAGGTATGTATAGGTATGTTCAGTTTGTTTCCGTTTTTATATATATCCATGTGTGTGTGGATGGTGGGTAGGTATGTCAGTGTACCTTTGGAGGTCAGAGGATGATATGGAGTCAGTTCTCTCCTACCTGTATATGTTTCCAAGGATTGAACTCAGGTCATTAGGCCTGTTTTACCCAGCTTAGCCATCTTACAAGCCCAGAAATAGGATATTTTGACATGGGTTTAAGTATACATTTTTACTTTGATGTAAAAGTACAGCCTGTACATGAGTGGTAGACCTGGTGTCAAGAGTTTGAACTCCTATCTTCGTTTTGTAGTTTGGGGCATTATCTGACTTATAGAGCGCCTGGGCTGGTAAGGGAAGGATAGCTTCAAGTTAATTATAGAAGAAGACAGCAACCATAGGCGGAAGATATGATTGATTTCCTTAGCCAAGGAAGCAAAGGCTCCAGGTTAGATAGGTTGTTCTAGGTCATGTACAGTAAGAGACAGTAGGACCTAAGTTTCTGACTCCAAAGCTTGTGTCTTTATGTAATATGTAAACCACAGATTAGGGCTGGGAATATGGCTCACTGAAGTAGAAATTATTAAATGGTGATTTCTACCCTATCTTTGATAATTTAATTCCCAAATAAAAGACATAAAACCTTTATATTTATAATAAGCCTTAAAGCATTAGAGCTGGGCAGATAGCAACCCTTCATGTTACTTTGTCTATGTCCCTGTCAGTAACCCCAAGACATAACTTCCCACGTTCTGCCTGGGCTGTTCCTACTCCAACTGGGCAGCTCTCATGGCCATACTCTCAAGTTCCACCTACCCCGTGGCATCTTCTCCTTCTCCTCTCTCTCCTCTCCCTCCTCTTATTCAGACTCTTAGGCCAAACCAAAGCCCTGCCAACCTTTCTTCTGTACAGATACAGACTGTAGACATCTTTATTAACCAATCAGGGATAACTTGGGAGGCAAGGCTACATAGCATCACTTGGTATATGTGAGGATCTCCTCTTGGGGGCAACCAGATTTTGGGGGCAGTATTAGCATTACAGTACATAGCAACAGATCAAACCTCAACAGCTCAGTTGGGAGAGTGCTTGCCTCAAGTGCACAAAGCCAGTGGTTTGATCACAGCCCTGTAGAAACTGACTGGACGTAGCAGCACACTCCTGCAGTCACAGTTCTCTGAAGATGAAGGCAGGACGACCAGAAGTTCACAGTCATTGTCTTCTACATACTGAGTTTACGATTGGCCTAGACTACATGAGACCCGCCTCAGAAATAAAGCTGAAACACAGTGAAAGAGAGGGCAGAAGTAAGCGAAGAGAAAAAGATCACCAAGGAGAAGTGACCATTATTAAGTAGTTGCTCTGTGCCCTTCTGGATTTTTTCATTCATAGATCTTTATTTTCTGATACTGTTGAAAAATTCCTGGTTGGGTGTGATGGCACCAGCACATCTCTAATCCCAGCACTTGGAAGGATCTGTGAGTCTGAGGCCAGCCTGTTCACAACAACAAAACCCCCAAGCCCTGATGCTGCATGATGTATAAAGAAAGTTTTAAAAAGAGACCATGTTTGAAAGAGGAGGGGTGGCCATATGTAGGGTCTGGAGAGGGGGAAGGGAGGGGAAAATAATATATTTTTTTAGTTGATTTTGTTTGTTTGCTTATTTTGTTTGTTTTTTAAGACAGGGTTTCTCTGTGTAGCCATATCTGTCCTGGAACTTGCTCTATAGACCAGGCTAGCCTCGAACTCAAGAGATTTTCCTCCCTCTGTCTTCCAAGTGCTAGAACCATAAATGCATGCCACCACTGCGCCTGGCTTTAGATTAAGATTATTTTTAATAATCTCAACTTTTAGAGGTTCCATCACCACTTGCCATTGCTAAATGAAGGGGAACTTTCCGGAGAAGCCTGTGGGCAAGCTGCATCCAAACCAGAGCAATATGTCTGCATTGTCTACAGATGGGTGTTGGTTTCTAAGTGCCGTGTATGTAAACATAGATTCACGGTCCTTTCTAGCACATGGCGATCGATACAGCTGGCTGCACTCAGCGTCATCTCTGCTGCTTCATTGGCAGTTCTGAACTCCTGGAAGCTTTGGGAGTTTGTTTGGCTCAAGCTAGATTTGGAAGTGAGACTTCCTTTTACCAATAGGAGTCTATTTATAGACTATTTATTCAAGCATTGCTATTCATAAGTTGCACTGTGTCTCAGCTTCTACTGGGATTGTTATCAAAGTGGTGTAGGTAATGTCTTATCTGGACTCAGAGGTTTTGAAGTCAGGCCCTGTGGGTCTGTGTTTGCCTATACTGCTCTCTAGGCTAAAAAGAAGCCTTAAAAGGCAACACAATCTGTAAAGTAAGGTTTGTGTGGGAAAGTTGTTGTTGTTTTAAAGATGTTAATGCAGAGTCAGAGTTAAAAAGGAAGGAAGGAAGATGGGTAGATTGATTCCATACTTCTCCACACCCAGATCAAGCTACAGTGGTTAGGACTAACTAACTAACTAACTAACTAACTAATTAACTAGGCTCTCAGTGGGAAGTGAGTCAGGTGTGGGCATGGCAGGTAATCATCGGGAATGCATTCAGAGATCAGCCCTAAGAAATGGCTCAATGAGGAGAAAACGGTTTTATTCAGTGTTCATTATGGATGACCAAGTATGCACCACTTGTTATGGCAAGCCAGGGGCCACAGGAAAAAGAGTCCTCTATCTCTCTAGCTAAAAAGGCAAGACTTCTCAGACAGCTGAGCTAGTTAGGGCTCTGATGTGCTAACTGCACAGATGCAAGCTCGGGAGCTGCATGTGCTGGGATCCCAGAAGCTGGAAGCAGAGCCAGCAGGTTCAGCTAGCCTTGGCTGTCACAGAGGACAAGCGTGGTGGACAGGTAACCCAAGTCCAGTTTCCAGCACCCACAGACAGCTCACTACCACTTATATACAAGCTCCAGGGGATCGATGCCCTCTTCTGGACTCCTCAACACACCTGTACACACACACACACACACACACACTTAAAATAAGTCTTGGGGGTAGAGAACTGGCTCAGCTGTTAAGAGTACTGGCTTCTCCTGCAGAGGACTTGATTTCATTTCCCAGCACCTACATGACAGCCATTTTGTACCCTGTTTCTAGGGGATCTGACACCTTTTGGCCTTTGTAGACACCAGGCATATGTATAGTACTGTCAAATACTCATATACATAAAATAAATACTTTTTAAAAAAAAAATGTAGTAGAAAAAGCTGGGCGGTGGTGGCGCACGTCTTTAATCCCCGCACTTGGGAGGCAGAGGCAGGCGGATTTCTGAGTTCGAGGCCAGCCTGGTCTACCGAGTGAGTTCCAGGACAGCCAGGGCTACACAGAGAAACCCTGTCTCAAAAAACCAAAAAAAAAAAAAAAAACTTTTTAAAATTAAAAAAATAAATCTTTAAGACTGAGCATGGTGATCCATGCTTTTAACCTCAGCACTTGGGAGGCAGAGGCAAGCAGGTCTTTGGGAGTTCAAGGCCAGTCTGGTCAACTCGGTTCATTCTAATAGAGCCAGGGCTACATAGAATGGCCCTGACTCAAAAACAAATAAATAGTAAACAGATTAAAAAAATAAAAATAAATCTTAAAAAAAAAAAAGCAAACCTCAAAGCTGGGCTGTAGGGGTAGGATAGCTCAGTAGATAAAGTCATTTGCTGCCAAGCTTGACAACATGAGTTCAATCCCCGAGATGAAAGTAGAGAACCAATTCCCACAAGTTATCCTCTGCCCCTCCCCCCCAAGCAGGCATATACTCATGCGTGCACACACATATAAACAAAGAACTATTTAAAAAGAGGGCCAACAAGCTACCTAAACAGATAAAGCACTGCTACTACTGCTGCTGCTGTTGCTGCTTATAATGATGATGGTGGTGGTGGTGGTGGTGGTGGTGGTGGTGGTGGTGGTGGTGGTGGTGGTGGTGATGATGGTGATGATGATAGATACCTAAGGTGGGATGTATGGAGGAGAAGCAGAATCAACAAGGGTCTAGGAGAGGACCAGAGACAGGTTTATGGAGGTGGTAGTTCTGAGCTGGGTTGTGAAGCGGAAAGTTGAGTGTAGCTTAGCAGATGCCGATAGAATTGGTGCATGGTGCTAGATACACACAGGGTAAAGAGGAAAATAGCTTCATCGTGAGTGGGTTGAGGGCTTGGAGAGGCAGGAGTGAGGGTGGGAAGTGAGGCTGGAGAGCCAGGCTGGGATTACTTTCAGAGGACTTCATGTGTTAAATGCACAGAAGTTCAGGTTTTATTTCAAAGGTGACTTAAGTCACTGGGGACTTAACACACAGGTGACGGGCTGAGAAGGATGACTTCTTCTACCTGTTGACTGAATGGGTTGGAGGAGGGGAATGCAGGCACGAGCCTTGCAGAAATCAAGGTTGAAGCTAAGGCATGGCGATAGGGATGTAAAAGAGGGTTAAATATAGCATGTGTAAGAGAGCCTGGTGTGGCACACGCTGTTAATCCTAGCACTCCAGAGGCAGTCTGGTGGATCTCTGAATTTGAGGCCAACCTGGTCTACAAATGGAGTTCTGGGCCAACCTGATCTATGTATGGAGCTCAGGTGAGCCAGGATTACATTGTAAGCTCCTATTTCTAAATAAATAAGTCAATAATGATGATACTCCTAGACCTGGTAACTGAACACGAGAAGGAAGGGCAAATCTTGTTGACTCGTGGACTGGGTGACAGAGGATTGGAGGGCTGAGGCTGGAGAGGGGCAGAGAGGAACTGGGGAAGCTTCGGCTGAGGAGAAGGAAGGGAAGTTGTGGCCAGAGGGCATAGTGGTGCTACAGAGGAGTAAACGCAGCGAACAGCTGTTAGCAACCGGCCTCTATGCCAGATGCCGGGCAGAAAAGGTTCCGAGAACTGCTCAGAGCTGGAAATTCCCCCAGACAGCGCCTTAAAAGTTTCCATCCATAGTCACGAATGAAGACGGTTTGTCCCACGGAGAGGACTGTCGAGATGGAGCCGAGCAAGGCAGCTTCCTCGGCACACGACCCATCTGTGGAGCAGAGCACGCTAAGAGGCCTTGGAGTGCACAGTCAGCCATCGTAGTCACAGCTCCTTAGGCTGAGAAGCTCAGGTGCCTCTGTCCATTACAGAGCCCCAGGAGCTGACACTGTTAGTGTCCCCGTGTTATAGATCAGAAGGAAGTGACTTGTCATTAACAGGAAGACGGTGGTGGAGTAGGCCTTCCACTTCAGTTCCCAGGTACTCTCACTCCGCGCCTGTGGTACATGCCTGCTGCACACCCATGCCTTTCTATGTCTCAGGGAGTCGCCGAGGGAGACACAGCCTTGTTCCCCAAGGCTTGTCTTTAGTGAGAGTGGCAGCCACTGTCTGGTATCCATGAGTGATTACAAATCTTTTGTTGGTTTTTTTTTCAGTGAGACAGCATCTCATGTAGCATAGACTGACCTTGAACTTGTTATGTAGTGGAGGATGGCCCGAACTTATTGATCTGTCTGCCTCTGTTTGCTGAATGCTGGATCACAGGTGTGCACCACCACATACACTTTCATTCAGTGCTGGGGTGGAACCCAGAGTACGAGCTCTCAACGGAGCGACAGCTCAAGCCTGATTGTAACTAGCACCTGAGTAAAGTGACTTGACATCAAACAGTGGTAGTACTAATAGATAAACCTTTTTATTTTTGGATTTATTTAGGGTGTGTGTGTGTGCATGCATGTGTGTGTGCATGTGCATGTATGCATGAATATGGAAGCCAGAGGTCAAGATTGGGTCTTTCTCAGCTGTTCTCTATCTTCTGTTTCTTTATTTCTTTACTCATTTAGGTTTTTTTGAGATGAGGGTCTCACTGATGTAGCTTTGATTGTTCTGAAACTCAGTATGTAGACCAGGCTGGCCTCAAACTCTTCAGAGATCGGCCTGCCTCTGCTCCTAAGTGCTGGGAGTAAAGGTGTGTCATAGCCAGCTCTTCTACTTTTAAAACGTTGTCATTATTAGTGTGTGGGTACACAATGTGCGTACAAGTGTGTGTGCCCTGGCATGTGTGTAGATGTCAGAGAACAAGTCTGTGGAGTTCGTTCTTTCCTTCCATCTTTCCTTGGGGAGCAGGGATAGAATTCAGATTCACATTGTCGGGCAGTGTCTTTACCCACTGAACCATCTCCCTGGCCTTCTCCACCCATTCTTTGCGTTAGGTTCTTATTGAACCTGCAGCTCATCAGGTGGGCTAAGCTAGATGGTGATAAACTCACGCCCAGTGCTAGGATTGCAGATCTAGTGTTAGCACAATGCTGAACTTGCGTGGGAGCTGAGGATCTGAACTTGGGTCCACATGCTTGCTTGGCTGCACTTTACTGACTGAGCCATCTCCCCAGTGCCCAGGAGAAAACTCTTTTAAAAGTTACATGTATTTCTCAAACTTTCCCGAAGCCTCCAGGGAGGGTGTTGACATGGGGACACGGTGGGAGTTTAATGGTTTCAATGAGAACACAGCTCTGTTGAACACCAGATTCAACAGTAGATGGTGCCAGTGCTGCCTGCTTTGAGATGCGATTCTTCACCTGGGTTTGTGATTTTTGTGATTAAAAGTAAGCAAGCGAGGTGAGTAAGCATCCCACCTGAGTGCTCGGAACCTGAAGGGTTTACTTATGCATAGTAAGATATCATGGATGGTGCCCAAGTGTAAACATGACATTTATACACAGTTTGTACATACAGCCAACGGTATATGTTTATCCGAACGTGTGTGTATGTGAGTGCATGTTTGCGTGCGAGTGCAGGTGCATGCATGAAACAGTGTTTTGTGGTGTGGAATTTTCCATTCGTGAGCACCATGTTAGTACTTAGAAACTTTGGGACTTACCATGGTGGCACAGGCTTACTTATGATCCTAGCTCATAGGAGGCTGAGGATGGAGGATTGCTGGAAATCTGAGGTCAGCTTGCACTAAATATTGAGATTCTGTCTCAAAAGACAAAAAATGAGCGGCAGTGGACAGGAGAAGGGGGGCATAGTTCAGAGGTTGAGTGCTTGCTATTCTTGGAGAGAATAGAGTTTGGTTCGTGGCATCTGTGTTGGATACATTTTGGATTCAGTGCCCCCTTCTAGTCTTCATGTACACATACTCAGACACGGACTCACATACAAACACAGGATAAGAAGTGAAATAAGCCTTTAATCCAAGTGTGTGTGCATATTCTGTTTCTGAGGAATTGAGCCTAGGGCCTCATACATGCGAGGCAAGTGCCCTACCACCAAGATATAGGTCCTCAGCCCTTTTATCTGTTTTTTAATCAAGTAACTAACTAACTAATTTAATTAATTAATTTTGGGTTTTGTGGGTTTTTTCTTTTTTCTTTTTTTAAAATGGGCTCATTCTGTACCTTAGGTTGACCTTGGATTCAGGCGTAGTCGTCCCCCCTGGTCCTCCAAGGGCTGGAATTCTGAGCGTATGCCACCACTTAGAGGTAGAACTTCTGGGTAGTTTTGGTTGTTGTTTTTGTTTTTTGAGACAAGGTCTCCCTATTATATAGCTCTGGCTGGCCTGGAACTCTCTGCTGGGTATTTTTTGACCTAGAAGTAAAAAGGCAGGGTGGGTGAAGTGGGTGAAGATGGTCCCTCAAAGCCTGGTGACCTGAATTTGATCCAGGACACACGTGATAGGAGAAACCAACTCCTTCAAGTTGTCCTCCGACCTCCACAAGTGAACTGTGGCACGTATGTGTGCCATCCCTCCCCATGATAAATAAATACATGTTTTGACAGTAGGCACTGTGAGCTGAGGAAATTTAGAAGCGTCTAAAGTGAAATAAAGGGATATTTGAGCACCTGCAGGGGCAGGAGTCTGCCCCAGTGTCAAAGTGAATAGCCACTATCTGAGCCCAGGCTTGGATGGAGGGAGGAGGAGTGAGCAATGCGGATGTCAGGAGGAAGTGAATCCCAGACAGAGGGGGCAGCAAGAGCAAAGCCCTGGGCATGGCAATGAGCTTGACACCAAAGAAGGAAGGATGGCAAGGCCAGGATGTGTGGGGCCCAGAGGCTTCAGAGGCCCAGGGCAGGGCCTTCTCAACCTTTGCTTCTGAGGGTGAGGCTTATTTTCAGTGTAATGGGAAGCTACTTGAAAACTTTAAACAGAGAAGTGACCTCATCTGTACACTTGTGTACTTTAAGGTTTGCTGCGGCTGCTCTATGGGAAACCAACAGTAGGGCTTCTGTAAGGAAGCACACAAACAGGAAGCTGCTACCATAGTCTTGATGAGAACCCCTGGACATGGTTTTGAAGGCAGAAGTTGCTTCAGTTCTCAGTGAATTAAATGTATACGTGAACAGGGAAAGGCCTTGGTGTGGTTTGTTTGCTTGTTTTAGGTCAGTTCTAAGTAGCTCAGGCTATTCTCCAACAGCAGTGGTCATCCAAATACTGAGATTATAGGTATGTCCCATTCTGCTAGTTGGAGCCCTAAATTCTTTTATTGTCTTGCTTAGTCAGCTGTACACTGTAGCCCAGGCTGGTCTCACTTGAGGTAGTTCTCCTGCCTCAGCCTCCCAAGCACTGGAATTACAGGCATATGCTGCTGTGCCCAGTGAGTATGAGATTTTTGCTCTGATCTACTGGTTTAATGCTGGTACCATTTACTGGGATGCAGAAGGTGAAGCCAGGACGTGGGAGAAGGAACTGGATGGAAATCAGGTGGAAGGTATAGAACAGAAATGCAAATCTGAGACTTTGTTTAGTTGTTATTGGTGTGCCATGAGGCAAATTTTCTTTTCATTAATACAGTTTTTCATAGCATCCTAGGGCAAACTGGAGCAGTCTGATTGGGGGAGGGGCTCCCTAAAGGCCCACAGGTCACTGGCATCACACAGAGGACCTGGGCTCCCAGTGCAGCTTGTGATTTGTAGCTTTTCCACCAGGGTCTCAAATGATGTAGATGGAGACTCTTAAGGTATTTAGAAAAGTTCACTCTGTTTTTCCTGCTGGATAGTCTCCTTGGTAGACAGGACAGTCTCCTGAATCTCTGTTTTAATTTAATTTAATGTTTTAAAGATTTATTTTTATTTATATGAGTACACTGTAGCTGCCTTCAGACACACCAGAAGAGGGCATCAGATCCCATTACAGATGGTTGTGAGCCACCATGTGGTTGCTGGGGAATTGAACTCAGGACCTCTGGAAGAGAAGTTAGTGCTCTTAACTGCTGAGCCAACTCTCCAGCCCTTTATTTTTTTATCTGTCTTTTAGCCCTAGCCCTAGTTGTCCTGGAAGTCACTATATTGACCTGGTAGGCCTTGAACTCATAGAGATCTGTCTGTCTGTCTTTCTCTCTTTCTCTCTCTCTTTCTTTCCTTCTTTCTTTCTTTCTTTCTTTCTTTATCTCTTTGTTTTTGTTTTTGTTTTTTCAAGAAAGGATTTCCCTGTGTAGCCCTGGTTATCCTGGAACTCGCTCTGTAGACCAGGCTGGCCTCTGCCTCCCAAGTGCTGGGACTAAAGGCATGCGCCACCACACTTGGCTAAAACAAAAATTTTCAAGGCTGGATATGGTGATATGTTCTTTATTCCTAGTACTTGGGAATCAGAGGCAAGTGGATCCTTATGGGTTCGAGGCTACTATGTAGGGAAACTATCTCAGTATACAAGTGGGAATCAGTGGACAATTAGGGGGAGGTGATTTCCTTCTTTCTCCATGTGGGTCCTATGGGAATCGAACTCAGATTGTGAGGCTTGACATCAAGAGCCTTTACCTACTGAACCTTCTCACTGGACAGTATATCTCCATTTTTCTAGGCAAGGTCTTATCAAAGCTGACAGTTCTTCCATGTTCAACTTGTCTGCCATTTTCTTAAGGCAAACCATGGAGTCTCACTCCTTGCCTGGCTTCCTTGTACATTTATTATTTGCATAAATTGCAAATAAGTAATAAATAATAATAAATTTGCATTTATTAAGCAAGAGGCCCATGTGGAGGTGCTATAGAGATGGCTTAGAGGTTAAGAGCACTTGATACTCTTGCAGAGGACCTAGGTTCAGTTCCCAGCACCCATATGGTGGCTCACAGCCATCCTGTAACTCTAGTCCCAGAGGGTTCTGGGGTTCTGTGCTATCTTCTAATCTCCTCTGACACTGGGCACACGGGTGGTGCACATACATACAAGTAGGCAAGACCTTCACACATAATAAATAAATAAATAAATAAATAAATAAATAAATAAATAAATAAATCGGAGTGTGGGGAGACTGACTCTGACCAACTGACCCATGTGCGTAGTTTTTAAGATCCAGAGAAGAGACCAGGGCTGGGGAGATGGCTCAGTGGCTAAGAGTGTTTGAGTCCCCAGCAGTCACTTTGAAAATAAATAAATAAAAAATGAACTCTGAGGGCAAATGAGGTTAGGAGCTGAGCCAGAGAACAGCCAGGGAAGAGGTGCTTTGCTTAGGATCTTGCTGGAGCATCTGTGGGAAAAGGGAAGAATCCACAAGGGCTGGTTTCCCAAAGGAAGCAGGCATATCCATCAGGTGTTTACTGAAAGAGGTGAAAGTGTACGATGCTACAGGCTGTGCTAACTGGGCTGCATTTGGCCAGCCACGTGCTTATAGTTACCATAAGCAGCAGTTAATGGAAGATTAGAGATGAGGCTGGGGCAGAAGATTGAAAAGACACAGGACAAGAGAGAGGCTGGACAGAGGGGAAGCTTTTCCTGAGGTTTTGATCTCAGCTCCCAATTCTAAAATCTTTTATATTTTAGAACTTATTTTTTCCCCTTTGAGACAGGGTTTCTCTATGCTGTCCTGGAACTTGCTCTGTAGATAAGGCTGGCCATGATCTCAAGGGTCTGCCTGCCTCTGCCTCCTGAGTACTGGGATTAAACTCTGCGCCACATGTCTGTCAGAACAGTTTTATTTTTCTGTGAAAACAGTACAGAAAAAATGTCCACATCAAGTTCCTGCATCACAATCTTTCAATAGAGATGGCACATTTGTTATCAGTATGAGATCCAAGTAGACAGACTATTATTATTATTATATTTATTTATTTTCTGTATGTGAGTACACTGTCACTGTCTTCAGACACACCAGAAGAGGGCATTGGATCCCATTACAGATGGTTGTGAGCCACCATGTGGTTGCTGGGAATTGAACTCAGGACCTCTGGAAGAGCAGTCAGTGCACTTAACCACTGAGCCATCTCTCCAGCCCCCAATAGAATATTATTAACCAAAGTGCACACTCAGGTTTCCTTGGACTTTTACTTAATGACTTTCTACCCATAGTCCCATCCAGGACCCCCTTAATACTGAATTATCATGTGTCCCCTTAGTTTCCTCTGATCTGTGACTTGCTTTTGATGACCCTGACAGCTCTCAGGAGTACTTCCTTTTGTCCTTAAACAGGGACTCTGCAGGGGGCAGGGAGCAGTCTATCTGTCAAGGATGTAGGTTATCCACAGGACTTATCACAGGTGAACCTTGACCGCCAGCTGAGGAAGTGCCTGTCACATTTGTTCACAGAGCTCTGACTTTCCTTCTCTGCGGGCTTCAGCGTTGGGAAGGCTCCCAACAGTCCACCCTAAGGAGTAGGGAGTTAGCTTCCTCTGTGAAGGGGAAGCTGCTAGGTGAGTTATTTGGAATCCTCTTTGAGAGATTTGCGCCTTTTCATTTGTTTGATCGTCCCTTGATGACGCTGACGATGACGACTTTACGTATGTTTAGCACATTCCTACTTTCTAGCACTGTCAGGTATTTAAAGCTACTTTGTGTGCTTCCTTTCTCAGTCCTTAAATCCCAGTACTTCTTAGGAGCCCAGTATTGAAGCTAAGGTCTCACATCATGTGTACATGCTACTCTTGTACATGTATTTTTGCTTCCCAGAGGACAGCAAAGGACTGTGTGCATGGAGAGGGTGGGGCAAGGTTTTTCCTTGGAGAAAGGGTCTCATGTGTCCTCCACTCAAATCCACTGTGTAGTTGAGAGTGATTTTGAACTTCTGACCTTTCAGTCTCTGTCTCCCTAATGCTAGGGTCGTTATAAACATCCATGCCCAGTTTATATGGTGCTGGGGACTGAACCCAGGGCTTCACGCATGCTAGACAGCATTCTTGCAATTGAGCAACGTCACCAGCCCTATGTGAATTTTACTTTAATTTTAATCATGTGTGTGTGTGTGTGTGTGTGACTATATGACTTGTGTTTGTAGGTGCCCTGGGAGGCCAGCAGCGTAGCTGGAGCTGTAGATGGTTATTTAATTCATCTGACATTTCTTAAGTCTAATCCATTACCACATGGATCTTTCTAGCTCTCTTTCTTTGCTCGTCTGAACTCCTTTGCTTCAACAGTGGGTCACTTGGCTTACATCATTCACCATCCCTTCTCTCGGTGCTCATGCGCAGTAGTTCCACAGTTGTTAATCTGTGCCCCATCTTAACCACATTCTGAACTGGAGCACTGTGTGCGAGCTGTTTCCCATTTGCCACTAGGCTTCCAACCTACTCATCTTTCAAGTTTTGTGGTTAACACTTTTCCCTTTACCCCCCATCAGTGTGGTGGTTCCACACTGTGATGTAGTCAGATGCCTGTGTCATTCTCTTTATTCTACTCCAGGAGACTCTGAGGTCATTAAGTGATTTTCTTCCTTTATTTTTGTTGGTGTTAGGGATTAAATTCAGGGCCTTGCACCTTTTGTTAAGCATTCCGCCATTCAGCAGCTTGCCCAAGCTATGTCTTCGTTGTTTTTGTTTACTTTGTGTTTCGAATCTGGGTCTTACTATGTAGCTCGGGCTGCTCTGGAACTCATTAAATAGAGCAGGCTAGCTTAGAACTCCCAGAGATCTGCCTGTCTCTGTCTTTGGAGTGCTGAGATTAAAGGCATGTAAGTTGCCCTTGGATTTTTGAGATTGGGTCTCACCGTGTATCAGGTTGACTTTGATGTGCATATGCAGATCCAGGTGAATGCAGAGGACCTCCTTGGGTGTTAAGTGTCTTCTGCTATTGATGCCTGTAGTTTGTGTTCCTAGAAGGGGGGTGGAGTAGCTCAATGGCTTTGTTTTCAGCAGCAAAGCCATTCAGGTGATCTACCTTCCGCCTCTGTACACGCCCTGTGAGACTGTACCCTCATGGCAGGGTGGGCCTTTGCAGTTTCCAAGCAGGATGGGGACTGCCAGGGATTCCCCAGCTATGGTCTGAGAAGCTGTGGTCTGTGTACTCAAACACATTACTATACTTAAATTCCTTCTTCAGGTTGTTCTAACGTCGACAGCTCGAGGCCAAATGGGAGAGGCCTGCTTATGGACCAAAGCTCTGGGGCCAGGTGTTCGGATAAACCAGAAAACACTCTCACAAGGTAACGCAACCCTCCCTCTGATCATATCTCTTCCTAGTGAGACTCAGCCCCACCGTTCGAAACATAAGTTGTTTTAAGTGGCGGAAGCATAAGAACTGTCCTAATGTACGGACCCGGTGGACTTACTATGTTTGCCGAGCTGCGTGCTCTCAGGACTGCTGTCTACATCAGAGTTTCCTGCTTTACTATTTTACAGCTAAGGAATTACATAAGGGGGTGGAGGTATGTCTCAGCAGTTAAGAGCACTAGCTGCTTTTACAGAGGACCCGGGGTTACTTCGCAGTAACCACATGGCTCCAGGGAATCTGATGCTCTCATCTGGGAATTGCACTCGTATGTACATACCCTTATGGAGACACACACATACTTAAAAACAATAACATCTATCTGAAAAGGGACACATAGGTTGGGTAGAGAAGATGGTTCAGTAGGTAAAGCTTTGCCTCACAACTTGAGGATCTGAGTTCAGACTCCCAGAGCCCATGTTGATTTTTTTTTTTTTAACATAAGGCACCCAATGCCCTGCAATAGCCAGTAACCCCTCTAGAACTCGAGCTTGCAAGCACTCTAACTCTCGTGTAGAGATTTAGGGAATGATCTGAAGACATACTTTGGCAGTTTAGAGCGTCAACTGTGCAATTGTGAGAACCAGATCTACATCCCAACACCCGAGTAACAAACGAGCCGTTGAGTGAACACATTTGTAACCCATGTCCCAGAACTGGAGGGTGAGGTGCTAAGGTATGGGGACAGGAGGATCATGGGGACTTGCTGGCTTCTACCTTAGCTTTGCAAACAGGAGCCCCAGGTTGAGGGAAAAAGCTGTTCTGGTCTGTCTGAAGGCTAGGCAGAGTGATGAAGGAAGGAATCCCCCCCCACACACACATACACAGATACAGGAGGGGGAAGCCAGTGGGGAGGGCGCTAGAGAGATCATTAAACTTGGCGTAGAGGCAGGTGGATCTCTGTGAATTCAAGGACAGCTAGGTCTACACACTGAGTTCCAGGCCATTCCTCCACCCAGCAAAACCCTGTTTCAAACAAACAAGCAAACAAACAATAATACTGGAGGCTGAACATGTTTGATCTTACCCTCATCCTTTTTTCATACCTTTGCCTTGGAAAGCTTATTTTTCTTCACTTCTTTTGCTCCGTGCATAATTATATTTAGTGATTTTTTTAAAAAAAGATATTTATTTTATGTATGTGAGTACATTACAGATGATTGTGAGAGCCACCATGTGGTTGCTGGGGATTGAACTCAGGACCTCTGGAAGAACAGCCAGTGCTCTTAACCGCTGAGCCATCTCTCCAGCCCTATTTATAGTGATTCTTATGTGTTTTATGCCCTCAGAGGTTAGAAGAGGGTGCCAGATACCCTGGCACTGGAGTTATGGATGGCTGTGAGGCACAGTGTGGGTGCTGAGAACTGAACCTGGTTTCTCCACAAGAGTAACAAGTGCCCTTAACCGCTGAACATCTCTCTAGTCACCTTCCCCCTCCTTATTGAGACAATCATATAGCCCTGGCTAGCCTAGAGTTTGATGCATAGATGAGGATGGCCCTGTGTTTGCCTCCCTAGTACTGAGATTAACATGTGCCACTGTGACGGTTTAAATAAAAATGGCCCCCATAGGCACATGAGGAGTGGTACTATTAGGAGGTGTGGCCCTGTTGGAGTAGATGTGGTGTTGTTGGAAGAAGTGTGTCCTTAAAGATAGGCTTTAAGGTCTCAGACGCTCACTCGTAGACAGTGTGTCACTGTCTCTTTCTGCTGCCTCCAGATCTGATGTAGATCACAGAAACTTCTCCAGTACCATGTCTGCCTGCCACGGTGAAGACGGACTGAACCTCTGAACTGTAAGCCAGCACAATTAAGTGTTTTCCTTTAGAAGAGCTGCTATGGTTATAGTGTCTCTTCACAGCAATAAAACCCTACCTACAACAGTCACCTGCTATATAGTCTTACATAACCTTACTTGATATATAAAAAACAGTGGTGCTGTTAATACTCAGGTGGTCGTTTCGTTCTGTTGCTGTAAAGAGACACCATGATCAAAGCAGCTTTTATAGGAGAGAGCATTTAATTGGGGGTTACTTACAGTTTCAGAGATTTAGTCCACTATCGTTATGGTAGACAGCATGGTGGCATGCAGGCAGACACGGAGGCAGTACTTGAGAGCTATATCCTGATGCATAGGCCACAGGAAGAGACCTGGGCCTGGCATGGGCTTTTGAACCGTCAAAGCCGCCTCCAATGAAGTACTTCCTCCAATAAGGCCACTCCTTCTAAGCCTTCTAAACCTTTTACGTAGGATCATTCCTGGGGAACAATGCATCAAAAAATATGAGCCTATGGGGGCCACTAGTCAAACCACAACACGTGCCATTTACTCAGTGCTGGGAATGGATTTAAGAGCCTTCTGTGGTTTAGTCCATTGAGCCGTCTCCAACAGGTTTCTTAGGTTGTAATGTAGGACCCTGGTAGGTGACTCTGTCATATTTTTCTTATACTAGGTCTTGAATAATTTATATCCTGACTACAAATACTACATAACAATGCAGCCTAAATTCCCTTTGCCGCTTTATTTTCACTCACTCCAAGAGGTACAGAGGTACGGACTTATTTTGTGGGGCACAGAGATGCAGGAAGAACACTCACACCGAGTCCCAGCCACTCCGCACCTCCAGCAGGATGAGAGAATTTTACTTTTGTAGTTCTGGGGATTGAACCCAGGTCCTTGTGCATACACATCAAGTGCTCTGCCTACTGAGCTATGACCCTTTATTTTTTCTCTTAAGGTCCCTTTGTGACCTAAGGTTCCATGAATGTAGAAAAATCTCTAGACCAATTATACCGTATAATTGACATATCAGCTTAATTAATCTCCCATTCATTATTGGCAAATGAGTTTAACTTGGCCTCTTTTAATTCTGGGAACATCTAAATTTTATATTTCTCTTCCATCCCATACTCAAAATATGATTAAAATGCTTTTATTTTTCCAGACAGAATAAATCTAAGTCTGAAATTACTGACATGGTTCGCTCCTCCACGATCACTGTATCGGACAAGGCTCACATTTTATCCATGCAGAAGTTTGGGCTTCGAGACACAATCGTGAAATCACACCTCCTGCAGAAGGAAGAGAATTACACCTACATCCAGGACTTCAGGTCGCTAACTAGGTTCTCCACAGTTTTATTTCCTCTGAGACAGGGTGTCTCTGTAGTCCTGGCTGGCCTGGAACTCATTCCATAGACCAGGCTGCCTGCCTCAGCTTATGGAGTGCTGGGATTACAGGTGTGCGTCGATGGTTTTCTGAGGCAGAGTGACCATTGTGCTCTCTCTGGAACTTCAACATCTGCCTTACACACCTTGAATTTGGAAGTAAATTATTCTGTTTGATGTTTTTCCTTTTCAAAGAGTATCACTGCATTCACTTCTTAGGGGGTTTGTGTGGGGTAGGGCATCATGTATCCCAGCTTGGTCTAGAACGTAAAGGAACAAGTCATCCTCCTGTGTCAGCTATACAAATGCCAGGGTTACAGATACATGCTAGTGTGTCCCACTTCTGGTTACTCTTCCTTGCCGGGTGTCTGACATCCTGTCTCCTCAGGGAGGCTGTGTGGCTGATGGGCTGCAGTAGGTGGCACGGTTTGCAGATGTCTGTGGCGGTGATCACAGGGCTGCAGAGGACAGGGCAAAGGGCAGTGCCCGAGCCTCCAGTACCCGCCTGGGTTTTCATTCCCTTGCTTGTTCCAGGCCTTGAAAAGAAACATTGACATTCAGTAATCCTGTGAGCTGGGCTCACTGAATATTACGTGAATAAAGCTTTCAGAGTTCTGGAGCTTTAAAAACCATTGCGCTGGGACTGTAAGGTAAAGCAACATCATTTCTAGGCCTATGGTGAAGAAATGACCTTTGACCACTGGTGCCACTTTGCATAGTTTTCCTTTCAGTAGCACCCACAGGGCAAACATTTGGTGGCTTATGTCTCCACAATGGCTATTTAAGGGAGGGGGAATGTTCAGAGCAGTCTGGTTTGCTTGCTCTACTGACCTACCTACCTACCCACCTACCCACCCATCCATCTATTTACCCACTCGTCTGTCCGTCTGTCTATCCATCTGTCCATCCATCCATCCACCCACCTACCCACTCACCAACCTACCTACCTATCTACCTAGCTATTTATTTGAGACACTCTCTCACTGGGAAGCCATGGTTGGCTGTAAACTTATTATGCAGCCCAAGCTGGTCTTGAACTCACAGCAGTCCTCCTGCCTCACTGTCTCAAGTGCTAGGACTATAAGTATGTGCAACCATACCTGGGTCAGAGAAGACCTATTTCATTTGCAGCTATCACAAAGGCAGGCTGCCAATCACTCGTTGGTGCCATAGTCATTGGTCTAGGTTAAATAAGACATTTCTTATGTCTCAGTGTCATCCTGCAGAGACTGAGCCTGACTTTCTGTTTCCGAATCACTGATTGAACTTCTTTGGCGACAGGTTTTTTGTGGGAACATACAACGTGAACGGACAGTCCCCCAAAGAATGCCTCCGGCCCTGGCTGAGCCACAGCACCCAGGCCCCAGATGTGTACTGTGTAGGGTGAGTGCCTCTCTTCCATTCTTCCAGTTCTGAAGAATAGAGAGCCATGCTAAAGGAACAGGGACATGAGTCGAGCTGAGTCTTTGTGGCAGGTGAAGGGATTGAAACATGAGCTCAGCTCAGAGACAGCTGTGTCTCTGTTCAATGTTGTTCCTGATACCCAGAGATCTGGCCACATCCTGGGCTTGGTATTTAAACGCTGATATGAATTTAGAATAACCTTCTGTTAGAAATTGGTGTGTCATTACTTGACATTCAACACAGTTTTCGTTACAAAGCAAGGAATATTTTTGCCAGGAAAGGAAAGTCCACTAAAGTTTCATCAGTCAGCTTGATGTATGTGCCTGTGTGTATATGTACATGCATGAATGTGGAAGGCAGTGCTCTATCTGTTATTCCCCAGGAATAAGAGAGACAGACAAATAGACAGTGTCGGTCTCTCTAGTCTGGGATTCATTAGATTGACTCATCAGTAAGCCCAATGGGTCTGCCTGTTTCTGCCTCTCAGAACTGTGAATCATCCTGCTTGGCCTTTGTGTTCACTTGCTTGCTTGCTTTTCTTTTTGAGACAGGGTCTCACTATGTAACTGTGCCTGGCCCGGAGGTTATGTTGACCAGGTCGCCTTGAATTCAGAGATCTGTGTGCCTCTGCCTTTGCATATTGGTATTAGTGGTATGAGTTACTATGCCTGGCCCTATGTTTGTTTGTTTGTTTTTACATGGATTCTAGGGATCAAAGTCAGGTCCTTGTGTTTGTAAGGCAAACACTTTGCTGACTGGGTCATTCTCTCAGCCTTGTTTTATAGTTTTGAGAAAAGGTTTCACTATTTAGTAGTGGTTGGTTTAGAACTTGCTATGTGATCCAGGCTGGCCCTCCTGCCTCTGCATACAAGTGCTGGCATTATAGGTGTGCACCATTGTACCTGGCTTGGTTTTTATAATGCTGTGGATTAAACACAGGGCACTAAAACGTGAGAGGCAAGTGCTTTCCTACTGAGCCCACACTCAGCTCAGGCATTGGCTTCTCCACACTATCCTTGCATGACAGTCCTGGGTACCACTGATGGGAGTAGGGGTGGTTAAAGAAGCCTGAATAATGTAGGGGAAAGAGCTGAACCGTGAGGTTTCTATAAACCAGACCAAATCAAGCAAAGCATGGACCCAGATTTCAACTCCAGTTTATTACATGGTCTTTGTTGATGTAAGGATTATGGGTGTGAAATGGGGGTGGAGGGGTGCTTCTAACTAGTGCAGTGGCTACGCCCTGGAGAGGAAGTGAGCTCGTGTTTAGAGAAGCAACTAGTAAGTTCCACAACTTTGAGTTCTCTGGTTCTGTGTGGTTTTAGCCCCTGAGGGTCCTGCCATTCAGCATGGAAGCTGGAACCTGAGCACCTGAGTAGATTTGGGAGGTGTTACCTGCCTGTTGTCTCTTTCTGGTTCAGTGGTTGCCTCTCCAATAGGTTCCAGGAGCTTGATCTGAGTAAGGAAGCCTTCTTCTTTCATGATACCCCAAAGGAGGAGGAGTGGTTTAAGGCTGTGTCAGAAAGCCTTCACCCAGATGCCAAATACGCAAAGGTAAGTGAGGGGCCTGCAAGTCTGAGATAAATGTTCAGTAAACAGTTGTGTGTGTGTGTGTGTGTGTGTGTGTGTGTACTGTCAGTGTAGGCCATTCCTGTTCAGTTCCACAGTCCCCCAGAGGGGCCTGTCTGAATGGAAAGACTCAGGGTCTTGACACTTACAGGTGGGCTAGGGTATCACGTAGCATGCTCAGTGAGTGGAACAGACTACTTGTGCTCTGGACTGGAGGAGGATGTGTGTTAGTGGCTCAGCCAATTCTCCTACCACATTTCCCTTAGGGAATTCTGGTTTTCAACTTCTGTCTGCGGCAGCCGTCACTTGAGAATTGGGCTCTGTGTTCCAGGTGAAGCTTATCCGGCTGGTTGGGATTATGCTGCTGTTGTACGTCAAACAGGAACACGCAGCCTTTATCTCAGAAGTGGAAGCTGAGACTGTGGGGACAGGAATCATGGGGAGGATGGTGAGTCCTTGGTCATATCCTACAGCACTTTGAGGACCTTGACCCCTAATGTTTTGACTTAGCTTCTCGTGATGCAGGAGCCATACAAGCCCACCTAGGATGCTGCCGTTGCAGGACAGGCTGTGCCCACAAGCAGGGCTGGGTTGAATAGACAGCTTAAAAATCCAGCCAGTGCATTTCTTCATCCTGGTAGTTAGTTAGTGCCAGAGCCTCTGGTTGGTCCGAGTGTACTATGTACTATGTGCTACAGAAACTGTTTTGGCCACCAAGGAAAACTGAGCCCCACGGGTTTGCAATTTTCTCTTCTTGGGGCTTCTGGAGTCCTGCCCTTAGATCGTCCTGCAAGAGCTGAGCTGGACATGCAGCTGGCTCACCAGGGATACAGACAAAAGAACAGAAGGCTGAGAGAGACAGGCTCTAGCCTGAGTTTCTTACAGAAATGGCTAATCATTTTGCTTGGGGATTTGTATTCTTATCTATAAGATACGGATAATAACCATTCTGAAGACAAAGACAAAATATTCTGAAAGTCTGAAGGTTTAACTGACTGAGGGGATCCCTTCAACAGGGTAACAAAGGCGGAGTGGCGATCAGGTTCCAGCTGCACAACACCAGCATCTGTGTTGTCAACTCCCACCTGGCAGCCCACACAGAGGAGTACGAGAGGAGGAACCAAGACTACAGAGACATTTGTTCCCGAATGCAGTTCTCTCAGGTGGACCCGAGCCTCCCCCCTCTCACCATCAGCAAGCACGAGTGAGTCTGGGCTTCTTTCCTCCACAGTCCCTGCTTGTGCCTGCCAGGCTGGGTTCTCCATCGTGCCCGGGACTCTAAGGCTGGAGGCTGGGTGTCTGCCAGCTCTTGTTTCTTGGAAGTTCTTGGCTTCCTAAATTATCATCTGGAAGACCTTTAGAACCATTACCAAGCATCCCTTGTCCCTGGATAGGCATGGAATTTATTGGCCTAGAAATCTATCTTGACCGAGCACCAGAGGCAAAGCAGCCTAAGAGCTTTCGTTTGGAGCACTGTTTTAGGGCTCTGCATTTGTCCTTTCAGAGCATGCGCACTTGAGAGTGGGGCCCAGTGCTTCCTGCCTGCCCTGGCTCATTTCTCCTTGATATGGTCAAAACCATAGCTGCAGCCTCTCAGAGCAGATTGCATAAGTTTTGCTTGTTCTTTTTTACTTCTTTTATTGCCAAAGCTTGCTATTTGTCAGATTTCAAAGCCTTGGAATTTCAGATCTTTATGATCACAGCTAAAATTTTGGGAACTTCTTTTATAAAGAGGAAGCCCTTGAGGTCCTGTCCAAAGCAGTGGTACTGTTTCTGGCTCATTGGTATTTTGGAAGCTGGCTGGATGGCATTTCTTCTCCAGGGTCCCTCATAGGGAGCATGTCTTCTCCACTGTGAGGCTGCAGCTGCCACGGCCTTCTATCTGCTTTTTAGGCTGAGGATACATTTGTTGGAGAGAGTGTAACTGCTGGGCAGATTACTTAGTGACATGATTGTTGGCTTCAGGTAGAGCAGTAGAGTTCATGGCATGTCTGGTGTCATCAGGAAACAGCAACAGGTGACACAGCTCTTTCCAGGAGTTCAGAGTAAGCCAGCTGTGATGTGGTGGGTGAAACCAAGCTCTACTGTTAAATTCGAGCTTTGCTTCAGATAATTCCATCTAGATAGAGGCTAAGAGTGCGTTTGTGGTCTGGAATGTAGCACAGGGTCCCTGGGTGATCGGTCCTTTGTGACAATCAAGTCAGCAGTGCATTAGACGTGTTAGTAAGTGGGTAGGAAGGAAAATTCTGCAACAGCTAAGTCACTGTTCCTCCTTGGGGCTTCTGTCCAAAGCATCCTGGATAGGGAGGGTGAAAAGCCCCTCCTAAACCCTGTCACCTCTGTGCTCTGCCCTCACAGTGTGATCTTGTGGCTGGGGGATCTCAACTACAGAATAGAAGAGCTGGATGTGGAAAAGGTGAAAAAACTCGTGGAAGAGAAGGCCTTCCAAACCCTGTATGCGCACGATCAGGTACAGATGGTTACCATGTCTCTTCCACTGTGAGGGCACAGAGCTTAGTTTCTCCTCTGTTATCTTGGGAGGTTTCCCCCCAGGACCTGATGCTGTCCATGTGTGTGGCTGCATTCTGTCCGCATTCCTCTCTGTTGGCTCTGTCCTGGAAACACTTTAGAGTAAGAACACACACTTTCTCATTTACTCAAGAGATCAGGAGTTGGGGGACACAGGAGCTTTACGTTTCTAATTTTTTTCTTCAGTAAAGAAACTACTTGGTGTATTTTAGGTGATTTAATAGTTCTCTTTAGAGCGAGTCCTCTGCTCCTGCCTCTTCCTCCTCACCAGTTTTCTCCAGTGTGAGTAAACTCTCTCCGCTCCTCTCTTCATCTGAAGAGTCAGTTCTGCAGCCTGCTGTTCCCTGCCATCATTTGTTGTAGCATGTCTTTCTGAGAGCGGTGTCCACTTCACAGGCTGAGAGAAGCCTGCGTCTGATCTGACTTTCGTGGCTCTCTTCAGTAGACCTGAGACTTCGTAGGCGCTCAGAGCTGTCCAGGGTGCTGACGCTTCCTTTCTGTTCTGTCTGCTCTTCTCCCGTCCTTGACAACCTTGGCATCATTAGGTCTAACTCCTCGGATTCTCCATCTCTTTCCCAGTACAGAACAACGGAAGGAGAAGAACCTTAACTTCTCTCTCTTTAGAAAAATCATTTCTTTATTGATTCACAGAACAGTAGCTTTCTCATGGGTCCTTTCTCTTTCAGGTAGGGCTTGTCATATGGATTGATGTTGTGGCCTCTACTAATCTCAGGTGTGACCCTTTATCCTGAAGGCTTTTTCCTCTTCTTCTTTTGTACAGCTGAAAATCCAGGTGGCTGCCAAAACCATCTTTGAAGGCTTCACAGAGGGCGAGATTACATTCCAGCCTACTTACAAGTATGATACTGGCTCTGACGACTGGGATACCAGGTGGGTCTGAGGTCATGTCAGGCAGGAGGTTAAGGAAATGGAAACTCAAGCATTCTGGGAAGCACTGGCCCTTGTGGATCTGAAGAGCATATGGTCCTGTGACTCTCCATGTTTTCCATGGTGGCCAAATATTCCTTCTCTAAGCCCACTGCATGTTCACATTATTTCTTTCTTGACTGCCTTAGGTGTTGTTCCATTATGGATTGACTTATCTATCCCTTTTTAAAAGATGTGTGTGTGTGTGTCTTTGTCTGCATATGTGTATGCACACTGCACGCAGGCCTGTTGTCTGCAGAAGTCAGAAGGGGGTGCCAGATGCCCTGGAACAGCAGTTACAAGTCCAGCTGGTTGTAAGCCATCATGTGTGTGCTGGGAGCTGAACCCAGGTCCTCTGTAAGAGCAGCAAGTGCTCTTACCTGTTGAGTTACCTCTCCAGCTCACCAACTGACTTTGAGCTGTGTTTGGGGTAATGTGCTGATTCTAGCTAAGCTTTTCTGTGGTCTTGACATAATAGTTAATATTTCCTTCCTTCCTTCCTTCCTTCCTTCCTTCCTTCCTTCCTCCCTCCCTTCCTTCCTCCCTCCCTCCCTTCCTTCCTTTTGTTCTTCTTAGATTTATTTATTATGTATACAGTGTTCTGTCTGCATGCATGCCTGTATGACAGAAGATGGCATCAGATCTCATTATAGATGGTTGTGAGCTTTCAGGTGGCTGCAGGGACTTGAACTCAGGATCTTTGGAAGAGCAGCTGGTGCTCTTTACTTCTAAGCCCATCTCTCCAACCCCATAGTTAATATTTCATTAAAGTTTTTACATTATGCCACATACTGCTGGATATCTTTGATTTGTGTATCTCATTTTAACCTGTTAAGATTTCATTGAGGTATGTATGGTTTATTATGAGACTGTGGACTGAGGCATAGAAAGCTCAAGAATCTCCCAAACAGAATTTGAACCCAGGCAGCAGAAATTCACAGCCTGTTCCCTAAGCCATTTTCTGTTAAGGGCTATAAAGTGTTTATTCTCCTGTTCTTTCTCACTTTCTCTCCACCCTCAACAGGACAGTTTAGGTCAGGGAATCTGCTGAACTGTTTTCTGTTGGAGCTTTCGTAGTAATGGTGGATGATCCCCATAGGACACACCTTGTTCCTCCCTAGGCCTAAGCATCTGCCATCTTAGATCCTTTAGCTGCATGGATATGAAGGCTCAGGCAGGGAGCGATGAGGGTCCCTGCCTGACCCTTGGCAATCACTGAACAATGGGCCATGATGTTTCTGTGAGCATACCAGTGTGCACTTTGTATTCCAGTGAGAAGTGTCGTGCTCCTGCCTGGTGTGACCGAGTCCTGTGGAAAGGAAAGAACATCACTCAGCTGAGTTACCAGAGCCACATGGCCTTGAAGACCAGTGACCACAAGCCTGTCAGCTCAGTGTTTAATATTGGGGTAGGTGGGCAGCTGCCTTTTATACCAGGGCTGCCTTTTGTCTTTCTGGTCTTCTTTTCTTAGCCTTGAATATGAGGAAGTTCTTTTTTAGTAATTGTTTAAGGTCCTGGAGGGATGGCTCGGATAGTAAAAGCCCTTGCTGCTCTTCTGGGGGATCTACGTTTGGTTCCTAGCATGTTGGCTTGCTCAGAACCACCTGTAACTCCAGCTCCAGGGGATCCAGTGGCCTCTGCATGAATTGCATTCATGTGGTACACAGACGTATGTGGAGGCAAAACACCATTTTAGTCACAGTTATTATTGCTGTGATAAACATGACCAAAGCAACTTGGGGAGGAAAAGGTTTATTTGGCTTACATCACAGTTTATCAGATACGGAAGTTAGGTCAGGGACTCAAACAGGGTAGGAATCTGGAGGCATGAACTGATGATATAAAGGCCGTGGAGAAGCTTCTCATGATTTTCTCATGCTTTCTTTATACCGGGACCACCAGCCCAGGGGTGCCTCCCCACCTCCAGTGGGCCGTGCCCTCCTCCATAAATCACTAATTAAGAAAATGTCCTACAGGCTTGTCTACAGCCTTATCTTAGGCTGCAGATGCATAAACAAAGCTCAGAGGCAAAAGGGAACTTTCATGTATGTATTACCATATCTGGTCTGTGTAGTTCTAGAAATTGAATCCAGCACCTCATGCAATCGAGGCAAGCACTGTACCACCTGAGCGCCATTCAGTGGAGGGAAGAACATTTTCCTTCCTTCCTTCCTTCCTTCCTTCCTTCCTTCCTTCCTTCCTTCTTCCTTTCTTCCTTCTTCCTTTCTTTCTTTCTTTCTTTCTTTCTTTCTTCCTTTTTTTTCTTTTTTTGATTTATTTACTTATTTTATGTATTTGAGTACTCTATCTGCGTATACAACTGCATGCCAGAAGAGGGCATCAGACCCCATTATAGATGGCTTTGAGTCACTACATGGTTGCGGGAAATTGAACTCAGGTTCTCTGGAAGAACAGCCAGTGCTCTTAACCACTGAGCCATCTCTCCAGCCCAAGGCATTTTCTTGTTTTTGTTTTTGTTTGTTTTTGTTTTTGTTTTTGTTTTTGTTTTTGTTTTTGTTTTTGTTTTTCGAGACAGGGTTTCTCTGTGTAGCCCTGGCTGTCCTGGAACTCACTCTGTAGACCAGGCTGGCCTCGAACTCAGAAATCCGCCTGCCTCTGCCTCCCAAGTGCTGGGATTAAAGGCATGCGCCACCACCGCCCGGCTCCGAGGTATTTTCTTAATTGAGGTTTCTTTCTTTCAGATGACTTTAGCTTGTGTCAAGTCGACATAAGACTAGCCAGCAACATACCCATATACATAAAATAAAAATAAATACATTTTTTAAAACATATAAAATTTAAGTGTAAAGTTAATTACTACTTGCTTTTATATACATCTGAATATTCCCACATGCATGAAAGTTCCCTTTTGCCTCTGGGCTTTGTTTATGCATTTGTAGCTGAGTATGTCGGTATTCTGTGTGCAACACACAGATATTTTCCTTTTCTTTCCTGAGTAAAAGAACTCACATTATACATGTTCTGAGGACCTCTCCCCTCCATTGAAAATGTTCTAGGGTTGGAGGATGGCGCTCAGTTGGTTGGTGTTTGCCTCGATTGCATGAGGTGCTGCATCCAGTTAGAACTACACAGGCTAGATATGGTAACACATACTTGTAACCCCAGGAGGCGGAGGTAGGAAGAACAGGAGTTCAAGGTCATCCTTAGCTACAGAAGAAGCTCTCAAGTCTGTCCTCCCCTCCTCCCACCCCCAAAGAGGTTATGTTTTAGGAAATTGGGCAGTTTTTTTTTTCCTCATTAGTTTGTTTTTTACATTTATTTAGTGTGTGTGTGTGTGTGGTTTTTGTGTGTGTGTGTGTGTGTGTGTGTGTGTTGTGTGTGTGTATGTGTGTGTGTGTGTGTGTGTGTGTGTACATGTGCATGCATGCACACTCATATGTATGTGTGCTACAGTGCTTGTGGGAAGGCCAAGGACTTATAGGAATCTAGCATGTATATCCCAGGACTCAAACTCAGGTCCTATAGCTTGGAGGTAAGCCCTTGTGTTTACTGAGCCACCGTACAGGCCTGTTCCTTATGAGTTTCAATGCCAAGAACTTTTCTGTGGTAGGGATGAGCCATAATGTATTGATGTGTTTCCAGAATATTTCCGTTGCATGTGGTGCTATAGTGAATCCCTCATGTATAATCCTATGTCTGTGCATATTTCTATAGACAGATTCTTAGTGGTGACATTAGTGGTTCAAGGGGACTTACAGTTTAGTAGGGTGGTAGTGCATGTAGTTTGAGCTATTCAGAGGCCTCTGAAGGACTGCTTGAGCCCAGAGTTTGAGACGAGTTTGAGAAACACAGCAAGACTATATATTTAAAAAAAAAAAAAAAAACTTTATTAGCATTTAAGAGGGACTGCAATAAATGTATGGACACAGTAAAGAAACTGCTTACAAGAGTGCTTTATTATTAGGGAGGTTTTTTGTTCATTTGTTTGGATTTGATTTGTTTTCTGAGACAGGATTTCTTTGTGTAGCCCTGGCTGTCCTGGAACTCACTCTGTAGACCAGGCTAGCCTCAGACTCAGAGATCCGCCTGCCTCTACCTCCTGAGTTCTGGAATTAAAGGTGTGCACTGCTAGCGTTTTTATTGTGAACAAGAGAGGAAATATCCAGAAGCATCTGGAGTAGTCCAGAGCATGGAGAAAAGACTGAGCATGGCCTGGGTAAGGAAGAGGGAGAGCATGGGGAGACAGTGAGATAGGGAGGGATAGGGAGCAGAGTAGAGCAAGAGAGCCAGAGGACAGCGGAGACAGCAAGTGGAAGAGAGAGGCAGGTCCAGGGAAGCAGACAGTGGGTTCTGTAGAAGGATGAAGGATGAAGAGCTGGGGCGAGGGACAGATCAACAGACTGTTATGGACTTTGAACTGTATAACAGGCACTTGTGACACTCAGGGTGCTTGGATGCCAGGCTGGGCCTTGATATTCTGATAGTCACCACAGGTAGCCATGTGTTCCTTCTGCCAGAGGTAAGGGAAATGACTCCTTTAAGAAGAAGGGAACTGGTTTCACAAGTTCCTGAGGAGTGCTTTTATCTAACCACAGGAAACCCTCCTATACTCATAGCCTGAGCTCATTTCTCGATATATGGACTACCTAAGACTCATTTGTTAGTGTCTACTCCCAACAGCTCCTACCAATTTTAAACAAAGATTTAATTAACTTTTTGGTGACAGGGGGCTCACTGTGTAGTCTAGGCTAGCCTCAAACTCAGAGATTTGGATTAAAAGTATATACCACCACACAAGGCAAGATTTATTTTTAATTTATGTGTATGAGCGTTTTGCCTGCATGCCTGTATGTGTACTGCCTGCATGGTTAGTGCTCCCAGAGACCAGGAGAGGACATGACTCCCCTGGAAATAGTGTTACAGATGGTCATTAAGCCATCATGAGGGAAAGAGAGCCTGTTGTCTTCACCACTGAGCCGCCTCTGCAACCCTAGTTCTTATCAGCTATATTTCCACCAGCTCCAGATGAGCTTAGGTTTCCATAACCTCACCAATAATTTTTTCAATCTTTTCAGTTAATACAGTGAGCAAAAGAGAGTGAGTGCCCGTGGCTTCTGTGGTGTTTTGTGCCATCTTCCTGTTCTCCGAGGTGTAGTAGGGTAGACATGGGTCAGATTCTGAAGTTAGAGAAGAGCCTAAGACCGGGTGTGGTGGCCCTGGCCGTTAAGCTGTGTGATCGAGACCAGCCTTGTCTACATTCTTCTCTGAAAGTGTTTTAGAAACAGGAAGTGTATACAGGGGTGGGGGTGGGAGCCAAGTAATGTTGCAGTCATTTTATTGTTGAAAATGAACAGTATTTATAATTAAAATAGAGAAGGGAGAGCCTGACATTCTTCCGTCTTGCTGATGAGCTCGAGTTAAAAAAGCTGAGAAATACGTCTTTGTATCAAAACCACAGGAGGAAAACCCCACTGTTGGCCTTTGGGTGGGGGAAGGCAGACAGAGATAGAAACTCAGCGTCTTTTGACCAGGACCTGAGACCCAGCAGGAGGAGCCACCAAGACACTCTACTATCCTCCTGCTGACCAGGAGGCAGGCAGGCAGCCTTTCCGTAGCTGGGGGATTCTTGAGAGTCTGTCACTGATTGGGTTATCTGTTAATGAACTAAATCTACTTAGCTTTTACTTCCTGAAATGCTGTCAGTTTCGGTTTCTGATTTCCCTAGCGCACTGAACACTGAGAAAGAAGAAGGGACCGAAGGCTCCACACTCGGTTTCTCATGTTTCCCTCCCAGGTGAAGGTTGTCGATGAAGAACTCTACCGGAAGACCCTGGAGGAAATTGTCCGCTCCTTGGATAAAATGGAAAATGCCAACATTCCTTCGGTGACACTCTCCAAGCGGGAGGTAGGAAAGGCCCAGACCTGATAAGAGTGTTAGCATCAGAGGTTGGGAGTTGGCTCAGTTGGTAGGACCTTAGTTCAAGCTCTAGAACTCATGTTGGGGTGGTAGCATGGCCTTTATTCCCAGAACTTGGGGGGCAGAGCCAGTGGATCTCTGAATTCAGGCTAGCCTGTTCCAGACCAGCTAGGGCTACATACTGAGACTGTGTCAAGAAGAAAATGGGGTTTACAGGAACACACTTTCTGCTGTAGATGTACAGCCCCTTGGCAGAGTGAGCTGGATCTTCAGGCCACGGGGCAGTTTGAGAATGGTGTTTTGGAAATGGTTTTGGACTTAGAAGATTGTTTGCTTCAGGAAATTTACTTATAAAAACAAACTTGTGCTTTAGCCTGCATAGGCTACTGGTCTTCAGTGGCCACTGCGCCCTCACAGCTAAATACATTCCAAGTAGGTGGTCCTTATTTTCTTCCCAAGACAAATAGTTATTCTGGTTAGGGTGGGTGCACAGCTCAAGAAGAGAACACTGGTTCTGACCGGTCCGTGTTTGTTCTCAGTTCTGTTTTGAGAATGTGAAGTACATGCAGTTGCAAACCGAGTCCTTCACGATTCACAACGGCCAAGTGCCCTGTCAGTTTGAGTTCATCAACAAGCCTGATGAAGAGTCCTACTGTAAGCAGTGGCTAACGGCCAAGCCCAGCAAGGGCTTCCTCCTGCCAGGTAACCCGTGTCTTCCTAGGCTCTGCTTTCTGAATGTCCTGCCTGTCCTTTTCAGTTTTCTAAATGAGCTTTTGGCTTCTGAATGCTTTATTCTCTACCTAACACTTTTGTTTGTTCGGTTTGCTTTGTTTTTGAGGCAGGGTCTCTCTATTATGTAGCCCTGGCTATCCTAGAACTCACTGTGTAGCCCAAGGTGGCCTCACAGAGATTTCCCTGCCTCTGCTGGCTCTGAAATCATTTCTCATGCCCACCCTCATCCCCACCCCTAATCCCTATGACTGAACTCACCTTATATAAAGTATAAAGTGCTGAGGGGCATGTGCTCCGTTTTAAGAACAGTTTAGTCGCTTGTGTGCTCCATAATTGTATGGAAGGTGCTGCTACTGTAGGACTCATCTCCATCGCCTGTCGCACTGTAACCAGTTCCCCATCATCCACCCTTATTGAGAGGGAGAAGTGATGGGTAGTCACCTAGAAATGGTAGCTTCTCCGTCATGCGGCAGGAGGATTAAGGGTGTTTCCCGGGTAGTTCCCAGGTGATAACTTCCCTGGACCTGTGCAGGGGATGTTTTCATCTTACCTGACCCAGGGCTGGTCCTCTGATCCATGCCTTTTTACTGGACCCCTTCTCGTGGTTGAAGCTCTGCTACTTAGTGCTCTGGCTTTTTGAAGGTCTGGCTGTCCAGTGTGCATGTGTTGTCTTCACATTTTGTGCTTCTCTAGTGCCAAGCACGCAGGTCCTTGTTGGGTGATCTGTTTGCTTTCTTAACCCTTTCTGTCTCACTCCCTGCCCTCCTGCCTTTTCCTCTTTGTCCTGACTGCTCCCTAGCTGACTGTTAAGCTTGTTCTGCAGATTCTCATGTTGAGATTGAACTGGAGGTCTTTGTAAATAAGGCGACCGCTACAGAACTCAACTCAGGCAAAGACAACATTGAAGACATTCTGGTTTTACACTTGGCTCGGGGAAAGGATTACTTTTTGTCCGTGTCTGGAAACTACCTGCCCAGCTGTTTCGGGTCTCCCATCCATACATTGTGCTACATGAGGGAGCCCATCTTGGATCTCCCACTGAAAACTGTGAGTGAGCTGGTGAGTAGTAGGCCTCGAGGAAACACCCAGTACTGGGAGCTTGGCTCACACACCTCATTTCTATACCTACCTTCCTGGATATAAGCATTTTGCAGCTTCCTTGAACTTTCTTAGTATCAATGCAACAAGCCACCCTCCAGTCAGAATAACAGTGAACTGTTTCTCCTGACTCTTGTTTTTTCTTCCTGGTCCACTTAGACTTATACGTGCCAATGTAATGAAGCATCAGCTGTGTTGTCCAGTGGGCTGAAGGTAGTCTCTCTTGCCTGCATCAGTGTTAACTGCCCTCTGTCTTCTGCACATGGGCCCTCAGCTTTCTAGATGTAAGGCCAAGCTTCTGCAGCTAGAGGCAAGAGCAAGAGAGAAAACCTAAGTTATTACATGGCATGGCTGACAGTTCATACAATATCAATTCTGTCTTACTGTGTGGTTTGGAGCAAGTTGTGAAGCCAGCACAGATTCCAGGATAGAGAGACTTCCTCCTGCTGTGGACAGCTGCAGAAGATAGCTTGTCTTTTTCTTTTTTCTTATTTTTTTTTAAAAGACTTATTTATTTTTATTTATAGGAGTACACTGTAGCTGTCAAACACACCAGAAGAGGGCATCAGCTCCCATTACGTATGGGAGTGAGCCACCATGTGGTTGCTGGGAATTGAACTCGGGCTGGAAGAGCAGTAAGTGCTGTTAACCGCTGAGCCGTCTCTCCAGCCCCAGTCTTTATTTCACATCCGAGCATGTATACATGCATGCAAGTGATAGCTGGATAGAGTGGCGCTTTATAAAGAACAGAAGCTTAGCCTTCACAGTGTGGGCGGCTGAAGTATGTGATGAAGATTCCTGATGACTCACTTTTTGGTTCATACATGGCTGTCTCGGTGTCCTCATGTGGCAAGAGTGGGAGACTCTTGATTTTCTTATTGCACTCCAATCCCATTTGTGACCACACAACCTTCATGACCAGCCACCTCCCAAAGGCCCCACTTGGTGATTAAGATTCAACAAGGGATCTGGGTGGGGTGGAGGAGACACACTGCATGAACATTCAGTATCCAACAAGCCGTGCAGGAGAGAAACTTAGCCATGATCCTGTTTCTAGTGAAAGTTTCCATTTAAAAAAAATTGTCAGTCGGGCTGTGGTGGCGCACGCCTTTAGTCTCAGCACTTGGGAGGCAGAGGCAGGCGGATTTCTGAGTTCGAGGCCAGCTTGGTCTACAGAGTGAGTGCCAGGACAGCCAGGGCTACACAGAGAAACCCTGTCTCGAAAAACCAAAAAAAAAAAAAAAAAAAAATGTCATCCGGGGTTGAAAGATAGCTCAGTTGATAAAGTGCTTGCCATGCAACCAGGAGGTCTTGAGTTTAGTTCCCCGGAACCTACATAAAAGATACATGTCTGTGATCCTAGCTTTGGGGGATGGAGACAGGCTCTAGACAAATTGGAAGGTTTTAGGTTCAGTGAGAGATCCCTGTCTCAAAGTGGAAGTCAACTGAGGAAGACACTCGGTTGACCTCTGGCCACCACATGCATATGTACATCCATGCACATAACACACACACACACACACACACACACGCACGCACGCACGCACGCACGCACGCACTAAACAAACAATAAATACTGACAATCTGGCAGGTCATCCTACACTAAGTTTGCTCAGACACAGAAGGTTCCTGTGGAGACCATTCTGACACAAGGGAACAAGCTTGGCACTGATGCATTAAAGGAAAAGGGCACTGTAATTTGTGCCCCTTTCCCTTTAAATGCATATGTTCAGTTAAGGACTCTTGAGCTAGCCTCTCTATCATTTAGTATAGATGAAAATGGAAACCCAATCAAGGAAAGCGAGTTGTCACAGGTCACATGGTAAGTGGCGGTAGACCTGGAGCTTGGGCCTACAGTTTTGGGCTTACAAGTGTGCTCTTCCTCACTGGGTCACACAAAATACAGCCTCTCTGGTTCTCACAGTGAATTTCTAGGAGAACATTTTTTCTACAAAAGCAGGGCATACACTACCCATTCAGGGAAACTGCTTGCCACCTCTCTCTCCATCCTTAAAAATCACCTTTTTGTCACCCAGTTGTACCACCTGGGCTTTTGGTTTTTTTTTTTTTTTTTTTTTTTTTTTTTTTTTTTTTTTTTTTTTTTTGCCTCTGGAATGTCTGGTTAGTGGATTGAGACATTGTCCTTTCCTGTTGTTTGCTGTCCTCATGTCATGCATTTCCTGAAGCCAGCCTGGTAGAAGTGCCACCTCATCATGACTTGTCATACTTTTTCTTTCGTTGGAGACGTTGATGCCACTGCAGACTGCAGATGACAGGAGCCAGTTGGAGAAACCCATGGAAATCCCCAAAGAACTCTGGATGATGGTCGATTACCTATATAGAAATGCTGTCCAGCAGGTAGGTGGAGCTTAAGCCAGTCAGACCTGACTGAGGCTTCCTTGAGAAAGACCTAGAATGTTTTTTGTGTGGAAAGCTTTTGTCCCAAGGAAGCTGTGGATCATTATTCTGCCCCCAGAGGGTTCCAGTGCCTGTTCGATACTAGACCTTGATTCCCCCCTGGGCAGCAAAACAGCCTTCCCAGCACTGTGTTTCTTTCTCAAGCCTCTTCCTGGTCCCCTAGAGGACTTCTGAATGCCCCCTGGGAGGTCATTTTGGAGTCTTCTGCAGGAACTGTCACCTGCTTCTGAGAATGGGAGAGGCTAATTTGTCAGTACAGGCAGAGGACAGATGGAACCCCAGGCCATGAGTTTGGAGGGCTGATTTCTAGAGAGAGTTTAGGCAGGCTTCCTGGGCTCAGATTAGTTGATCAGTTTGGTCAATTCAACTGACTTGGCTACAGGTTTGTGAGCTCCAGGCTTCAAAGCCAGGAACAGAAGAGGGTCATAGGAGGCTTACAGGTTGGGGAGAATGCAGATCACAGACATAAAGACATAAAGATATAATTTATTTAGCAGTGGATCACAGACATAAAGATATAATTTATTTAGCAGTGGATCACAGACATAAAGATATAATTTATTTAGCAGCACACAGGCACTTTAGTCAGGCTGACACAGGCAGGCTGGTAAAGGTAAAAAGGCTCTTGCCTCTGATCTCAAAGCTGTTGGGGGTTTTTGTTGTTGTTGTTTTAAGATTTATTTATTTATTTTATGTTATATGAATACACTGTAGCTGTCTTCAGACACACCAGAAGAGGGCATCAGATCCCATTACAGATGGTTGTGAGCTACCATGTGGTTGCTAGGAATTGAACTCAGGACCACTGGAAGAGCAGTCAGTGTTCTTAACTGCTGAAACGGCCCCTCAAGGTCATGTTTTTAGATATTCTAATCTTGCAGCCAAATATATTCCTATTTTCTCTCTTTCCCCTTTCCTCTCCCCTTCCTCTTCTCCCCTCCCTACTCCTTTTCCCTACCCTCCAGTGCCGGGGATCGAACTCAGGCCCCATGCATGTTAGGTAAGAGCTCTCTACTAAGGTAGACTTCCAGCCTAGCAACATACATTCTTAAAATATTCTGTTCTCCATTTAATTTCAGTTTTTCTAGATAGAGTCTAATAGCACAGTCTGGCCTTGAACTTGCTATGTAGCTGAGAATGACTGAACTTCTGATTCTGATTCTTCCGCCTCCACTTCTGAATTGCTGAGATTATAACTGTGCCCCACCTCACTTGGTTATGATGAAATTACAGCTGTGGCCCGCCTCACTTGGTTATGATGAGATTACAGCTGTGCCCTGCCTCACTTGATTATGATGAGATTACAGCTGTGCCCCGCCTCACTTGATTATGATGAGATTACAGCTGTGCCCTGCCTCACTTGGTTGATGTAGTCCTGGGGATTGAATTTAGCTTTATGCATGCTAGGCAAGTGCTCTAACCACTGAGCATTATTTCCCAATTATTTATGTTTTTGAGACAGTAGTTCACTATGTAGCCCAGGCTAATGGCAAACTCACTAACCCAAAGACTAGCTTTGAACTCATGATCCTCTTGCCCCAGCCTCCTGTGTGCTAGGACTGTAGGTGTGTACCATCGTGCCTGGGCCTTTTCATATGTCGGAGTCTGCCCCATGCCCCCCACCCCCACCCCCACCAATTTTGCAGTATCCCAAGCTATGTTCTATTTATCCAGTTGCTTCATTTAACTCTTGTAGCATCCTTTGGAGGAAACAGATACCCTGAAAGTTGAGTAATACACAATAATGGGGGGATTAATTTTTTTTTATTTTTTAAAAATTGAAATTTTAAAAAATGTTGTATATGTATGTATACTTGATTTTGACTATTTTAACCCTGATATTGCTGGAACCCTGGCCTTAGCTCTCTACTAAAAGAATGTACCAATGAGTTACATTCCTAAGTCCCAGAGTTCACTTTTTTTTTTAGTTTTTTGAGACAGGGTTTCTCTGTGTAGCTCTGGCTGTCCTGGAACTCACTCTGTAGACCAGGCTGACTTCAAACTCAGAAATCCGCCTGCCTCTGCCTCCCAAGTGCTGGGATTAAAGGCGTGCGCCGCCAGAGTTCACTTTCATAAGAAATCTGTCTTCTGTGTGAATCTTACAAATGTAACTTGTGAGCAATACATATAATGTTGTTGTTATTAATAGTTACATTGGCGCTGGAGAGATGGCTCAACGGATAAGAGCACTGGCTGCTCTACCAGGTGTCCTGAATTCCCAGCACCCACATGGTGGCTTATGACCATCTATAAAGGGATCTGATGCCCTCTTCTGGCATACAGGTGCACATGCAACTGAGTGCTCATACATTAAATACGTACATACATACTACATACATACATACATACATACATACATACAAACAAAATTATGTTGTAGTATTCTGTTGCTTTATGAAACAAATGAATCCAAAGTATCTTGAGACTAATGGAGATGATGTTTACTGACATATTTTTATTTGCATATATTTACATAGACCTGAGAGATCTTTTTAGCCTTCCAAATCTCATTTTGTTGTTGTTTAATTTGGCTGAGGATCAAAGTAGCTGTTGCATCTTATTCATGGCATGTATAGCACCTCAGGACACAGCTCTGCATGAGTTTTCTCTTATACTGGATTTTGTCTTGTGTATGTGGCCTACCTATAGCCTTATAACATATGCCTAATGGCCTATGGTAACAACAGCCCCAGTGATGTTATCTCACTACACAGCTGCATTCTGGACTCAAATGATATGGGTGATTCAGTTTTCTGAGAAAATTATTGTTTTGTGTCTTTCTCCCCTTTGCAGGAAGATCTGTTTCAGCAGCCAGGCTTGAGGCCAGAGTTTGAGCACATAAGGGACTGTTTAGATACTGGAATGATTGATCACCTCTGTATCCTTCAGAAATGTGTGTGTGCGTGTGGGAATATGAGAGTTTTTAAAAAAGAGAAGAATATCTCAAAGCCCAGGGTCTGCTGTTGTAACCTCAGCTAACAGGTTCTACTCACTCAGCACCTGTCCAGAGAAGACATTACATCTGTAAGCAGTCAGTGTAGCAGGAGCTCAGGAGAGCTTGGATCACTTGACAAACAGCATGGTCCCTTTGAGATGTGGGCTGGCATCCTAGCTCTGAGTAGAGCCTGACTGAGCAGGCATCACTTCTGGCACATGCTTGCCCCTGGGCCTCGTCCTACCCAAGGGCAACACTGTCACTGTTCCTTAACATGGGGCAAAGGTGCTAACAACCATTCTGTGGCTGAAGCCTTGCTGCTTTTCCTAGAGAGCCTGCCAGAGCCTGTCGTCTGTTACAGTGCCTACCATAGCTGCTTGGAGTGTTCTGGTAACTACACAGCAAGCAAACAGGTGAGGGAAAGCGCTGCGCCTCAGCGTGCACACGAGCTTGTCCTGGGCACATGAAACCTGGCAGAACAGTGTGACAGCCTCTCTCATGCAGTGACTTGGAAGATGAGCATCATTCCTTCTCAAACCTGCTCTTCCTCTCATGTCCCTGCTGCTTTTAATAGCATTACCCTTAGTTCCAGTGACTCAACCCTGAAACTTGAGTCATTTCTGATTCCTCCCTCTCCTCACCTCCCACGTGCCCAGTCCCATTGATCCATTACTTCTCTGCTCTCTCCCATCATTGCTCTGCTTACTTGGGGCAGTGCCCTGTGCTCTTGCTCCCTCTCCATCCATTTTGCATGCTACAATTAGATTGCGAATGTAGAGGTGTCATCCTGTGGGACAAAACCATACTTACCTCTTTCTCACTGCTGCTTAATGACTCTTTTCTTTTCCCTTTCTTCCTTCCTTTTTTTGCTCCTCCTCCTCCTCCTCTTCCTTCTTCTTCTTCTCTCTCTCTGTCTCTCTCTTTCTCTCTGTCTCTCTGTCTCTCTCTCTGTCTCTCTCTGTCTCTGTCTCCCTCCCTCTCCCTCTGAGACCAGGTCTCTCCCTGTGACTCAGTCTGATCTGAAACTCAGTATGGCCCAGATTGATCTCCAATTCACCATCCTTCTGCCTCAGCCTTCCAAGTCCTGGGATCACCAGTGTTTATCACCACACCGAGTTCCATGATTGATAGGATCGTGTAGAATAGTTGCCAACAGTACGGGTTCCAGCACCTTCACTATATCCATTTCATCTGAGTATCTTGTGGAACCTACCTTTTCCTAGCTCCAGCTCCCCAGCTGATTCTGTTGTGCAGATATGTGGGCAATTCATTGGGTTCTGGCCTGGATAACCCTTCCAAGCCTGATGCCCGTGTAGCTGTAGATCCCCGCCAGCTTTGACAGCTCATGCTCTTCCTACTTAACGTTTTGCTTTCTCTTGCCTTCCTTGCCTCTAACAGCCTAACCCTTGCTGCTACAAGTCTAGTTTTGTCTTATAGTCAAGACCCAGCTAAAATGTCTTAATTCCCTTAAGTCTGAGTTTTTAGTTTTAGAAATGTGACTTGTAAATTCGTATAGCAGCTGACCTTTGTTCCCTTTGGATACTTATGCCGAGTGGTGAGTGATCAGCTCTGTGTGCATTCTTACTCACATTTGTAAGACATGTTCTCGGTTCCTGGGATACGACGGGCACCTTGTCAAGTGAGTGAAGCTGCAAACTCCACCTTCTCCCTCTTCCAGGTCATTTCTACTCTTCCCACCTTCCACCAAAATGTCTTCAACTACTTGATGGCGTTTTTGAAAGAATTGCTGAAAAATTCAGCAAAAAATCATTTGGATGAGAATATTCTAGGTAAGTGACCAAGTGTCAGACAAGTATCTGTACAGAATCACGGAGAAAGGAAGCTGAATTACTACTCACCTCCCTCGATCTTCTCTTGCTCCCCCACAGCCCCAAGCTCTGAGGAATTTTTTGTTGTTGTTGTTGTTGTTTTTTCTAGACAGGGTTTCTCTGTGTAGCCCTGGCTGTCCTAGAACTCACTCTAGACCAGGCTGTGTTTTTTAACTTTTAAAAGGCGGTCAAGTTATGTTGCTGAAGCTTGCCTCAAACTCACTCTCCTGGCCTTGGACTCAGGATCCTCTTGCCTTGGTATCCTGAGTGCTGCATACGTACCACCATGCCTTGTTTTGGGCTAAGTTTATATGCAAATGATTTGTTTGGGGGCTGGAAGTATGACTTAGTAGTAGAACACTTATCTACCATGTGCAAGGCCCGTGTGTTAGTTCCTTGTTTTGGCTAGACTAGCTGGTTGGCAAGGCCCCAGGATCCACCTCTCTCCCTCCATGTCACTGGGACTACAGGTATATGCCAGTGTGCTGGCATTTAAGTGGGGGCTAGAGCTCTGCACTCAGGTCTTCCGTCATGTTTGCATGGCAAGCACTTAACTCTATGAGCCGGCTCCCCAGCCCCTCTTGATTTTCTGAGGCAGCCTCTCACTGGATAGCTCTGCCTGACCTGGAACTGAAGAGTGGTAGGAATACAGATATGTGCCACCACACCCAGCTGTTTGTGTTTTCAAGAAGAAAATACCTAGACATAGCAGTGCCTGCCTTTAATCCCAGGTCTCAGGAGGAAGAGACAGGTGGAGCTCCTGAGTTTGAGGCAGCCAGGCCCTGCCTTTAAAAAAAAAAAAAAAGAATGCTTGAGGTAGCCTGTTCTCTCTCCTAGCCAACCTAGTGTCCTAGTTGCTAAATGTTATTTTCTGTTTCTCCCATGTGCACAGCTAGCATATTTGGCAGCTTACTGCTCCGAAACCCAGCTCCTCACCAAAAGCTGGACATGGCGGAAAAGAAGAAAGCCCAAGAATTTATTCACCAGTTCCTCTGCAGTCCACTCTGAGCCTTGATACTCCTCTCCTGTTTTCCTCAAGCCAGCCACGATTGTCAGCCCCACCTGTTTCAGCTCAAGAACTGCCTTAAGATGGTCTGAGGCCAGCTGGAAGAATGGCAGCTACCTGTTTCTTGAGCCTCGACCTGCCCCTTGCCCACGCCGTTGGCTAACACACTCATGCTGACTTGTGAAGAAAGACATCGGGGAAATCCACCCTAATAGAACTGACGTTCCATGTTCAACTTTAGTTATTTAACACAAATAGATCTCTATTCATTTTTATTTAAAAAGTTTTAAGTAGCTGTACTTTGCCTTATTCAACCTGCCTCCAGGTCATGCAGTCAGTGAGTTTCCCATATCCCATACTGAGCACCTCACGGTCAGTTACTTGGTCCCTGAAGGAGAATGGGCTGGACAGCAGGACTCTGCTTAGATGTTCCTGGATAAAAAAAACTTTTAGCCATCCCAGATGGTTCCACTGTCCAAGCTGAGGACATGTACACGCATAGGGCAACTGTCCCCTTTCTACTCAACCTCAGGCCCTCTCAGTCGCCCCTAAAAGCACTGAAGAAAGGAGGTTCTGGTGAAACAAGTGGGGTTTTGTAGGCTATCCAGTCCTCCCAAATGTATATAATGCATCACCTCTCATATATGTAATATATTTTAATGATAAATGTATTTTTAACAGACAGTGGTGACTATGTTTCTTCTTCTTTTTAAGTTATGTGTATGTGTGGTGGTGGTAGTGGTGTTACATGCATGTGTCAGTGTGCTAGGAGAGGCCAGAGGCTCAGATCTCTGTGAAGCTGGAATCACAGGCAGTTGTGAGCCACCCAATGTGGGTTCTGGTTTCGAAAGAACTCTCAGGTCAGAGCAGTTAGGTGGTCTTAACCATTCGTCTTCTCTTCCCCCATTCCCCTCTCTCAAAAGACAGTAGTTCCTGGCAGCTAGTTCTTTGTGGCTTAAGAGCAGAGTAGCTGGTCTGGGACCAAAGAGACATGTGGCATTTTGGTGCGTGAGAGTCACTTATTCAGCCTTACTCGGGATGGCACAGCATTTTGGGCCTGAACCCTGATCTAGCCTACAAGGGCTCTGCTCCAACTTAAACGTTCTAGAGAAGTCGTTCATGGGCTAAACAAGCAGTAGCTTATGTGAGGGTCTAATAATTACGTTTACAAGAATATAGTAGAAGCACAAGAAAAAAAAAATCTCTTCTTGGGCTTTGAAATACTGCTACCAGCTAGTGGTTTAGAGGGTCGGTAGGATGAGTGGTAAGAGCTGACAGGGGACTGGCCAGTAGGTGGCGCTGACCCTCCCTAGAGGGATTAAAAAAAAAAACCCTCCTTAAGGTCGGAACCGCTAGCTCCGGCCGGCGCGTGAGAACGGAAAGCGTCTGGAGCGCTCTGCTCAGCGTTCGGGATCCGGGGGCCTCTATGCGTACAGTGGGGCGAGAAGAGGGATGCCGCAGGCTGCCCTACGCATCTGGAAGGTGGTGGCTGACTGCATTTTTCCTGCTGCAGCTGTGGACGCAGCTGGGGCTGAGAACACCTCGATTTCATGGCTGATGTCGCGTATTCTCCCGCGCCCGAGACAGCCTGCTCCCTACGGTCCGCTTCTCCGTGCGGCACGGGCGAGCCAGACTCTGCTCGCTCCGCCCACAGCCTGTGGTTAGAGGCGCGGTCTCAGCCCTGGATAGCCGAAGCCAATCACCAGCAGTAGCGGGCGCAGGGATCTGCCGGCCTCTCCTTCCTCCGGAAAGCGGAAGCGGAAGTGACGCTAAGGACAGGTGGGGGCAATCATGGTGCCGCTGGGGAGGGGAGAAGCTGCCGCTGCCGCCGTTGCCGGGAGCCGCGGAGGTAAAAGCAGAAGCCGGACTCGGCTGGGGCTGGAACTACTCGGGGGATGCGGGACTTGGGCTCCCTGCCGAAGCCATTCCCGGTTGAGACTCCATTCCACTCACCCGAGGGACCCCACCCCTTCTCCGTTTCCATGGGGATGGGTATCCAGCCCCCCTTCTCTGTTTCCATGGAGACCCGGACCCTGCCCCTCTTCGCCCAGCTCGTAGCCCCCAGACGGCCTCGGGTTTTTTTTATGTAGCCCTGGACTACGGGTGCTTTCCCGGTCAGGGTCCTCCTGCCAGTCTCTCAGGGGTGCTCGGTTCGCAGTCCTCCGCCACCCTCACACCTCCTGGTCTTGTTACGGAAAGTTGGTCTCTGCGTTACCGCCGAAGGTGCCTGGGCAGCCCACCGGGGACTCTTATCTGTCCTCTCAGATACAGAGAAACGTGTATTTCTGGGGTTGCGTAAGCAAGGTTCGGGCTGGTTCCTCTCAGATTAGATCCCTTGACCTGTGTCTGGTAACTAGCTCGCCTTCTTGTCACTCTGGCTAGTAGAGGCTCACTTGCTGACTCTGAGCAAAAGAGAAAGTGCAGAACCAGGTTGAGAACTAAGTGATGTGCTGGTTATTTTAAATTCTCCTTTTGTGTCTGCCAAGCCCACATTTGTAGAACCTGTGTGTTCTCGGGTGAAGGAGGAATCACCATTCCAGACCATGAAAGCTTCAAATTTGGTAATTTCCTCAAGAGACTGTCTTCAGAAAGAGACTGTCTGCATGTCTGTCATTCATTTGCTGATATTTCCTGAGCTCCTTGTGTCAGTATTGCTTATGTTAGGGACTGCCTTTCGAACCAGAAAGCCTAGTCACTCTGTACAAGCATACTCTCTGGTCCATATCATATTTTAGGATATAAATAAGTAAAGTGATTTGCATTAGCTATTCCTTATTAGGATTTAGCCCCTCCACCCCATGTGTCCTAGAAATGACAGAAGGAGCGCCTTTAATCCCAGCACTTGGGAGGCAGAGGCAGGCGGATTTCTGAGTTCGAGACCAGCCTGATCTACAGAGTGAGTTCCAGGACAGCCAAGACTATACAGAGAAACCCTGTCTCGAAAAACCAAAAGAGAAATGACAGAAGGAAGCCACCCTCTTTCTACTGTTTGACAGGATTGTACTTTACCAGCAGTTTCTCTGTATGAAACAGAACCACTGGTCCCACAGTTGAAAGACAGGCGCAAAAACATTGCCCAAGCAGTAAAGAGCAAAAGTAGGATTTGTAGGTGATCATGTTCAGAGCATTGTTTCTGCACCACCAAGTCCTTGAGGCTGTGTACTGTCTCACAGTGTGACTGAGGGAGGGCATTCGGATGGTAGTGCCTCACATAAGGTTTATAGCAACTCTTGCTTTAAGCAGCCACCTGTTTGCTCTTCTATCTTCATTGGCTGCATGGATCCATCTTTAAAGTATGTGACAGTAACTCACATGTAAAAGGTCTTGTAAATGCTAACTTTGAATTGGGGGTGTGGGAGAGATTTGCTTTTTCCTGAACAGCGACTGATTGTGTCAGATTTTCAAGGAAGATAATTTTATTTTTGCCTCTGTGTGTGTGTGTGTGTGTGTGTGTGTATGTTTCACTGTATATCTCTGGTTCAACTGGAAGTCAGTGAGATCCAACTTACTCTACCTCTCAGGTGCTGGGGTTAAAGACATTCATCACCTGGATTGCTCTCTGTCTTTTTGTTTTGGGACAGGGTCTCACCACTAACTTTGGTTGGCCTGACTTGATATGTAGACGTTGCTGGCCTTGAACTCACAGAAGTCTGCCTGCCTCTGCCTCCCAAGGTCTGGGATTAGCACTTTGGTTTGCTCTTTAAAATGAGGGGAAAATGATCCCTGAGGATCACTTGAGGACGTGGGTGGGTCTTGTGCTGTGGTTCTAACTCTGGTGTTCTCTGTTGCAGAAAGGCCATTACCTTTTCATTTCTCACAATTGGGCTGAGCACAAGTGAACAATGGGGGAACACAGTCCAGACGACAACATCATCTTCTTTAAGGGAGAGGAAGATGACCTAACCCCGCATGACAAGATGCTCAGGTTTGTGGATGACAACGGACTGGTGCCTTCCTCATCTGGAACTGTTTATGATAGGACAACTGTTCTTATAGAACAGGACCCTGGCACTTTGGAGGATGATGAAGATGATGGACAGTGTGGAGAACACTTGCCTTTTCTGGTGGAAGGTGAAGAGGGCTTCCTCATAGATCAGGAAGCAATGTCCCAGGGTTACGTACAACACATTATCTCACCAGATCAGATTCATTTGACTATAAACCCTGGTTCCACGCCCATGCCAAGAAACATTGAAGGTGCGACTCTTACTCTGCAGTCGGAATGTCCAGAAACGAAACGGAAAGAAGTAAGTAAAGCCGCAGCTGACGGCACAGTGTGGCTTTGGGGCAACTCCTTCCACAGCGCGCTGGCGGTTTTAACTGGGGGTTAAAGGAGCTCCTGGGCTTAGAGCCTTCCATAGTCTTGCCTGTCAACAGCACAGCCGCTTCCTGTTTTGTTGTGACTGCTTTCTAGAACTTTTGGATTGTATGGCCACATTGTAATTGAGGAATACTACATTGTAATATCTCAGATTTTCCTCTCCAAATCATAAATAAAGTAGAAATTTCACCAAAGTGAATTCATGTCTATACTGTGAAAATAACAGCGTGGCTTCTCTGATAGCCAAGTGACTAGATTTGTGTATAATAACTAGAACTGGCTCTAAGTGATTTGTTTTGGAGATGCCTGTAGGAATATGCTTTGTTAATTTAGTGAGTATTCAATGGATAGTAAAGGGAAATTTTTATAATTCAGGCAAGAAACCACAAATGAGATCAGATTAGCTAAAGGTTGTCACATTCATGTTCAGGAACTGTGGATGACGTAATGCTTGGATACTTCATTCAGGATAGCTTGGAAACTAAAGATTGTAGTTGTGCATTTGAATGAAATAAATGATATGGCTCAAAGATAGTGAATGGTAAACACTATCCAGGAACTAGTGCAAGTTAAAAACCAGGTCACTGGCAGTTACAGTGCTGAGGACTAATGTCAGGTACTGTCAAGCAGAAATAAGCTTAATTTCTTGATGCAATGAACGCTTGAAATTACATACAGCTTGCCTAAATGACTTACTCATGACATTTGTCTTTTCCTTTTTAACCTTAGAATCTCAGCGGTAAGGCTTTAGTTAAGGGTGGAATGCCTTGCCTACCATACATGGGGGGTTGGGAGGTGGGGGATTAAGCTTTAGTACCACAAATAAAGGAATACGTAAATACCTCAGAGTTGTAAATACCTTAGGAAGACTATCATGTCCTCCCTCCCAGTGGCCAAAGCAATCTCTCTAGCCTTTCTGATTCTGTCCTTGGGTCTGTGCTTGATCACATCCAGAATGGTAGGAGCACAGGCTTTTACGGCTCAGTTCAGTGCGTTTGTCGGCCCACTCCAATAGCTGAGAAGCGTTTGCTCGCACAGGACTAAAGGCCGCCCTTGTGTACTGCTCTGGCCCAGTTCTGTCCTGAGAACCGTTCTTCTGTGGGGCAACCTCACATACTTAAAGTCCCGTCATGGTTTTTGGTACAAGCTAGCCTTCTACACTCATATGTCTTTCTGATGGCATTTCCTCCCAGCCTCTCATCAGTTTGGCTGCCTTTAACTGAAGGAATTCCAGTTTTCCAAAGTCCTTTTAAAATCCAGAGTTGAACATAATCTCCCAAGAGTGAGTCAGCCTGGCCAATCCTGTGGCTCTTATCTCTCTCTTCATCTGGACACTGAACTACAATGACTCGTCATCTGTGTTTTATTATCAACATCTCACTGTTGGCTTGTGCTTGGAAACCTCTAGAAGAGTGGTTCTCAGCCAAGGGCAATTCTCCCTTCAGGAGACATTTGATTGTCACAATGGGAGGTGCTGACTGGAATCCCTAGGTAGGGGCTGAAGATGCTGATAGACATTCTCTAACACTCAGGACAGCCTCTGACAGATACTTACCCCAGACGTCCGCAGAGTTTGGATAGAGAACCCTGGATTGTGGGTATAGCTGTCAAGTTGTGTGCTGGCGCGGGTAGACAGACTTGTAACCCTTTGGAGTGTCTCCATACTGACCTTTTCTTGTTGGTTTCAACCCAGTATGTAAGCTCGTGGGGGTTCATCTGCCTTCAGCTGACTCTTGCTGCTGCTCCTCTTTCTGAGATGTCTCATGTATCCCAAGCTGGCTTCCAGTTTGCTGTGTGGTTAAGGTTGACCTTGAACTCCAGACCTCCTCCCTTCCCCTTTCCAGTGCCAGGATTACAGGCATGCATTGGCCTCACAAATGTGTGTTGAGCAGGGCACTGCAGGTGATGGCGATTTGATGGCTGTAGTGTGAATGTCAAAGTGGTGGATGCGAAGGGTGCCAGTGAAGTATTTGGGAGCTGTGTGGTCAGGCAAGGCCTTGAGGTGGTCTTAAAAATGTGTTCAGTTATGAGAAAAGCAGGGCATGTGTATTTCTGAGAGGTGCGGACAACGTCAACAGAGAAAGGGAGGTAGAAAGCAGAGGTTCCTTTCAAGAAGCAGCCAGCTATCCCCCTTAAAACAGAGTTAATGCATATATAGCTTTTTGTGTTTTAAACAGTCTTGCTGTGCACTCCAGGTTCTTTCAAAGTGTTGATCCTCCTGTTCCCCTTGTGCTGGGGTTATAGACGTATACCACACATGGCCAGTGCACTTCGTGCTGGGGTTATAGACGTATACCACACATGGCCAGTGCACTTTTCTGCAAAGAGCTAAATAGTAAACTTTCTTGTCCTTACAGACTATGTGATCTCTGTTGCAACCAGTCAACTCTTCCATTATAACACAGTATCAGTCATAGACAGTGCATTAGTGGGCTGGGGGTGGAGCTCAGACAGGATATCATACCACAAGGCCCTGGGTTCCATTCCTGACAACACCGTAAAACAAAAAGATGATATGTAAACATACATGTCAGCCAGAAAAGACTTAGCTGCCTGTCGTTTGTTAACCCTTGGACTAGAATTCAGAGAGTAGCAGAGAATACGGATGGAAAGATAGCAGAGATCCAAATTCAGAAAGCAGTGAGGGCTCACTGAGGGCTCGTGCTGTTTTAGAAGAAAGCAGTGAGGGCTCACTGAGGGCTCGTGCTGTTTTAGAAGCAATGGCAGACTTGAGGATTTGGAAGCCAGGAGTAACGCGATTAGCATTTTAGAGAGTAATGGTGTGTGCCTTTTGTCCTAGCACTTGGTAGGCAGAGGTTGAAGCAGGTGAGTCTCAATGAGTTTGAGGCCAGCCTGGTCTACATAGTTCCAGGACAGCCAAAATTATATAGTGAGACCCTGTTTCTAAAAAAACAAAACCAGTAGCATTTTAGGAGGAGTGCTCTGGCAGCGGGCAGGGAGCTGGGAGGCAAAGAAAGCCAGGAGTTAATGGCCTGCTAGAAGACACTTGAGTTTTGTTTAACCGATGAAGGAAAGACTCTAAGACTGGAGAACCTTGGTATGCTCTTGGAATTTTCATAAGGTGTTCCGAGTCGAAAGTCAATCTTAGGTTTTTAGTCTAAGTCCTTGATGACAAGATTCATCAAGGACTGACTAGGCGTGATGGAATACATCTTGCATTTCGGCACTCAGGAGGCAGAGACAAGTTGATCTCTTGAGTTCAAGGCCACTCAGGGCAACAACACAGTGAGATCCTTTTTCAAAGATTTTTTTTTCCCCCTCAATGTGTTGAGTTGCTGTTGGTTGCTGAGTGGGTGAAGAGCCTACCATGGTGGATAACTTCAGACATGCTCAGGCTGCATGCTGAAGACAGAGTGGCTCCTTTACCTCCTACCTCCTCCATCTTAACGGTGAGTGAATCTGTCCGTTAGCAAGAATTGGGTCAAGAAGAGGGAAGTTCAGTGAGGAAATGAGTAAGTTTGACGCGTATTGAATGTGTAGCCCTTGGGAATAAGGAGCACGGGGTGAGACCCACTGGAAGTGTAGCCTGGAGTCAGGACAGATCCTCAATCCCTGTGGGGCAGCAATGTGAACAAAGATGCTAGGGGTCTGGAGAGAGGGAGGGAGGGAGAGAGGGAGAGAGAGAGAGAGGGAGGGAGAGAGGGAGAGAGAGAGACAGAGACAGAGACAGAGACAGAGACAGATAGAACAGTAGTCAAGAGGGTGGGTGGAATGTGCCATTCTGCGACTTCCTGTGTGACCTGAAGAGGGACTGAGGAGCCAGAGAAGATTATGTCTGTCTCTTGCTCGGCTGCCACTCACATTTTGAACTCGCCTTCAGGTGAGCCCAGGGTGCAGAGTGTTTGAATGAGGGAGAAGGGAGCTGGGATGAGAGAACAGGAAGCAGGAAGTGAGAAGTTTTTGTTTTGTTTTTCAGGTTTGACACTTGGAAAAACATAAAGCATTGAGATAGTAGTAGCTCACAGGCATTGACACTTTGAAGTTTAGACAGTTGGAGCTGGGCGTGGTGGCTCATGCCATTAATCCCAGCTCTGGGAGGCATATGCAGTTCAAGCCAGCTAGGGCTACATAGTGAGACCCTGTCTCTAAACTAGTTAATTAATAAGTTAATTAATTGAAACCACAAAAGTTTGGACATAGTTTAGGACCCAGCTCTAGGCTACCTTGGGTTAATGATTACTATATGAGTGTTTGTGATGAGCACATGTTTGAGCAGACCCATACTGCTTCAGAACTTCTCAGGACATTTGATTTGGTAATAACTAAGGAAGAAGGAAGTAAAGAATGTTCTAAATGCTGTAAGCTAATGCTATAAAACATTTTCCAGGGGATTAGTAGAGGTAGAGCACTTTTTTTTTTTTTTTTTTTTTTTTTGAAATGCTGACCTAGGCAGAAGAGAAGATGGGAGGGAGAGAGGGATTATGCAATCTGATATTAGCTGTCCCTTTCCTGTTTTGTGCTCCGTACCAATTAGTTGCTTCTGTTTGCAAGCCTGGCTTGCCCCCAGTGGTTTCTTCAGGCCATTTAATCATGAACAGGGAAGGATCAAGGATGCTATGAACTTTGTGCCAGTGACTGTGGGTGTATCATCGTACAGGTTCTTCCCTTCAGTTTTAACATCTTACACATGAGATCTAGGTAGAAGGTTCTATAAGCAAGACTTCTTTGAGTTGAGTCCTTATCCTACAGTCTAGGGATGGCCTCAGATCGAAGCAGCGTCTTGAGGTCTGAGATTAGAGACAAGAACCATTGGGTCAGTTTGTAAACTAGTGTCAGGCTCAGTAGGTTTGGGGCTGCAGTGGGGATCAGGAAGGAGCACAGCCGTGGCCCTAGTCTCTGGAGACCAAACATTCAGGCTTGCCTTCCAGAAGTGCCCTCTTACCTCAGTCATTGATTGACATTGCTTTTCTTTTGGCTTCCAAATCCACTTAGTCAGCCCGAGGAGGCTAGTGTTTACTGATGATAACAGCTGCATGATCTTTAACCACTCTTGTCCCTGGAACTTGTTTTAAGCCTGGCCTTTTTTGCTGCACTGCATTCACAGATCCTGCCCTTGAGAAATGGAACCCTTTGGTAACTACTCAGTCTTCTTGGCTTCCTAAGCTGCTTAGTTTCTGAGTCAAATGTTAGCCTGACTTTCCTGTTTATCCTTGATCATTCCTTTGTCTCCTGTAGTGTGCAGTTGGCTTTATTGACTGCTTTATTATTATTATTTTTCATTGTGTTTGTCTTGCGCAAAAACCAAGCCAACCAGAACCTTGCCACACATACCATTCTCTTCCTACCACAGGACCTCTGGGCACCCTGACTCTTTCTTTACAAAATGGGTTCTCAGCTTTACTGCTGTCTCCCTGCTGATTGGTAGCTTTGAGAGAGAGGTTCCGTCAAAACATTGTCTTTCTGCTCAAACACTACCCATATACTTGGGGGCTTCCCCCTCCAGGTTGCTAAGAAGCTGTTCCTCTGATGGGTTCGAGTGGTCCGTGGTTCCCCAAACTTTCTTGCATCTCTGTTCTTCCAGAAAACCTGCTAGGCACTGTCTAGGTGCCTGCTTACCTCCTCTGTCAGCACCACAGAGGGGAACATAAAGCATCCTCTGTTGTTACCAACCTTCCCCTCTTCACTGCTAAATCGTCGGGAGGGCTTGGAGGCCAGATATTCTCCATGATGCCCTAAATATTCCACGCATAATGAAACAAAAAATAATAAAGCAATCAGTAAGCCAGCTGCACACTAAAGTAAACCAAGCACTGACTGGGAAAGAAGGGCCTTTCTTGCAAGAAGCAGGTGCAGTGTTCTCTGAGTTTGCTCCTAGGTATTGCAGATTGGAATGCCTTCGGAAGCATTCCAAACGGAGGAAAGACATCTTTCTCTTGCCCAGTCTCCTCCTTTTTTTTTTTTTTTTTTTTGTAATTTTAGATTAAAATTTTTGTTTGGTTTTGTGGGCTTGTTTCTTTGTTTGTTTGTTTGTTTTTTGAGACAAGATCTCTCTCTATGTAATTCTGGCTGTCCTCGAGCTTGCTGTGTAGACCAGATTGGCCTCAAACTCATAAAGATTCTCTTCGTCTCAGCCTCCCAATTGTGCGCCACCACCACACCTAGTTGAATTTTCTTAGCCTGACAGATTTTAAGTGAGAATAAATGGGTTAGAAGTGGCAAGCCCTGTGCCTACAATGCCAGTCCCTTGAGGCTAAAGCAGAAGCTTGCCATGAGTTTGAGGCTGGACTGGGCTACATGGTACTTTCCAGGCTCGCTGAGTTACAAGGAGAAAGCCTGTCCCAAGTAGACAAAAGGAAGCAAAACAGAAGGAAGGGGGTTTGACCCTAGTGTCCAGAGCCTTTTGACAGTTTGCCCTTTGTTTTATGACTGATTCCAGTCTTGTTCCTCAGTGGCAATCCTCGGGGAGCGGAGCCATGCGCTCAGATGCCAGGGTATTGAGCTGCGCTGGAGGGGCACCACCCACCTTCCACTGCACACCACAGTTAATTTCTTCACAGCTCCCTGTTCAACTCCCACAGGATTGTCATTGAGAAGTAGGACGGAAGAGCCTGTCACTGACTGAAAGTGTAGCGCTGAGGATCCATTCATGTCCCTCCAAGGTTTGACTTAGCCAACTTTTGCCAGACGTTAGTACTGAGAACCCTCTGGAGCTCAGAGAATGGCAGAAGGCTGGTGGCTTCATGTGGCCCTTTTGGAGTCCAGAGCAGAAAGTTATCTCCCTGTGCCACCAGGTGAAGCCAGTTTGTCCGCGTGTCTCCTCCATGTTAGCATATGTGTTGCTTGTCTTTCTGTCCCATCACAGAGGCCCTCTGGCCTGGCAGAGAGACATGTTGGTTTTATGTCACACAGGTTTTTAAAGTTGGTACCGTAGGAGTTCCGGGTCTTAAGCTGCTATTTTATGTGGACTGTTAGGTACTGCTGGCATCTTGTTCTTTTCTCTCTCTCTCTCTCTCTCTCTCTCTCTCTCTCTCTTTCTCTCTTTTTTTTTTTCCCCCCCGAGACAGAGTTTCTCTGTGTAGTCCTGGCTGTCCTGGAACTCACTCTGTAGACCAGGCTGACCTCGAACTCAGAAATTCACCTGCCTCTGCTTCCCAAGTGCTGGGATTAAAGCCGTGCGCCACCACTGCCCGGCGGCATCTTGTTCTTGTGATAGAGGGAGAGAGTACTTGAATTGTAGTGTTCTTTCCTTAGTTAAATCAAGCTTTTTTTTCCAAAAATGGTTTCTTTGAAAGATGATTTCAGCTTTGGCCTCATCTAGTGTGTACTAGCTGTGCAGCCCCAGACAGGCTGCTCTCCTTCCTCATTTGTAAAATGGAAATAAAAATATCCCACTGTGTTGTTCTGTGAAGATGCAATGAGATTTAGATACTGTGACCTGTACATCGGTAGATGCCTCAGACGTCAGGCACCGTGTCTGGTAGGCCAGTTGTTTGGTTGTATGCCCTCTTGCTTTTTCTTTCTCACCTGTTCCCAAAGGTTCAGAGGTCATCTCCAGTTTCAGAAAGGTTAAACATGTCGAGGCTTCTTTGCTAGAAACGGTTTTGGGAAGCATGTTCTTGAGACAAGCTGTAAATTCTGTTTGGAGGCAGGTGTCTTTGAATCCCAGCACTGAGGAGGCAGAGACTGATGAGTCTGTCAAAGCCAGTCTGGTCTACAGAGTTCAAGGCTAGTTTGAAGCTGTGTCTTCAAAGGGGGCAGTGGAGGTGGGGCGTGTGACTGAGTTCTAAGAGAGCTCACAGACACTTGATAACCATATCTAATAAGCTGAGCTTTCATATTAACATCAGTGTAACTGGTGGGCTGTTTATATGTTTCTTGGGGTTTGTTTGAGGGGAGCTGGGAATTGAGCCCAGGGTCAGATGATGCTAGGCCAGGGCTCTATCACTAAGGTATACTTCCAGTTATCTTTTTTTGTTTTTGTTTTTAACTTGAGTTTATTTCTATGTATGAGTATTTTGCCTGCATGTATGTCTATGCTTGGCACACGGGGAGGCAGAAGACACCTGATCTCCTGTAACTAGAGACAGCCTGTTGAAAGCCACTGTGTAGGTGATGAGAATTGAACCTGGCTCCTCTGGAAGAGCAGTCAGTCCTCCTAACTACTTAGCCATCTCTCTAGTTCCTCTTTAAACCTTTTTATTTTATGTACATATATGTATGCTCTCCCTAAGTTGTCCTGGCTGGCTTTGTACTCACGCTGTAGTAGAGGGAGTGTTGTGCTGGAACTTCCTTTCCATATCTTCAGATCAGCCACTAGACCAAGCTTTTAACTGTGTTATAAAATGAGGGCGTTCATGGTCCCCATGCAGAAGTCGGTGAACACCAGACCTTGTCACAAGTAATCTTTTGCCCTCATTCTTGGCTTCTTCTTTTTTTTTTTTTTTCTTTCAGTTTTTCGAGACAGGGTTTCTCTGTGTAGCTCTGGCTGTCCTGGAACTCACTCTGTAGACCAGGCTGGCCTCAAACTCAGAACCTCCCGGCTCATTCTTGGCTTCTTTAGTTTCCTTGTACCAAGCCACTGAAAGTTACTCCCATGGTGGACATTTGGGGCACTAGTATCCTACAGCTAGAAGTGAGGGCTTAAATATAAGTCTATATTTTACCCTTTGAACAACTATAAAATAGACATTGTTAGTTGGCATTTTACAGAGGAAAAAAACTGAAGCATAGAAACAACTAGCCGTCATATCCCTAGTGCTGGGCGGCAGAGACAGGAGGCTCCTAAGTTCTCTGGCTATAGAGTCTGAGAACTCCAGATTCAATGAGAAATGCTATCTCAAAAAATAACGTGGAGGCCTGGTGGGTGGGACATGCCTTTAATCCCAGCACTTAGAGGCAGAAGCTGGCAAACAGAGCTCTGAGTTTGAGGCTAGTCTGGGATACATAGTAAGACTCTGCCTTTAAATAAATAAGATAGAGCAAGATAGAGGACAATACCTGATGTCAGCCTCTGTCTTGTGCATGCTCACGCACGGACATACCCTCATACACACATACCCCATGAGCACACACCTACAAATTGAAGTATCCACCGTTCAAGTGGTGAAACTGAGACTTGAATCGAGGACTGTCTGATGCTGAAGTCAATGCTTTTTATGATAACACACCAGTTTACAAAGGTGGTACTCAAGACATATGCTTGTTGGCTGATAACAGGGCTGAGAAATGAAAGAGCAAGTGGGTGTCCTTAGCTCTGCACGGGAGGAGGGATGAGGTGTCAACATAGCCTTCGAAAGTGACAGACGGTTGGATTCAGCTCTGGTAGGCATTGAAGAAAGGGGATTATTCAGAGCACTTAGACTTGTGATTTGAGAGTTTTGGTTGTCGTTTGGAATAGAAGAAATCAGTGCTATTATGGAGAGCAGTTTTGCTATGGGGAGAAGGGATAGGACATCACAAGTGACGGAGAAGAAAGGACAGAGTTTGATGTTTTCCCCCTGGGTCTTTTTTTTTTTTTTGGTCTTTTTGTTTCTCCTGTTTTGAGACAGGATCTTGCTATAGTACAGCCATCACTAGCCTGAAACTTGCCATCTAGACCAGTCTAGCTTCAAAGTTAGGGCAGTCCTCCTGCTTCTGCATCTGCCTTCTGAGTGCTGGGATCAAAGGCTTGCACAAGCACCCTCAGTCAGGAAAGTGGGTTCTGTAGCTGTAACCACCAGCCAGTCATTTATTTGTGAGTGTTCTTCTGCTCTGGGCGCAGAACTCCCTCTCTCTGTTGTAGAATTGAGTTCTCTCCGGCTCCCTTTTCCTTCCAGCAGAAGTCCAGGCTTTTTTCACTCTGACTTTGAGGAGCTTTGTCATCTGAAGTTCTTTTCTGCCTGGGCTCATCTGCACCTGTCCTCCTTTGCCCCTGTCGCCTGAGCTCTGTGACCATCCTCACTAGATGGTTCTGTTTCAGAACCCTTCAGAGCACTGCAGGTCTCAGCCATGCTCATGCCTCCTGGACATTGGCAGGGTTACACTCAGTGCTTAGAGAACTCGCCCAGGCCTCCCTGTGTTCTTAGGCAGAGTCCCCCACAACCACGCGGGAAAATTGAAGTCAGCTTTAGAATTTTGAGGTTCTTTGAAAAACAAGTTTTCTTCATGTCCAGTGGAGTCTCTAGTGCCGTTATGTTCCTGTGACAGACAGTGTAATTTATTTGACAAGCCGACTACGTGTGTGTGACCCTTCCCTGCAGTCTTTGCATTCAGCTGGGCATCTCCTCCCTAGGTAAGCTCTCTGTAGCCAAGCCTCAAGTCCTGTGTTTGCATATTGCCCTAGTGTGCTCAGTAGCCGTATCTGTGCAGCTCCTGTGATTGAAGAGGTGACTGTGTTCCTGCCTGTCCTCATTCTCCTCCTTGACAGCAAGGGCCATTGTTGTTGTTGTCGTTGTCGTCATTGTTTGCACCAAACAATATAATTCTGGAACACAGTTCTTCAAATCCGTAAATGCTGACTTTTAGTTTTATTTAAAGGTACGTGATATAGATTGTAATATCTCTCCTTTGTAGCCATGACGACACTACATTTTTTTTTCAACTTCCTGCTCTGATCCCATTTGAGGAGGTTTAGATTTCCTTTTGTGTGAAATTTGTAGCTGCTGTAAAATAGTTCTGAAAGATACTCAATGGTGATGCCCATTTATTATTTCCAGATGAAGTGAGAAGTTGATCATTTATTCAGTTTATTATTGGGAGAAAGGTCATCTAGTACCTAACACCACTTTTATAACTTTATTTTTTCTCTCTTTCTTGCCTGCCTGCCTGCCCGCTTGCTTGCTTCCTTCCTCCCTTCCTTCTTTCTTTCTTTCTTTTTTTTTTTTTTGATAGGATTTTTGCTATATAGCTCAGGCTGGCCTTGAACTTGAACTTGTATCAGTCCTCCTGTCTCGGTCATTCTCCTGAGTGCCGCCCACCTGCCATAACTGACTCCTGTCCTTTATACCTTTCAGTACCTTTCCAGTTGGGTGCTTTCCTCACTTTCTGTCCTTGGCCTCTCTCCCTTTCTCATCTGCCAAGTTTTCCTGAAAGCATAGTTGGCTTAATGCTCACATTCTGGCCACGGCCCTGCTGTTCCCACACTAGTGCTGTGGCAGGGAGACTGAGGGCTGAGCTAACAGTTGGGGGGTCTTGGCTACATTTGACCCAGCTGACATCCTAACCAGAACTTCCTTTCCTGCACAGTAGTCTCCGGGTTTAGTGCATATGTATGTGTATGATGGGGTATGCTGTCTATGTATATCCACGTGTGTAAGTGCATGTGTGTATGCGCGTGACCAAAGTTGATGTCCAGTGTCTTCCTTCACTCTGCACTTTACTGAGGCAGCAACTCTCACTGATGCTGGAGCACACTGAGTCCAGCTTGTTTAGCTAGCTGTTTTCCCTTGGCGATCCCATGTCTACCTCCAGAGTCCTGAAGTTATGGTGCCCTGCCCCTCTCCAGTGGCCATATGGCTTTTATTTGGTTCCAGAATCCGAACTCTGGTCTTCTCAACTGCACACACAGCAAAGCAAACACCTCACCCACCTAAGCATCTCCCCAGCCCACCACTTAAGAATCCATCACTACTTTGCTAGCAGTAAGACTTGCTGGGTTTGTTTCATTCATTCATTCAAAATATAAATGGAGCGAGTGCTACTTCACAAGACTAGTCTCTGAGGTTGTCAGTGAACAAGATAGTTACAGTCCCTGCTGTCATGCAGTTTAAGTTTAGATGAGAAGCAGTCATTTCATTCATTTAATTCAGTAAATATAATGAAAATTATTTTATCTTAATTGTAGCTTGTATTTTAAAGACAAGGTGGTGCCTCTCTGGGGATTACTTCTGGAAACACTACTTATGTTAAGGGAGTGCAGTGTTTGCATGGAGCCTGTGTACATTCTCATATATACTTTAAATATTTAAAACATTTATTTGTGTGTAAGCACATGTGGTCAGAAGTCAACTTTGTGGGCTTGTTTTCTTCCACTTTGTATGTGTCCTAGTGATTGATCTTGACAGCATCTATCACTGAGCCATCTTGCTGCTGGCCTCCTCCTGTGTGCTCACGACGGATTTAATACAACATAGATGCTTTAGATGTTGTTTAGGGATTAATAGGCAGTTCTGTACACATTCAGCACAGGCACTTTTTTTTATTGTAAATATTTTTAGTCCATAGTTGGCTAAATCCATGAATGCAGATCCCCCAGAGTCAGAGGGCTAGTGGCCCAGGGAGCTGTGAGGGCTTAGAGTAAGCAGGCCTGTCTGTCACACTGGGACCTGGGGCTCAGGACCAGTCAGGAAGAGGCCCTTGAAGGGGGAACAGCCAGTGGAGAACTGAATTGGCCATGTGCAGGAATTCAGTTGGGAGCAGGACAGGGAGTGAGAGGGTGCATTCCATTGCTTACTGCTGTCTCTTACAGCAGTGTCAGCTGCTGTGGCAACCGAAGAGTGATATTCTGCTCTTATCTCTCACCACTGTGATGGACCTTATGATGGAGACGGTCCCTTCAGGGATGGTTTTACAGTTTCTGCTGGTAAAGTTAGTACATATTCATGAGAGGATAATTACTAGTGTAAGTGAGGTGTCAGGTGTGTGGCAAAGGTACATAACACTGGCTTTTAGAGAAGGGCACTGTTGTGTGGACACGGAGAGGTTATGGGGGACCTGGGAGGTACTGGCTTTTAGAGAAGGGCACTGTTGTGGGGACACGGAGAGGTTATGGGGGACCTGGGAGGTACTGGCTTTTAGAGAAGGGCACTGTTATGTGGACACGGAGAGGTTATGGGGGACCTGGGAGGTACTGGCTTTTAGAGAAGGGCACTGTTGTGTGGACATGGAGAGGTTATGGGGGACCTGGGAGGTCTGGAGACTTGAATTAAAGCAAGAGTCTCGGAAGCCAGGGAAGGAACTAGAGCTTTCCAGTGAAGGGAGAGAACACAGGCAAGGAGGTGGGAACTGAGACTCACTGAGGACCAGCATGCTGTGGCGAGTAGCTCTAGGCTGTTCGTTCTGCTCTCCTGGGTCCTGAGTCATGTAACAGACAGAAAGTGTAGGAAGGCCCTGGGAATACCCTAACTATCCTGCCTAGACTCTATCTGGGGAGAGGCCATGTGGGGCATTGTTTTAGAATTGTTCTGTCAGTGACTTCAAAACTAGGCACCAAAACATATGTCTGATTGACTAAGTTCAGGGAATACAATGCGTGACCTGTGTGGCCATGAGAGGCTCACTGTGAATACGTGAGCAAGCACTTGTGTAAGGTCCTGCTAGGAGTTGGAGGAAGGGGTGGGGAGGGGGAGGAGTCAAGGCCCCTCCTGTCCCTATCTAGCCAACTAGCTGACTGGCTCAATCCCATTTAAACCCAGTTTGTTTTCCTGTAGCACTAGAGCAGTGGTCTCAGCCTGTGGACCAGCTCTTTCACAGGGGTTGCTGAAAGCCATCGGAAACACAGATATTTACATCATGACTCATAAAGAAGCATAATTACAGTTATGAAGTAGCAATGAAAATAATGTTAGGGCTGGGGGTCACCACAGCATGAGGAGCTGAATTAAAGGGTCACAGCGTTAGGAAGGGTGAGAACCACTAAGTAGGAACGCTGTTTGAGGGGAAGGGTTGTTGAGTTGTTTGTTTGGCTAATGGTAAGGAGGTGGTTCAAGGCAGGGTTTCTCTGTGTAGCCCTGGCTGTCCTAGAACTCACTCTGTAGATCAGGTTGGCCTCTTAACTCAGAGGTCCACCTGCCTTTGTCTCCCAAATGCTGGGATCAAATGTGTGCACCACCATGCTTGGCTAATTTTTAATTTCTTTCGTGTATGTATATGAGCATCTGCTGAGGGCAGAGGCTTCGGAGTCCAGGAATGCCAGGACCTGACCACAGGTCCTCTGCAAAAGTAGTACGTGTTCTTAACCACAGAGACACGGAGAGGTTATGGAGGACCTGGGAGGTCCGGAGACTTGAATTAAAGCAAGAGTCTCGGAAGCCGCTCCTGAGAGTGGTTTTCATTTATTGGTTTCTGTAAGGATCGAACCCTCAAGCACGCTAGACAGACACTGAGTCTCAACTCAGGCCTCAGACTGTCCACTGTTAAAGAAAAGCTTTCGGGTAACCCAGACTGGTTTCAAACTTTGTAGTTATGATGACGGAATGACCTTGGATTTCTTATTTTATTTTTGAGGTGGGATCTCACTGTATAGCCCTGACTGGCCTAGAACTCTTAAGCAGACTGACATCAGACTAGAAACCATCTGCTTCTGCTTCCCAGGCACTGGGCTTAGGGTGTGTGTAACCACACCTGGCCAACCTTGAACTGTTGATCTGAAGTGCCAAGATTGCTGACACACCCAGTTCATGTGTGTCTTATTGAGGATAGAACCCAGGGCTTCCTGCATGTTGGGAAATCACGCTCTACCCACTGTGCTGTACCTCTGCCCAGTTCTTGCATTTGTATTTCTTTTTTAAAAATCAAAATAACACTTTATAATATGAAAATTATATGAAATTCAAACCTCAGTGTCTATTTATGGACATTCATGTTTTGGGGACATGGCAATGTTTGGTCATTTGCCTGTGACTACTTTAACATGGAGGGCAAGGCTCATGTAGTGACAGGGACCATAAAAACCGAAATATGTCTCTTTGACACTTGAAAGGAAAGTGTCCACCCTTACCGTCGCCCATTCTTTGACCAGCCACCCTCTCTGAGACACAGTGGCCATCTCTTCCGAGGCTTTGTCCCTCCAGCCAGGCTTTATTTTGTTATCTCTGTGCCAAGAGCAAATCCAGGGTTCCCATCATGTATGTCTGTCTGTCTGTCTGTCTGTCTGTCTGTCTGTCTGTCTGTCTGTCTTTCCTTCTTTTCTTCCTTCCTTCCTTTCTTTTTTCATTCTTTCTTTTTGTGGTGGTGATGGTGGGTCAAGACAGGTTCTTTTTGTGTAGCCCTGGCTGTCCTGGAACTCCCTCTGTAGACCAGGCTGGCCTCGAACTCACAGAGATCCACCTGCCTCTCCCGTCTGACAGCTGGTGTGCATTACCACTACCTGGAAAATTATTCCTAACTCTTACAACAGCTCTTATTTTATTTTTAAAATTCATTTTTATTATTTTTAGTTACTGTGTGTGAATATATGCAGGCAAGTGAAGGTGCCTATGGAGTCCAGAGATGGCAGATCACCCTGGAGCTGGAGTTATAGGCAGCTGTGAGCTGCCTGATTGGATTCAGAGAATGGAACTTGGGTCCTCGGCAAAGTAGTGTGTGCTCTTAACTGCCATGCCTCCAGCTGCCTACAACAGCTTTTATAAAGATAGACTTAGGGCTGGGGTTATAGCTCAGTTAGTCAAGTGCTTGCCAGAGTTCAGTCCTCAGCACTGCATAAAAACCTAGCTGTGGTGATACACGCAGGTAAACACTCGGAAGGTGGAGACGGGAGGATCAGAAGGTTAAGGGCTACAGGTTTGCTGTCAGCTTGTGCTTCATGAGACCCTGTCCCAGGATGGAGAGGTGAGACCCTGGGCAGTTGTTTTTCCCTACTGATGAGGTATCCCCTGTCCTCTGTCAGGTAAAGCGGTACCAGTGCACCTTTGAGGGATGCCCTCGCACCTACAGCACAGCAGGCAACCTCCGCACCCACCAGAAGACTCACCGAGGAGAGTACACCTTCGTCTGTAATCAGGAGGGCTGTGGCAAGGCCTTCCTCACCTCCTACAGCCTCAGGATCCATGTGCGAGTGCACACAAAGGAGAAGCCATTCGAGTGTGACGTGCAGGGGTGTGAGAAGGCATTCAACACACTGTACAGGTCAGCCTCCCCGTACGCACTGTACAGGCCAGCCTCCCCGTACACATTGTACAGGCCAGCCTCCCCGTACACATTGTACAGGCCAGCCTCCCCGTACGCACTGTACAGGCCAGCCTCCCTGAGGCCCTGCCAGCCTCCTGGCTCTGAGCTGTGCAACTCTCTCCATGCATATGGCAGCTTTTGGAACTTTGAAGAGCATAGCTGTACTCACCTGCTTAAAATGCAGTCAGTACTTACTACTTAATGACAGTGTACCATGGGTTGGGTGGAAATGTTGGCACAGATATGTAAATTTGCGGCTTGAGGAGTGACATCGTGCCCTTGAGATTTTAGTGGTTGGGGTAGAGTAGTCTTCCCATTGGCACAAGGTTAGGTTGGCACAAACCTCTGAGATAACCTGTCTGAGGGGTGGGAAGGTGCCCATTTGCTGGCTATGTCTTTTTTCATGTTTGTGTCAGGAGACTTATACAAATCTTTAATATTAGGCACAAAATAGCAAAATAACAGTAGCTGAGACCATACAATTCTAAAAGTTCCTGTTCTTGTTTGGTGCTGGAAGCCAAGCAGATTTGGGCCTGGTTAATGTTTGGCGAGACAAATAACAATGGCTAACATTGATTCTTTGCACTGTGCAAAGGCATCATTCTAAATGTTGGTCCCCAGAACAGCTGCTAAGTAAACAGAATAGGTATACGGCCCTGGCTAGTGGTTCAGGGCCAGGACTTAACCAGAGTCTGTCTCTGGTTGCTGCTCATTTTCATTTCTCTTTGGGTGAGTTTCGGATGCTAATATAGGCTGATACGGCATTCTGGTGCACTTGATCCTACTGTGATAGGCGGACACTGGGAGGCTCTGTGGTGCATTCTGTAAGGAGCATTTCTCTGGGACATTTTGCAGGTTGAAAGCACATCAGAGGCTTCACACAGGGAAAACGTTTAACTGTGAATCTCAAGGCTGCAGCAAATACTTCACCACACTCAGTGATTTGCGGAAGCACATCCGAACCCATACAGGAGAGAAGCCATTTCGGTAGGTCCAGCTGCTGTCTGTCACCTGGCAGGTCTCCACTGGGCATCTGTAGGCTCCAGAAGTTTTCACTGTAGGAAGAAAACTCCTTTACCCATTTCCTTCTCTGGTCGTGTCAGCTTACCACAGCGGAGCTCTGACCAACTGCTGGGTGTTGGAGGAGTGCAGTCAGACTCGAGCACCCTTCCCTGGGTTATGGCTGTGCTGCCTCATTTTGTTCTGTATTAGAAAGGTGTTTGTTGAAGCTGACTTTTCTTTGTACTAGGAAGTACTGAGATCCTGAGTCAAGGGCTGGGCATGTAGCCTGGGCTACAGAGTAAGATTCTATGTCAACATCCTTCCCCCTACACAAAACAAAACAAAACATCCTTAGTTAAATGAGAAAGAGCCACAAAGTTATAGACAGTGTCTCATGCTGTCAGCCAGAGTGCCTTGAGCATCGAAAAGGGGACACCTACTAAAGACAGGGTGTTGAATTGTTTCTGAGCATGCTTGTGAGGGAAGGTGAGGGTGGAAGACTTAGCTCAGGGGTCTGCACGTCCACTCTTAGCTCAGGGGTCTGCATGCTCCACTCTTAGCTCAGGGGTCTGCATGCTCCATTCTTAGCTCAGGGGTCTGCACATCCACTCTTAGCTCAGGGGTCTGTCTGCACGTCCACTCTTTTTTTTTTTTTTTTTTTTTTTTTTGGTTTTTCGAGACAGGGTTTCTCTGTGTAGTCCTGACTGTCCTGGAACTCACTCTGTAGACCAGGCTGGCCTCGAACTCAGAAATCCACCTGCCTCTGCCTCCCAAGTGCTGGGACTAAAGGCGTGCGCCACCACCGCCTGGCCTTCACGTCCACTCTTAGCTCAGGGGTCTGCACGTCCACTTCTACTTATTCGCTGCTGCTGTTGATATCTCATGTTTTGTGCACATACAGGACCACATGCTTTTTGTATAGCTATGTCAAAATTCATATTTTTTGCATTTTATTTTTATAAGTATGTATCTGTGAGTACATATCTTCTGGGTACTGATACTTCTTGGTACTGATACCAAAGCCAGAAGAGAACATCAGATCTTTCTGGAGCTGAACTAAACTCGAGTTCTCTACGAGGGCAGTAAATGTTCATCTCCCCAGACCCAACCTCCATGGAGACAAATCGACTTCTATTAAGTAGATTTATAAATCTACTTTCCATAAAACTAAGCACCGAGGATTATGGCTAGTTCTTGACTACAGAAAGCATGAGGTGGCCAGTTACAGGCACTCAGTAAGTCTTCAGCCTCTGATGGTTATATGGCATTTTTATGGGGTAATCAGTCTGTAAGGCTCCACATAACTGGGTTGTAAGTATTGCTGAAGCTAGTCCATAAACAATGTCCCTGAATTCTAATGGGGTACAGCATCAAGCACGTCACCCTTCCATTTTGAAACCATTCACCCTCCTTAGCACACTTAAAGGAGTTAAAAAGTCTTCGGTAGCAGGTAGCTCTTAGACACTGTAAATGAAATTAAACGAAACAGCGTTTTAAATTACAGATATGTTCCTGAGTCTCTGCCCCTTTAAGAACAAGAGGTTAGAGACCAGTTAGTTACTCTACAGATGCTTAAGCACCACCACCCCCAATCAGGTTGCTAGGGGACTCATTTCTATATACACATGCATTTAATTTTGTGATGATTAAAATAGTTTTCTCTTAAATATTAGAGGAGACCTAGATAGATACAGTGATGCTTATATGTGAGTAAAATCAAAAGGCTTTAAGAAACTTTCTCTTTAAAGCAGTAAGGTATTTAGATATATAAGAAAATCTGTTGGTCATATATTTAAGTTCTTGCTGTGTAAGAACTAAAGCAATGTTCAGAACTATACAAACCCTACCCTTGAGAAAGCAGATTAAAAAAACCCAGCACACATCTGGCATGGTTGTACAACACCTCTAATCTTAGCACTGGAGACACAGAAGCAGGCAGATCTGTGAGTCCCAGACCAGCCAGGGCTACATAGTGAGACCCTGTCTCAAGCAACAAGCATACGCATGCAGGCGTGCACACACACAACCTCTCCCAAAATGTACACAGAGATGAAATAAAATTGGAAATGGGAGATGCCTCAAAGGAAGCATATGATGAGTGTATCACATCAGTCCTGAGGAGGTGAAGATTGTCTCTGGCTTTGATTATTAAGGAAGTGTTCAGGGGCTAGGAGTGTAGCTCACCCAACATTCACAACACACTTGTCTTAAGCTTTAGCACCTCGTAAGCCAGGCATAGGGTGCATGCCTATAATTCTAGCTGCAGAGTGAGTTGAAAGGCAGCCTGAGATGTGAGGCCTTTCCTGGATGGGAGGGAGCTAGCCGAATGCTGTGGATTATGGCTAGTTCTGGACCACATCCACACCGGTGCACTCACTGGGTTCATGTCCTTCTGCTGTCTTCCCCTGCTCACTATTTTTTCTCTGTTTTGAAGCAAGGTTCATTTGTAGCGTAGCCCAGGCCAGACTATCTGTGAACTTGTGAGTTGCCTCCTGGCTCAGCACCACCCTCTTGGTTGCTAGGGTTGTGGATACGTGACTACAGGTCCAGCTCTCACTACCCAGCTTTGATGTCCATTGTAATTCAGGGGCGGTGGTTTTTCACATAGGCTCTCACTGTCGGCACAGTTCTGCTCAGCGATTAGTCAGATCTTTATCATTGGGTTACTCTGTATAATTTGCCTTACCTGTAGGCCAGAAGATACCTGTCCTGGACTCTCAGCTCCATATGCTGGTTCAGTCACATATGCTACCTTTCCTGTCCCTTGTCTGTTACATTTATTTATTTGGTGTGTGTATTTGTGTCACAATACATCTGTAGCAGTCAGATGACAACTTGTTAGAGCCGTTTCTCTCCTGTCTTGTGGTTTCCAGGGATCGAACCTAGGACATCAGACTTGGTGGCAAGCACCTCTACCTGGCCTAGCCATCTTGCCGCCTCCTGTGTTTTGTTTTTTGTTTTTTTTGTTTTTGTTTTTTTCCAAGTCTTCTCATTCTCATCTCTAAAACCACTGTGACTAACCTGATCTTAGTGTCCAGACATTTGTTCTAGCTTGCATTCTCAAGATGTTTGGGATGACGGTCTCTTATCTACTGACTCTGGTTTGTCTTTGTTTAAACAACTCATTTAGATGTGATCACGACGGCTGTGGAAAAGCGTTTGCAGCAAGCCACCACCTTAAAACTCACGTCCGTACACACACTGGTAAGTTTAGGCTGATTTTCATGTTTTCTTCTTCCTCCCTCCCTCTTTCTCTATCTCTTTCTTTTATATTTTTTATTTGTTTGTTTCTTTGATTTTTTTTTTTCAAGACGGGGTTTCTCTCTGTAGCCCTGACTCTCCTGAAACTACTTTGGTAGACCAGGTTAGCCTAGATCTGAAGAGATCCACCTGTCTCTGCCTTCCCAGTGCTAGGATTAAAGGTGTGAGCCACCATGCCCGACCCAATCTCCGTTTTCCTTTTAAACCTTCAGTAGCCCGGTTCCTCTTGAGACCAATAAAACTAGGAGAGCCAGTGAGCGCAGGCAGCAGGCAGCGGGGGGCCTTCACCTACAATCCTGTGTTTTCAATGATTGACTGAGTAATGAAATTCAGCCTTAAGCCATGAAACCAGGCATACCCTTTAGAAAGAGCCATGAGGAAGCCAGCGGCCTTCCCTCCAGGCACAGGCTCCTGCTGCTGCTGTTGTACTTTCCTTGGCTCTGGGTGGTTTTGGGGTTGTTTTGTTTTGGTTTGGTTTTGGTTGTTTGTTTTTGTTTTTTGAGACAGGGTTTCTCTGTGTAGCCCTGGCTGTCCTGGAACTCACTCTGTAGACCAGGCTGGCCTTGAACTCAGAAATCCGCCTGCCTCTGCCTCCCAAGTGCTGGGACTAAAGGCATGCGCCACCGCTGCCCAGCTAGCTCTGGGTTTTAAGACTGAGAAAGTCAGCACTGTCCCTTGCTTAGACCTTCCTGCTGTTAGAAGGGGAGAGCTTTCCTGGTGATGAAACTAACATGGCTTCTTCCTCGTTCCTGCAGGCGAAAGACCCTTCTTCTGCCCCAGTAACGGCTGTGAGAAGACGTTTAGCACTCAGTACAGTCTCAAAAGTCACATGAAAGGTCACGATAACAAAGGCACCACATACAGTACACTTCCACAGCACAACGGATCAGAGGTGTGTTCTTCTCCTTTTCTCTTCTGGGCCCTGGCTGAGTGATTGTGTGCAGCTGCTGTGTCCTTGCTTAACTAGAGGACAAAGAAACAGGGTCAGCATCTCTGTGTCTCTGCAGTGGGAGGCTAGAAGCCAAAAAGCCCCCAGTTCCTCTACTCAGCCCTGCTGGATTTCCATTCAGCAGGTGTGGGGCCAAACAGGCTGTTGACTGGCTTTCCAGGGCCCAGGCAGATCCTCTTCTACCCTAATGTGTGTGTGTATTCATGTGTGTAAGGATACATGTTAGAGAGCACATGCCTGTGGCACCTGCTTGAAATCAGAGAATGTCCTTAAGTGCTGTTCCCCAGCCACTGTCTGTCCTTCTCTTTTGCGACAGTCTCTCATATGGGCATGGAACTCACGAAGCAGGGTAGGCTGACTACCCACAGAGCCTCAGGGGTCCTCATGTATGTCTCCCCAGTGTACAGATCACAAGTATGCACCACACCCCAGCTTTTTCCTTTTAAACATAGATTTGGGGGCTTGAAATCTACTGACCTAGCTAGCACCCCAGCCCCAGTGGTTCTGAGTTTTCTTTTGAGACAGAAATCTCATCAACACATTGTAGCTCTCTTGCCGTAGTCCTTCAAGTGCTGGGCTTGTGGACATGAGACTGTCCATGCCTGGCTCAGAACTCGTGAGGTTTTTTTGTTTTTTTGTTTTGTTTTGTTTTGTTTTGTTTTTTTGTAGACAGAGTTCTTCTGTGTAATCCTGGCTGTCCTGGAACTGTCTCTGCAGACCAGGCTACTCTTGAACTCAAGAGATCTGCCTGTGTCTACTTCCTGAGTGCTGGGATTAAAGGTGCACCACCATGTCCAGCTGTTGGAACTCACATGATTGTGTCATTTCCCCATCTGTGACAGCAGCGGGTGATAAGCCTGCACTACATTTGGAATGGAAGCTAATATTGCCTCACATATCCATCAACATGAGAGCACCAAGCTTTGTCTGCAGGCTTCCCTTGCCTCTTGAATTGTCTGCAAAGCAAAAGGTTTAAGAGCACCTGCCTTAAAACACTAAGCCACACAGAAGGCCTCTGGAAGTTTTAGGCAGTTTGGTTTGTTCTTTTTTTTTTTTTAATTGATTATTGTTAAGGTATTTTTTACTTTATTTTATGTGGATGTGTGTTTACTTACATGGATGTATGTATGTATACCACCTGTGTGCTCCTGAAAGCCAGAAGAGGGCATAATATCCCCTGGAACTAGAATTACAGCTGGTTGTGAGCCACTGTGTGGGTGCTGGCTACTGAATCTGGGTCCTCTGCAAGAGCAGCAAGTACTCCTAACCTCTGAGCTATCTCTCTTATATCCTGAGCCATGTTAAAGTCTGTCCATTTTGCTCTCCTCCAGTTCCATTCTAGAAAGACCTTGGGACACATACCGTTGCTTGCTCTGTCTTACATTTGTTTATTGTGTGCACTCGACGTTGGTTCTGTCCTTCCACCATGTGGGTCATAAGAGTTAGGGTTAAGGTTTGGGTCCTCAGCCTTGGCAGCAGGGGCTTTGACCACTGAGCCATCTTGCCAGCCCTCTTGCTGTTTCTAGTTTGGTAGTATTTGCTAGCCTGTATCTGTTAATTCTGGAATGTAAGTAATACTATTATTATACTATTTCGGGGATAAAGAAATGGAAGTTGGTGGAGGAATGGTGTCTGTTCTACCTTGAGGATGTTTCTGGAACAGATTTGATTTATTTCTGTCTTCTCTTGTTTTGTTTTTGTTTTTGTTTTTGTTTTTTTGCCTGAATTTTTGCAATGAGTGGCTAAATGGTTTTTGTTTTATTTTGTTTGTCTTGTTTTTGTTGTTGGTTTGGTTTGGTTTTGGTTTTTTAGACAAGGGGTTTCTGTGTAATCTGGCTGTCCTGGAACTCATGCAGACCAAGCTAGCCTTGAGTAGGCCATGTGTATGCTGGGAGTAAAGACATATACCACAATGCCTGGCTAGGCTAAATGAGTTTTTAGCATCTTTTCTCCTCCCTCCTCAGACTTCTCCCCTCCTCATCTACTCCTGATTCCTCCCTGTTCACTCTCCACCAGAGTTGTTATGCTCTGGCTGGAGGCTGCAGGAACCATCTGCAAGGCCTTTAGTCCTCCAGCCTGGGTTTCTTCCCAGCCTTAGGGCTCTCCTCTAGCCGGAGGCTGCAGGAGCCATCTGCAAGGCGTTTAGTCCTCCAGCCTGGGTTTCTTCCCAGCCTTAGGGCTCTCCTCT
>JANHMN010000004.1:27372446-27412444 GCA_030674055.1 Rhabdomys pumilio | reverse complement strand
TTTAGTCCTCCAGCCTGGGTTTCTTCCCAGCCTTAGGGCTCTCCTCTGGCCAGAGGCTACAGGAGCCATCTGCAAGGCCTTTAGTCCTCCAGCCTGGGTTTCTTCCCAGCTCCAGGTTAACTTATTCAGTGACCGCCTTCGGAATAATGAAACTCACAAAATATAAAATAAGGTTTATATTTTTGGAGATAATATAATCCTGCTCAGAAGTCTGTGGTTTTTAATTTTTAAACAGTGAAGGACCCTTTTAAAAGGACTCTCAGTGCTGGTTAGAAGGCTCAGTTGGTAAAGGTACTTGCCCCAAGCCTGGTGGCCTGAGTTTGATCCCTGAACCATGGTGAGTGGAGAGAAGCCACTCCTGTCAGGTGTTCTCTGACCTCCATGTGTATGCTATGGCAATACCCCTCCACACACCAAAAATAAAGAGAGGGGCCCAGAGTTGTTAGTGGTAACTAATATTTGTTGAATTTAAGATGTGCCCGAGGCTGTGCTAGGTGCTGCCTCCCTCACAGCTCCGTGAGGTCACTATTATCACCATTCCCACGCCACTGACTAAACCCTGGAGCTCCTTGCTATTGAGAACTCAACTAATTTTCTTTCTTTCTTCCTTCCTTCCTTCCTTCCTTCCTTCTTTCTTTTTATCTTGTTTTTAATTTTTTTACTTATTCACTTTACATCCTACACACTGCCCCATCCTGGTCAGCCTCTCCCACAATCTCCCCCTCCCCCCCTTCCTCTTTTCTTTTGAGTGGCTGGGGGCTCCTGGCTATCCCTCTAATCCTGACACTTTAAGTCTCTGTGAGGTTAGGCGTTTCTTCTTCCACTGAGGCCAATCAATATATATATATTTATATCAATGTATAAAATAAAGCTATATGTATATATAGTAAAATAAAACTACACATAATATGTAATATATATTGATATATAATATATATTGATTTTTATGTATATATACATATACATGCATACATACATACCTTGGAGCAAGGAGAGATTAAATAACTTTCCTCTGTCTGCGTAGCTTGTCACTAGTATGACTTAGGCCGGCAGTGTGACTCCAGAGCCAGCCTCCAAAGCCCTTGCATTATTAGAGACAAGGTAATGTTAGCTGTGGAGAGGGTGACCTCTGGTGCTTAGCAGCCTCAGTTCAGACCATTCTTCTGTCACTAAACACATGTCCTTAGGCAGATTACTTCCGGCCTCCTTAGTTTCTTCATCTGATAAAACTAGGCAAAACTGCTGCTCAGGTCATAATCAGTTTTTCATTTTGTAGCAGTGCGTGGAGACTGAACTGCAAAGAACACTGAGTATAGTAGCCAGGGTTGTCTAGAGAGAGTAACAGAACTTATAGAATGAGTACACACACACACTCACACTCACACACACACATAGACTCACACACACTCACTCACTCACACAGACTTCCAGCAGAAGGTATGGCTAGATTAGAGGTGAGTTTTCCTACCTCAAAAGAGCTAGCTAGATTGGGGGCTGGAGAGATGGCTCAGCTATTAGAGCACTGGTTGTCCTTCCAGAGGTCCTGAGTTCAATTCCCAGTAACCACATGGTGGCTCACAACCATCTGTAATGGAACCCAGTACCCTCTTCTGATGTGTCTGAAGATGGCTACAATGTACTCATATAAATAAAATTAAAAAAAAAAAAAGATCTAGATTAAAGGTGTGTCTTCCCACCTCAAAGGTTCTGACTACAAGTGGATCACACCCACTTCAATGATCCGATCCAGTTAAATAGAAAGCCCCTCACAGGCGTGTCCAGCTTTTGGGGGGCATTTAGTTAATTCTAGATATAGTCAAGTTGACAACCAAGAACAGCCATCACACCGAGCCTCAAGTCCACCAGTGTTGAGTCTTGGGGGTGCGTCTCTGCCTCCATTTGCTGCTCAGCAGAGGGGTGACTCCTGGACTGGGGCTTTAGAAGCCATCTTCAGAGCCCTGGTCCAGTGGTGACAGTACCAGCCTGAGTCTGTCCCTATCTCCAGCCTTGCATGTCCAGCCTCCCACTGACGTCTTCACCTAGATAATGCAGGTGTTCTCACCTGTCCAGACCTGTTCCTCCTGCAGCACTCCTGGAGTAGCACAGGCTGCTGGCTTTCTCTACAAGTGCAGCTTCAAGTCTTGGTTGTTGAAACTGGGAGGCAGAATGTGGTTAGGTGAGAATTGTTGGTGTGTGCTGAATATATACATGGGTGGGAATATCTGACCCACTGACCCACTTGAATAAAAGCAGGATCCCATAGATAGAGGATCAGGAATGTGACCCATGTTCAGGAATCCCGAGGTCAGGATGGCCTGAGCAGCAGAGTTTGAATAGTTAACCCTCAGTACCACTCTGAAGAGCCCCTCTGGACTTATTTATGGAAGGAGAATGGGCTTCTCAGTCAGAAGCACTGCATTTGCCCTCTCTTAATTAGCCCTAGATAGGGCACATCACTCCCTTGTCATAGCATCGCTTTTCCTGTATTTCAAATAAGAGTAAAAATACTTTTCCAGTTTACACGAATAGCAAATGAGTCATGTGAAATCACTTTGTAAATGATGAAAGTATACAAATATTAGTAATTTCTGCTACTCCAGCTTTGTTCTTTGTTTCTGTGACTTGAATCATTAGATAATTTTAAAATTACTAGCCACTGGCTGGACAGATGGCTCAGAAGTTTGGAGCACTGGTTGCTCTTCCAGAGGACCTGAGTTTGATTCCCAGCAGCTGCACGGAGGCTTCCTGCCGTCTGTAGCTCAAGTTTCAAGGGATCCAAAGCTCTCTTCTGGCCTCCTTGAATACCAGATACGTGCATAGTACAAAAACATACATGCAGGCAGAACACAGACACATAAAATTAAACTTAAAACAACAGTGACAAGCAACTACTAATCACGTTTAAAAACCACTGTGCGTGGTGCTCATGCCTGCAGTCCCAGCACATGGGCAGCAGGGCCAGGATGGTCATAAATCAGGGTCATCCTCAGCTATAAAGAGAATGTAAGGCTATGCTGGGCTTTGTGACATCCTGCCTAGGAAGAACTGGAGGTAGAGAAATGTTCTAATAAGAATGGAGGGTAGCCAGGCAGTGGTGGCGCACGCCTTTAGTCCCAGCACTTGGGAGGCAGAGGCAGGTGGATTTCTGAGTTCGAGGCCAGCCTGGTCTACAGAGTGAGTTCCAGGACAGCCAGGGCTACACAGAGAAACCCTGTCTCAAAAAACCTAAATAAATAAATAAATAAATAAATAAATAAATAAATAAATGGGGGGTTTTCTGTGTAAAATTTGTTTTTGTTTTCTTTTTAACAAAACAGTATACTTAGCCTTTACTTTGGATGTGTCTGACCTTTCTTAAGTGACATTTGGACCTTAAGGACTGGGTGATGAAGTATTTGATTATACATTGTACATAATATCCACAGTGCAATAAATAATTTACTTATTGTGTTCGTTGCTCATTAGGACTTTTTCTTCTACAGGATACAAATCACTCACTTTATCTGAGTGAGTTGGGCCTTCTGTCCACAGATTCTGAATTGCAAGAAAATTCCAGTTCGGTAAGTTCCTGAGGAGGGCTGGAGTAGTTCCCTTTGAAACCTCGTAGCCAGTTGGGAGCCTCCTGGATTTAACTCTGTTGGTCGATGATGCAGAGGATTCTTTTTCTTACCCTGGGGTTGCCTTTGATGGTTTTTGGTCTCAGAGGATCCCTTATGTTACTAATGTAGGCAAATACTCACTGAGTTCTGTTCTCAAGGCCACGCATGCAGCCTACAGTGCTATCAGGCACGGATGGTTTGACCTCAAAGATGTATCAGAATCTCAGAGTTTCTAGACTTTTCTCAACTCTGCCTATCTCACCTACCTTAGGCTGTCCTTCAAGCTCACCCTACAGGGCACATGAAGAGGGCTTCCTCTGCAGTCCTCACTAAGGGGCAAGCCCACTCCATCTTGTCTCTGCAGCTCCATGATAGGCTCATACACCACTGCATGGAGTGTGAGCGTAGGCAGGCCAGCTCTCCTGGTTTCTTGTCACTAACTATGAGGTGTGTGCTCAGCCTAGATTTTCTGCCACTCTTCATAATGAATAAATATAATTGAATGTGTTTAAACACTGACTGAATGACAGCCGTGCTGTGGGCAAATGCTCCCTGGTTTCCATTGTCTTGTATGTTGGGACAATAGTGCTTAGTGTAGTCCAGGCTGCCCTCAAACTCAGGACAAGCTCCCTGCTTTAGCCTCCCAGATGCTGGAACTATAGATGTGAGCCAGCTCACTGAACTGGAAAACTATTTCTTGAAGTGTAGGGTTTAATAGAGTCAATTGTAGTACTTACAGACTGTAGGTTCTTATCTGGGTGTGGCGTTCAGCTCCCATTGGTAGAAGACTGAGGCAAAAGGATCACCTGAGACAGTTCTGAGTAACCTGAGACCAATCTCTAAGGAAGAAAAAAATAAAGTGTATGTATGCTGTGCTCTCCTTGCAGCTACAGAATCAGTTGTATTTGGAGGCTGGACTTAGGCAAGCACAAGGCTCTGAGTTGCACCCTTATCCTCTGTGTGTGTGTGTGTTTGTATACACTCACACATGCACACTAGTGTGTTGTAGTACTGGACACTTTAACTTAGGACCTGATGCATGCTACGCAAATATTCTGCCCCTGAGCTAAATCCTTAGCCCAGATAGAAGAATTTCATAGCTAACATTTGCTCATGGACATAGATAAATATATTTGTACAAATAGGAAATCTTGGTTGAGAAAAAATGAAGCCAGGCATGCTGGTATATGCTTCTAATCCCAGTACTTGGGAAGATGAGGCAGGAGGATTGCCAGAAATGTGTGGTAAACCTATACTGTATAAGTGAAACCTTCTCAGATAGAAGGATAAAGCAAGCCAGGCCTGACACATGGGCAGTAAAGTGAGTCGCTACAGCCCTACTGCTTGAGAGCTACAGGTAGCAAGATCACGGACTCAAGGAACTACACTGCAAAACAACAGTACTGGGGACATTTAGAACTGAAAATTAAATAAATTCAAAGCCAGGGGCTGTCAAGACAGCTCAGTGGATAAAGTGCTTGCCACTCAAGCCTGGTGAGCTAAGTACAGTTTCAGGAGTCTCTGTGAAAGCTGTAGAGAATTGCCTTCCCAAAGCTGCGCTCTGATCTCCACAATCTCTGTGGCTCTCCTGCATGTGTGACTTAAGCAAAGAAGCAGCTCTGTGGAAAGATTCTTAGGTTAGACTTGGCGATGACTCAACAGAAGAGAGTCATATAAGTCGGAGATAGCTTAATCGGAGGAAACTTTCCATATGATTGTCATTCATGTCACAGAACACATTTTCTAAAGCTTGAACTCAAGACAGTCTAGGCTGCCCTGAGTTACCTAAGACTTCTGGGTACAGTATTCCTTTAACTTGTATGTACTCCACGCATGCTCACTTATGTGTACAACTACATGCCACAACACACACTTGGGAGTCAGAAGACACTTGAGTTCTGGGGATTGAGCAAAGGACCTTAGACTCTGGGCAGCCTCCTTTATCCACAGGGCCATCTCGAAGCCCGCCATTTAGCTGTATTACATGGCAGAGATGTCCATGCTGGCCAGGACTGTGACATAAGACTTAGATTTTGGGAGCTCTGAGATCACTAAGGAAGATACTTGATAGGTGGAAACCATGAGGAGTTTGTGAAAAGTGAGGCCATTTCCAGCATAGTTATCTTTGTCAAAAAGAATCCCGTCCTCTTGTCTAACTATCTGTTATGCTCCTGGCACTCAGCGTTTATCCCAGATTTGGAAAGAGTTTTTTAGTCTTTCAAACCAAGGACACAAGCCGGGCAGTGGTGGCGCACGCCTTTAATCCCAGCACTTGGGAGGCAGAGGCAGGCGGATTTCTGAGTTCGAGACCAGCCTGGTCTACAGAGTGAGTTCCAGGACAGCAAGGGCTACACAGAGAAACCCTGTCTCCAAAAACCAAAAAAAAAAAAAAAAAAAAAAAAAAACAAAACCAAGGACACAGTCCTTAAAGCAATAGGACCAATGTGACATTTCTTAGTAATGGGGACTTGGTACTATCAAATGGTAAATGTGTTTGAGATTATTGTCTTAAGGGTGTCTGTGTAAATGTGTCCTAGAAAGAAACTTACTTACTCCAATCTTTTGAGAAGGGGCTGGATCCACCAGGCTGGGCCTCCCGGTTGCTGGGCTCGAGCTTGTCTGGACCTGGATAACTCCGGCTGTTTTTCCTGCACTGACCCAGAGCTCAGCCTGCCCCTACCTCTGTCTTGGAGAGTCATTCCCATTACTTTTGCAGCCAGGGGTTTTGCTCTGCAGCCCGGCAGGGGCTTCCACACCCTCTCTTCCTCCCTCATTCGTTCTCTCCATCTCCTTCTTTCTTGCTCTGTTTTGGAGCTTTTATTGAGGTGCTTTGTCCATGCACAGAGGGACACATACCATACTGTGAGTCATCAGGCCGTGGCACCAGCACAGACAAATTTTTCTCTCCTGGCCTTTATGCGTGGGTCATGTGCCTGCTTCCATTGCCTTTTCTCTCAGAACACTCAGTCTAAGAAATTAATTGTAGTCCTGTGTGCACACCTGTAATCCCAGCTCTTGGGAGGCAGAGGCAGGAGGATTACTACAAGTGTGAGGTTGATTTACATAGTGGCCAGCTGGAGCTGTACAGAGAAGTCCTCTCTGGAAAGAAGAAAAGAACAAAAAACTTGATTTATAATACAGTACCTTCTTTGAAACAGGATCTGGCTCTATAGTCAGTCTATGCTGGCATCACACTCACAGTGATCCTCCTGTCAGAGTCTGGAATTACAGGCTTGAGCCACAAAACCCTTCTTATACAGAGCTTTGCTCCCTCTGCCCTTCTGCCTCCCCCCCTCCCCCATTCCCGATCTCTTAGAACACTTGGTGCCACTGTGCCCAGGTCAGAGCACTGTGGGTGATGTTGGTGCTCACCCTGTGTTGTTTTGAGGCGGAGTCGAGTCCCTTTGTTGTGTTTCCATCATGCTTGCTAGTCCCTGAGCTGGGATTCAGTCTCCTGTCTCTCTGGCTGTGAAAAGCTAGCCTAGCATCTCGTGGGCTCCTGCTGCTCTCTGCAGCCTTCTCTGTCTTCTGCATATTCAGACTCAGGTCTTCACACTTGTGTGGCAAGCTCCTTCACCCACTGAGCCATCCTCAGATTCCCTCTTTGTCTTCCTCCCCCTGCCTCATTTTTTTTTTAAAGATTTATTTATTTTTTATAAACGTGAATATACTGTCACTCTCTTCAGAGACATCAGAAGAGGGCATTAAATCCCATTACAGATGGTTGTGAGCCATTATGTGGTTGCTGGGAATTGAACTCAGGTCCTCTGAAAGAATAGTCAGTGCTCTTAATCGCTGAGCCATCTCTCCAGCCCATCTCCCCCTTTCATTTTTAAGTTTGTTCTTTTGTGACAGGATCTCACTCTGTAGGCCAGGCCAGTGTTAACAATACTGCTCAGCCTCAGCCTCCAAGACCCTGTAATGACAGGCAAGAGCCTCCATGCCTGGATGGATTGCTTTCAATTACTCTTATTTGCAGCTCACATAAAATCTTTATTTCAGCTGGACAGCCGGACAGTGATGGCGCACACCTTTGATTTTAGCACTTTGGAGGCAGAGGCAGGCAAAACTCTGAGTTTAAGGCTAGCCTGGTCTACAGAGTGAGTTCCAGGATAGCCAGGGATTCACAGAGAAACCCTGTCTCAAACAAACAAACCTTTATTTTAACCACAACTTAACTTTGGGAGCCCTGGCTTCCACTGTTTCAGGATGCATTTGACTGAAGCCTTTAGACAACTTGAGCACATCCACTCCAGGGTGTCACAGCTGTTCCTCTTGCTTTTCTGGACTTTTATTGCCGTATAGAATTCTGAGGTGTAAGTAGACTGGAGATAGGAGAATTAAAGCTTCCTCTCATTTTGTTGAATTGTATAGGATGGGGACGGGCATGAGGTGTGTGCAGATATCTGTGGAAGCCAGAGGCATTCCTTGAAGTTGGAGATCCAGGTGGTTGTGACCATGGGGACTGGGGACTGAGCTTTGCAAGAGCAGTGTGTGCTCTTAACCACTGAGCCGTCTCTCTGGGTTTTTAAATGCCTTTAGCCTCTGGCATTTGTTAAGTATAAGGTTTTCACAGATTTTTGTCACTGAGGTTTTTAGATTGGTTTGACTTCTTACTGTGACACATTAGAATGTTGTACTAACAGCCTTAGAAGATAATATGTCACTACTGCGTCAGAGGGACAGACTGTAGGGAATTAATTATCTCAGCCTGTTTTCTTTTTTTTTTTTTTTTTTCCAAGACAGGGTTTCTCTGTGTAGCCCTGGCTGTCCTGGAACTCACTCGGTAGAGCAGGCTGGCCTCGAACTCAGAAATCCGCCTGCCTCTGCCTCCCAAGTGCTGGGACTAAAGGCGTGCGCCACCACCGCCCGGCAAAAGTAACCTCTTAGGCCCCAGTGAGATTTGAACTCGCGACCCCTGGTTTACAAGACCAGTGCTCTAACCCCTGAACTATGGAGCCGGTCATCTCAGTCTGTTTTCTGTTGCTGACAATGTAATCCCACAGTTTTACAGAAGAGATACTTACTTTGACTCACAGCTCTGGAAGCCCAAAGTTGACAGGCTGAATGTGTGTGTTCCTGTGTGTGCAGTTATATGATCGACTTCTCTGATTCGGGTGAAGGTCAGGGGTCATTATCAGGTGCCTTCCTCCATCGCTCTCTACTTTAGTTGTTGGGACACAGTCTCTTATTGAACCCAGAGTTCACCATCGTGACTAGACTGGCTCGTCAGCGAGCCCCAGGAATCCTCCTGTCTCTGCCTCCCCAGTGCTGGGAATGCAAGCATGCACCTCTGTGTCTGCCTTTATTGTTATCATGCTTGTATTTATTCATTCATTTTATGTGGCACCCCCACAAACTCAGGCCCTCTGCTTTCATGGCAAGCATGTTACAGACTAAACCTTTAACCTCATTCCTTTATTTAGGGGGGGTCAAGATCCTCCACATGTAGCCCAGACTAGCCTTAAACTTGGTCTGGCTTTGACCTTTCTATCTCCTTGTCGAAAACTCTTGTGGCCTGAGTGATAGATGCGTGCTTTAGTGGTGGCCTTTCTGGCAGGAAGGTTGAATATGAATGTCCTGCTCTTTTTCCTTCCTTTTTTGATTTTTAGCACAGGCTAGCCTGGAACAGACAAAGAATCACCCATCTGTGCTCCCCAAGTGCTTGGGTTAAAGGCTTGTGCTGCCATGCCTAGCCTCTTTCCTCTTTCTGAAGCCAGTAGCAGCCACTGTTAGACCTCACTCTGGTGGCTTCATCTGACCTCAGTGGCCTAAGCTTTCTGGGACTTAAGCCCTAGCATGAGTTTTATTCTCCTTTTAAAGAAGGAATCACTTTGGCTTAATTAACATGAGTTTCCCTGATACAAATTACAGCAATAATGTACAGACTACAATCTCATTTGTAGGATTTGGTCTTTTAAAACAGAGTTTATACGATTTAGATTTATTTTTGTGTACATGAGTGTTTTACTTACACGCTGCATGGCTATAGCCCATGGAGGCCAGAAGAGGGTCTTGAATCCCCCAGAACTAGAGTTATACATGACTGATAGCACCACATGGATCCAGGGTGTACCCTACTCCCAAGCTTCCTCCTACCCCCAAATCCCCTCCTCTTAAATGCCTTAGGGTAAATATTTCAGGCTTTGTGGAGCCCCTAGCCCCTGTCACAGCTACTTGTCCCTGCTGACGTATTGTGAAAATGGCATCTCTGTGCACATGTCTGCATTCCAGCAGAACTTTATACAAAGACTGGTCATCAGGCTGCAGGTCAGAGCAGCCTGCAGATTCTTCATGTCTCAGTTTCAGGGAAATGTGTTCTTCACGGAAGGTGGAAACGCAGATAAATGCTGGCCACGATGGCTCACACCTGTAGTCCCAGTGCACAAAGACCAAGGCAGTAGGATCAGTTAGTTCAGGACCAGCTTGAGCAATTTAATGAGATCCTATGTCAAAATTAAAAAAAGAAATGAGTACTGGGTTGGGAGTGAAGGCTTGCCTCATGAGTGCAGGGCCCGGGGTCAGTGTCCAGGGTTTATAAAGAGGCTAGAGGCAGGGATCCTGTCGGAAGATCACACTGCTTCCCTGACTTGTGTGTGTTCTTCAGCGGAGGACTGTGTCAGGACAGCAAATCTCACAGCTCTCTCCCTGTCAGACACAGGACCAGGACCTCAGCACAATTTCACCAGCAATCATCTTTGAATCAATGTTCCAGAATTCCGACGACCCTGCGATTCAGGATGACCCTCTGCAGACAGGTGTGTTTCACTTTTCTATCCACCCGTTTCCAACACTGTGACACTCAAGGAAGGTCTCCTTTTCAATCTCTTGTTGGCTTTAAGAAAACTGCAGTAGCTGTGGGCTTTTCTCCTTCTGTGCTGCTTTGTTCACAAGCGGATGAGACCCACCAATGAGGCTTCTTACATGTGTAGGTAACTCTGTGCTAGAATGGAAGCATCTGTGCAATACAGCGTTCCACCGCCAGTTGTCTCCTGACTAGTCATGTCAACAGAGCTTGCCTCTTCTCTTTGCAAAGAACAGTATGACACTTTTGTTCTAGTTAAGTTTGCTCAGTACCTGTCTGTGAAATGTATATGATCAGAAAGCCTGGCACTTGGGCCTAAGGCAGAAAAGAAAGAAAGCAGGAGCCAGGCAGTGAAGTGATTGGCTCATAAAGACCTTCTCTGAGGTGCCTCTGAGGCTTGAGATGTGGATACATGTTTCTTCTTTTCCTTGACAGCTGCCTTGATTGACAGTTTTAATGGCGATGCAGAGTCCATCAGTGATGTCCCACCGCCTGCAGGAAATTCCGCATCTTTATCTCTTCCACTCGTACTGCAGCCTGGCATCTCCGAGCCACCCCAGCCTCTGCTACCAGCCACAGCTCCGTCCGCACCTCCACCTGCTCCCTCCCTAGGACCCGGTTCCCAGCCAGCTGCATTTGGCAGCCCCCCTGCTCTCTTACAACCTCCAGAAGTGCCTGTTCCCCACAGCACACAGTTTGCTGCTAATCATCCAGAGTTTCTTCCGCACCCCCAGGCGCCACCCCAGACCATCGTACCAGGACTTTCCGTTGTTGCCGGGGCTCCTGCATCAGCAGCAACAGTGGCGTCAACTGTGGCAGCACCAGCCCCACCACAAAGTACTACTGAGCCCCTGCCTGCTATGGTCCAGACTCTGCCCCTGGGTGCCAACTCTGTCCTAACTAATAATCCCACCATAACCATCACCCCAACTCCTAACACGGCAATCCTGCAGTCCAGCCTGGTCATGGGAGAGCAGAACTTACAGTGGATATTGAACGGTGCCACCAGTTCACCACAAAACCAAGAGCAAATTGTAAGTATTACTCGTAAGCACACCCAGTGGGGTGACATGCATATAGAGGACATGGCCCTCCCTCCTATGCTCCCTCCCTTCCTCCCTCTCTCCCTCCCTCCCTTCTCCCTCTCTCATTTTCTTTCTCTCTTTCTTTCCTTCCTTCCTTCCTTCCTTCCTTCCTTCCTTCCAGCAGTACTAGGAATTGAAACTAGGGCTTCACACATGCTAGGCAAGTGCTGTACCACTGAGTATATCCCCAGCCATTAATCAGTCTTTTATTTCAAAAGGGAAATGGCTAGCATGTCTGCCTTGAAACGTATTTTTGTAGCCATTCTCCCCAATAAAGTATTACAGACCCAGGGGAATGGAGGTGTCTAAGATAAAGACAGAGAAAAACAACTTTAAAGTTTACCTAAGGAATATTCCCTCTGAAGCTAATCATATCATGTAGTGCCACACTGGCGTGCCCAGCCTGAGGGTAGCACGTGTCCCAGGAGAGCAGTGGATCAACAGTAGCAGATCACAGCACTTGCCTTATAACATCAGAAGACTGGACTCTTCTTTGGAGAGATCAGCCCCACCTGAGCTAGGCCCACCACCGAGCACGTCCAGGCCCCAGGGTACTTTTCTAAGAATGCATTTGTTCTTGGTGACTCTGGAAATGACTTGGTCATCGTGTCCTTGTGTTTTGAGAGCCTAGTTGCCAGATTGTATGTTGGAGGATACAAGAAACTGAAAAGGATGATTTATTTTAAGATAATCACCAAGTAAGGAGATTAAAATATTAATATTACCAACAAGTAAAAAGCCCGATAATACCAGCAATAAAGCAAAACAAAGCAGAATCCTTCTGTGGAGCTCTTACCGTACATAAAAGGGATAACTATGCATTCTCTGTAAGGAGGAACATGGCATGTGTATGGAGGACAGTTCTTGGGTTCTTGGGGAGACGTTTGTTGATGCCAGTTATCTGTACTTGCTAGCTTTTTTTTTTTTGAGATAGGGTCTCTTTGTCTCTTTACAGAGCCCTGGCTGCCCCAGAAATCACTCTGTAGACCAGGCTGATGTTAAACTCACAGAAAACTGCCTGTCTCTGCCTCCTGAGTGCTGGGCTACCAGGCCTGCCTCTGTTAAGCTATCTTGCTAGTGCTCTTTAATTTTTTTTCAGATCTTTTTTAATTTTTGTATATGAACATGTTGTCTGTATGTCTGTCCACCGCATGCCAGCCTGGTACCTTCAGAAGCCATAATAGGGTGACTGGCCCATACAAGATAAAGCTGAGGTTTGAAATAGGCAGGTTGTCCCCAGATCTGTGTTTCCATGTGAGGGCCTTGAGCCTCTGAACCACAATTTGGAAGTGGCTGGGCAGCCACCTGTGGAGACATCTTGTTTGCCTGTTGGGTGGTTGGGGCTCACTGGAATAGCCTTTCCAGTGTTCTGCCCCAGTCTACTGCTTAGAGTCTTTATTGTTTTTCTGGAGCTGCCCTTGGGCAGCTGTCAAAACAAATGTCATTCTTTTCTCATGTGACTCATTTACATATATTTAAATATGGGCCTCATGCCTATAATCCCTTTGCTTAGGACTTTTGGGCAGAAGTAAGTTCAAGGCCAGCCTGGGTTATAAAGCCAGAACCTTTGTGTTCGTCCCAGCCCAAAAGGAAAGGGTGGTAGGGAGGACCAAGCACTTGTACCTCTATCTTTCCTTTTCTGTCCCCGTGGTGGGGACGAAGCCAGTGCAGCTTGCTCTACTACTGAGCTCGCTCTGCAGCCTTGCATCAGTTCATTTTATAGTTCTGTCTTACCGGAAATCAGAATTCTTCCCAGACTCGTCCAGCACATTTTGTTATGCTTTAAAGTATGATAGGGAGAGAGAGAGAGGGGTGGGGAGAGAGAGAGAGAAAGAGAGAGAGAGCATGTGCCTAGAGCCAGGAGATGGTGCATGACTTTAATCTCAGTACTTGGGGGCAGAGGTAGGCAGATCTCTGTAAGTTCAAGGCCAGCCTGGTCTACGGAGCTAGTTAAAGTTCCAGGACAGCCAGGGCTACACAGAGAAACCCTGTCTCAAAACAAATAAGCAAAAAAGGATGCTCCTTTAAGACAAGACTAGAAGAATACAGAAATATTAATTTTTTAATGTGAATGGGTGTTTTACTTACATGTACGTCTGTACATGTGTTCAGCGCCTGGGGGGGGTCTGGAACTAGATAGAGGCTGCCATGTAAGTGCCACTGTGTGCTGCCATATAGATGCTGGGAATTGAACTCTGGTCCTCTGGAAGAACAACCAGTGCTCCTAAGTGCTGAGCCAGCTCTCCAGCCCCTAGAAACTCTTTAATATAATAGGAAGTAAAGTGGAATTCTAATACAGGTTGGTTTGTTTGGGGTTTGTTTGTTTGTTTTTGCTTTGTTTAATTTTTCGAGATAGATATCTTGCATTAGGTCTGATCTCAAACTCGCTGTGTAGCCAAAGTTGGCCTTGAGCTTCTAGCCTTAGCCTCCTGAGTACTGTATGCCTGTGCACAATTTATGGTCTTGATGGTAACAGTACAGAGGCTGATATCTACTGACTGCTATAAGCTGAGTGTTGTGTACGCTCTCATTCGTCTTCGGAGTCCTTTGAGAGGCTCGCCCTCACTCCAGCCTTCATAGGAAACCATGGCTCTAATAAGTTAAGTCACTTGGCTACCATCTCAGCTTGGGCAGTAGAGGCGGGTGTATGAGAAGTTCTTGGCAAGCCTGGGTTACATAGTGAGAACTTATCTCAAAAGACAAAACAAAAACAAATGACAAAGTCCAAATCACTGGGCATGAATCTGGTTTAGCCAAGTCTCAAGACCCACAGTGGGACTGTCCTGAGTGCTGTGTTCTCATGATAGATAGCCTTATGCTGTCCTGGGTGAGCACTCTAGACCCTAGGGTGGAAAAAAGAACATTATAGCTTTCACGGGAGAATCAGGGTGGACTTTCAAACCAGCCCAGACCTCCCTCTGAGAAGGGCATCACCTGAGAAAAGCAACCTTGAAGGGGGTCTCTGGACACATACAGGCCACTGGACTAGGCAGCTGGGAGGCAGCGAAGTAACGGAAACAAATCGAGCTATAATGTCAGCATGGACTGTCAAACAGGGCAGTGACCTCATAGCAGTGCACAAACAAGAAGCCAGAACACTGAGGGTTCTGTCTTCTTGGGTAAGCGCTATAGCTGGGGGCTTTGGAGCCTGGGCTGGCTGCCCTATTGAAGTGGCCATCAGTGTGATTGTGTTGTGTTGTGTTTCCCTCAGCAGCAAGCATCGAAAGTGGAGCAGGTGTACTTCACCACCGCAGTACCAGTAGCCAGTAGCACAGGTATGGAATCCGCACTAGCTTTAAAAGAAGGTCTCTGGCCTCTCTGACCTAGCTTCGCTTGTTAAATTTTTAAGGTGACATTCCATAGTTCACTGAGTGGCCCATGTTCTCGTGGTGAGCCAGTGTGCTGCTGATGAAAACGTGGACTCCATCCTTTATGTAGTCCAAGGGTTTCCCCTTGGATAGAGCTTGTAAGCAGAACCAGGAGGAGAAGGTTAAATCACAGTTAACGCTAAAGGGGGCAGTGGGCTCACGGGGGTCTTGTCTAATTACAGTAAGCAGCAGCTGGGTCAGAAACGGCTGGAAGGGACTCAGCTTCATCTGAGTGCTCCTTTTTCACTAGTCCTGAGGCTCAAACCCAGAAACTCACACATGTGAGTCAAGCCCTCTATCACAGAGTTGTATCCCCAACCAGAACTTTCACTTGAAACTTTTTTTTTTTCTTAATGTATTAAACCCAGAACCAGGCGTGGCAGTGCATGCCTGCACTGCCGGCACTGTGGGGCCAAGGCCAGGATGATGAGAGAATTCAGCTCTCGAGTTCCAGGTTAGCCTGAGCTGCACAGTGACTTCTAAGTCAGTCTGGTAAAATCCTGCAGTGGCAGCTAACTGAAATAATTAAGAGGGGGCCAGACAGTGGTGGCATGTGCCTTTAATCCCAGCACTCTGGAGGCAGAGGCAGGAGGATCTCTGAGTTTGAGGCCACCCTGGTCTACAGAGTGATTTCCTAGACAATCAGGGCTACACAGAGAAACCTTACCTTGGAAAACAGTGGGGGCCCAAAGAGATTCATTGACTCCCAAAGATCATAAATGAACTTGTCAGGAGCCCTCTGACCACCCTGTTTCTACCCTGTGTCCTCCCACTAGCCTTCAGCTCTGTTGTACACAGAACCTGGCAGAGCACAGAGCCTATGTGTTTGTAACACACGAGGGCGAAATGAGAGTGGATACGAATAGACTGGCTAGGTAGGGGATCACTCGACATCTCCCACATGACAAACATGAGCCACATAGAGATGCTCAATGTCCTAAGGAGCTCGGGTCTGGTAGGTCCTATGCCATGTGGAGAGAGGTATAGAATGCAAGCCGCAATGCTGTGTGCATGTGCCTGGGGCTCAGTACTGCCTGCCAGGGGTTAGTCACTTGCACAGCCCACAGGGACCACCACCTGGGGCAGGAAGAGAGCAGGGAGCCAGCTGGTCCTTGAAAGATGAGGGCACTGTTTAAGCAAAAGGAAGAGCCCAGAGGATGAAGAGGAAAAGGGTGGCGTCTGCCGTGGCTGCACAGATGTAGCAGAAAGGGACGGGGTGTGTCTAGATTATGTGGGTGGCTCTTCTAATGGGAGATTCCTCACAGGCTTTTTCCCTGAGAAAGAACCTGGACCAATTTAAAGCACAGCAAAGCCCACAGCATAGTGTCTTTCCTGCCTGTCGTGCCTTCCTCCCAGCATTCAGTTTTCCCCAGTCCTTTCTCCCCTGCCCCTCATGCCTGTTCCTGGCCACTTGAAGAGCAGTCTCTCTCGCCTCTCTCACAGGGAGCTCTGTTCAGCAGATTGGCCTCAGTGTTCCTGTGATCATCATCAAACAAGAGGAGGCCTGTCAGTGTCAGTGTGCGTGCCGGGACTCTGCGAAGGAGCGGGCGGCCGGCCGGAGAAAGGGATGTTCTTCCCCACCCCCTCCAGAGCCGAACCCCCAGCCTCCTGATGGGCCCAGCCTGCAACTGCCACCCTAGACTTCTCCCTCATCCCTGCCCCCCCTCATCCTCCTTCACTGGACCCTCTTCCTGTGAGCAAAGCAGACAGGCTGAGGCTCCTCAGACCCTTCGAAATGTTAAGTGCCATGGATGTGTCAGAGTTCCTGTCCCTCCAGAGCCTGGACACCCCGTCCAGTTCGGTTCACAGTGAAGCACTACTGCAGGGGTAGAGGAAAGAGCCTGGCCAGCAGCTTCTCCAGGGGAAGGGCCTGTGCGCACCCCTCCAGGAACAGGGCGAGCGGGAAGTACCGGGTGTGATGCTGCCATCATGGGGTCAGAAATTGGAAGGATGAAGAAATCTGCCATCTGAAAGCCTCACCTTTCAGACGTATTTTCTTTACTCATATACCAGGAACATCCATTTTAAGGAACTGATCTTTGGAGGAAAAAACAAAAAAACAAAAAACAAAAAAACAAAAAAAAAAAAGAAAGAAAAAAAAAAGCTAAGTTATAAGTGAAGTGTCTGGCTGCACTGTACGTCACTTTTGCTTGTTGTTATGTGAACTTGGAAATTAAGGTCACTTGTATGCATAAAAGTTCTGAATGAAAGGCTGTGGTTTCCATCAATTTGGTACTGCCCATCATTTGCACTGGGGTCATTGTGGATTGGGCAGGAGAGTTCACTGTGCTGGGTGTTGCTTCTCTTCTGTGTCTTTTTAATCTGAGGCAACACCTGGAGGGCCAGGCCACCGCTCTGTGAAAGCGGGTAGGGCAGTTGAGAACCGTGAGTTAGACAGGGTGAGTTGCTTGGTTGTTGGCGCTTGGTTTCTGTGGAGCTTGGAGTAGATGCAGAGGGGCCTGCCCTGTACCCTGCTCAATCCTAGTGACAGCTGCAGGCCTCCCAGCCATAGTGAAGATGTGGTTCGGCAGGGCCCTGAGGCAATTGTTGACAACTCTGTGGATAATGTGCTAAAGCTATCTCTAGCACAGCCATGGTCTTGCCTTGGCTCTTTCCATTTCTCAGTGCTTGTCAGTGCTTGAGGCTTGGAGTTCATCTCTCCTAAGGAAGTGCCCTATTTTATCCTAAAGTGAAGGAGAGGCTTATAGCCAGTGGCTGCTAGGGTCTGCCTGCCTTCAATGATGTCTGTTTCCTCAGAGCAGAAGGGCTGCTTTTCCAGAGAAGGTACAGATTTAAGGGAGTTGGATGAGGCGGCAGGTGGTTGGCAGGCATTCTGGTACCCAGTTCTTCTGGTACCCAGTTCTAGCCAGGCTTTGGTTATCCTCCCCATCTGCATCTCACATCTCTTAGATTTGCATACAGCCTCATTCAGTGCAAAGGAGGATGTGATCGCTAAACAAAAAGGAATAAAAACCTAAAAAATGATGATATTCTACTCAGGGTAAAACAAAAAATTCCCCTTCCACCAAAAAGCCTGAAGCTTGCAGTCAGTTTACCTCATTTGGAATGTTTCGTTGAGTTGTGTTACAGGATTTTTTTTTTATTAGTGTATAGAATTATACCCATCCCCTGGCCTTTGGCTCCAGGTTATTGCCTCTTCAAACCTAAGTACAATCTATAGGAGAATGGGGGTGTAGCTGCCCTTTTGCTATTTACTGTGGCCATTGGTGCTTGGCAAGCTCAGAAGGTAGCTGGGTCTGCGGACTGGAGGAGGCCTCTGCCTCCTGCAAGGAGCAGGGCCCGGTGCCCAAACAGGACAGCCAGAAAGCTGTGTAGGTGGCCCTTCTGCAGTCTGGGCCTTTCCTCAGAGCCAGCTAGAATGGCGACCCTTGTCTTCAGGCAAGATATTTAGGGACAATTGGCCAAGAGGGTCATGGGAGCAGTATTGAGGAGAAATGGCACAGGTACAAGCAGCTGATCTCCCATTCCAGGACTGGACCAGGAGTGTGAATTTCTGATGTTCGACACTCCCCCTCCCCCTAAAAAGGTTGATGGGTTTGGGCAAGCATAGACCTCGGCAGAAATCCGCAAGGTAGGAAGAGCCCTCTGTTGGCACAGTGGTTAGTCCTTCTGGAGAGCCAGCTGCTTGGGTGTAGGTTGTCCTTGGCTGTCTCTAGGACTTGCACTCACAGGAAGCTTTGCACTTGGGCCCTCACTCTTTTCTTTATAACCTCTGAGGAGAGCAGTGAATGGGACCCCAAAGTGAGCTTATATCAAGGGACAATAATAGCTCTCCCATTTACTCTGCCCATGATGACCTGGGAGTCTGGTTTGCTGGAAGCTGACATAGGAAACAGGAGCCTAGGGAGGATCTATAGAAGGTTTTAATGGCTTAAATATGGCTTCTTGGTTAGCTAGGGCTGTGCACTTAATGGTCCATTCCTAGGTCGTTGGGGTGGTAGGGAAACAGTTGAGCAGTGTTGAGGCTGAAGTGTTTCTAGGTGACGGAGTTAGTGGTTTTAGAACATGAGACTTTCAGATCCAAAGAGCTTTTGGAAAGTGAGGGCTTTGCTTGCAGTCCATGGCTGTGGAGAGCCAGTGTGTGAAACAGGGTAGACAGATACTTCCGCCATGCTGTACCAGCAATCCTTCCCCCATCCTTCCACAAGCCCAGCCTCTAATGCCAAGGACCAAGAAGAGGGAGCCTCCTGGCTAAACTAGAGCCAGAAAGACCCTCCGTGGAGAGAGTGGTTTCTCCAGGGAATGACTTTAGGGTAAGGCCAAGAAGAGTGAATTCTGGCAGATCGATTTAAGCCTTTCCTTCTATGGTAGCCATCACCACTGTCACCCTGTAGACCATACTTGGGTTATGACTAGCATCTCCAGTTTAGCCTCTTCCAAGAGACTAGTCAGCAGCAGGGCTGCTGGACGTAGGAGGTGGTCAGGTAATCTTGGTCCCACCAAACTGCCTTATAAATGTGGTCCTTCCCAGGCAGGAGGGTAAGGCTGAGGGAAGATAGCTCAGTGTCCTTGACAGGGTCTGACCAACCTCATGGGGCAGCACTAGTTTGGCCACAGGAGTACTGTCATCTATTATCTATAGTCCAGTTCAGAAGATGATGGTACAATGCCAAGGAGAGGCCTTGAGATGTGGAGAGCCCTCTAGGTAGAAGGCAGCGGGGCTTCCCTTCCCTTTCGGAGAGTCTGTAGATGGGAAAAGGTTGTTTTCCGGGTCAAGGCAGTGGGCTGATGGGGTGATGGAGGTGCCTGAGGTTTTCCTGAGGCTTTGGATGATGCTGAATGTGTCCAGAGGGACAAATTTGCAGAACCTCATATTGATATTTTAAAGAAATAATAAAATAAAAAGCACTTTAGGTTACTTTATCTTTAACCCAATTGCTGCAATTTCTGTTGTGTATGTATATATACAAATATATACTTTCCACAAAGTTTTATTTTTTGCTCAGAATAAAAGTTGAGGTGTAAAACGAAGAGCACTTACTTGGGTGCAATATATGCATAGCTTGACAGTCGCTATCCCACGTGGCCCTGGCCTGGCCTGGCCTGGCCTGGCCTTCCCCTCCATCAGCCCTGTGCTGAAGCTGGCCATAGGGAACACTCTTAGCATGTCAGCAGCTGCTCAATCTATGCAAGCCTTCCCCGTGTCCGGGGCGCCCCCCTCAGGCCCTCCGAGGAACTGCTGCAGCTGTTTTCTTCTGACTGTTGAGGCCCCTTTTCACTACTTCTTGGTCCCCCTGCTCTCTTTCCCCTCTTCCCCAGGACAAAATGATTCCTGAAAGGAAGGGTCAGTTGTTCCTAGGTAGAAACCTGGCACCTGAGACTTTCATATTTGTAATCACATCCATTGAAGGGAAAGGCTTCTCCGGTGCCGCTGAGTATCGATTTGTCGAACTGCACTACTATTGCACACTTAGTTTTTTTACACCCCCAATCAGAAATATGTCGGCAGGGGCAGGCCATACAAGCCATCTCTGTCTGCTCTCTGCACCACCTCTGTTGGTTCAAAAGCAGAATGACTTCCATGCTTCGTCAAACCCATTTTCAAAGCTGCTAATAACCTCCCTCACCAGCTCCACTTAACTCTTAAATTCCCAGCTGCAGAGGCATTTTAAATATACTTCAGCCAAAGCAAGATTTTCACAGATGAAGTTTGCAAGTGGATGAGCCACAAAACTGGATTATACATATTTCTGATTGGTCTGTCTGATCTGTTTCTTGCATATTCTTGGGGCAAAGATAAAAGGGTCTTGTTTCTGATGCCCCTGCTCTTGGGGAAGTTGGTCATTGGCCTGGGCATTTCTCACTGTTCTGGTGGCATGAGGGCTTCTCAGTCCACATTGAAAATGCAAGTTAAATTGGATCTGTCAAGGTATATTATAGTACAAACTTCTTCTAGAACTGGCGTTTAAAAACCATACACTGCTCCTTGGGTGGTGGCCTACTGGGACAAAAATAGGTGATAATGTCATGTCACTTTCTCAATTCAATGCAATTTCTACTTATTTTTACAGGAAATGTTTTCATAAAACTTTTTTCCACCAAAATCTAGGGTGTTTATTGCAATATCCTCATGGCCCTCGAGGTGCCAAGTCAGGGGCTTGCCCAGCCTTGCCTTGGGTGTTCTCAGGCTCCCCAAGGGCTGTTTGAGTCAACAGTCTGCATCTTTTGTTGTGCTCTGGAGAGAAAATGTCACTGAGGTTGGAGTTCCAGGAAGCTATTCTGTTTTCCTGAGAACTCCCCCTTGTCCCAGTTTGGGGAAGGTAGCTGGAAAACAGACTTTTCTGGTTGTTTGGCTCAGATTTAGCCAGAAAAGGCCACAAACTCTTCTCTTTTCTAACACAAACTAATCATTGGCCAGTGGTCTCGGTGACAAGTTTTTAAGTCCCAAATAGTTTTATTTGAATTATGTAAAAGTATCGGGTTATTTTAAATGTAAAACATGGGAACAACGGACTTCAACTGAGCGATATGAAAACCTTACAGGTTCAGTACTTCCAAAGGAAGAAACCTCCAACCCCCAAAAGAATAAATACGAATTTGTATTTTTGAAGAATGTGAAATAATGGTGTTTGCTTAATTGCTCATTTTGTATAAACTTAATATTGTACTTTAAAATATCTGCTATGAAGTGAAAATTTAACTTTTTGGAATTGAAAAAGCAATATTAAATACTAATGAAATCTTAATTAAATGCTTATTTAAATCTGGTAGTACCTGTGGCATTACTTCCCATCCCTGTCCCTGGTTGACACTCTCTTCCCACTCCCAGCCATCAAGTCTTGGAGGGACATAAAGGAAAGGTCAGTCACTGGGGGTCTGCAGGTTTCCTTTTAATCAAGACTCTGCTGAAGTGTTTTGTGGGGCTGAGAGCTCCCAAAGCATGAAATGAACATGTAATACCACCTAGAACCCCCCAAAGCAGGCCAAACCATTCTGGCCAGCACTGCTGGCCTTCCCGAATCCGAGTACTCAAGAATGGATGTTCGCTGGCTACATTTCAAAGCACAGTACCGCCTTCAGCCAGGATGACGTGGGAGTGAACCCAGCTGCTAGTAGAGTTGCCATCCCAGGCTGAGGGCCAAGTACCAGCAACTGCCAGTGAAGACTGGCCCCTTTTAGTGAGGGGAGTTGGTCAGAGTCCAGCCATCGGCCCTGGAAAGGGACAGAAGTCAGGATGCCCGGCTAGGGAATGATCAAGACTCCGCAGCTCCATCGCCAGCATCCTTTGGAAGGCCACCTCTGGCGGATACAGATGGCTGGGGCGGCGCTCCAGACTTGGCTGACCCATTCTAGTTGGAACAGAAAGAGGGGGGAAAAATAAGCTCGGAGGAAAGGCCTTAAGTTAGGCCCCGCAAGAATAAGGCCACTTGGCGTCTCGACAGTACTATACTTTTTCAAAACCTCGCTCAGATCAAAGGAAGTTACGTGTAAAGCGGTGGGGAATACTCTTCCACCTGCTTCCTTTGGGGCGAGGGGTGGGGGACGAGCTTGGCCAGTGTAGTCAGTGGGAACATTCCACCACCTCCCCAGGCCCAGCCGGGAGTGGGCACTGACCCCGCCACCAGCCGGTTCCGGGCGCCGGCGGCCCAGCTGTCGCAACATCTCCTCGCAGGCGGCGATGGTGTCCAGGAGCTGTCGCTGCCGCTGTTCCACGGCGTCCAGCAGCTGCTGGGCGCGTTCATCTCGGGGCGGCTGCGGGGGTGGCCTCCCGCCGAGCCCCAGCCCCGCCTTCCCACGGTCCACGCCGGCAGCCTCCCTGCCCGGGAGAGAGACGGCGTCAGGGCCGGCGCTGGGCGGCGCGAGGTCGCGGCCCCAACCCACCGCCCCACGGGCCCGCTCTCACCCCCGTGACCAGCCTGCGCCGGGACCCCACTCCATCGCCGCCCGTGCCACCCGCCCACCAACCCTCTGCAGTCCTCCCCTGCCCCTGCGCCGCGCGAGGATTCCGCTAAGTCGAGCCCCGCCCCGTCCCCACCGTTCTCCTTCAAATCGCTTGGGGGTCGCGGTCCCTTTAAGCTGCCCGGCGCGAAGGCGGGGCCGAGCCTCGCGGATCGGAAGTTGAGTTCGTGCGTCACTTCCTCCCGGAAGCGGGTCTGGACGGATGTCTACTGCGCGTCCCTGTGCGGGGCTGAGGGCCGCGGTGGCGGCCGGCATGGGGCTGAGCGACGGGCCAGCGGGCTCTGGCCGCGGCTGCCGCCTTCTACGCCCTCCCGCGCCCGCTCCGGCGCTGCCAGGGGCCCGGCTGTTGCGGCTTCCGGAGAGCGAGGCCGCAAGCCCCGAGCGCTCCGGTTGGACCGAGGCGCTGCGGGCTGCCGTGGCCGAGCTGCGCGCCGGCGCCGTGGTGGCGGTCCCAACTGACACGCTGTATGGTCTGGCCTGTTCGGCGAGCTGCTCGGCGGCCCTGAGCTGCGTGTATCGCCTCAAAGGCCGCAGTGAGGCCAAGCCGCTGGCCGTGTGCCTGGGCCGCGTGGCCGACGTCTACAGGTGAGGCTGCCCCGACCCGGCCCCGCTGGGGGCGGCACCGCGGGAGGGGTTTCCGGTGACAGCCTTGGGAGACTGAGGCGCCGAGCGCGGGAGGGGCTTGTCCTGGCTCATCGAGGAATCCGGAACTGGAAATTTGTTGAGAATTAACGCTTAACGCTTGCCAGGATCCGCTGTAGACGGTGGGTCGAAACGCTGAGTTAGGCGAGCGTTTTAGTGTTCTTGTGATGTACGGAGAGGAGGCTGGTTTCGGAGTAATGTCTTCCAGATAAGACAGTTTTAGGTTGTATTCATGTATCACGGCGCTGTGGTTTTGTCCTTAAGACAGGCGTGTAGACTAAAAGCCCGGGGTACTCTGTTGAGTCTTCTGCAGAGGCCCGAGGAAGTAGAGGTAGATTTTGTTCCTTATACATGCAAAGGAGTCCAAGAAAGGTCCATTAGGGTGATTTGGAGTGAACTTGTGCTCCTTTGCCTGCAGGTATTGTCAGGTGAGAGTACCTAGGGAGCTCCTGGAGGACCTGCTCCCAGGACCTGTGACCCTGGTGATGGAACGCTCAGAGGAGCTCAACAAAGACCTGAATCCCTTTACTCCTGTGAGTCAGATTTGAGCTTTTTCTGCACTCTAAATCAGCCTCCTTCAAGCCATGATGCCTTCTTCACATTCTCTCTTCCTCTTGCTTCACAGCTTGTCGGCATCCGGATTCCTGACCATGCCTTCATGCTGGACTTGGCCCAAATGTTTGGGGGACCACTTGCACTCACTAGTGCCAACCTCAGCTCCCAGACCAGTTCTCTGAGTGTTGAGGTGAGAATTGACCCCAGCAGGTTAAACTGCTGTTTCCTCAAAACCAACAAGGCTGACACTAACGGGATTGCCTGGCAGAAATTTGGGCCTTTGGTGCATAGGTGAGAGGGTTACCCATTTGGGTAGAGGAGGGCATCCAAAGGCAAGAATCTTGGAAGGGAGCAGGTGGTGCTGCTCTTGTAATGCCAGGACAAAGAGGCTAAGGTAAGCAAATCTCAAAGTCAGCCTGAGTTATTTAGGGACACACTTTTTTGAATGATTTATTCTTATTTTATATACATTGGTGTTCTGCTTCCATGTATGTCTGGGTGATGGTGTCAGATCTCCCGAACATGGAATTGCAGACAGTTACGAGCTGCTGTGTAGGTACTGGGAATTGAACCTTGGTCCTCTGTAAGAGCAGTCAGTGCTCTTAACTGCTGAGCCATGTTTCCTGCCCCCAGAAGCTTTCTTTCTTTCTTTATTTATTTATTTATTTTAGAAAGTGTTAGAATTTTTTTATCTTGATAGGCCAAGGGAGAGCAGATGTATTTTTTTGTATCTATAATAATAGATGCTGGGGTGGTGGTGAACATCTTTAATCCCAGCACTCAGGAGACAGAAGCAGCCTGAGTTCCAGGCCCCCTGGTTTACAGAATAAGTTTCTGGACTCCATGGAGAGACCCTGTCTCAAAGAAAAAGAACAGATTATTGGAAATAAAGACAGCTTTGTGAGGGAAGCAGTTGTCAGAGACTTGACAACAGTGCTGAGAAGAGTTTGGGTTTTAAACATTAGTTCACTGTTCTGTCACGTGGCCATTAAAAGGCAGTCCCAGCTTCTCGCCAGTTCTCTCTGACCTCTTTCTTTTTGGAGGGGGCATGTTTCTGTTTAAGATGGGGTCCACTCTGTATCACAGGCTGGCCTCCCCATTTTTGGATCTGTTGCAGCACACCTGGCCTCGCCTAATTTTTGATTCCTGACCTTCTTCCTTTACTTTTGCTTGCCAGATAGGCCTGAGACGAGATTGTTGTGATCCTATGTTGGCTGTGTGGTTTAGAACAAGTGCGCAGGCAAAGGAACTTGGTTCTGTTCTACAGCACTCACGTTAGGTACAGTGGAATGATGGGCTTCTCTGTGCCAGACCTGGGGCCTTGGAAATGCAGGATCTGCTTTATTTGCTCTTTGTAGCTGTACATTGTACGCCCAGTGGGGGTCTTCCAGGAGGAGTAAGTTCTTACCTTGTCAACAACCCTTGACCAGCACAGTCATTGATTTGTAGCTAGTATTTATGATTCCCCTATCACCAAGACCCTGGCCTAACTGCATTGAAGACTGTTTGGGGGTGGGGGTGGGGGTGGGGCGCAGAAAGAATCTAGCTCTGTTAACAGTACACCCCAGCCCAAGGACTGAGTGCTGGTGGCATGTGTTTGCACAGTCCACCCTAGTTTCTTCTCCATGCTCTGATCTTGACTTCACTGATGTTTAGGATCAGTTTGCTAGAGCTTTGCTTTAGGGGCCTGAGTGAAGTCATTTGTACGCATCACACAGATATGGAAAGGCTGAGCTCATACTCGGCCAGTTTTTGGACCTAGACCTCCCCGGCCCCTGCAGTACTTGGGATTTCCTTCTGTTACATTAAGGTTTTCTTTATGAAGGTGTAACTCAGAGTGCATACTTAAGGGGGCTTCAGACTTGGTATACGTGGGATCCTGGGTGTTAATTGTGCCCTTGACTTAGCTGACCATAACTAAGAGGTTTCTCCACTGCTTAAAAGAAGATGCCGCAATTTAAATGTGAACTGTGTATTCAGGGTAATAATACAACCGTGCCCTTCCTTTCCTTCTTTTCAGGAGTTCCAAGATCTCTGGCCTCATTTGTCCCTTGTCATTGATGGAGGACCAATTGGGGATAGTCAGAGCCCTGAGTGTCGCCTCGGCTCTACTGTGGTTGACTTATCTGTTCCTGGAAAGTTTGGCATTATTCGCCCAGGCTGGTGAGTATCTTTCTGTGCCATTGGGACATGTGACGGAGGCTGGAGAAAGGAGAAGCTTTAGAGTACAGACAGGTTTTCACCAAGCGGCGTTAATGTGTGTCTTTAATCTCAGCACTCGGGAGGCAGATCTCTTGGGAGTTTGAGGCCAGCCTGGTCTGCAAAACAGTTCCAGGACAGCCAGGGCTACACATAGAAACCTTGTCTTGAAATCAAAAACTTGACCAAAAAAAGTACTTATTTTCATTACCATTTTGCACTGGTTGGGGCCACTAAGGGCGACAACAGAAAAGTAGAAAGTGGGCTGGGACTAAATTTGCTGGCTTTTTAGGATCTGTTGAACAGTGGGACAGTAACTATAAGAGGCTACTCAGATTTTGATAGGCTCGGTGCCCTGAGAAGTCAAACTCTTATCTTCTGTCTTCCTCAGTGCCCTGGAAAACACTACAGCCATCCTCCAGGAGAAATACGGGCTGTTCCGTATTTCACCGGGATCCTGTTCATAAAACTTGGGAAGACCCAAGACCATGCTGGATACTATGTGTCTTCTACTGGTTGGCAAAGCCTCATTGGCTGAGGTTCCTGGAGGTGCATCTGTAGCCTAGCTTTTTAGGCAGCATCCTTGGCTCTGAATCCTGTAGGCCAGCCAGAAGCTGCAGGGTTGAGCCTTGCACCCAGGGGAAGGTTATATTTACTCTGTAGATTCATATGTCAACCATGAATTAAATGGAGGAAGAACATTCTTAGAGTGGCCTTATTATTTTAAGTGCCCCTTTTCAAATCTCCCCCCTTTAAGTTAAGTAACTTGTACAGAATTAGAATGCATTAAGAGCTGCTTTCTGGGGAACAGTGACATTTGCTGTCAAACTAGCTGGAAACACTAATGCAGCCTAGAAGTCTTAAGACCAATGCAGCAAAGTCTAGGAGCCCAGGCCAAAGTTTTCTGGGTACAGGGGAGTGGTCATTTGAGGGAAATTATTCTAGGAGTCCCAAGTAAAATAATACTGAAAAATAAAATCTTGACTGTTTTCAGCCAGTGACTTTCTTATTTATTGATACAGTTCTATGTTTAATTTATTTAGCTTCATTGTTTATGCAGAGGCCTTTTATCCTTGTTCATATGTCTACCGAGTATTTACATAATTATTTTTGGGTATTTAAACTTTTTTTTTTTTTTTGGTTATTAAATATTGCTTCTACAAACAGTTGTAAATGGTTTATTTTTCTTTGATTTCTTGGTCAAGATATTTATGTGCATTATGGCTCTTGATGTAGATTAGCCTTCAGAAAATCTGAGTTAAAACAGTTTCACTGAGGATGCCTGCTCCTTCCTGCTGCTGCCTTGCTATAGCCACAATATATATGCATGGAATAAAATTACCATTGGTTAAATTCAGCCCTTTCAACTAAGCTACAAGGTGGGTACTCAGCCAGGTGGGGTTCAGTGTCAGTGACTGGGCTGCTTGTCCTTGAAGTGACTGCTATTCCGTCGTCCTCCATCTGCATCCAGTTCCCAGTTAGGGCTCAGCTTTAGCCTGTAAACCGGTTCAGTAGGTTCCAGTGAACGGTTTCTTTCCAACAATCTTGCTGAAAATATTCATCGGGTCTTACTTTTAACAAGGATCCTTCTTAGTAGCATTAGTTTATTTGTAAGTAAGCACTGGCTTGTTAACTTCCTAGAAATCTTACGTAAACTAGTCTTTTAAGCAGATCAATCTCCATTGTGCTGAAGCTAGCCAGCCTAGCCATACACTGGTTTGTCACAGACTGACCTAGAGGTCAGCACTCATGAGGGCTGCAAGAGGAATGTGTACTGGCAAACACCATTTCATATTTAATACAAACCACAGTAGCACTGAAAGTGGCCTTCCCGGCCTCGACAGCTGAAAGGAGTGACCTAGTCCCCTCTGCAGCTACATGCTCATCTGGGAAAGGCTCTGGAGCACAGAGGTATTATCTTGGAGGAAAAAATAGCTGAATTCCCAGGCCTGGGCGTAGCTGCAAAGAGCAAAACCAGCTGAGGTTCTAGCTACCCGGTTACCTCAAAAGCAGGATCCCGTAAGCTTTGGGAAGGAAACCTTGCTCGAATTCCCCAGGACCTGACAATAGGTGCTTAGTAATGAGTGGGTGCTCAATGTTCCTGATAATGGGGCACAGGAGTCTACTGGAAGGACCTTAAAGTCCTCTTAGAAGAGTCTGACATGGCTCCCTGGGTTCAGCAAGATGTGGGAAGGTGGCTGTCCAAAGGAAGTAAGTGCATGCTAGCTTAGAACCCTGAGACCCTTCTAAGCACAGGGGCTTGTGCGACTCCACAGCTGAAAGCTGAGAGACATGGAGCTTCCTTAAGCCATTGCAGCCACTTACCCCCCTCCCGCTTCATCATGCCTCGCTTCCCAGCACTGCCAGTCCAAGTGCCAGGCTCTGTTCTGTGAGCTAGCTGATCCACCCACAAGCTCCCAGTTGTTACTCGGAACTAGTGAGTGCCTGTATCCTCAGCTGAACCGCTTGGTGGCCTGTTGAGGTTTGTTTGGGTCCCTCACATCAGCCATTGTTCCTTTTCCTTGATGAAGTGCTCTGCCCAGCGGCGGGTCAGCTCTAAGTACAGGCTGGGCTGGTGAGGCAAGTAGTCCAGATACAGGCGAGTTGGTGTCGTCTTGGGGACAGCTTTCTCAATTTGTGTGCCCTCGTGCCACTCATTGAAGGAGGTGATGGAGACTATCTGAGGCCTCACAGTCAGGGCCGCCTGCAGAGCTGTCTCGTAGTACTTGCCGTTGACTCTGTTCCGAGTATTGTGGTTGTTCCAGGGCCGGATGCTGGTATCAATGTACCCAGGCCCCACGCTGGGGATGAACATGAGGTTGTTGGTGTCACAGAAGTTCTTCACAGCTTTCCAGTTCTGATGGGAGGAGCCAAAGGAGAAGCCATTGGAGGCAAAGTAGGTATACATTCCATCGAATCCCGCGGCAAGGATGTCGTGGGTGTGGCTCTCCTCCACGAGCAGAGCTATGAAGACCCCATCGTAGGGAGTGTTGCGGACAGAGTGAGGCCCGGTTTGTGTCAGGAGGTGGGCCCAGGCCTCAGGGGATGTCAGATAGGAGTCGTAGATATAAAAGAGTGGGAGACTCTTGCCCATGCTATTCTTATAACGGTAAAATGCACCATGGGAGCCATACCTGAGGAGCAGGAGGGAGAGGCTTGAGTTGGTTGTGGTAAGATCAGCCACAGGGGAGATCTTTCTCTGTGCTCACAGCACTCTGGGGTCCAGCAGGTCACATAAAGAGCCTATGCCTTCAAGTATTAGCCTGCCTCCCTTCTCAGCGTCCCCCTGCCCCCCGCCCCTCTTCCCTAAGCCCATCCCTAAGCCTCTTCTCCCCAGCTGGTCACCACCATCTTCATCTGAATTTCAACAATCTCCTCACTGGTGTCTAGCCTAGCCTTCATTCCTGCCTTCCTATAGGAGATGATCTGACCACTCCGTACCGTGACCTGTAAGGACTCCCGTTTCTGCTCTGACCTGACCTATTTTCAGTCTTGCTACTAAACTACATATTAGATTCCACTTGTAACTGGCCCTTCTGTTAAGCTTTATGTGAGTTTGCCCCATCTTAGTACATACCATCTGCCAGTTCTCTCTGCCTGGAATTTTCTCCTTTCTCCGGGTCTTTGCAGATCTAACATCATCATCATCATTAATATTTTATTTGATACAGGGTCTCATGTGGTCTGGAACTCACTAAATAGACCAAGCTAACCCTGAACTAAGAAATTCACCTCTACCTCCTAATTGCTGGAATTAAAGGCATATGCCATCATGCCTGGCCAGAGCAGACATTTTTAAAAACTGGGGTCAGGGATGAGGAATGGATCTAGGAGAAATGGGGAGGGCAAATATGATTTTTAAAGTTACTTTAAATATGCTTTTTAAAAGATCCATTATGCTGGAGAAATGACTTGAAATTAGAAGTAATTGCTGTGCCTCCAGAGAATCTGAGTTCTGTTCCCAGCACCTCGTTAGGCAATTTGGAACATGCCTGTAACTCCAGCTTCCTCTTCTGGCCACTGGGCACACACAGACACATATGCATATAATAAAGAATAAATAAAACATTTTTTAAAAAAAAGTTGGGGATTAGGGTTGGAGAGATGGCTCAGTAGTTAAGAGTACTGGCTGTTCTTCCAGAGGCCCTGAGTTTAATTCCCAGCAACCACATGGTGCCTCACAACCATCTATAATGGTATCTGATGCATTCTTCTGGTATGTGTCTGAAGATAGCTACAGTGTACTCACATAAATAACATAAATCTTAAAAAAAAAAAAAAAAAGTTGGGGATTGGCAGGGCAGTGGTGGTGCATGCCTTTAATCCCAGCACTTGGGAGGCAGAGGCAGGGGGATTTCTGAGTTCGAGGCCAGCCAAGGCTACACAGAGAAACCCTGTCTCAGAAAAAAGAAAAAAAAAAAAAAAAAAAAAAAAAGCTGGGGATTGAATCTATTGGATCCAGGACCTATGGCCTGATGATGCATGCCTGTAGTCTCAGCACTTGAGAAGCCTCAGAGCAGGAGTGCAGGGTCACACTCAGCGACATAAAAAGCTCCAGGCCAGCCTAAATTAAGCTCACTCATTCCTTCTAGCTTAACAACCACATTTATATCTCAGTTCTAGGAGCTGGGAGGTCCAAGATCAAAGTGTCTAACAAGGTTGGTCCTTGCTGAGGGCTCTCTCTTGAAGCTGACAGATGACCAACAAACTATGCTCAGGCAGAAAGCAGGAGTCAGCTTCTTAGATGTCAGGACACGTAACCTATCCTCTCAGAAGCACACATCACCATTCTAAAGTAATTCCTTGGAGGCTGGGACAGAAGGCACCAGCTCACACTCATGCTCACACTCATGCTCACACTCATGCTTAGCCTTCAAAGGACCCTTTTGGGGCACATTCTTAACACAAAACTTCACTTTGCTTTTTATTGTTTTTATTTTTTTTATATACTACAGATTACTGTGGTTTCTCACTTCTTGGTTGGGCTGCACTCCCAACCACTAGATTATAAGTACCAAGTCAGGAACTTTGCTAAAGACAATAACTAGATGCGTGGGCACTGGACAGTATTGTAGTGAGTATGTGCAAGCATGTATGAACACTTGGATACTAAAGACTCAGTTATGGCCCCAGAACCAGACCGGAAAATCAGCTACCTGACTCAATCCAGCACCCTCACTGGGAAACAACTTCTTGGAACACATGTATTCCAGCCTTGTACTGCCTGGCCTGTCCTCTATCCCTTCTGTCCCTGCTTCCTTCTAGGTCCCCATCTTACGTGTCAATGATGTACTTGATGTTGTCATGGACGGTGACGTCATCCCGGCCCTTGTAGGGTTGGATATGGAAGGCCACCTGCCACAGATAGAGGAGTTGCAGGTCAGGTGAATATTCTAGAACACAACACATACAGCTTACTGCCCCAGCCCTGGATTGTAGGAGGGCTTGAGTTCAGGAATGCCTGGCAAGCATGGGCTCAGTAAAGGTTGTCACTGCCCTTCAGATCAAAAACAAAGAGTGAAGGTTTGTCCATGTCACACGACAGGGTATCCAGGAATCACTCTGGGTTGCTGCAGGATGGTGCTCAGGTATCCATCTCTGTCGGCTCCAATCATGAGCACAATGAGACGTGTGCCTACACTCTGACAATGGAAAATGTGCCATGATCTGTTAAACCTGCCAGGGGTGACCTCAAGGGGAGAGGGGGCTTCTTGGTCATTTTTCATCCTTCACCACAGAAGTAGAACTGACTTCCTCTATTGATGTGTTTGAGGAAAACAGCCATACACATATCCTTCCACTCAAAGGTGAGCCTGCTTATGGAGGAGGTTCAACACTGTCCTCTGCTCTACAGAGTGGAGTCTAGAATTCTGTCTGCAGGTCCATTTGGTTCTTGCCTGCCCAGGATCCAAGATCAGGGTCTCTAACCTAGCCTATTCTGCTTAATAAAAGTAAAGAAGCCAAAGAGATGGCTCAGTGGTTAAATGCACTGGCAGCGCACACATCAGGTGAGTCACAACTAGCTCCAGAAGGATCTAATGCCTCTGGCCTCTGCAGATACCTACACATACTCACATAGAGATAAACACAGGAAAAAAATTAAAAATAAAGGTAAATATTAGAAAGTGATGCTTATATAGTCTTCCATTTGTCCCCTATTTAGTTTTCTCCAAGTTAAAGATGGTAACAGTTAACATGGGCACAGCCTGCTAGATCCTCTTCCAGTACGGGACATGTGCTATGTGTCTACCATCCCTAGCCACCTCACGCTAACCTTGCAGCAGAGAAGTGGAATTCTCAGCCTTGCAATGGTGGTGCACACCTTTAATTCCAGCACTTGGGAGGCAGAGACAGGTGAATCTCTGAGTTGGAAGCCAGCCTGGTCTACAGAGCAAGTTTCAGGACTGCCAGGAAGATAGGGGCAAGCTGTGAGAAACTCCAGTAGGGGAAGGAGAGGGAGGAGAAGAAAGGACATTTTCCAGAATGAGAGAACTCACCTGGATGTTGTACTGATGGGCAGTGTCCAGAATGGCAGGTACCAGGTCGTCTGTGGGCTCCCCATTATCATCAGCCATGCCAGGTGGATACCAGGAGAGAACTAAAACTCCTAAACAGTACAGAAACCCCTTCAGTGGCCCTCAGTGCGCCACCTCCCCCTCTCGGCAGAGCTTTTCTTATCAGAAATTATCTCCAACTGCGTGATTCCTGAAAACCTAGAGCCAGGAGCCTGCCAGGTTTTTAGGGACAGATCCGAAGCTGAGAGCTCAGCTGGTCTCGGAGCTGTCCACTCGGGCAGTGCTGAAATGCTGCTGCCAAAGGAGCCAGGCTTAGAAGTGCAGCATCAAGTGGCAGACTCAAGGGGAAAGAGTGGCCATGCCACACTGATCTGGAAGCCACAGCCCCACCTCTGAGGTCCTACCTGAAGACAAGTCCTATCCCCATGCTTCCTATGGGCGAGAGCTCTTGTCTTGACTAACTGCCCATCTAGAAAGCAAGCCTGGACAGAATAGCTATTATTTATCACCTAATAACCCACATCCTAATTATCCTTGTATATGTCCCACACCCTCCTTGTTTGTCTTTTCATTTACTCATTTATTATTTTAGAGACACTGTCCCAGTGTGTATCCTGGCTACATAGTTGGCTGGCTTCAAACTGCGAGTCCTGCCTCACCCTCCCAAGTGCTCCGATTCTGGCTGGCACGCACCACTAAACCTGAATCCTCACCTTGTAGCTCTCCCCGCAATTTTTAAACCACATCAAGGTATAGCAAAATATATCTTTAAAACTAGAGGAATTCGGTGACAAAATCTAAACTAAATGAACCTCTCCCCCCGTCACCCCCCACCCTGTAATGCAGGTTCTCCAGAGCCTCTGCTGGTTGGGCACTTGATGAAAAACTCCTGTGTTGTGCCCACCCTCAGCCCTGCTAGATGGGCCATGTAGCTGCTCCACTTCTCCTGCACTCGCTGTGAAAGCAGAACCCTCCCCAGGCTCTCCTTTGAGCCCCAGAAAGGCTGAGATCCCCAGGCCTCACTCTCCTAAATCCTGGAAGACCAACAGACTTACAGCTGCTCTCTTTACTGTCCCTGCTCGGGATAGCTCTGCCGCACACATCCCCAACAACCCAATGGAAGGGTCCTGGGGTTGTTGAGGGTCAGAAAGGCCCAGAGGTACAGTGGAAAATTAGAAGGGGTGGTGGTGTGTAGTGGACCCGGGATGAGAGTGGGAGGGAAGGGCTACGAGGTCAGCCTGGCGGGAGAGTGCGACCAGGGTCCCTGTGGCTGAGCATCAAGAACTGAGGTTCCAGAAGGAAGGGCGAACCTAGGGGACAGACTGGCCAGGGGAACGGGAAGGGGGGCGGTGGGGGGGGAACTCACCGATGGCAGCTTCTTTGAGCTGGGTCATATGCTCTCGTAGCACATCGGGGTCCCGCGAGCTGTAAGGCCCCAGCTCCGGGTAGAAGCTGGAGCCCAAGTCATCTGGAGGGCTGTGGCGGCCGCGCGGGTAGCTGGCCGAGATCTTGGGGTCCCAGTGCGGCACCATGACATGATCCCAGTGGATGTAGTGGCCCTCGCGCCGCGGACTCCCGTACCACGAGTAGTAAAAAGCGTGCAGATCGGAGTAGACGCGCAGGCTCTGCCGGGGCGCGGGATCGGCCTCAGCCGGGCCCAGCGAGGCGCGCGGGGCGGCGGTGCGCGGTGGGGGCGGCGGCGGCGCGGCGGGGGCAGCCGGGGCGCGGGCGGGCGCGGGCTTCCCTTCGGGACGCCGCTCGAACGGTGCTAGCTCCGGGCCTGGGCCCAGCGCGGGCAGCCCGTCCGGGGCCTTGAGTGTGCGCAGCCCCATGAGCGTGCCGAAGGCGAAGAGCAGCACCAGGAAGAGGGCGATGCAGGCGCGGCGCCGCCGCCGGGCCATGGCTTTCCAGCGGTGGCCGCCGCCGCGCTAACAGCCCCAGAGCCGCGCCATTCCGCCCGCCCGCGCGTCCCAGACCACGGCCCGTGAGCGCCGCGAGCCCAGGGCGGCTCCGCGCCTGTCCCCGCAGTGCGGGCGGGCCCGGCACACACAGGATGCAGTGGCGCCGACCAAGTGATCGCGAGTGGAGGGGGGAACCAGGCAGAGGAGCGGGAACCCTGCCTGGCCCCAGCGCGTCCCAGGCCTAGTGTACTTGGGGTCCGGGTGGGGTGCGGAACCGGACCTTCCCAGTAGAAGGATCTCTCAGCCTCCTTGTCGAGCCCTCCTTCCATGGAGCTCTGTTACCATCACCGCAATTCGCCCCAAATCCCCAGTACTGAGAAGAGGGGCATTGGGCCACCCTGCGAGCTCTGGCTGGACCCAGTAACCTGAAGGACCCCAACTTGCACTGGAACCTAACTCCAGGGCCGGGCCTGGCCCTCCTGTGCTCTCTAAGCAGTAGTACCGCCTAGACTTGGCCATCTAAGTAAGCATCATCCCCCTAATCTTCCTCAACTCTGCTTTCCAGGGGGCAAACAGCACCCCCTCCCTTCCACACTGAGATTGAACCTAGGGGCCTTGTTCCCATGCTTGGCATTGTTCAACAGCAGTGAGTGAGTTCAATCCTCCTTGCCACTCTTATTCTGAGCCTAGGTTGCCTAGGCTGACCTCGAACTCAATATATATATAGCTCAAGCCGACCTTAAATTTGAACTATCAATCTTTCTACCTCGGAGTGCTGAGATGACAGGTGTGAGCCACCACTTCTGGGTCATTTATTGTTTTCTGAGGTGAAGTCTCAGTGTATAGCTGAAGGCAGCCATGAAATTTTCTATATGGCCCTGGCTATTCTTGAACCCAGGTTGGTTGCTGTTGGTCAGGGTTTGTCAAATAGTCGTGCACACGGAAACAACAAGAAGAAATTAGATATCCAGGCAGCAAAGATCAAACTTGCCTCAAGGAATTCGACATCCTTATCAGCAGAAACTCTAATGCCCTCTGTCCTCGCCATCTAGGGTTAGTGTTGGAAAGATGAAAGAAAGGGGCTGGAGAAGGGTGGAAGAAATAAGAACTAACAGAGTAGCCAGAAGACTGGTTACAGACACAGATGCAAGCAAAACACTTATATGCATAAAATTTTTTTTTTGGAAAATACTGTGTAGTGCTCCAGAGATCTTATATTTCAAAAAACAAGAGCAGGTTACTATGTAAATGAGGAGAAATGTTTATAAGACTGTACAAAATATCTCTTGGTAATTAAAAACATTAAAACCCAACTGAAAACATACAGATTTATTTGTATCCTATATGTATTTGGCCTACATGTTATGTGTGTGCAATGCCCAGTGAGGCCAGAAGAGGGCGTTAGATCCTCTGGAACTGGGGTTGAATTCTTTTTCTATATTATGTTGCAGCTATCAATTACATAATGTTAGAAATTAAAGATCAGGGCTCACACGATAGTAAAGGCTCCTACTGCCCATCCCTGGGGCCTACCGTAGAAAGAGAAACGACTCCTAAAACTGTCCTCTTTCCTCCACATGCAGGCTGTGATGTGTGCACAGACACCTCACACATACACACAGCGCACACAACTTATAAATAAAGGTTTTAAAAAGAAGTTAAAAAGAAGGGCCTGGAGAGATGGCTCAAAAGATAAGATCACTTGCTGTTCTTACACAGTACCTGGGTTGGGTTTCTAGCTATCCCATGATGCCTCACAACCACCTATCCCTAATTTCAATTCCAGTGGATCTCATGCCCTCTCCTGAACTCCACAAACAGCAACACACGAACATAGTGTATTGACATACATACAGACAAAACATCCATAGACATAAATAAATCTAAAACAAATCATTTTTTCAATTGCAGAACACCAGGTTATAACCTTGCTCTAACCTTGGGTTGGTCTTATTGGGGCAATGTTCTGTAGTTTCCTTGAGACTTCTCAGCTAGACTTGCAGACAAACCTTGTCACATTTGGAAGGCTCCACGCCCTCCAATCCTGTTCTCCTTCCCCTGTGACTCGCAAGCATTGACCAGTAGCTCCTGTCCTCTCTGCATGGGATTCCTTCAGCTGCTGACCCAACATGAGCTCCAACATGGAAAACAAGCCTAGAGCCAGAGATGTAGCTCTGTGGTTAGTGTGTTTTTCTAGCACACAAGGGCTCTGAGTTTGGTCCCCAGCACTGAAAAATCCAGACATGGGTAGTGCATACATGCAACCTCACTGTTATCCCAGGATTCGGGAGCTAGAGGCTGGAGGACCAGAAGTTCTAGGTCATCCTCTGGTACATATCAAGTATGAAGCCAACACAAAGAACTTTTTCTCAAAAACATAATAAATATCGGAGAAAAGAGGGCCAGAAGAGATGGCTTGGTGTTGAAGTTTGGTTATGGATTTCCATGACACCGGTAACACCAGTTTAGGAGATACAAAGCCATCTTCTGGACTATGTAGGTGCCTGTGCTCACACATATACAACATTAGACACAGAGACACATATGTACACATAACCAAAATAAAATACACGTTTTGAGATAGGGTCTCACTTTGTAGCCCAGCTGACCCTCGCTATGCAGATCAGACTGGCATTGAACTAACAGAGATCCATTTGCCACCCAAGTCTCCTCAGAGCTGAGATTAAAGGCTTGTACCACCATATTGGCACTAAAATAAATCTTGTTTGTAAGGTGTGCACTTTTATTAAACTCATCTCAAGTCAGTGTACAGGCAAGCCCTGGCTGCCTCAACACCTCAAGACACTCCCAGTAAGACAAAAGCCTTCATGCGTCAAGCTAGGGGGACAAAAAAAAAGAGGGTCATGATGTCTGAGCATTCAAAAATTAGAAAGTATTAAGGCAGATTTTTTTTTCTAAAATTACAGTACACAATTTACACAGAAGCAATGCTGTGGCCTCCCTGACATGCACTCAGGATGTGGATTCTGCCATCTTCTCGGGAGTGGGGACAGCTCTTGGGAGGGTGAGAGACTTCCTGTAGCCATGTATTTTATGGATATTTGGAATGAAAACATAAGTAAAATAAGATGAGCCAGAAGCCAAGATGTTGGCACAAGCCTGCAAGCCCTGAGCCTAGGAGTCAGAGGAAGAGGGGTTCAAGATAACCTAGGCTACGTGAGACCCTTAAAAAAAAAAAAGAAAGAAAGAAATGAAAAGAAAAAACAGTAAGAGCACCAGCTGCTCTTTCAGAGGTCCTGAGTTCAGCTCCCAGGAACTGTATACTACATGGTGGCTCACAACCATCTATAATGAGTTCTGCTGCCCTCTTCTGGCGTGCAGGTGCACCTGCAGATAGAGCACTCGTAAAATACATACATACATACATACATACATACATACATACATACATACATACATACATACATAAAGCCATCTCTCCCCCATGGTCTCCCCGTCTGAATCGCACCTCCAAGGATGATATTACCCTCCACCCTCCACTTCTTCACATCCATCTGGTGTCCCTTTATAGAGGACAAAACAGAGACCTGGACCCTCAGGAAGACACTTAGCTGAACTGGAGCCACATCTGCCCTGGCTCTTCACACAAGTGTCTTCTGTCCCGGGACACAGGCCATGAAAACACTAACAGATCTGCCCTCGAGTGGTTCCAGATGTGGGTGATCTGGTCCTCTCCAGCCCTGAGGTTTATAGAGAAGTGTTGGGCAGAAAAGGTCCCATTTAGGAAGGGTTAGTTCTGTCCAGATTCAGAACCATGCTCAGAACGTGTGAAGAGACAGGGAGGAGGCAACCTGGAACAGTTGGCCCTAGGGAATGAAATTCAGGGATGGAGGAGGATGAAGACGGATTACATCTTTATTACAGGACTTCCAGGTATGGTTTTCCTTTTGATACGATGTATAATATTTGACGGAAAATAAGAGTGGATTTAAACAAATTGAACAGTGGATTTTCTAAGACTGTGTATGGAGCAGGAAGGAATATAGGGAAATGGTTATCTCACAGGTTTGTGGTAAGGATTACACAGAGTAAGACTCTTCATGTGTCTGCATTGGGGCAGACTCAATTATTTTGACAATTTGTGTGTGTGTGTGTGTGTGTGTGTGATATTCTATCTATCTATCTATCTATCTATCTATCTATCTATCTATCTATCTGTCTGTGTGTCCATGTGTTCCTGTATCACGTGGGACCTGGGAATAAACCTTCTCAAAAGCCCCTATTTTTGGCTTTCAGGAATAAGATCTCACTGTGTAGTTCAAGCTTGTCTTGAACTCACAATCCTTCCGCCTCAGCCTCCTGCATTCCAATGGTGTGCATGTATCACCATGCACAGTGGGGCGTTTGGAAGGAACTGGTATTATTGAGGTCCCACTCCTGAAGTCAACGAACAGGCGTGCATTTATTTATTTGCACTGCAGGGATTTGAAGCCAGAGCCTCACACATGCTGGGCAAGTGTCTGTCTCTGAGTTACACCTTCGTCCTAGACATATATCGAGCCCTGTGCGTTGGAGCTGGTGCTAGCTGCTGGCGATGCAGTAGTGAACTAAATATGCATGCTTTGGGTCTCCCTGGAAACCACATATAATGTCACAGGATAGTGCAGCTACCTGGGCAGACAAAGGTATCTGAACAAGGATGAATCCTCTCCCCCCTTTGCAGCTGCCTCGTGGGATACACTGGAATAAAGGAGGAGATGTGATTTGGAATAATGCCCATGCTCATACCAAGTGACCTGTCTCTATTAACCCCAGAGAGCTGGCCTAAAGTATAGGAATGGAGTTGTGGTCTATGCTGAACACTCTTGAGGCCCTAGGTTTCAGCCCAGGACACACACACACACACACACACACACACACACAAACACACACACAAACACACACACACGGGGGGGGGGGGAGAGAATATATCTCACCATGTTCAGCAACCTCCAGACTATCTCTACAAAGCTGTCCAGTTCCTTCTTTTAAAATATTTTATTTTTATCACAGGGTGTGGTGATAAAAATCTCAGCACTCAAGAGGCAGAGGCAGGCAGATCTCTGGAAGTTACAGGGCCGCCTGATCTACACAGTGAGTTCCAGGACAGCCAGAGCTATGTGGTGAAACTCTGTCTCAAAAACAAAACACAATTTTATTTTTAATATTGTGGCTTTATGTGCATAACTATTTTGAGTGCAGTACCAGCAGAAGCCAGAAGAGGGTGTCAGATTCACTGGAGCCGGTATTACAGGCAGTTGTACCCAACACTGAGAACTAAATTTGGGTCCTCTGTAAGAGCCTTGTGTGTTCTTTTTTTTTTTTTTTTTTTTTTTTTTTTTTTTTTTTTTTTTTTTTTTTGTTTTTTTTTTTTTTTTTTTTTTTTTTTTTTTTTTTTTTTTTTTTTTT
>JANHMN010000004.1:27360002-27363749 GCA_030674055.1 Rhabdomys pumilio | reverse complement strand
GTGTGTGTGTGTGTGTGTGTGTGTGTGTGTGTGTGTGTGTGTGTGTGATGAGGGCGGGAGAAAAAGAAGGAGGGATCGAACCATGCAACACTGGGAGCCGCAGGTACAGGAAGAGGCCAAGGGCTGGGAGACACCAGAGCTCCCTAGAGCTTGAGGTCAGGATATCAGGCTCGGAAACCCCCTGCAAGTCCTGGGTACAAGGGTGCTCCCAAGGCTAGCTAAGAGGCTGCAAGTGTCACCGCTTCCCCGCGGACCGCCCCTCGGTAAGCCACGCCCACAGCGCCTACTTCTCAGGATTCAGAGAGCTAAGGTTTAAGGGTCTCTAGTCCACCGACGCCAGCTTGTCTCGCTCTCCAGCAACCCTGCTAACATTCAGAGCTGCCCTACCCCCACGGTTTGGAGATTTGCGGGACCCCTTGGTTTCCCCCTCCAGCTGGGCGTTCCGCCCCTAGCCTATGAAACTCCACCTCCTCATCCTTTGCTGACCCGGATTGGTGGACCTCCCGCGGCGATGCCTAGCGATTGGTCCCTATGGATGATGGTGACCAGCGAGACTCCGCCCCAGCCGGCGCTGGGGTCTGGGGGCACTGCTCAGCGGTGCTGGGCTGGCGAGGCTGGAGCCGCCGCCGCACTGACAGCTCCGTCTGTGGACCATGGAGACTGGCGCCGGTCCACACCCGCTGCGCCTGTTCGTCTGCCTGATGCCACTCTGCCTCGCTCTGCTTCTGGGACCCGGGAGGCCCGGGACTGCCGAGGAAGGTAAGGTGGGTTGTGCCTGGGAGCCTGAGATGCCAAAAATTAGCGAGTTGGGGAGGGGGGCTAGAAGACTGGAGTAAGGATTCGTTGGAGGGATTACTCTGTGTTGGGGCTTGGAGCAAGCGGGCAGCAGGGCGGGAAAGAACTAGAGAAAGAGGGGAGGTTGAGCTAAGCGATAGAGAAGAGAGGGGTATTGAGGAGCTTAGGTCTGGAGACCTAGGAGGCTGGGGGAGAAAGAGGCTGGGGTCCACAGGAGCCCGAGGCAGGTTCAGGGGCCGGTGAGACGGACAGGCTGAGTGATTGGAGGTGGGAGGTGTGGGGGCGGGGAGATGAAGGGAGCAGGGAAGCCGAGGGGATGCGGCGAGACCAGAGCAGGAAGCGGGATGGAGACGAATAACAGGGGCCTGTGGGATCTCGCAGTGTGGACCACCGGAGGCTGGATGCTAATCCGGCGGGCTGAGTCCGGGCGCTGCTTGAGGTGCTGCCCGTGGAACTGTCCGCAGTGCTGAATAGAGATCGAGTCCACCGTGCGCGGTCCGCGTTGCGGAGGATTTGGGTCTGTCGGCGACATCAGTGCTGGAGTCTTGCCTATGCTCCCACACCTCTTGAAGCTGTATGCTCAGTTGAATCCAGACACGTCACAACCAGGTGCAGAACCTGAGATGCTGGAACAGACTCTGCCCGCAAGGTCTGTCCTGGCGCCGGGTGGCAGATGCCTGCCAGTATGCAATTCCCAAGCACGGTCGGTGACGAAAACCCAGCACACTGTCAGCAGCCCTGCCCACCGTCGCGGCTGCCTCCAGAGTCAGTCTCTTTTGAAGGCTCTCACCTTGGAAGCCCACTCCCCCTTCCTTACCACTCTAGGGAAGTAATTTTCTGAGATTTGGGGATGGCCTTGCTTCCTGTCTCTAAGTTGAAGGCTCTGCTCTCCAGACCCAGGCTTCTCTAAGCCCAACTGATGAAAGGATGCAGGCTGCTGCTATGTCACATCCCGAGGGAATAAAGCGACTCCAAGCTTTTCTGGTAGAGAGGCGGTGGAGAGGGTCATGGGTTATGTGTGAAAGAGCCCATGACATTCTTTCAAAGGCAATAGAAATGGCAGCCCCTGGGTAAGGGGCTGGGCAGAGAATTCTGGTGTTTCCTGTTGCTAAGTAGTCTTTCCACTTCATTTTCACAAATGAAAAAGGTATTGGTCTCCTCCATGACCTCAGATCTGAGTGGATTTGGGGTACACCCAAGAATTCCCAGATCCACCCATTCTGCCTGCTAGTTGACAGTTAAATATAACTTGGGGAATGTTCAGAGGGTGAAGAGGGTCATTGGCTTCTATCCCTAATGTGAATGCTGACCTTAGAGCATTTGCCATGGACTCACTGGAAGGCTGATATTGGCACCTGCTTTAAGAAGAAAAAGAAAGAAAGAAAGCCAGGGTCTAATTTCCTGAATTTGTTAATGTGGCCTAAGGGGGTGGGGGACAGGGAGTATGACTGGGTAGTTTGATATGAAGAGCTGAATCTGGATTGGAAATTGGTTCCATTGCAACCACAATGGCCCTCCTGAGGCAGCAAGACTTGGAGCCAGAGGAGAAGGCAACATGGCCATAGAAGCAGAGGCTGGAACCAGGCGCTGAAGACAGAGGGGAAGCCATAAGGCTTTATGTTGGTGGTCATTAGTCACAAGCTTCAGGGAATGAATAGGGGTGCCTTCGGTAATCATGGCGGCTGCCCCTCTCCAGACTTGAGCTACTCAGATCTTCTGGAGTTCTATTTTGTTACCTACCCCCTGCTGTAGCTATCTGTGATGAATCCAGCAGTGGGTCCTACTCTGACAGCGCAGCTTTCTGACATCTGTGTTCTCCCCTCCCCTCAGTTATCCTCCTGGACTCCAAAGCCTCCCAGGCTGAACTGGGCTGGACTGCACTACCAAGCACTGGGGTAGGTGTTAAACTGTCCCTCCATCCCAAGGACCCCCTAGTAGTTCCAGATCAATCCCTTCAGCACCCTGTGTTTACAGAAACTCCTCACCCACACTCATGCAGGCAACCTTAAATGCAGTGGGACACATACACACACACACACACACACACACACACACACACATACACACCACACACTTAGGGGGGGACTTGCTGGGAAGTGGTTTGTGGTGGGGGAGGGGATAAGAGAGTAATAGGGAGATGTGGTTAGAGTGCATTAAATATTGTGAAGTAGCGAAAGAATTTAACACTTTCCAGTTATTTATTTATTCATTCATTCATTCACTTATGTACTATGTTTATGTATTGTGTACATACATGTTGGTGTCATGGTGTGCACGTGGAGGGCAGGACCACCTGTGGGAGTCTGAGCTCTTCACCCACCATGTGGGTCCTGAGCATCAGACTCAGGCTTTGGGATAAGAATCTTTACACACCGAGGAATCTCAGCTGCCCGTAAAAGAATTTTTAAAAATGCACACAGAATTCGTGTTCTCCATGGCCCTGGTCAATCCAGAGTGGCCCTTCTAGAAAATACCAAATCTTCAGTTAGTCAGTCAAATAAACAAACAGGAGAACTAGCTGTGTCTAAGGACAGAAACGTGAGCTCCCTGGAGCAAACGTTGCCTGTTGCCCATTGCCTCGCACACAGTAGACCTCTGAGAGGCTGTCAATTATTGACGGAGTAGGCAAGGTGGGGGTGGGGTGGGGTGGAAAGGTCACTGTGGCCATCTATCCAACCAAGCAGCTCTCCCTCTTCAACCTCAGCTTCCTCATCCACAACAATAAATAGCGGGCTTGTTTCTCAGCACACATGTTAACATTAGGATGGTACAGGAAGATAAGTGTGGCCCCTGCTCAAGGAATGCTGCACATTTTCAAAAAGAAAAGAAAAGGCCAGCTATGACAGCTCACGTCTGTAATCCTAGGACTTTGGAGTCTGAGGGAGGAAAATTGCTGTGAGTTTGAGGCTAGCTTGGGATATACAGTGAGATCAAGGCCAGCCTAGGCTGCAG
>JANHMN010000004.1:27342502-27355002 GCA_030674055.1 Rhabdomys pumilio | reverse complement strand
AGAGAGAGAGAGAGAGAGAGAGAGAGAGAGCTCTTGCTCTAGAAGCCAGGATTTGAAGGAAGAAGAGACAGCATCTTCAGCAGAATGTCGGGCTGATAGAATCTTTGCATGTGAACATATTGTTTGAACAGGAAGAGGGCTTTTATTGTAGAGCAGAGACACTTGTTTATGTGCTGGGGAAGAGAGCCGGTGTCACACCAAATGTGTGCAGGGAGAGATCTGTTCAAGAGGAAAGAATGCTTTATTACTGATGTGGGTTAAAATTGCTGACGCATGTTGCTAATAAAAAGCAGGGCAACTTTTAGTCAGCTTTAGGATTGTTTTAAAATAGTCTATAGTCAGAGCCTGCAAGGAAATGGGCTGCTTCTCTGCTCCACTCCTTAGTGACATCACTGGAAAGAGGCAGAAGACAAGGAGGCTTGCAAAGAGGAGGTGACAGAGGGAATATTGACTTTGAAGAGGGGTGGAAGTCAGGGATCCAGAGTGGAGATGGCTAGCTGTCCTTACACAGAGGGTGGCTTGTCCCCACCTCTAAGACTGCAGGAGAGGAGATATGGATCAGATGGAGGTGTTTGTGGTTTTCATAACCAGCTGTTGGGGGGGGATTTACTAACTCACAACCTCTCTGTGTGCTCTTGCAGGTGTGGAGTCATCTGTAAAGGGGTGGGGGGGGGGAGTCAGACTGTCAGATTTACGTCCATTTTGTGGTACGTCTTTAGAAAAGCACTTGGCTTGTTGCAGATCTTGTTGATCCTTAGAGACTAGAGACTTCTGGTCTGTGTTGTGCTCCTGCTCCCTCTCCTCGGGCTGAGACCAGATAAAAGTTGCTTGTAATAGCATCATCTCTGCGCAGGGCAGTGGAGGAGATGGGGGAAATCTAGGACAAATTTCCCAAGGGAGGTGCTGTTGGATCTGGACTTTGGAGAGACACACAACTCAGCTGCCAGGAGGAAGAGGGTGTGAGATGTCATGGGTCAGAAGCTCTCTGTGGTGTTCAGAGTAGGCATGGTGGGGCTGCTGGAGAAGGTTAGGAAGGAACTAGAAGTGGTCAGGTTTGCATGGGTGACTTCAGGCAGTCCAAGAGTCTCTTGCAGCCACGTGGACACTTTCTCAATGCTAGAGGAGACAAAGCTAAGATCTCCCCAGTCTTTAGGAGTATGGTTAAGGTCATGATTATTTTGGTATTTTGTTTTGTTTGAGACAGAGTTTCTCTGTGTAGCCCTGGCTCTCCTGGAAGTCACTCTGTAGACCAGGCTGGTCTCAAATTCAGAGATCTGCCTGCCTCTGCCTCCCAAGTACTGGGATTAAAAGGCAATGTGTCACTGACACCTTGGTGTCCTGCTCTTTCTTTAGTGACCTTCTTGGTTCTTGGTCCTGCTGTAGTCACCATAGGAATCAGTGAAATTTGGCTTCCCTTTACGGAACACAGACTATTATCAAGTCTCTCGTGGGTCTGCCTGCTTGCGGATACTGTATAGGTTCCTGGGACCCCCTTGGTGGAGTGACAGGGTTGACTCTACACAGAGCACCTAACTTGGGCTCCTCCTATGAATAGCCTTTCTCTCTGGTGGCAAAGGCAGCCTGAGAAGGGAGAAATCATGAGGTATGTGAGCAAAGCTGATGAAGAAATCGCTTTGGGGTCAGACCAGAGCGAGTTAAACTAGATGACCTCTGAACTCCTGACTTTGACATTGAAGAGAAGAAGGTGTTGGCTGTCAGAAAGTCCTATCTTGAGTCTGTCCTTCAGCACAGCATTCTAGATAACACCTTTCCGAGTAGTGAGGACCACAATTGTCTGTGATGGGGCCACGAAGACCACAGGTAGGACAGCATCTCTCTTCCACTTCAAGAATGGCACCTCTACACTCCTCCCAGTACCCTGAGACTTTCTCGTAGGGTGCCTCTCCAAACCCTCTTCACTCCATTTTCAAGCAGTTAACAGGCTGTGATCACAGTGTCCATCTGACTGACGGTTTCCTCAGCCCAAAGTAAAGAGCTCATACTGCACCAAGCTTTCACATCTTGGTTCTGACTACACCCACAGGCCCACAGGGGTAGTGCCGCCCTGCAGTTTGTGCTAAAGGAAAGAGGCTGCTTAGCCCACCCTCTAGCTATGCTGCAGGGGACTCTGGGTAAGATGGGACTCTCCCAAGTCTAAGCCTTTTCAGACAGTGCAACAGCTCAGCTCTTCTTGGGAACAGTGTTCTTCCCAAAACTTAGTCTTCCTCCCTGCTGTTGTTCTGTCTTCTTGGATTCAGCCTTCCATCCCTAGCTAACTGAGAGGAAAGGCCCAGGAAGTGGGATGAGGACCCAGCACAACAGAGAGCAGGGGCCAGGAGCCGCTGCTTCAAACCAGACTGAGACCTTTTTTTTTTTTTTAATGGGCATTTAAGTCAGGGAGATGGCTCTGGAGTAAAATGCTTGCTGTGTCAGCCTGAAGGTCTGAGTTGAGATGCCCAGCATCCACAAAAAGTTAGGCATGGCAGAGCTTGTCTGTAACCCCAGCACAGGAAGGGGGCGCCAAATCCCAGAGGCTTTCTGACCAGTTACCAGTTAGAATAGCTGAGGCCCTGAACTTCTGATTTGGCCAGAGAGCCTGTTTCAAAAATAAGTTGTGCAGTGACAGAGGAAGACACTTGATGTGGCACTCTGGTCTGTTCGTGTTCGAAAATGGGTCAGCACACCTCCTGCACACACAAATAAATGAAATAGAATCGGATAGGTGTTCAGAGAATGGTCATGCCTGTAATCCCAGCGTTCAGGAATGCAAGAACAAAAACTCAAGGTCAGCCTCAGCTATACTGATGGCTGAAGGCTAACCTGGGCTGCACGAGATCCTGTCTCAATCAGTCAGTCAGTCAAAGTGTGTGTTTATTTCTTTGGGTCTGAGAGGGAGAAACAGTTACTACCATCACCATATCTGCAGTCCACACAGATCATATCAGTGTTTTTTCTCAGTCAGTCCTCCTGAGGCAGGGACTCTACACAAGGTTCAGGAAGATTAACAGATATGCCCAAGGCTACTCGGCAAATACCTGTGCGCACGTGGGCGTGAGGCAACTCAGCTATGAGCCAGAACCAGCTTGAGTTTCAGCCTGTTCCTAGGAGCTGTGCCGTGGGTTGGGTGAGTGAAGGCAAGGACAGCAAGGCTCCTTCCAGAGCACAGTCACACTCATCTAGGAAGCCGCTGGGGCACTAGGCAGCTCCACCCCTCCACCTGCCCAACTCTGCCTCTAAACTGGGTCCAGCCTTTCTTTCTCTCTCTCTCTCTCTCTCTCTCTCTCTCTCTCTCTCTCTCTCTCTCTCTGTGTGTGTGTGTGTGTGTGTGTGTGTGCGTGTGTACACGTGTGTGTGTCTGCCTTACTGCCTGTCTGTCTAAGTGGGATTGTGTATCTGTCCCTGAGTAACAGGGCCCAGCCCCTGGAGGCCCCGCCCTTCTTTTCTCTTGTTCACCTTCGGATTGCATCTTTGACCTTAAGAGCCTCCGTGCAGGACTTTTGAAAGGGGCAGGCCAGGGTGGGAATCCCACTAATGGTAGAGCATTTGGCAGCTTAACCTCTCCCAGCCTCAGTTTCCTCTTCGTAACCACAGAGATGGAGTCAAATGTATTAACAGGAGTGAACTATGTCGCCATCCTGGGCACATACAGCTTTTGTCAAGGGCCAGATAAGACTGAGCTAAGAGCTTCACTCCGCTTTCCTCAATTCCTCACTCTAGTCCAGGAAAAGCAAGAAGCCAGGGTGGGGAGTGGTCGGGAAGGAGACTTCTCCTCACCAACCCCTTCCCACAGCCTGTCCCCCAGGGTTTTACAAGGTGTCTCCAAGGCGGCCCCTCTGCTCGCCCTGCCCGGAACACAGCTTGGCCCTGGAGAACGCCTCTACCTTCTGCGTGTGCCAAGACACCTATGCTCGCTCGCCCACCGACCCGCCCTCAGCTTCCTGCACCCGTGAGTTTCCCTGCTGGCTGGGCGTGGGGAGGGGGGAATGCCACCCTCGTACTACTGAGGCAGGGGCGGGGTGGGAGGTAGGGGTTGCAAATTGGACTGACAGGGCAAAGAGAAAGGCCTGGGGTGGGTCTAGGAACCTGGGCCTGGGACTGGAGGAATCCAGAAGGATGGAGATGGGGGCGGGAGGAGCAGAATTCTCTGTGGGTGGCCGTCTGAGGAGTCCCGTCCCCATTCCCCTCGTCTCTTCCTGAGTCTGGTTGGGACGTCCCTCCTCTCTGTCTCCTGCCCTCTGTTCCCTGTGACCATGTCCCCATCTCAGTCTCCTCGATCTCGGTCCCCACGCTGCTCCCCACGTCTGCCGGCTTCCTTCCATACTGCTCCCATGCCGGTTGTCCGAGCCCCCCCCTCGCCCCCATCCCCATGCCTCGCGCTCTTGCGTCCCCGCCCGGCCCCACTCAGCGCCGCCCCATGTCGCAGGGCCGCCGTCCGCGCCGCGGGACCTGCAGTACAGCCTGAGCCGCTCCCCGCTGGCGCTGCGGCTGCGCTGGCTGCCGCCTGCGGACTCCGGCGGCCGCTCCGACGTCACCTACTCGCTGCTGTGCCTGCGCTGCGGGCGCGACGGTCAGGCGAGCGCATGCCAACCCTGCGGGCCGCGCGTGGCCTTCGTCCCGCGCCAGGCTGGGCTGCGGGAACGCGCCGCCACGCTGCTGCACCTGCGGCCGGGCGCGCGCTACACCGTGCGCGTGGCCGCGCTCAACGGCGTCTCAGGCCCAGCGGCCGCCTCGGGAGCCACCTACGCGCAGGTCACAGTGTCCACAGGACCCGGGGGTAAGGCCGCGTGCCCCATCCGGGGCAGTTCTGTGCAAGCATCCTTAGGAGTTCAGGAACCCACGTGACCGCACCCCCACACCCCCAACCCCAACCCCGGACTCAGGTGGTGCCTGTGTGTCCCCTTACTCCGCTCCACCCCTTTGCTAACTCGGCCACCTTGCAGAAGCAGGGACGCAGGCAGGTTCAGGACGCAGGCAGGTTCAGAACGCAGGCGACAGAGTGGCTGCGCTACTCGTTTCTGAGTCTCCACTGGGATGAAAACCACCTTTGACACCACACCCTCCACATCCTTGACATTTACTTCTGATTTGTCTCTCCTCCGCTGCACACTTTCAAGTAATCCCTCAAGTGCCCTTTGCAAGACGGATAAGCACGTGCGCGGTGGCTTCTGAGTCTTTCCTATCTGATTGGTGTGTGACCCTCCTTCCCTGTCTTCCGTGACCCTACCCTGTCAGTTGGGTTTCCAGCAAGGCCTGGGGTGATTTTCATTCTTTTTTAAGTACCTTGGTGTAGAGATGTGCACACACAGGGGTGTCTGAATAATTTCTTAGCCTGCCGATGAAAATGAAAACATAACCAATATGGATTTCTTTTCACTCTCGCCTGACTGGAGCACAGTAGGCCCTTTGATCCGCACTTTCCTTTTTCATTCCTGGGGAAGTTTTCTTGGCAGCTGCTTTGAGTATCGTCCCCTCTGTATCTCTTAACCGGATCTCTAAGCCCTGGGTCGTCTCTAAGCCCTGGGTTGTACATCTATTTTCTGATTCTCACATCTTGTCACTTCCTTCGTCATTTTCAGCTCTTAATCCCTTTCCTAGGATTTTTGAGAGCGATTTCCCAGTCTACCTGGGTTTCTAGGACACTTCTGTTCTTTATTGTCTCCGTTAAGACTTAACCCTTGCTATTGCGTTTACATTTTAAACAAGTCAAGGCCTGGGAAGGCAGCTCAATGATACAGTATTTGCCCAGCATGCTTGAGGCACTGGGTTTCATCACCAGTAGCAAAGAAGTAGAAAGGAAACAGAGGCATGTCTAATCCCAGCACTCAAGGTCATTCTGAGTCACACAGTGAACTGAGCTCAGTCTGGGCCACAGGAAGCTTTGTCTTAAAGAATAAACGTATGGCCAGGTATGATGGGGCACATCTTTAATGCTGTACATGTGAGAGGCAGAGACAAACAGAATCTTTGTTAGTTTGAGGCTTGCCTGGTCTACATAGGGAGTTCCAGGACAGCCAGGGCTACATGAGAGACTTTGTCTTAAAAAGAAAAAAACAGCCGGGCGGTGGTGGCACACGCCTTTAATCCCAGCACTTGGGAGGCAGAGGCAGGCGGATTTCTGAGTTCGAGGCCAGCCTGGTCTACCGAGTGAGTTCCAGGACAGCCAGGGCTACACAGAGGAACCCTGTCTCGAAAAATAAAAAAAAAAAAAAAGAAAAAGAAAAGAAAAAACAAAAAAACAAAAAACCCAAACAAACCAAAACAAAAAAAAAGCTACTAGTATGTATTGCCACAATGTTTTATATTTGTGACTATTTCTATAAAACTTTCTTTATATATTAGATATATACTACTATATGTAACAAATATAATATATAATATATTGCAGGGTCTTTTTTCATTATTTTATGTTTAAGGGTGTTTTGCCTGCATGTGTGTCTGTGTACCATGCTTGTGCCTAGTAGCAGCAGAAGGCAAAAAAATGCACTGGATCTCTGGAGCTGGAGTTACAGATGGTTGTGAGCCACCATATGGGTACTAGGAATGGAACCCAGGACCTCTGGAAGAGCAGCCAGCGTTCTTAACCACTGAGCCACCTCTCCAGCCCCAGGCAGGTTCTTATGTAGCCAAGACTGGCCTCTTGAGTAGCTCTGGTCTCTCCTTCCAGGTGTTGGGATTTTAGGAGTGACCGAATCTATATAGTGCTAGGAAGCAAATTAGGGTTTCCTGCATGCTAGTCAAATGTCCAATTGAGGCTGGTCAAGCCCCCACACCCCCTCTTGCAAGTCAAGGTTTCACTGTGTAGTCCTGGCTGGCCCAGAATTTGCTATGTAGATCAGGCTGGCCTCAAAGTTATAGAAATCCACTTGCCTCTGCTTCTTGTTCTGTGATTAAAGTTTTATGCCATCATGCCTGACCCTTTAAAAATATTTAACTTGAGGGCTGGAGAGATGGCTCAGCGGTTAAGAGCACCATCTGCTCTTCCAGAGGTCCTAAGTTCAATCCCCAGCAACTACATGGTGGCTCACAACCATCCATAGAGTGAGCTAGATCTGATGCCCTCTTCTGGCATGCAGGTGAACATGCAGATGGGGCACTCACACCCATAAAATAAATAAATCAATCTTTAAAAACATATTTACTTAATTTTAGATGTATGTGTGTGCCTGCATGAGTTTATATGTATTGCATGAACATTCATGCAGGTGCCTGCAAAGGTCAGAGTGTCCGGCAGCCTGCAACTTCATCATAGGCAGCTGTGAGACACCTGACCTGGGTGCAGTGTGCACTCTTAACCACCACCCACCTTAAAAAAAAAATGAAACAAGTTCATACGATTTAGCCCAGGCTAGCCTTAAGTTCACACAATCCTCCTAGACAGGTGCTAGAATTACAGGTATGATTACAAGATTACAAGATATCACCCTGATTTTATTTTTTCAAGACAGAGTTTTTGGTTCTGAGTAGCACTAGGCCTGGCTGTCCTGGAACTTAGAGATCTGTCTGCTGCTGCCTCTTGAGTACTGGAATTAAAGGCATGTGCCACTACGTCCAGTAGAACCTCTCTCCTCTTAGCCGACATCTTTTATTGGCTAGAACAAAAGTAAACTCAACCCTAAAGCAATGAATAGTGAAGGAAGGAATGTCTTAGAGCAGCCAGGCAGAGTTAACCTGAGTAACACACACACACACACACACACACACACACACACACACACACACTACTATCAAAATCAGAACTCAGTCAATAGGGCAAGGGAACAGGCCACTGGTGGGTCTCCCTAGAAGCTGCTCTCCTGCCAACTTGGGCCCTGATTGACTTCATCTGTAATCCACAGCTGGACAGCTGGGGCTCAGGCTGAGGTTTTAGTTTGAGTCTTAGAATTTTCTTTTGAGTGTGTGTATATACGATTGTGTGTGTGTGTGTGTGTGTGTATGATTGTGTGTATGTGTGTATATGATTCTGTGAGTGTGTGTGCAGGCATGTATATGTGGAGGTCAGAGGATACCCTCTGGTGTCCATTTTCACCTCCCTTGTTTGAGAAAGGGCATCTCTGTAAGCTAGGCTAACTGTCCAGAGAGCTTCTAGTACCAACAACAACAACAAAACAAAAAAACAAACAAAAAAACCCACCAAACTTTTATATGGTTTCTGGGGATTTGAACTCAGATTCTCATGTTTGTATGGCAAGTACTTTACCTACTGAGCCATCTTACTAGCCTTTCCTTCTCAGGGCCTATCAACCTTTCATCTAATACATCTCTGAGGGGCCAAAATGCAACTATGTCCAGCTGTGGATCTCCTGGCCATCTGATGCTCTTGACTGACAAAGTTCAAACGTGACATTCCTTGCCTCTCCCTGACTCTGCCCCCCCCCCCCATCTGGGTCTACAAAGGGCTTTACCACCTCCTAGGAAGCTCACTTTTACTTCTAAGCCAGGTCCAAGTGAATTCAGCCTGCTGGGGGCAGGGGAAGAGTACGCTTGGCAGCTGTGCAGTGGAGTGACAGGCTGCTATTGTTCAGCTCACAAAGACATTGCTTTTTTTCAAAGGGTCAGGTACTGGGGAAAAGACTAAAGGATTTTTCAAGTTATTTTTAGGATGGGAGACAGTACCACTCTGTAGGTAGTGTCGCCTGGGGTTCACTACAGCTACGTGGGTCCATCCAGTCCCACTGGTTTTACAGAGGCTAAAAGTATGACGCTTCCTCCCTGTCCTCCATACCAACAATCAGCTGTCAACTGTGGGTTTTGGCTCCTTGTGTATCCATAGGCATCACTGAAATTTAAGACAGCAGAGACTGGGTTTACTGGCTAGGTATACCACGTGACACCGGAAGCCATAGTCAAGCCCTTGTCAAAGGGCAGCGCATGTGTTTGCCGTCTCCACCTCTACCCTTTGCTATCTGATATCTATTTTTTCTGACTCCCTGTCGTCCCAGAATCTGATGCTGCCTTTTGCACTATTTCACAGACCTCTTGCAGGTACAGGGCACTGCTGGTCATCAGCCTCTCTGGCTGCTGGGGAACTTGATCAAGCCCTTGACTTTGTCGAGTCTCATCCCAAGGCCTTCATATACAATTCTTCATGTTGTGAGGCTGATTCTCTGAGAATCCTTTGTGAATTCCTTATAGGGTTTTCCACATTAACATCATGCCATCCCATGATGCCTTTGTGTCTTCCCATTCATGCCTTCTGTTTTTCTTGCCTGGTTGCTCTGGCTAGAGTTTTTAAGCACTATAGTGCACTGAGTGGCATCTTGGCCTTTCTCCAGACAGAACGTTCCCAGTCTTTCTCCCTTGAGTGCAATGCTAGTTGTGGGCTTCCCACGTTTGTCCTTTATCATGTTGGGGTGATTTTCTTCTAATCCCCGCTTGTCTGCAGCCATACCACCGTGAACAAGCCAATCTGGGCTCCACACTCTCTTAGGTCTTCAAACCACAGAATGAGTCTGAAGGATGAGAAGCAAGCAGGATGAGGAAAACTGGGAAGGCATGCGGAGCTTTCCCTCCCAGTAGGCAATCAAAGTGAGAGAAGTCTTGGCCAGATATTCTCCCCAAACCTCTGGTCCTACCAAGATTCTGCCCCTCAGCCCCGACAGCCCACGCCCACATCGAACGTCCACCTCTCACCCCCGCCCTGTGCATGCCCCGCCCCTTCTGCGCTCACCCAGAGCCTGTGGGCAGAGGGTCCAGGAGAGCATCCCGCTCTGCTTACTCTCAGCACCCTGGGAGGAGGATGAAATCCGCAGAGACCGCGTGGAGCCCCAGAGCGTGTCCCTGTCGTGGCGAGAGCCTGTCCTTGCTGGAGCTCCCGGAACCAACAGCACTGAGTATGAGATTCGCTACTATGAGAAGGTGAGTCCCAGCAGGAAACCGCCTAGATAGATCCCAGACTGCCTGCCTTCCTGAGCCTTATTCCTCAGCTGCTAGGCCTCCTGAGGCCCTTCCTTCCTCCTCTCTCCTTCCTCATCCAAAGACAGCTCCAGTTCTCTTCCTTAGTTTACAGTTTAGCAGAGATGAAGAGCTGGCTGTGGGGCAGGTCTGTTTTGCTTGGCTGAGTTTCACGAACATGATCTGCAGACACTTTTGCAAAGGAAAGGCACACAGAGATATCCGTGGGCCACAGGAGCACATTGCCAGGCTGGGGGTTGGGGAATGTTCCTGAAAGGGGGGGGGGTCTGCATTCCTGTGGCTTACTATAAAAGGGTGTGAGTGTTGCATCACTTACTAAATTCAAACATCCTTAGTTATGGAATATATATGTATCCCGCAGGGTGTGATGGTGCGCACACCTTGAATCCCAACAATTGTGAGGCAACGGCAGGCAGATCTCTGAATTGGAGGCCAGCCTGGTCTATATAGTGAATTCCAGGCCAGCTAGGAATACATAGAAAAAACCCTGTCTAAATAAATAAATAAATAAATAAATAAATAAATAAATAAATACTCATCATCAATTCCACAGAGTTATTTTTATTTTTGAGATAGAGTCTTGCTGTGTACTCCTGGCTGACCTTGGCCTCTGCAGTGGCTGGACCATCATCCCCAGCTGTCTGTATGGCAAACAGTGCCTCCTGAGATACGTTTTTGTTTGCTTTGAGACAGGTTCTCTCTGAGAAGCCTTAGTTGGTCTGGGATTCACTATGTAATCCAGGCTGGTCTTGAATTTATCTTGACCTCTGTCAAGGTAAATCTTTCTCTGTCTCCTAATAAACCTAAATCTCTATCTACCCAGTGCTGGGATTATATGTGTCTGGGTTGTTTTTTTTTTATGATACCTTTGCTGGGTTATTTTTGTTTGTTTGCTTGCTTGCTTGTGACAGTCCATGTAGCCTTGGCTGATCTCCAGCTCACAAGGACCCTCCTGCTTCTGCCTCCTGCTGAATTTTCTGAGTCTTGTCCCCATCCCCCATCTCCACCCAGGTTGCCTCAAATGCCCCTCCTCTCAAACAGCCTTATGGCTTTCTCTTTTCTTCGTCTCCCCTTTTATTTGTGGTTTATTTATTTTTATTTTGAGATCGGGTCTTCCGTAGCCCCAGCTAGGCTCCTACCTCCACCTCCCACACTCTGGGATTACCAGGCATGTGGCTGCACACCCACCTTTCTCTTCTGTGCATTTTCAATCTGAGGTTACTGTTCAGCGTCAGTTTGATGAATGGAGTTGTTTCCAACCCATGCTCTCTTTCCCCATCAATTTGGTGTCTTTAACTCTGAGGTATGATCTCCCGCGCGAAATGGTGCCTCACTTTTATGCAAATTAATTCATTAAACAGAAACTTCTTCCCCGGTGTGACAGGATTCCACTCCCTCAGTGGCATGTAGGGCTTTGCTGAATCAGATAATGGTTTTGATTAATAGAAGTCTGATGGGAGCTGTGACAGTTGGGACGCCCAGGAAAAAACAGGGTCACCAACTCACTTTTGGATGTATGGACCTGGGGGACCAGGTTGGGGAGCTGCTGGCTGAGAGGAGGGGGAGCAGGCAGAGCTCCGTAGTGAGTGTGGTCTTTCTCTGTATGAGGTGTGTCAGCCATCCAGGTGGATTTCCTGTACATTTGAAGCTCAGATCAAAGCTGTGTGCTGGAGAGATGGCGTTGGGAGAGAAGTTTGAACATAGAGAGGAACTTTGGGTGTCAGATGTACTGGGGTACAGCAAAGGTCAGACCTGAAGGATTTAAAACCACCACCCTGGCTGGCCCTTCCTTAACAAGGGGTTGGGGTGAGGCTTCACAAGGGCTGCCTTAGACTTAGTACAGGAAGTAGTTGCCAGTTACAGTCAGTGCTCTCCTGAGTCTCCAGCTTTTTACCCCCTGGAGTCCCAGTGCCTCATCTGTGAATTAAAACAGAGCAAAGCCAACAAGATAAACCTTGTTCTCCTCTTTGCAAGTCAGATGACAGGGGCATGAAAAGCCTTGTGAACATCAAATACAGGGCAGGTGTCTGTGTGAGCCTTATTTGTGCTCTGGCCTACCTCATCCCTAGACCGCCAAGCCCTGGTAGCCAGCACCTGGTCACCCCTGCAAAGGAAGCTCTAGCCTGTTATGGGGCTGAGTCTTGAGGAGACAGGCATTGGGGATTCTATGAAAGAAATTGCTGCTGCCTCTCAAGATGATGTGGGTCAGGTTCCTCTCACCCCCAACTTCAGGGTAGTCCCTTTTTTCTCCCTGGGCCTGGGTCCTGGGTCTGGGCCTCACTGCTTCATCCTCTCCAGGGTCAGAGTGAGCAGACTTACTCCACAGTGAAGACAGGGGCACCGGCTGTCACTGTTACCAACCTGAAGCCTGCTACCAGATACGTTTTTCAGATCCGGGCGGCCTCCCCAGGGCCTTCATGGGAGGCCCAGAGCTTCAGTCCAAGCATTGAAGTGCAGACCCCAGGGGAAGGTAAGTGATACATGTGAGTACTTGGAGGGCACTGGGCACAGGCAGCAGATAGACACAGGCAGGGGGGCAGCTAGACACAGGGGCAGGGGGGCAGGTAGACACAGGGGCAGGGGGGCAG
>JANHMN010000004.1:27291534-27341324 GCA_030674055.1 Rhabdomys pumilio | reverse complement strand
GAGAGAGAGAGAGAGAGAGAGAGAGAGAGAGAGAGAGAGAGAGAGAGGAAGAAGGAAGAATGGAAGAGACAGAGGAAGGAGAGAGGGACAGAGAGAAGGAGAGGAAAGAGGGAGGGAGCAAGGGAGGGAGGGAGAAAGAGAAAGAGAGGGAGAAGTAAATGGTGTAAAAGGCACATCTCAAAGTTCCAACAATAAAAGAGAAGCTGAACTTGAGAATTCCCAATCTTCCAATGGCCCTGCTTCCTGGTGCTGTGCTAGCTTCTTCCCCTGCTTTCCAGTCCCTCCCCATTCCCTTTCAGGTACAGCCAGAAGCTTGGCTCCCTTTCTTGCTCACCTCGCTCCCTGCTGGCCCCAGCCCTCAGGGTCTCACCTCCACCTACCCTGTAGCTCACAGTAGTATTTTCCCCAACAAAGGCAGCTCCTCCTAAGAGGCACTCTGGCACCAGCTGTCAAGATAAGAGTTCTTCCCAACCTGCTTCATGACTGTAATCCAAGATAGGAAATGCTGGGAGCCCAAAGAGAGGTGAAGACGAAATGTGGAGGGAGACCTGGATCAGGAAGGTGGACAGCGCGTGTCTAGCAGGAATGCCCATCTGTGTCTAGCCTCGGACATGTCCTGGGAAGAGCAGAGAGCTGTATCTTGAGGCTGGGAGATATTTGAACAAGTGGAAGCCACCCGAGCCCACCTCACCACGCCCTATGTGACTGGCCACATCGCCTGGTCCCCAGGCTTGAGCCAGCCTCTTCCTCACCCCAAACCTGCTACAGACAGCCATCTTTTTACTCAGTGTCCAGTGCCTCCCCTTCTCACTAGTTCTTCTGAACCTTTCTGTCTCACACTCCTCCTTCCCATCCTGACTCCCAACCCCACAGGCTACCTCTGTCCTTTCCTCTCCAGCCAAGCATTACTGGGCAGTTCCCTCATCCCGGATAGTTCTTTCTCCTTAGAGGCATCCAAGGTCCTCCAGCTGTGCCTCCCCAAGTCCCCTCCATTCCCATCAGCTTCCATCTCGTTATCCTCTGCCTCTGTACAGTGTATCCTCCAGTTCTGTGGGCTGATTGACATTTCCCAGACCCCGTTTATGCATATGGGCCTGGAATGCAGACTCTGTCTTTCAGTCTCCCAGACCGCCTCCTCTCTCTGTTTTTTTTTTTTTTTTTTAATAGTTAAGTATTGTTTATTAACTTACTTTAGTCTCTCAGCCTGGGGCTGTGCATTTCTTTAAGCAGATTGGGGTCCTGTGAGTGTCTGTCCAGTTTTTAAGCTGCTTTAGCATTAGGCAGAGGGTTTGGGTGACAGGTCTTGGGTTCACCTGGGTGTGGTGGCACATGATGTAATCTCAGCACTTGGGAGGCAGAGGCAGAAGGGTCAGGAGTTCAAAGTCATCCTTGGCTACACAAGCTGGAGGTCAGCCCAGGCTACATGATACTCCATTTCAAAATAGAAACCAAAACCCCACAGAATCCTGTGTTCACATCACTTAGAAGCTATGTGATTTTGGACAAATTAGGTAACTTTCCTCAACTTGTCTCCTCTGCTTTAACTGAAGACAGTGACCCTCCCAGGACTTTTGTAGTCATGAGGCAGGAAGGTATATAGTTAAGGCACGAAGCAGACTGTCTTAGACACAGGCATGCTCAGTGTTGACATGGAGACTCCATGCTGGGAAAGGAACTCAGAACAGAGGCCGTGACCCTGCAGAGCTTCTGGAAATCTCTTTATTGCCTTGAAAAGCACAGGGGATCTCAGCACTTGGGAGGCAGGCAGATTTCTGAGTTCGAGGCCAGCCTGGTCTACAGAGTGAGTTCCAGGACAGCCAGGGCTATACAGAGAAACCCTGTCTCAAAAAAAAAAAAAAAAAAGAAAGAAAGAAAGAAAGAAAGAAAAGCACAGGGGAGGCCAACCCCAGCCACTTGGACTCTTGCCTCCTCTCAAAGCTAGTCTGCAGTAGAGAGGCCTTGCCTGTAGGCAGAGGTGTTTGGCACACCAATTGCCACAGTGGCTGTCTGCTACTGTGAACCAAACAGCTGAGGGATCCTCTGGTGGCTGAGACAGAAATCTCTCCTGGTGCTTGCCCAGGAGCCTAGTCCTTGCCCAGGAGCCTAGTCCTTGCCCAGGAGCCTAGTCCTTTGCCTGCCTCAGTCCCCTGTTTTTTTCTTTTTTTCCCCCCTAGTTGCCCCAGGGTCCAGGGACCAGAGCCCAGCAGTGGTTGTCACCGTGGTGACCATCTCAGCCCTCTTGGTCCTGGGCTCCGTGATGAGTGTGCTGGCCATCTGGAGGAGGTAGGTAGCTGGTGTCATCCTGGTGACCTCTGATAGGTTTGTTCCCATGTGTATAAAATATGTACACACAAGTACCTATAAGTGCAACACACACACACACACACACACACACACACACACACACACAGTCAAGTTCACAGACTCAAGCACACTGCTGCATAGATCCCAGTGCTGCCAGCAACCCCAGCACTCAGGTTGTGGAGGCAGGAAGGTCAGGAGTTCAAGCCCTACTTCAGCTACATATGGAATTTGAGGCTAGCCTGTGCCCTTGTCTTCCCCTCCCTTCAAAAAGATAGTAGTGTGGCCAGCACAGCCCCTCCCCCACATGCTGCTCACGCACCAGCTGCAGGCACTGCAGCTAGCTCAGCCGTGCTGGGATGAAGGGGATTTAGCTCCTTAACTCATTAAATGTCAGAAGGCATCGCGGAGGATGGAATCAAGTTCCAGCTGCTCCTGTGCGATTAGAATTCTCCCGAGGCACTCGCAGGCCCCCAGCTCCAGCCCCCAAGGGATCTGAAGCCCCTCGAACACAAGCAAAGAGAAAAAGTCAGTAAATGGGTGGGAGAGAGGGGGACAGGGAGGGAAAGTCATCCGTCTGAGCCAAGTCCCTCTCCTCTAAGAAGCTTGCAGGCAGAAAAATGGTGAGGAAGACAAGGGAGGGGACTAGGGGGGAGAAGGGGAGGGGCCACTCTGGTCAGGTCTGGTTGGAAGAAGATTCCATTTCCTTTGCACAAAGCAGAGACTTTTTAGCAGTGTGTATCCCCACCCTGCATACTGCTATGCCCAGAGGCCTCTGGCAGCCCCAGTGTGGGGCTGTGGTAGGTAGAGCTAGTGTGTTGGAGCTGGGTATAGAGGAAAAGTGGGCTGGCTGGGGAGCCACATCTCAAGGATCTGAGCCACCTGTGGGCTAGAGGGACCGTGAGTGTTTCTTTGATACTGGCTATTTGCATAGCCTTGACCAAAGCACTGCCAGTGATGGAGGAGAGATGATTGTCCTGCCGCTCTCAGAGCCATTTGTGTCTGGGAAGGTGGATCAGGAAGATGTGACAGACTGGGATTAAAGGCATGCACACTGAGGAGGCAGAGGCAAGTGGAGCTGTGAGTTCAAGACCAGCCTGGTCTACATGAGGGTTCCAAGATAGCCAGAGCACAACAGAGAGAGACACTGTCTCAAAAAGGGTGGGGGAGGGGAGGAAGAGGAGGAGAGGCAGGGTGAGAATAGGGAGCTCCTTCCTCATGGGGCTTAGCTTTAGGTCCAGCTCTGGGTCTGTTGGGAAATCAGGGATGGGCAGCTGCCAGGAGTATCTCATCCTGGCTTTACCCATCAGGGCTGTGGAGGCAGGAGAGACAGGTGTGCTGGAGTAGGCTAGGATCATCTACAGGCCAGCTGCGGACCTCAGGACAAGCTGCCTTTCAGTGAAGAGAACCAGAGAGTAGATTACCATACCAAGTAATGGATTTGATGACAAGATTTTCCTTTTAAAGGTTTATTTTTAGGCATGTGTATTTTTATTTATGGGTGAGAGTGAATGTGGGGTATGTATGTGTAGCCATATCTACTCCAACAAGGCCACACCTCCCTGATCCTTCCTAGATAGTTCCACTAACTTGAGACAAAGGGGCCATTCTCGTCCAGACGACCATACACTGAGCCTTAGTAAGTGTGTTAGCCATCTGTTGTTGTGGCAAAATGTACAATATAGTCAATTTATGGCAAAGAAAATTGGGGGGGGGGGTGTCTCACAGTTTCAGAAGTTTGGGCTGTGGCCACTTGTTTTGGTCCTGTGGGTGGCAAGTCACCATGATAGAAGCTTGTAGCAGAGGCATCTTCTCACTTCATTGGCAGCCAGGAAGCAGAAAATCAGGAAGGGACTGGGGTCACAGTGTTTTCCTAAAGGGTATGCCCTCACTGACCCACTTTCTTTCTCCCAGACCACACCTCCCAAAGGTTCCAGCACCTCCCTTTTTCATCCCATGCTGCAAACCAAGTCGCTTAGCACTCAGGCTTTTGGGGGACCAGTCCAAATCCACACCATAAGCCAGATGTGATGGCACACACCTTTGAGGTTAGCCTGGTCTATATATGGAGTTGCAAGACAGTCAGGACTAGAGTGAGACCCTGTCTCAAAGCAACGGAACAAGAAACAAAAATACAACACGCGCACTATATCCGTAAGCTATTTGCCAGCGTGATGCTGTTAGGCAGAGCCGTCTTTATTATGTTTTTGTCACGTAGGAAAAACGAGCCACCCAGTCCCATAGCCACGGCCTGGAGGTGCCGTGTCAGTCCTTTCATGCCTTTCTCTCCTGTGACACACCTCCCTTTTGCAAACCATCCCCAACCCCTCTTCCTTCCTCGGTAGGACCTTGTCTCCTGTGCTCTCCTTCCTCGGTTCCTGTGACAGCTCATCTCCTGCCCATTTCTATTCCTCTTCTGCATCTTCTTCCCATCCCCTTCCGCAGTTCTCTTCGCCTCACTGTAGCCTGATCATCCCCAGTTCCTCCTTTCAGGCTCCATCATCTCCCTGGGCAGAGCACATAGGCCCCTGCCTTTGTATTCTTGGAGCAGATCCACCTTCCATCAGATTCCCTATTCATAGATTCCTCTGCATCTCCTACCACACAGGAGCTAATAAATCCACACTGTAAGCCAGATGTTGCGAGCTAAGATATCTGAACTTTCCTGTTTTGCTTGGCAGTGGCTCTCTGTGAGCTCTCTGGGTTCCTCGCTCTTCCGTTCAGCTACCAGCAGTCTCCAAGCCCCATGGTTCAGCCATCTTGTCCTTCCACAGATCTCTCACTAGGATTGGCCACCCCATAGCTCAAGCTACTGCCATCTCCTGTGGGAACTATAAAGTGGTTCCCTTTTGACTGCCAGGATCTTCCTTCTTAAATGCAAGCTGGAAAAAAATATAAAATATAAAGTAAATTAGGGCATTTCCCCTGCTTGAGGTCCCTAGGGGCTTTCCTTTGCTCCCAGAACAAAAGCCAGAGCCTTCATGGGACCCCAAAAGGCCTGCCTCAGGTCTCCAGATCCTGACTGCCCTGGGTTTTGCCTCTGGCTCAGGGAGGATCAGCCTGTTATTCCTGACAGGGTAGCATGGGGCTTTGTGCCAGGGGTGTAGACTTACACATCTCTGGAATTTTCTCAAAGCAAACCCACCAGGAACAGTGATGGGATTGAAGGGTTAGAGATCCAGGTTCGGGTTGTCTGTGTGCTGAAGGGAGGTTGTCAGACTGCAAACCATGGCTACAGCTGCGACTGAGGCAGCAAAAGGTGAAGAAAGAAAGGGTGTGTGGGGGGCAAAGAATCTCTCAGCAGGGGTGGCGTGGTGCATAAAAGCACTTGCCATCAAGTTTGGTGACCAGAGTTCAATCCCTGGGACCCACATACTAGAAGGAGAGAAACTATTTCTCCAAGTTGTCTTTTGACTTTCACAGGAGTGCCAATCATAGCATGTGCACACACACACACACACACACATACACACACACACACACACACAGAGAGAGAGAGAGAGAGAGAGAGAGAATTTTTAAAAGATTATTTTATTTTATTTATTGAGTGCTTTATCTATATGTACATCTGCATGCCAAAAGAGGGCATCAGATCCCATTACTGATGGTTATGAGCCACTATGTGGTTGCTGGGAATTGAACTCAGGACCTCTGGAAGAGCAGTCAGTGCTCTTAACTGCTGAGCTATTTCTCCAGCCTGAGAGAGGTAGTTTTTTTAAAGATTAAAATGTTTTAGAAAGAAAGAAGGAAAGAAAGAAAGAAAGAAAGAAAGAAAGAAAGAAAGAAAGAAAAAAGGGCTGTAAAATGGCTTAGTAACCCAGGCATGGTGGCACATAAACTTTAATCTCAGCATTTGGGAGGCAGAGTCAGGTAGATATCTATCTTAGGGTTTTACTGATATGAACAGACACCATGACCAAGGCAACTCTTACAAGGACAACATTTAATTGGGGCTGGCTTATAAGTTCAGAGGTTCAGTCCATTATCATCAAGGCAGGAGCATGGCAGCATCCAGGCAGGCATGGTGCAGGAGGAGCTGAGAGTTCTACATCTTCATCTGAAGGCAGCTAGTGGAAGACTGACTTCCAGGCAGCTAGGATAAGGGTCTCAAAGCCCACACCTACAGTGACACACTTCCTCCAATAAGGCCACGCCTACTCCAACAAGGCCACACCTACTCCAACAAGGCCACACCTACTCCAACAAAGTCCCATCTCCTAATAGTGCCACTCCCTGGACCCAGCATATTCAAACCACCACAGTCTCTGTAGGCCAGCCTGGTCTACAGAGTGAGTTTCAGATAGCCAACACTACAGAGAAACCCTGTCTTGAAAAATCAAATCAACCGAACAAAAAAAGACGGCATAGTGGAGAAGGGCACAAGGTAGAAGGAAAGAACCAACTTCTGCAGCTTGTCACACACACACTTAATAAATCTAAACATAAATTAAAAATGAAAAGAAACCAACAGGACAAGAAAGTTGCTCCCCAGAAGGGGCACAGAGCTTTTCTTTCTGAAGGGACCAAGAGGTGCTGCCCTGGGCGCTGGTGAAGTGGGAAGGGCTGGGGTCGCCTGGTGAAAGGATGCCTCTGCGTCCCCACAGGCCCTGCGATGGTAAAGGAAGTGGCAACGCCCATGACGAAGAGGAACTGTATTTCCACTGTGAGTTATCTGTGCTGCACGTACCTCTGTCTTTGGCCCCTTCCCAGCTGCTACCTCCTGTTAGGACAGCAATGAGGCCCCTTTCCTCAGGCTCTTTCTCTTCCTCCGTTCTCAGTCAAAGTCCCGACACGCCGCACGTTCCTGGACCCCCAAAGCTGCGGGGACCCGTTGCAGGCTGTGCATTTGTTTGCCAAAGAGCTGGATGTCAAAAGCGTCACACTGGAGAAGAGCTTGGGAGCAGGCAAGCCCTGGACCCTAGAAGCCTGGATTCATCAGGAAGCTCCGCCCACAGGATAAGCCCCACCCACCAGCCACACCCACTGGGGGGAGAGTCCCGCGGTCTCTGCCACCTCTTTCCAGAAAGCTTGTCCAGTCTGTTCCCTAGGTCACTGTGGGACATCTGCACTCAGGACCTTTCTCCGGGCAGTCTCAGTTTAGTCTAACCAGGCTTTCATGGAACAGCAGGGAGAGGTTTTTCCAGTAAGCTTTGGGCCAGACACTCTTGAGGTCTGATGATAGATTAGCTGAGTGACTAAGAGGCTCATCCTCTTTGGCTCTGAGCCTCAATTTCTCACCAGAAAGGGTGCTATGGGAACTCCCCAGGCTCAGGGCAAGGCCTTGCTGCCTTGTTACTGTGCTCCAAGAAATAGGCCTCTCCCCAAACCCATACAACAGAAGGCAGGAAGGAGCTGTAGGGCAGAACAGATACAGTCATCTCTTGCTGCGTTTAACGACCTTTGATGGGCAAGCATGTGCAAAGTTACTGTGTCTCAGTCACAGAGAAGGAGACTAAGGCCAAGAGGAAAGAAAAAGATGGAGACCAAGGTTACAATGCTTCAAACTAGCGCTTCCCACAGCAAGCTGGAAAGGACCCCATGACCCAGAATCATGTTGGTTCAGCCTACCCCATTTGTTGGCGGGAGTCTGAGATGCCTGTTTCCTCACAGGACGATTTGGGGACCTGTGCTGTGGCTGCCTGCAGCTGCCTGGTCGCCAAGTACTACCAGTGGCCGTGCACACGCTGAGGGATGGATGCTCAGATTCACAGAGGCTCAGCTTCTTGGCTGAGGCCCTCACCCTGGGGCAGTTTGACCACAGCCACATTGTACGGCTGGAAGGCGTTGTCACCAGAGGTAGGCCTGGCACTGTACATCCCTGCGCTTAGCTGGCTATCAGGTGGGATGCCCCTCTAGGCTGTGGAGTGGGCCCAGGCACAACCTTCCTTCACTTTCACTTTAGTGACTCAGGATGGATCCTTTCTTGGAGTGGCCATGCTGACCCAGAATGACCTTTCCAATTTCCATGGATATTTAGGGAGTGGGTCACTGTCTGTCCCTTTGAATGATCTTTCTTAGCTGGCCCCTTGCAGCTCTGACTTTGTCTCTGTCCCATTATGGACAGTTGACCTTTTTTTTTTTTTTTTTTAAACTTCAGCACCAGGGTGGATGGGTGTGGGGCTGGGTGGGTGGCAAGATTAGAAATCTTGGCTTTGCTTCTGGCTGTTTTGGCTGAGGTGGAGCTGGTAGGAGGTGCTGTCCATAGGCAGAGGCAACTTAGTGTGTCTCCATCCCTGATTCAGGAAGCCCTTTGATGATTGTCACTGAATACATGAACCTCGGGGCCCTTGATGACTTCCTCAGGGTGAGTAACTGGTTGGACCCCTGGGTGGGAAAGTACCAATGACATATTTTTCTTGGCCCTTCTCTTTTTCTCTTGGGGCTTGGGGTTGCCAGTGCTCCCACTGGGCGGGCTGACCTGATGTTCATTCACAGTATACTGCATCCCAGAGGGACTTAGTGGCTTCCTGGGTGGTCTGAGTATATGGCCCTGGCTTCAGTCCTCACCCGTTCCATAGCATCACGAGGGGGAGCTGGTGGCTGTGCAGCTGATGGGTCTGCTGCCTGGGCTGGCATCGGCCATGAAGTATCTGTCGGAGATGGGCTACGTTCACCGGGGCCTTGCAGCCCGACGAGTGCTTGTCAGCAGTGGCCTCATCTGTAAGATCTCTGGCTTTGGGCGGGGTCCCCGGGACAGAGCAGAAGCTGTCTACACCACCATGGTAAGGAGCGCCCTTCTCTGGTCCCACATGCTTCTCCTGCTGGCCATACCCAGCAGCTCCATGGCCTCCATATCTATGCCCTGGCTCCTTCCCTACCACCCTTTGGTGTCAGCTGGGCAACTTCCTCAGATGTGCAGGGGTGAAGGGAAGACATGTGGGACTGGCTGTGGGTGCTGGTGACCTGCCTGGACGTAGCCTGCTGGTAACTCAAGGTTTTCCTGCTCTGCCCTGCTTGCCCACCTAGAGTGGCAGGAGCCCAGCGCTCTGGGCAGCTCCTGAGACTCTACAGTTTGGCCACTTCAGTTCTGCGAGCGATGTATGGAGCTTTGGCATTGTCATGTGGGAGGTGATGGCCTTTGGGGAGCGGCCCTACTGGGACATGTCTGGACAAGACGTAAGTGACCTATGGCTCCAGCTCCCTGACCTCTGTCCATTGACCTTTGACCTACTAGCTCCCAGACCTCTCTTTTACTCCCATCCTGCCTAGAGTCCCTGGGGTAGTGGTGGTGGTGGTGATAGTGATGATGATGATGGTGGAGATGGTGATGATGGTGGTGGTGGCGGTGGTGATGATGATGATGGTGGTGGTGGTAGTGGCATATGTTGGTATGTGTTGGATAATTGGAAGTATTGTGTCTGCCCCCCATCTCTGGAGCCTAGGTAATCAAGGCTGTGGAGGATGGCTTCCGGCTGCCACCCCCCAGGAACTGTCCCTCCCAACTACACCGATTGATGCTTGAGTGCTGGCAGAAAGACCCAGGTGAGCGGCCCAGGTTCTCCCAGATCCACAGCATCCTGAGCAAGATGGGGCAGGAACCAGAACCCTCCAAGTGTGCCTCGACCACCTGTCTCAGGTACATCCTCACTCACCCCCTAAGCCAGGTCAGTCAGCCAAACTATCACCTGTCTGTAAATATTCTCCCCAATCCCCATGGCAACCAAACCACCTCATCCTACCTATTCAGGTGTGAAGCTCAACCCATTGTCCAAACTGATCAGACGTCCCTATCTGCTTCAGGCAGTCATGTCCTGGAAATTGCCCTTTAGTTGGTTCAGCGCTCCACTTGCTTGCATCTTATCCACATCTTCAGAGGCTTTTGGGTACCTATGACAGGCACATTCACCACTGGGTGTGGTCACCTTACTTTTTCCCTTGTCCTTTCCTGAGCTGCTTCTCTGCTCCTCAGGCCTCCCACCCCCCTGGCAGACCGTGCCTTTTCTACCTTCCCCTCCTTTGGCTCCGTGGGTGCCTGGCTGGAGGCCCTAGACCTGTGCCGCTACAAGGACAACTTCTCTGCAGCAGGCTACGGGAGCCTGGAGGCCGTGGCTGAGATGACTGCCCAGTGAGTTTAAGAAGCCAAGGCCAGGGTTCAGGGAACCCAAAGAGAGCCCCTACCTACATGGGAAAGCCCTACCTGTCCTGGTCCTGGTCCTTTCCTTGCCCAGAGAAGGGGAAGTAGAGGGTTGGCTCCATGAGAGGGGTAGGAGAGGGATGGCTCAGTTGGATGTAACTATTCCTCCTTGCAGGGACCTGGGGAGTCTTGGTATCTCTTCTGCGGAGCATCGAGAGGCCCTCCTTAGTGGGATCAGTGCCCTGCAGACTCGAGTGCTACAGCTACAGGGTCAGGGGGTGCAAGTGTGAGCAGCTCAGCCCTGCCCAAGGACCTGCAAGCTACACTCCCCTAGGTGGGAAGAGTGCTTTTACTCTTAGTGGGCCCTGAGCGGGTTGGTACCATGTCCCCCCATTTCATTTTTCCTCTCAACACCTTGCTGACCAAGTGGTCCTAAAATGAGGTTCAGATCCCAGGAGAGGACCCCAGATAACAGTAGGAAGAAGGCTAGGGTGTCAAGGGAAGGTTGGGGTGTCAAGGGTGTTGGTTGGGGAAGACAGTTTCAGTTGTCCTGGCTCGGCCATTTGGGCTTCCACACTCAGTGGGGATTGGGCCTAATCAGTGGGCATCTCATTTCCCCAGAGAGCTTTTGATTTGCCAGGCAGTGAGTACCTGAGAGTGACCCATTGGTTCTGGCAGGGACCATAGCTGCCTAGGCACCTGAGTATGGGAGCCTGAGCCAGTGGCTAGTGCCCCTTATGTCCTGTGCCTTGGCTAGGTCTATCTGCACACTGGTGCCAAGGCCCTAATAGGCAAGTGGTGCTGAGCTCAGGGACTGGACCCCCAGGTTAATGGCTTACTGCCTTGGGGTTGGCAGTTCAGGATGAGGACCAGGCTCCTACTAGGCCACACAAAGTCCTGGTGCTTGCCCCAGCCCAGATGTCTGATTTGATTGGAACTGATTTCAGAAGAGCACAACAGGGGCTTATTCTGTATTCTGGAGGGTGGAGAGGAGAAAGAGCCTGAGGGAGTGGTTTGATAGGCTGGTCTAATCCCACTATATACTTGGGGAAGTCAGAGCCTATATATATAGTCTCAGAGCCAGTGTTAATGCCAGACTGAAATCCAGGGAGAAGCCTAGCCCTGGAGAGAGCTTGTCCAGCCCTATGGCACCAGCACTCTTCCAGGGCAGCACAGTGAGTCCTCTCTGGGTGAGCCCCTTCAGGCTGTTCTGTCCCTGTACACCACACATAGCCCCCTCCAGCGTGCCTCCCTGTGTGCTGTTCAGAGCTCTTGAAGGAGCATAGTGCTGAGCTGACCTATCTGCAAGGGCCCTGGCAGCTTTGAGACCTTGAGACCAAAGCCATCCCGGGAGGGCAGAAAGGCTGCTGGATGTGGACAGGATCACTGGGGCTAAGTTTGTCTACATGACCCCTGATGGATGCCTGTTTTGCTATGGTAGGGAGGAGGGGTGGCATGGGCTGAGACAGAGCAGGTATGAGTGGAGAGGGGTAGGCAGGATAGAGAACACCTTTGGAGGGAGCACACTAGGAGGGGGTCCCCCTGGGGCACAGGGGGATGGACAGGTGAACTTCAGATTGTGTAGCAGGGGACTGGGAGGGTCTCCAAAAAGGCTTCTTAAACAGTCAAAATTGAATAAGGCCTTGAGGGGCAGGCAGGGTGTTCTCAACTTAGGATGGAGTCATCAGTGGGCTTGGAATCCAGGCAAAGATGTCTAACAGAGAGCCTGGAGGGGGGGCTGGAAACTATAATGCATTTTTGGGGAGTACCCCGTAGTGGGGAACAATGACTCCCAGCAGTGCCTTTGGCCTTGACCTGCCAGCAGTAGCTCTTTCTTCCTTAGAGCCTACCCTATTTCTAGCTCTCTGTACACCCAACTGAGCTCAATGACTGCCGGAATACTGGGGTAGACTGGGGTACTGCTCCCACCTTTGACAGAACTGGGGGAATTGAAACACCCCCACATGCTCTTCCTTCATCCTCCCTCCAGGGAAAACTGGCCCAACATCCAAGGCCCATGGGGACCAGTGCCCTGTCTTGGGTGATCAGAACCTCACCCCCATCTCCAGCTACATCAGTCATTAAGGTCAAACTCCTCCCCTCCCCAGCTGTTTGCAGAGGGGTCCCTGGCTGTGTTGGCAGGACTTCGGTGTCCAGGGTAGACCTCCACTCTCATGAGGAGGTCCTAGAATCCTGAGGGGTCCCAGGCCTCAGCCCTGCACAGGCACCAGCATGATCCAGGGTGCTGGGTCACTGGGGACCCTCCACAGATTTATTTTTATATATGGAGCTGTTCACTGGACAAATGGAGGTCATCTGCAACCCATATTGCCCTGTCACCCACCCAGGGAGGGAGGGACTGGTTGTGGGTAGAGGCTCCCATGTGGAACTCTGGATATGTGTTTATATTTCTGGGTTCTATATGCAGTACCAAGTAATAAAAACTTGTCTGTGATGGTCCTCCTGTGTGGCACTGTTGAGGCATGAGTAGTTGTGAGTGGGGATCCCGAACATAGAGCCTGGGTATGCGTGTGCCTGAGAACCTTCTTTGTGGATCGTCTGTTTCTGCTATGAAGATTGCCAAGTCTAGTAGAGACACAGGACATGGGCCTGGACAAGGGCCAGGGGCACATGGGACACACTGGGTGTCACGAGGCTGCTTCACAAAACCAGTCAAGTCAAGGTGCTGAAGGAAGCGATACCTGTGGCTTTTGTGGAGCTGGGGACAGGAAATGACTGGTTGGGTTACAGATGTGCACGTGAGTTGCTCCAAGATGGTTTAGGTGGATAGCTTGGACCTTGGAGCATAGGTGTAAGCTAGAGACTGATCTCTAGGGTCCCCACAGAAAGGTGAAGCCACCATGGGAGGGAGGCCACCCAGTGATCACAGGGAGGAGGAGGGAACCCTGGAGAAGCTCCAGCATTACAAGGTAGCTGAATGGAGGGACCCAGGAGCCAAACTGCAAGGATCCGTAGAAAGGAGAGGACAACCAGTGTGGAAAGCTAGACGACGGGAGAGACCTCCCATAGCCCCAGGACTGAAGTGAACAAGAAGCATGATGGGTAGGTGCCCTGCCCTCCTGGCCAAGCCCCACACTCTGCTGTTCTTCAGTTGATCCTCCTTAGCTCCTGGGACAAAGTGTAGGGAACACACCTTGCCTGAGTTACCACAGCCCTGGATCTTGGGGTCCCCTTTAGAGGTGAGATTCTGCCCACAGAAAATGTTCCATACTCCTGAGAAGGCAGCTGTTCAGGCTGCCCACGTAGCTGCAGCTCCCAACCAACCAGAGTGAAGCAGATGCCGGAGTAGACTTAAAAACTACAGCAAATGAAGATTTATTGAAAACAGCAAGCTTTCAGTAGGACACATCAGCTGAGATGGTAACTGCTCAGGAAGATGTGTATAAAAGCCTCAGCAAAAGAAAACCAACTTGGAACACATCTGCCCATAGAGGACAGACATAACAACTGAACATAACAGGGAGAGCTGTGCGCCTAGACCTGCAAGCAGCACAGACCCAATGTTGATGACTGCAGAGCTTGCCTGGGCCCCGGGGCGGAGCTTACAGTTGCCCTCTAGGACAATGCTCCAAGCAGTGTACAGCCTCGTGGGACCTCGAACCATAGACAGTTCTCAGTCACTCCTCACCAAGCACATAAAGACCCTGACTAGCCCCTGTGTTCCCCATCTAAATTCCCACTAACTAGAAGTGTGCAGCAAGACACCACAGCTGTCAGAAACAAAGCACCGTTGCAGGTGATGGCAGGTGAAGCACTCCACAGGAGCGTGTTCTGCTCCAGCCGTCCCTGTTGCCACCCGTGTGCCCTGCCGTCTTCTCATCGGCCTGTCCGTATGCTGCTGCAGATCTGGGCAAGGCGGCTCTAAACAAGGAGAGAGGTCATTCAGGATGCGGCTGGCACACTAGCCCAGTCAGCTCTTAGCTACTCAAGCACAGGATTAAACATGTTTTAAAGACATGTTTATTTTTATTTTATATGTGTGGAGGCGTCTAGTGTTTGTGGAAGCCAGAAGAGGCACTGGAATCCCCTGGAACTGGAGCTCCAGATGATTTTTGCTGGAAGCCAAACCTGGGTTCTCTGCAGGAGCAAGTGCTCTTAAGCACTGAGCTCTCTCCAGTTTCCCAAGCCTGGATCTGAGTGACTCTTCCTTCTGTTTTTGTTTTTTGTTTTTGTTTTGTTTCTTTTTGTTTTTTGTTTTTTATTTGTATTGTAAACTAACCAGCGAGTATGAGACAGTGAGGCACACGGATGCTGGAGGATGACTCTCACATGATGTCTAGGAGACCTTAGTACATAGTTAGCATCTCAGCCCTAGGCTTGTCCGAGTCCTGTGATACCCTTCACTGACGTACATACGGGGGGGGGGGGTTCCAGCAGCCATGCCTGTAGCCCAAGCTCCCACCCTCAGCCAAGCACAGGTGACGGACTGTTCCTCTTGAGAATTTAAACTGAGACAGCAAATGGAACAGTGCTGGCAGTGGACAGTAAAGTGAGAGCTGGCTTATGCCCCTTAGAGCCCCACAAAGGCCAAGTGTCAAGGGCAACCTCTTCCCCGTGGAGACCAATCTGGGACTCACCGAGAGTTTCTTAATGTTTCCCAAGGCCTCTGGATTCAGCTGAGCAATATCAACCCTCTGCAAGTCACTGGCCAATAACCGCAAGCTCTAGATTGGGGAGGTGGGGGGGAGAAGAAAGGGTGAAATGAAATACTCTTTCAGATTGGAACACTCCAATCAGTGTACCCAGGGTCTCCTTGATAATTCTGCATATAGTGACAGAAATCAGCCAGGATGGAGAAATGACAATGAAGGTGGATGTTAGACCTCAGGAGACAATGACACCATCAGTGCTATCAGTGGGCCACTGGCTCAGTTATACAAGCACACGACATCGGAGGTCAGTTCCTTCCTCTCATGCAGGCTGAACTGGTAACCTGCTCTCCAAAGCACCAAGAAGCCAGGCCAGTCTGTTTTAGGATCTCCGAAGACTGCTGAGTTGGAGCTCCACTGGTCCAGCCCCCCTGTGCCTTCCTCTGCACTCCCTCTAGTACCCATTACCACGCACACTACAGACAGGAACACTCCAACCCCACTGTGCCCACTGAGACGCTCCTCAAGGACAGAAGAAGGCAGCTGAAGGGCAGCTGGGCCTCCAGCCTGGGAGAGAACACTAGCTGAGTGCTGAGGCGGAGTGCTGAGGACCCACCCTGAGCGACTCTTCAGAGCCTCTAAAGCAGGTGCGGGTAGACAACTCAGGGAAGAGAGAGGTCTCACTGTGCAGCGCACTCCAGCCTGGCTTCCCAGGGCGCCACTTACCGCACCGCCACCTATGGGCACGCTAAGGGAGATCTCTTTGCTGTCTGCGAGAGGGCTGCCGTTGATGGAGATGTTGTAAACCTGCTCTTTGGCTGCTGGAGTGCGTAGCCCTGGAGTCTTGAAGACCCTAAAAGGTGGAAACTCTGTGAAGATGGCTGGGCAGACTGAATAATGACACCTTCACAAGCCCTTCCAACTCCATCTTATTTCAAGTCACACATTCTTAAGGTGGCAGATTCTAAATTTAGGGAAAACATTGTTTAAGCTGTAATGACTGAACACAGCTGGAGAAAGGAAGCTGTACTCATCAAACATGCATCCAGCAAAAGCCAACTTGTACCCAAGCAAACTGAAGGCCAAAGCTCTGCACAGGTGCCCATCACCCACCCATCCATAGAACCAGACACACAGGGTCCTGTGCTCCCATCCCGAGGAACTCTCCAGGTCAAAGGTAGCCGATTCCAAGTCTACACCACAATGACCCCAGACCACCACACTGTTACACATTTCTTCCAAAATGGCGTTCCCTGGCTGTCTCTAGAAACAGTGGAACAGGAAAAGTAGCAAGTCTGCTCACTTCTTGTTCTACTCCTTACAAGTTACAGGTCTTAATTCCTCATTCTTCCATGGGGAGCCGAGCAACAGGGACACAGACCAGCCTCATTTCTTTTTCTCTGAGAGGGGTATCTTGTAGCCAGGTTGGTCTTAAACTGGCTGGCTGTATAGTCAAGGACAGCCTTGAACTTATCTTCCTGCCTCCAACTGCCGAAGGCTGGGATTACCTGCTGGAATCTTCTCCTTAAAGACTCTGCACAGGTTTCCTGCCTGGTCAACCAGCCCCAAGGCAGGCAGGTATTAATCTGCTGTAAACAGTCTTGCTCTGGGCTTCAGGAAAGGTGGTATCACTTTTCTTCTTTCCAAAGTACAGAAGGAAGCAACTAGTCATTGAAATGCCACCCAACCAGAATTAGAGACGGCTATAAAAGCAGAGGCTTTCCAGGCACCACAGGCCTATGCTCTTGTCAGGTGAGGAATTGAAAACAGGGTCGGGGCAGGGGCCAGCAGTGGGAACCTCAGCCATGCTCTGAGGTGCCCCACGCCAAATACTCAGGTGCATCACTTGCACTACTGACTGGGCTCCAACCAACCCAACTGCTGCTCTCAGTACTCACCGGGAATCAAACCTAGGTGTCATGCCTGGGGTTGGTTTCACCAGAGAAGGCTCCAGCCTGCTCATAGCAGGCGTCACAAAGTCATGGCTTAACCTGCAGGTAAGATACAGCCATGAGGGGTTTCAAGTCACAGGTGCAAGGATGACAGTAGCCACAGAGGTCATGTCACATGATGCCTGCACCCATCACATTGTGCAGCCTCCAAGCTGCCTGGGAGGGAGCACTGTTTACATCATTTCTGGCTGCAGATGTTCAGCACAGTAAAGAATTTCCTACAACCATACAGTAGTGAGGAGCAGACAGGCTGGCCCCGCAGTCTGTGGCAGCATGCGAATTCCCAGCCAGGTGGAAGAGCCTGTGGACCAGGAAAGCCCCCATTCTCTCTGGCAGCTGGCTAATATCTGCCGTCAGTGCCCTGGTATGGCCTGCTCGACTTCAGAGACATGCAGCCACAAGTCCCCAAGTTGTTGTCCCTTCCTCACGGAAGTCCCTGTGGAGTCCCTGAGATTCATTTGGACCCACGGAGATTCCTAACTTAGCAGGGCCAGGAGGGATATTTCAAGAAAGTATGGGGCTGGAAAGGGGGTTCTATGGTTAAGAGCACTTCCTGCTTTTCCAGAGGACCCAAATTTGGTCCCCAGCGCCCATATCAGGTAGCTCCAGCTGCTAGCCCCTCATTCCCCAGAGCCCTGTCTGCCTCTATTTCTGCCACACTGAAGGGGATTCTCCAAGAAAAACAAACAACACATCTATCCCTAGAAAACCAAGCACCTTTTGCTCTGGCTTCTTCCTCGTATGGACTGGGTTCTCTTCTTAGACGGAAGGCATCTTTTGACCTAAAGGCACAAACCGGAAGTCACTTAAAGCCTGGCAAAGAAGAAAAGAAAGATAAAAAAACGGAGAAGAACTGGCTTTTGAAAGGAAAAATAAAACTCAATATAAGAGGGTTCATTACAGTTGAACACAATGGCACCAGGTAGGCTGAGGCAGGGGGACAGTGAGTTTAAGGCCAGCCTGGGCTATACAGTGAGATTGCCATATACCTAACCAAACACACAGGAGCCACTGTAGAGAATTTAGTGGTTAAAGTATGTACAACCTGAGAACTCTTGTGTGTATGCATGTGTGTGCACTCAGACACAGGTGGACCTGTGGAGACCAGAAACAGATGCTGGGTGTTTTCCTCCAGTGTGTTCCACCTTGTTCAAGACAGGCTCTCTCACTGAATTTGAATCTAGTCAGGGTGGCTTGTTCCCACTACTTCCCTGAAGTACCACTATAGGGCCACCCAGGACATCCTAGGTGCCCAAAGCAGGGAATCCTCTACAATCCTCACCTGGTCTGGGAATGCCTGACAAGAATCCCATGCCTCTCCTGACCCACCATCTCTTTCTGGTTGACTGTGTGAGTTTTCATCAGGAATTCCTTTCCTTTTTCCCCTCTAGTGCCCACATGAATGAATGTATAAAGACCCAGGCTTCAGAATATCTCTCCTCTCTCTCCACCCTGCTGAGCTCCATGCTAGAATTCCATCTAGCTGAGGTGTCCTGGGCAGCCAGGGAAGGCAGCTGGCAGGCACTCCTCTGGCACCTTAACTAGCCACTCTACTTCCAGGGTCCTACAGCCACAGGACAGCCGCTGTCCAGTCCAGAAAGCATTTATCATCTCTGTTTTCTCCTTTCTTAGGCCAATCGAACATACTTTTCTTCATAGAACGCACCCCAAAATTCATCCTTACTTCCCTTTTAAATAGGCATTAAACTTCAGGTTATCCTGGCTGGGTCCCTTGCCCTCTTCCATTTATGCTGGGTAGTTGGCTTTTACTGGTCTCCATTTCTCTTGCAGCTTCTATCCTAGCCAAACCAAACCTCTTCCTGATCCTCACAAAGATTCTCCTCGCCTGTCCTAAGCTCTTGTCCCCTTCTGTGTGTATCCTAAAGTGTCCTGCTTCCCCCTCTTCCTGATGCACACTTTATACTTGCACCGAGGGGTAACCTGTGCTCTCTGACAGAGTGCAGTCTTCTCTTCTGTGAGCTCTGCCAGTATGGCGCTGTATTCCACATTCAAAAAAAAAAAAAATCCTGCTTTATGTGCACGGGTGCTTTGTCTGCAGGTGTATATGTGTGACACTGTGCCCGGAGCTGTGGAGGCAAGAAGACGTCAGAGAGCTCCGGACTAGTTATACACAGTTATGACCCACCATGTGGGCACTGGGAAGTGAACAGGGGTCTTCTGCAAGAGAAGCCCGTGCGCTAACTGCCAAACCCTGTCTCCGGCCTCAGGCCACACATTTCTGTACTTGCCAATCTCCTGTTAGCTTATTCTTAACAAAACTTGACTCCATACTTACTCTTGCAGAACGAAGATTCTTATGGCTCTTTCTTCTTCTTCCTCCTCCTCCTTCTTCTTCTTCATCTTCTTCTTCCTTTATTGCTTCATCCACCTCGATTACCTTTCGCTCTATAAGAAACAGTTTTAAGAGTTATTTCTGTCAGAACCTGTTCTGCTCAGTGGAGTTCATAGCACTTTCTTCCATGTAAAAGCCCCTTAAAGGTGTTACTTCCACTGGAATCATTCATTCATCTTAAACATCCCCAGTAATCCTTGTTTTTCCCAAGATAATTATGTCATTTATAAATAGTAATGTAATAACTAGCAGTTTTTAACTTGTGTTTCATATTGTCAATGGGTCTTTTGTTCATTCAATGCACAAATAACAACCACAGGCACAATTTTAGTTGTCTCAGTTATAGATAAGTCTTTGTTAAAGTCAGCCGGACCAGAAAGCAGCAGCACCGGGTGTCACACTCATCTCACTGTGTGGTCTTCTTTAGTAGTCTTTCCATTTGTGTGTGGTTTTGTTTGTTTGTTTGTTTTTGAGACAGGGTATCACTACACATCCTATGATAGCTTTACATTCACATCTAACCCAAGCTGCCCTCAAACTTGGATGTAGCATCCCACCGCTGGGATTACAAGTGGATGCCATTGCCGAGCGGTGGTGGCGCACGCCTTTAATCCCAGCACTTGGGAGGCAGAGACAGTCGGATTTCTGAGTTCGAGGCCAGCCTGGTCTACAGAGTGAGTTCCAGGACAGCCAGGGCTACACAGAGAAACCCTGTCTCGAAAAACCAAAAAAAAAAAAAACCAACAACAAATGGATGCCATCGTTCTTGGGTCAGCTCTGTCTTAGAACGCTGGACTGGCGCTAGCTACAGTACCAGTACATGGTTCTTCAACCACTCCGCCTGTCGACTGTTTGCCTTTGTTTAAATCCTCTTTTATAAACGATTTCCTGGAGGGTGAGAGATGGCGTGGTCAAGAGCACTTGCCCTTACAAAGGATTCAGCTTCAGTTCCCAGCACACACGTGGTAGCTCCCACCTATGACTCCAGTCCAGGGATCTGATGCCCTCCTTTAACTTCCTCAGGCACCAGGCGTGCATGTGATGTATATGTAACTTTATGTATGGACACATAAAATAAATAAATCTTAAACAGAGCAAAACAAATTATTACCAACAAACATTTTGTTACATAAATAGAAGCTAGGAGCTAGAAAATCCCAAGCAGGGATTATATAGAGAAAATTCAGGTATTTATGCATGTGTGTGTGTACACATTTAGCTGAGGCTGGCCTCATACTCAACTCTGTAGCTGAGGCTGAGTTTGAACTACTCACACCCTGCCTCCATCTCCCAAGTACTAGGAGGGCAGCTGTGTCCCACCATGTGTGGCTTTGCTGTTCATTTTAAAACAGCTTCCCATGAAGCTGTAATATCAAAGCGTTGTAAGAACACTTGCTGCCGGGGGTGGGGGGTGTGGGGTGTGGGGGGTGTGTTTTGGCACACGCCTTTAATCCCAGCACTTGGGAGGCAGAGGCAGTCGGATTTTTGAGTTCGAGGCCAGCCTGGTTTACAGAGTGAGTTCCAGGACAGCCAGGACTACACAGAGAAACCCTGTCTCGAAAAACCAAAAAAAAATAAATAAATAAGAACACCGTTGGTTGATGATGGTCCTGCTGTGTTTAGTCCCAGAGATGAAACCACAAGACACAGCCCACCTGCTAACCCTCGCTCAGGTAAGCAAAACTTATGGAACTCAAAGAGAAGGCGATTTTATCTAAATACCTAAGTGACAGTGGAGGACAGATGTAATGGTACACACACTTTTAAGGCCAGTGCCTGGGAGTCAGGGACAGGTGGACTTCTGCCAGTTCAAGCCTGGTCTATATGGTGAGTTCCAAGACAGTCAGGGTTATGTAGACAGATCCCATCTTAACAAAACAAAACCCAAACAAACAAACAAGACAGAGACAGAGGACCCAGCACGCTGGACAGGACTAGGAACGCTAGCCGAGTCCCATCCTATGTGTAGCAGGCAAACACCTCGTGCTCTCTTCAGTCTACAGGACAGGTGTGATGGATGGAAGCTCACAGAACTAGCAATGGTTCTGGTTCAGTGTTAAATGTCCTGGAAAGCGGCCGTCCAGGCCATGGTTCAGGCCTGCCCTCACCAGGGCTGAACACATCGAGATGACACCGAGCAATGACAGTCACATGTGGGTCACTTTTTTTTTTTTTTTAATTCACCCAACTTGATACCATGCTCACTATTTATAGCTTGGCTTCCCAAATGGGCTGGCAAGACAATTCAGGAGGTAAACTTGTTGCCGCCATGCCTTATATCCTGAGTCCAGTCTCTCTGCCTCACGTCTACAGTGAGAGAGAATCAGCTACTGTAATCTGTCCTACCAGCATACACCACCCTATTCCCAAATAAGTAAATGTACCAAGTCTCACAGTATGGGGCATACATGTGACATGATTTTGCACAAGCAGATCCGTGAATGCACATAAGAACTCAAATGCTGACAAAAGTGTTTCTCCGAGATTCTCCTCAGGCCTGCTGAGGATAACAGGAAGTCTTACTCATACTTCTGGGAGCTGGCACCGAGGCCTGTCTTCAGCACAGATTTCCCCCTTTTTCATTTTTACTTTAGCTTAGTCTTCCAACCACTGAATACAGTGACCCAAATCAAAATTTGATACTTAACAAAACCAAGGGCCAGAGAGACACACCAGTGAGGCCTGGTCTGGGTAGCCAACAAAGCTCCCTGGTCTCAGCTCTCTGGTCCACAAGGGTTTGAAATGCACTTACACCAGGCGTACTGGCACTGTCTCTAACCTCAGCACTGAGGCAGGAGGATAGCTAGCTCCAGGCTCACTTACTGCTGCACACTGAGACTCTGACTAAAGGTCTTGGGAGACGATTCATGGATAACATGCATGCCGTGTAAGCAAGTGTGTGAGGACTGGAGCTCAGACACGCAGAACCCGGGGCAATGCCCGTCCACATCCCAGCCTTCGGTGGATGGAGACAGGGCATGTGACATGCTGGCTAATTAGACTGGCTGAAGAGGCAAGCTGAGTTCAGCAAGAGACTGTCAATAAAGTGGAGAGTGGCTAACACCCAAGGTCTCTGCCTCTGCCTCCACACACACTCACACATTTATCTGCGCTCTCACACACACCATACACATTTACAAACAAAATTATACAAAAGAAAAGAACTCACTTTTAACAGACTTCAAAGGTGTCTGAATAGCTTCAGCCGTTAAATTGTTTATTTCTGTGATGTCTCGATCAGCCTGTGACAAACAGCCAGAAAGTAGTAGGCTTAGTCCAAGAAACAGTAAGTTAAGATACAAACGAATTCTAAACCTATCACACAACTCAAGACCAAAGACCTTGCCCACAACTTGCTTCTGGCTATGCCTTCTTTCCTTGTTCTGGTTCCTTGTCTCTTCTGTCACAACACAGAGGCAAACCACGATTAATTACTTCACTTGTTTAGAAGGGAGTTGACAGATTTGGCTGTGTTCGTGTACATACATACGCATGTATATGTGTACACACACACACACACACTTTGCAGAATGTGAAACTTTTTCCATTTTATTTGCACGTTAGTTGTCTGAGACAGGGTCTTCCCACTCAGCCAAGAGGAGACTGGGTTCATAGTCAGTCCTTCCTTCATGGGACACATGCAAACATGACTTGACACAGGAGGATAGGTAGATGGCTAGAGACCAGAGACAATGATCAGGGATCACTCTGAGGTTGTCTATGCTGAGCAAGAAACAGTTCTCTAACAGACTAATGTTGTCTACCATGCTGATAAAAAGGAAGCGGGACACTGCTGCCAACTTTGCACCATCTGTAGTAACGACTGCAGGCTCCGAGCTCACCGCTGGTGGCAGGCCACTGACAGTATAAGAGTTAACACTACAGGCCTGACTATAAGGTTGGATCTTGGCTGTCTACTGAGACCAAGGATTCCAGGATTCCTCATTCCTGCCTAGAATAGCTTTCTCTGTGCTTAAATTTCATACAAATAAATATAGTTTACATGTTATTAACACCTGCTTTTCTCTGCTAGGCAGAGGACACCCAAGTGCCTAAGACTCAGGAAAATCTAAATGGAGTTTTAAATAAGCTTGTGTTCTAAGACAACAGCTCAGGAACTTGTCCTGTGATTCCACTGGAGGGAGATTCCTGGAAGTTTATACCTGGCTTCCTCTGGTTTTGTTTTGTTAAGACAGGATCAATCCATGTATCCCTGGCTATCCTAGAATTCACTATGTAGACCAGGTTGGCCCCAATCTCTAGAGATCCAGCTACCACTGCCTCCCGAATGCTTGAATTAATGGGATATACACTACCCTGCCCAGCTGCTTGACTTCTTCTGAACTACACAGGACATGTCCTATTTACCTTATTCATTCTGCTTTGTACTCTTGGGATAAGTGTCACTGCCATGTGTATAACTATAGGCTGAGGCTTGTGAGTCTTCCTAGTGAATCACCACACCTGTAACTCTACCTTTTGCAAGGCTGAGGCAGGAGGACCAACATGCTCAAGGAAGCCTGGCTACATGGTGGCCTTGGAAGCCCCAATAAACCTAGGTCAGAGCCTGGGGGCCAAAGCATCATTCCTTTCCTGGGTTTCAAATCAAAGCTAAAGTTGGAATTCTTTCAATTTGGTGTGGTAGTGTTAGCTCCCTCACACTGCACCACAAGGCTCATTTGCAGTTCTGTCTATCTGCCTAATTTAAAATGAGAGAGACATATTAGCTAATGAGTGTGATTCATCTAGAATGTTTTGAAACATTAAATCTGGGTCTCTGCAAGGGGATAAGTGAAATGAGTCATGGAACTTCTTGCAGTGAGAGAGAGTGGACTAAGATGCTTTTCCAGCTCCTGGTCTGCTTCAGTGTTTCCACCCTTCTAGAGCACACATCGCCAACGCTTTACCTCTCTCTAACTCAAGTCTGCCTTCTAACTATCTTTTAACTTCTGACGCTGATGGATACCTGCTGCTCTGCAGGGTCAAAATCATTCTTTCTCTGTCCTGTCCAAATGGTGGCAACTAGTAACATGGCTGCTGGCTATCACAGATGTGGCTACTGCCTGAACAAATAAATCCTTCATTTTTGCCTCCCTCTTTGCTGCCTTCATTCTTGGGAGTGAAGCTAAGAGAGAATATCAAAAAGGGTTCCAGTGACTGAGTCTCTAGACAGTGTCAGCATCACTTCAGCAGTGTGGCCAGTCTCTATGCTACCCAGTCTCCTAGGCTGGGTCCCAACTTAATAGATTTAAAGGGACTTAAGCTCTAAGATTCTCTACTTCCCTTGCAAGTTTAGGGTGAAAAACCACAAGGAAGCTGTCAAAATAGAACTGATTCCCATGGATGGTTTAGGAATGACAAATCCACCCTTTTCTATGATACTCTGCATAACACAAACCATGTCTGTGATCAAAAGTGTGCGCTTTCCCCCAAAACAAGGCAGGATCCTAGGATGGACACCATTAATTCAACTCTAATACTAACCATCTAAGAACACTACCAGATCCTGTGATCCCTCCCCACTACCTACCTAATAGCAGCCTTAAGTTACTTACCTTCCATTCTGATCCACTGGCTGCAAACAGGGGTCCCCACTACTGTGTGAGTCTAGAGCTGCTCTCTCAACCCAGAGAAAAACTTTACTTCATGTACTTATGTGTATGTGCATGTGTCTAAGCCCTCGTGTAGTAGATCAACTTTGATCAATTACTCTCTCCTTCTACCATCTGGGCTCCAGGTATGTAACCCAAGTTGCCAGTTGTAGTGTCTACCTACTGAGCTATTTTGCCAGTCCTACATTTGGCAGTTTATGATAGAAATTATTACAAAGAGTACAGAAAGAGATTGTGGGGGAATAAAAACATCCCTTCCCAAACACACTTCTACTGGTACCTTTCCAGCTGGTTACTCAGAATTACAGACCCCTAAGGGTGGCCAGGCTGCCTCTGAGAAACTCTTCCTTTGGTGGAATCCACTCTATGTTCTCTGAATAGCAGTGAACAGCAGAGGCAGGTAGAGCCTTGCCAGCGGAGTTCCCAGCTGCCTAAGATCTGCACAGGCAGACTGCAAGGCTAACACTGGCCTAGCCAAAGGTTAGATGGATGGCCCAGGAGACTGCTTATGTGAACAGGATAACCTTTGCTCTCCTTAGGATCTTTTCCTCACCTCCCATAATTTTCAGTCACCTCTTTCCCACCAAGGGACTCAAGCCCCTATTTTTAACCCTTTATTTTCTTTCCCTACCCTCACTCCCATGCCCTTCTGCTATGCATCCCTCCCCACTCCGGTAGCTCTCAAACCCTGTTTGTTGGGGTGAATGGAGGAACACAGGCATGACTGATTGTTGGCCATTGGCGATCAGCTTACTTTTAGGCCTTTAATCCTCTGAGGGCATAGCTTAGTTCCCCAGCGAACAGGACCTCATCCAGGATGTCTGAGGACTTTCCATAGGTCACGTCATTAACACAAACCCAGGCAAGGCTAACAGATGCTTGCTGTGACTAGCAAAGGACTCTCACAACTGTAACCATGGAGCTGCACAGAACAAAAGGCCAACTATTTTAATATAAGATGGTCTCATTTCTGTAGTCTTATGAAACTATTAAGGGGGCAGGGAGTAGGAACTGGACAGGACAGACAATTCTGGTTGAAAGTGATAGTTGTTCTTTTTTTTTTTTTTTTTTTTGGTTTTTCGAGACAGGGTTTCTCTTATAGCCCTGGCTGTCCTGGAACTCACTCTGTAGACCAGGCTGGCCTCGAACTCAGAAATCCGCCTGCCTCTGCTTCCCAAGTGCTGGGATTAAAGGCGTGCGCCACCACTGCCCGGCCGTGATAGTTGTTCTTAAGTTCAAAAGTAATAATAAAAGAAAATAATAGTTGTTCTTACAAAGGACCCAGGTTCAATTCCCAGGACGGTGGCTCACAACCATCTGTAATTCTAGTTCAAGGATCCAACATCTTCTTCTGACCTCCATAACCAAGCATGCATGTGGTATACATACATGCAAGTGCATTAAATAAATAAATCCTTAAAAAGAGGAGGTGATATAGAACATGTGGGCAAGAATGTAGACAAAATCCTCCAAATATACTTATATACATTTGTTCTTTGGTACCCATGGAGGTAGGCAGGAAGATCATGAGTTCTAGGCCAGCCTGTGTGATTTCTCAGGAAATCAAAAAGTAAGTAAAATGGAATAGTAGTTGCATATAACTTAAAATGCCTTATAGTTTGTTTACTCTAAGTTTTCTCTAAACAAATCAGAACATTTAACACGAGGTAAATACTATGCACAGTTGCTCAGTTGTAGCACTTAGAGAATAAGTGTAAATATTTAGTGTAGATGCAATCTATTCTTTTCAGAACATTTCTGACCCATAGTTGGCTGCAAGCCCAGAGGAGGCCTCACAGACGGGAGCACCTACCACACCGCACACTCCTCTTTTAGGACTGAGATCTCTTTGGACTTCATGTATGCTGTATCTTGACACAAGTATAATAGTTGACACAGACAATATCCCCTGACAAAACCTTTTCTATAGTATACACCCAGTAGTTGGAATTTTATCACTATTTTTTTGTGTGTGTGACAGAATTAAACTTACAAACTACCCAAGATGGTCCACTTACTGTTGCCGCCTCTTCCAGGGCCTGCTTGTTTCCTCCTAGGGCTGTAAGCAGAACAACATATTTCGTTACTCTCAGCTTCAGGTGGTAACTGCCTTTCTAGCACTGTCAATCATCTTTCTCAAACGGGGCAGCGAAGCCTTCCCTCTAGCTCTGACTTTATATCTCTCTCCAGAGTAGCCCCTCCCAGTCACGCTAGTGATTCTGCCATCTCTGTTCTCAGAGCTCCTGTTGTTTCCCAAACATGCTATCCTCAGACTCAGAGCTTTGATACTATTTCTTCTGCGCAGTTCACTTCTCTGTACCCTAAAAACACCTATTTATTATTTAAAACTATGCTAAAATGCCACATTAAGACTGTTAATACTTTTATAATAGACTGCTTCAAGCTGTAAATACTTATATACAAAGTACAGCAAATTATTCAAAAGCTACTAAAGCTATTTAGGTGTCTACTCCTGCCAGAACTGAATTCGAAATATTACCCCTTGGTCCTGGCAGAAAGGTATAGAATGAAAGGTTGGGTGAGCTCATTACAAATCTTTATCGGTAATGGCACATGCCTTTAATCCTAGTGCTTAGGAGGCAGAGCAGGCAGATCTCAGAGTCTGACACCAGCCTGTGTTACAGTATATTTGTGAACCTCAGGATTGTGTTGTTTATAGAAAAACCTGTTTTTAGTTGTGGTGTGGCTCAGCCTTAACACACACCTTTATTCCAAGAGCTTTTTGCTTGAGTACTGTAAACATGAAGTCAAGAGGTAGAGTAACCAACCAGCTGACAGGAAGTGAGCATAGGATTATTAAGAAAACCATAGAGAGTAAGAGCAAGTCAGGAGGGTGGGTAGACATATAGGAAAGTAGAAGGGAGGGGCATTCAGTTTGATGGAGATTTCTTGAGATGGCCTGAGAGGCATGGCTTCTAGGACATCAGCTGAGGAGGAAGGTCAGCTGGGTGTTTTCTCTGCTTCTCTGAACTAGCAGGCTTTCACCCCAGCATCTGGCTCACAAGTCTTCATAGGTAAAAATCGAACTATTGAGATTTTGTTAAATCAACAAGCCTAGTCTAGAGAATGAATTCCAGGACAGCTGGGGCTACACAGAGAAACTCCGTCTCAAGAAAAAGACAAAAACAAAACAAAACAAATGATCATAATTAAAAAAAAGAAAAAGAAATCCTCACGGAAACCTGTGTATACAGTTAAGATCTTGGGTCTTACAGGCAGAATGCCTGGAGAGTAGATGGACCCTGCCTCCATATGAGAACCTGAGTCATGAATCTCTCTGTGCCCTAATCTTAGCATTATAAAACTGGTTTACTTTCCGGCATGGTGGCACAAGACTTTGGAGACAGAGGCAGGCAGATTTCAAGTGTTTTCAAGGCCACCTTGATTTACATAAGAATTCCAGAATAGCCAGGGCTTGTCTCAAAAACAAAAACGGCTTATCCTATTAATGCTTAATTCATACTTACTGGCAACTACTGCCATCTTTTTTGTAGTACTTGTTTTTCTAAATTCTGTATGAATTTTTTTGTTTGTTTGTTTGTTTTGAGACAGGGTTTCTCTGTGTGGCCCGGACTGTCCTGGAACTCTGTAGACCAGGCTGGCCTCGAACTCAGAAATCTGCTTGCCTCTGCCTCCCAAGTGTTGGGATTAAAGGCGTGCACCACCACCGCCCGGCTTCTGTATGAATTTTTAAGTGGTCCTTCTCCACTACCTTGTAAATTTCTAGGGGCGGGGACAATGTCTGCTTTTCCTAGGTGCATCTTTAGTACCTGGCATAGTGACTGACACTTAACTTTGGAGAAATGAATGAACAGATGGACTAATAAGGCATGACAGAAGAATCGTGATGCTCTTGTCAGCAAACCATGCACTTCCATCTAGGAAGAAAGAGACACACTGGTACATATTAGTGATGAGAAAGGCAAGAAAGCGGTTGGGAGCTCCCATGTTTCCTCGGAGGGTTCACAAGTGGTGGGAAATGGGTTGAGATTTTTCTCTCGTTAAAAAACCACTCCTATTTTTAAAGTCCACAAGTGATGTGCTCCTTTTTAAGTTGCGACTTCCGTAAGACAGAGGCTGTTTGAGGATACTGTTCGATCTGAGCTCTGACAAAACCAAATCTTTTCTTAATCTACTCATTCATTTTAGAAGGCTGAGTCAGCACAAGTGTATCTCCGATGTGTGGGTTATGTGCACTCGACATTCCAGTGTGCCCAGAAATCAAACTCATCACGGCTCCTTTGGAAATGTAACAGAAACCCAGTTCCAGAATTCTAAACTATTTGTAACCTGGCCTGTTAAGGGCAATAGTTTGAATACCCACGGGCTGCGTGGCAGTTTCAGGTGGGACTGAGCAGTAGGGTCCTCCCCAAAGTATGGACTATAGTGCCCTCCTGCAACTCTCCCCTTGGACACAGAGATGCTGAGAAAACATGATGTGTCCTGGCCTTGTAATTCTCTCCCTTCTCTGTAAAGCTGCAGGAAAACTTTTATAGATCTACAGAGTGCCTGCATCCTTGCCTATTGGCAGGTAGGCTAGCCTGGGCTAGGTCATGTCAGTGTGGAACAGCCTCCCCCTACCTCTGGAAGCCTTCAAGAATCAGAAGCTCACTTTGTACTATGGATTTGACACCTTTCCCTCTCCCTCCTCTCTCTTTCTTTTTTCTCTCTCTCTCCCTCCCTCCTGCCTCCATCATGCTATCTCTGGTATATCTCTTCTAAAGCTCTCCCACTCAGCAGTGAAGGTAAGATGCACTATCCTAACAACGCTCATCTGAAGGGTAATTCATGACACTTCTTTCCTATGGGCCTATCATTCTTTTATAAGTTATGTCAGATGGCAACTTCCCGCCGGTGGTTATTTTAGATCTTATTAAGGGGACATCTGAATGTCCCTATAGGAAGCTTTCAAGATAAGCACTAGTTAGCCACAGGGAAAACGCTAGCAGCTCTTACCGAAGTAGTCAAGCCAGTTCATGACTTGCAGCGCTTTGGGGAGCCGAAGGACCTCGATGTTGTAGAGATTTTCCACCTCTTTGAGGAGGGTCTGTCTGTCGGATTCAATTTGCTTGATTCGAACTTGCACTGCAAAGGGGTGAGAGCAAACGGATCCCGCGTCAGGTGTGCGAAGCCGTCACACCTGCGTCCCAACCCACTCAAAACTCACGATCACGCAAATCCACCCCTTACCCTCGCGGTCGAAGTCCTTCAGGAAGGAGGCGAGCTTCCGGCTCCGCAGCGTGTTGGTTTTGGTCCCGCGGCTGCTGCGTTTCTTGGAAGGCATGGCGCCAGGGTATGTCGAGCGAGGGGTCGAGCTGCCGGGTCAGAGACTGAGACGGGGAATGAGGGCGTGAGCAGCGAAAGTTCAGTCGTTGGAGTCTAGGTATCCAGAACTCTGCGGAAACGTACCTGCGGGCCCCAAAACACAGACTCGGAAACTTCTCGGCTCCAGCCTTAGGGACGCAGCTGCTCGGCTAACCGCCACCCAATTCAAACTCAACGGACACAGCTTAGCCAATAGCAAGTCGCCGTCTTAGGACGGTTCTCACAATGCCCAATCACAATAAAGCTTCTTCTCCCTCCGACAGCCAATCCTCATAGAGGACTTCAATGACCAGAAGTCATTGCGGCATACGCCATCTTTTCGCGACTCCAGAGTGGTGGAACTAGAGTGGTGAGTTCTCACTGGTGAATGTGCAGACAGTGCCAAGCGCAGTGTAGTTTCTGATGTACTCAGAGTCGACAACCCAGGATTTACGTTTTCCTGTTGATTTAGGAACAGAGCTGGAAATCTTAAGGAGAGGAGACAAGATTCTGGCTCCTGAAGCACAGGTCCGAGGATGGACAGAACCCAGAGACTCGCAATCTAAAGCAGATCGCCCTGTCGGGAAGAAACCCCTTCGGAAGATCCGAAGCAACAGTCCCGTGGAGAGCTGGTAAGAGGACCGCCAGAATCACTATTCTTGAGTGTCACCAGAGACACAGCTTCCCCCTACCACCCTCAGCGACGTGAGGAGTTCCTCTAACCTTTTAGGGACTTCAGCTCGGTTGATGGCTTTTATGCTGAATTGGCTAGTGCTGCATTCTTTTCAGCGTAAAAGCCAAGCACTAGCCAATTTATGAAGCAGAGTTACAGGAACACATTTGATATGGGGCTCACCATGTAACACTGGCTAGCTTGGAAGTCTCTTTGTAGACTAGGTTGGCCGCGAACTCACAGAGATCTGCCTGTTTCTGCCTTCCTTGTGCTAGAATTAAAGGTGCATTCGACAACTCCCAGCTTAAAGCTGTTTTAAATACAGGCTTAAGCACAAGGATTAAGAGAGAGGCACCTAGGCATAAAATAAAAGACACTTTCAGGCTGCTCAAAGAATCTCAGAAAGTTAGACATAGCCATGTGGGCTTCTCCAGGAAGATCAGCAGTTGGTTTTTTCTTTTTTTCCCCCCAGTTTCTTGAAACAGGGTTTCTCTGTGTAGCCCTTGCTGTCCTGGAACCGTAGACCAGGCTGGCCACAAACCCCAAAGATCCACCTGGCTTTACCTCCAGATTGCAGGAATTAAAGTCACATTACATTAGCCATGTATCCTTATTGTGGTGGCTTTCAGGTTACATCTCAAAAGAGATTCTAAAAACCCTTGTAATTCCCTTCACACAAGAAGTTATCTGATAAGACAAGTAGGTGAGGTAGCAGCTTCTGAGTTTCTTTGGTGGTATTATAATCTAATAAAGTGAAATCAGGAACTCTGATGGACCGATCCTTTCTCTGTAAATGGAATTTCTGGTGAGATTTCTAGAACATGAAAGGTTTACAGCTGGGAAGGAAGAAAGGCCTTAAGCAGTTGGTAAGTGTGCTGCTGGAATTCTCACTTCATTGTTGGCCAAAAGTGTCAACTTGCTTCCAGGATGAGGAATTCTTTTTCATGTTCCCTAAAGTTTCCCTACCTTTCAATATTGCCATGGAACTGTTGGAAGACCAAAAGCTGGTCTTCTCATGAGGTCAGAGATGACTCACCCTTGATGCAGACCCTTTCGGTACCCTGACTCTCTTTTATTTTGTTTTTTTTTTTTCTTCCCAGAGATGGCTCATGACCAGCCTCTGCTGGTCGTGCAGGAGGCCCTGAAGAAGTGCTTCCCTGTGGTGGAAGAGCAGCAGGACCTGTGGCAGAGCACTCTGCAGGACTGCTCGCCCCTCCTGTCCTCTCTCAGCAACCTGGCTGAGCAGCTGCAAGCAGCACAGAGTCTGCGGTTTGAGGATGTGCCAGCCCTTTGTCCCTTTCCAAACTTACAGGAGCGGTTGAGGCGCAAGCAACTGGAGGCTGGTGACATTGTTCTGGACAAGCTAGCTGAGAGACTGTAAGATGCTCTGTGTCTCCCTTTGTTAATGGAAAGATCTTAATGCTGCATGACATCCCAGCTTCAGTCAGGGTGGACCTACAAAAGTTGACAAAAGCAAGCCAGGAGTAATCATGCAGGGGACTAAGGTTGAGTGTCTGTAAGTTTGAGGCCAGCCTGGACTACATTGTAAGACCATGTCTTAAAAAAAACAAAACAAAACAAAAAAACAAACAAACAAAAAAGCAGGCCAGGTGTTTAATCTCAGCACTAAGGAGGCAGAGACAGGCAGATCTCTGAGTTCAAGGCCAACCTGGTTTACATAGAGAGTTCCCAGACAACCAGGGCTATATAGACAAACCCAGTCCCAAAATAAGTAAGTAAACAAACAAATAAATAAAAATAACCCCAAACCAACTAAATAAATGGAAGAAGTTACAAAAGCAGATAGAAAGAAGAGCAGAGGAAGAATGCAGTCCTCTTCTGTAGACAGCCTTGGTGTGCTGTGGGTCAGTGAGAGCCAGGACTAAGGACTGGATGTGTGGGACCTTGTACACCTCTGGCTTATCCCTGGTCATGCATTTGGAAGCAAGAAAACGGGAAATCAAACTGTCCTGAAGTCAGAGCCAGTGAGAAATAGAGCCGGGACTCTGAAGTGTGCCTGTTACTTAAGCTGGGGCCCTTCACCATCAGTTGGTTCTACACACAGTGGATACATGTAACTAACTAGTCCACGGGACAGTAACACAGTGGATACATGTAACTAACTAGTCCACGGGACAGTAACACAGTGGATACATGTAACTAACTAGTCCACACACAGTGGATACATGTAACTGACTAGTCCACACACAGTGGATACATGTAACTAACTAGTCCACGATAGTAACACAGTGGATACATGTAACTAACTAGTCCACCACAAGACAGTAACACAGTGGATACATGTAACTAACTAGTCCATGGGACAGTAACACAGTGGATACATGTAACTAGTCCACACACAGTGGATACATGTAACTAACTAGTCCACCACAGTAACACAGCGCATACATGTAACTAACTAGTCCACCACAGACAGTAACAATCCAGGCGGTACACAGATACTGTTTTCCTTTGTTTGTTTTAACGTTAGTCACAGTCTATAAGCAGGACTTACAGACTTGAGGGCTTCCGATTGTTTCCTGTTTTTACACCATAAGCCACAGTCAGATATTTAGAGCTAGAGTTCTGGGCTAGGGGATCCCTTGTCTATTGGGAAGTTGCAGCCTTTGTTTCAGTGATGGGTCTCTTAAGGTCAGCATTAGAATAATATGTAGGCACTGCCAAAGGCACTTTATACATATCATCATATTTATTTTTCTAGTGACAATTCATTCACTGATTCACTATGTGTTTGCTGTTCTTGGAAGACACAGTGAGCAATGGAGCCTTTATTCACAGGGGAAATAACTCACTTTCTCAAGCAGTCTGTACACGCTGAGCCCACATTGCTATTCGAGAACCGGCCAAACAAGGACAGTTAAGATGGCTCAGTGGGTAAAGGCACTTGCTGTGTGAGCCCGATGACCTGGGTTCCATCCACAGGACCCATGGAAAGGTGACAGACCAGAGTGGACACCACATACTGAATTAAAAAGGGTGTAGCCCAGTGGTAGAGCACTTCCCTAACATGTGGGTTAGGGTTTGAGTCCCCTCAGAAACAAAACTTCAAAACAGCAGTAGTGGTTTGAGAAGCCTTGCCCCTGTCTTGTTTTGGAGTGCTGCCTAACACCCTGCTTTCCCACAGAGCCGCCCTCCTTGGGGTTCGGAACACCGTCAGCAGCCATGTGGAGCGGGTGTTTCAGGCCTATGAGCAGCATGCCGCTGCGCTTGACTTTGAGACCATCCTCAGGCCCTCGGCTGCGAGCCCCTCCGTGGCTGACATGTTGGAGTGGCTGCAAGACATTGACAGACATTATCGAAACTCATATCCTTCCAGTGCCTCCTGACTCCAGAGCTGCCCCTAGAAGCCATGCAGAGCGGGTTCAGATTTTACGGGTCAGCAGACTGTAGAATTTGCTGCTGTTCTCTAGTGCTCAAACTTAGATTCTTCTTGCGTTAGTCTTTTTCTTTAATAGTCATTCCTTACCATTTATCTGCTAGGCACTACTCTGAGTGCTGGGAGCAGGCGTAAAAATGGGGAGTGTATGGTGTCAGATGTAGTGAATGCCAAATAAGGCAAGGCAGGTGAGGGGAGGTGGATGAAGCAGTGACATCCTGAGACAGTGATGCTCACAGCATTTGAGCAAAGTTTGAAAGGAAAGGAGCCATGTGAGTATTCAGAAGAAGAGTCCAGGCAGAGGGTCCATGGAGTGAGCAGCCTGGGTGGAGCATGGCTGGTACATGCAGGAACTAAGGCCAGTGGGCCGAGGGCAGGTCAGGTGAGGGCCTTGGTTTTTTTTTTTTTTTTTTTTTTTTTTTTTTAGAAGAATCTTGAAGGTTTTGGCTGTTTCTCTGAAATCAAAGTTCTCAGAAAGCTTTAAGCAGAACCATGTGGTCAAGACCCATGCTTCACAGTGCTGGCCAGGTCCTGAAGCACAGTTGACGTGGCGGGAAGCAAGCCTGAGAGCAGAACACTGGCTGCAGTTCTGGCCTTTTCTTGATTTTTGTCTGTGACTGTCATCTGACCCTGGTTTTACTCCCTTTACTGTTGCTCCTAATCCTCTCAGTTTCCTGTGGCTGCCTCCAGCTGGTCACTTAGTGAACTACAAATTCAAGTTTAAAGCTGTACATGGACCAGCAATGCCCACTGTGTTACTGATTTTCGTGTTGTGATCAAGTATCAGACACACGGCAGGACGGACAGATTTGTTTCAGGTCATAACTGAGGGAATATATCCATCATGGAGAAGAGCTCACCTGCATCAGGAAGCAGGGAATCCTGACTGCTGGTGCTCTGTTCACTTTCTATTCATTCTGGGACCCCAGCCCATGGAATGACACTGTCCACATTCAGAGGGGTCTTCCCACTTCAGGTAAATCTTTCTGGAGACACTATCACATACAACCTGTGTCATGATTCCATGGTGATTCTAAATCCAGTCAAGTTGACAGAAGAGATTGTCACCTAATCTGGAAATGTAGGGACGGCCTTCCTCATTTCCTCCATTTTCCGTTATAACTGCAATGCCGTACTAGGTGTGCTGGTGGCGGCTACTAACACTGATGTCACTAAGCACTGCCATAGGCTAGGTGCTCTACTGCTCTGCCTTTGTTGTCACATGGCTGAGATGGACCACATTCAACAGTAGTCCCTTAAGAACACATTGACCTAGTGACACAGACACCTTGATTTAAGTAAGTTCCCCCCTTTTTTTTCCTTTTCCTGAGCAATCCTTAACTTCTGGGCAGGTACCTGAAGAGAAAATACCTTCTCTCCTCTATCCACTGGGGAGATTTGGCCAACATCCAAGCACTGCCCAAGGCCTGGGACCAAATTTCAGAAGATGAGTGCCCAACGCTTGTGTCAGGTACTGGTGTCTGTCAGTCCTGTGCTGCCCTCCTTCCCCTGCGGCTGGCCTCTTTGGAGGTGCTGTCCTTTTGGGCCTTGATAAATCTGATGCCTTGTACCTTGCTTCCTGTTCTAGATATCCTGGTGAGTGTCTCCTTCTTCTTGGAGGAGCCAGGAGGCTGTGCAGTGTCTGGAGATCTGGAGCACCGCAGTTGAGGGCTGCCATTGCTACCCTAGGCTGTTTCTAATGAGGGTCAGCATTGCCACCTGAAATACCAATGCCTATGGTAGAAGCCCCTAGACTTCTCCGTGGTAGGCATGGCCAAGGGACCATGGCCACGGCACCTGTGGCTCTGAGAAGTGGATAGAAGCGGAGGAGACAGGAAAAGCAGCACTGATGAACACTGTCCACCAGGACAGGAAAGGGCAGAAGGCTAAATTGTGTGGCACTATTGCCTGTGTCATCTGAACCACCTTCTCTGGTTGCCCAGGTCCTGGTTCTGTGTGTGTCAGTATCTTCGTCCTTAATGGCTTAAAGATACGAGTGGGTCTGAGAGTCCAGGGCGAGAGCAGTGGGGGGGGTTGTGTGTGTGTTAGGGGGTGTGGCAGAGTCAATCCCCCTGCAAACCCCAAAAAAGGGAGGGACTGAAGGAAAGGGAATGTTTAAAATATTTACCCCTTCACAGATACTCAAGCCAAGTTCCATTTCCAATGTCAGCCACCAGAGGGCGATGGTGCAGCATGAGCGGTTCTGAATGCCCTGAATGCCTTGTTTTTGAGGGAGGTCCCCTGTTGCTGTTAAAAGTGACTGAAGGCGTGGTGGGGAGCTGGATATCCCACCCAGGACTCAGGAGGCAAAAACAGGTGGATCTCTGTGATTTTGAGGTCATCTTGGTCTCCATCGCTCCAGACCAACCAATGCCACATACTGAGACTGTCTCAAAAAAGAAGAGGTAATGGAGAAATAGTGAGACTCCCCAAATGACAGGGCTAAAGGACCTCTCACTGGCCACATTCTTCTGAGTTTGGGGTGACTGGCCAGGGAAAAGGATGCGAGCTGTGATGGTTGGTTTTTATAGTCCGCTTGATACATGCAAAGTCACCTGGGAAGGGAGTCTCAGGGAGGAATGTTCTAGATTTGGTTGGCTTGCAGACATGCTTGCAAGATTTTCTTACCTGAGGTGAGAAGATCCATCCTGAATGTGGATAGCAGCATTTCGTGGGCTGGAGCCTGGGTTAGAGGAGAAAGAGCAGGCTGAGCACTGGGGCACGTACTAACCTTTGATGGAGTGTGCTGTGACCAGCTGCTTCAGGTCCCTGCCTCCGGGACTCTCCATAGCGATAGGCTGTAGCTTCAAATTATGAGCGTTAATAAGCCCTTTATCCCTTCACTTGCATCTGAAAGTATGTTTTATCCTGTTTTAGGGTTCTCCAAAGGAACAGCACTAATGATAGAATGAATGAGTGGAGAGGGGGGTATTGGGGGCCGTGAGAGGGAGGGCAGGCAGGCCCAGAGCAAAAGCTTTCTTCTATATGATGTTATGTGGGCTCCCACAGAGAGGTGTGTCCCAGATTTGAGATGGGTCTTCCCACCTCAAATAATCCAGATTTAGGGTGGATCTTCCCACCCCAAATGATCCAATGAAGAAAATGCCTTATGGGCATGCCCAGTTGCTCGAGTTTTAGTTGATTCCAGATGTCAAGCTGACAGCGAAGATTAGCCATCACATGCAGTAACAGGAAGAACTGAGAAGCAGCCTTGAGTTGGTGCTGAACCTTGCCTTGTGTGCAGCAGCCATTGCCTTGGGGTCCCAGCTTTCCATATGCTTGTGTAAGTCAAGGCTGCGTGCACAGCCCTGGCTGTCCTGGAACTCACTCTGCAAACCAGGTTGATCAAAGATCGACCTCCTGAGATCAAAGGCGTGCGCCACCGCTGCCCCCAGCTGAGGATGGACATTTTAAATAGAAAGTGGCTTTGTTTTCTTACCACATTTTTTGTTTTCAATTAAAGAAAAAAAATAAATACAGAAAAGCATAATGCAAAATCCACTCTAATATTTCGATCTGTATCCCTTTCTTGTTCTTCACAAATTTCAAAACAAAAACACTGATACAAATTCATTCTTTTTAACTTTGTGGATAGTGGGACACCTGTAAGTCAATAAAACTGTACTATATAGACTATATGACATTTGCTAAATATATTACTATTTTATTTTTGCTTTTTATACATGTTTGTATATATGCATACATGCTTGTGTATATGAGTGAGTGTGTGTGTGTGTGTGTGTGTGTGTGTGTGTGTGTGTTGACCAGAGGATGACTAGGTGTTATCCTTAGGAATGCCATCCTCCCACTGTTGCAGCCCGAGTTACCCCACACTTGGGGGCCAAAGTGTCACGGACCGCTCTGTCAGTGTTGGAACCCGCACTGCCAAAAGCCTTGGGGGCTAAATTGTTAGAGCCCATACTGCCTCAAGCTGCTCTAGTCCGTGGGTTAGGGTTCAGCAAGAGACAGAGAGTGAGGACAGACTCGAGGAATGGAGACCGGACAGAGTGTGATTCAATTCCGTTTATTCTTCAGTCTCTCTTCCTAGTCCAAGTCCCAAGTCTTGAGTCCCTAGTCCCTAGTTCCTAGTCCTTAGTGCCTCCAAGTTCCGAGTTTCCAGTTCCAAGTTCTAGTCTCGAGTCTCATCCAAGTACAAGTGTCTAATCCTAGTTGCCTGTCTCCAGTCTCAAGTGCCTACTCCAAGTGCTAGTGTCTAATGTCTAATTCCATGTTCTTCCTCCAAGTGCCAAGTGCCTAAAGTCTAATTCCAGGTGTCAAGTAAGTTCTTCTGTCTGCCTCTCGCCTCTTAGATGTCTCACTTCTAAGTCACGCCTTTAAGTCATGCCCTTAGGTCTTATCTCTAGATCTGATCTCTAAGTCACACCCTTAAGTCACACACCTTTAAGTCTCACACACCCAAGGGAAAATCCTGGGTATCTAAAACAAGATGTTATCAGAGTGTGCTCAGCTGTTGTAGGCTATTGTAATCAAGTCTCTTCTTGTCAGGGTATATGGCTCAAGATGGCTGTAAGGATGATAGCCGCCTTCTATCGGCTCCCCACATCCCACTTTGAGGCAGGGTCTCTTCATTGGCTTTGAGCTTACCAGTTAAACTCGCTTGGCTAGCCAGTGAGCTCCGGAATCCTCCTCCCTCCATCTCCCCAGTTCTGGGATTGCCATATACCTGATCTTCCTCAGCCTCTCAAATGCCAGAGTGAGAGGCGTGTGCCGCCATGCCTACCATTAGTACTGAGCCTTATGCTGAGCCCTGGGTATAGAGATGAAAGAAAGCCACTGGGAGTATTATAGTTCAGGCAGGATTTTTTTCTTTAATGTATATGAGTGTTTTGCCTGCATAAGTCTGTACACCATTTGTGTACCTGGTGCTAACTGAGGCCAGAAGAGGGCATCAGATCCCCGAAACTGGATTTACAGATGGTTGTCAGCTGCCATGCAGGTGCTGGGAAGTGAGTGTGGGCTTTCTATAAGAGCAACTGGTGCTCTCCACCTTTGACGGATCTTTGCAGCCCTAGGTCAGACAGTTTTGAATTCGTGTTTCTAAAACTTAAATGTGCATGTAAATGACCAATATCTTATGAAAATTTAGATTCTTGTTGAAGGGGCTCTAGCCGGCCTGAACTGGTCAACACGGCTCTGGTAGACCTTGCCTTTCTCCACCCCCACCCCCCAACCCCATCCCTCTGCCTTGTTAAAAACCAGTAGGTCACATTCCTAAAGCTAGTCATCAAAGTCTATTCCTTTATTTGGTCACTTCCTCTGACTAAGGCTGACCCCCAGGGTCAAGCTATCAAAGTATTGAAGTTCAGCAATCAAAAGCCCCCCTTTGTTAATCCCAGCACTTGGGAGACAGAGGCAGGCGGATTTCTGAGTTAGAGGCCAGCCTGGTCTACAGAGTGAGTTCAGGCTACACAGAGAAACTCTGTCTCGGAAAAAAAAAAAACCTTTGGCTCACCTAATTAACATAACTAATTAAAATTAAACACCTCATCCTAACCGAGTGTTTCCCCTTTGCCTTTATGAAGTGCCATTTTCCTGTGAGCCACGTCTTTCTTCTCTTTATCCAGAGGCAGTCCTCTGTCCTCCAGAATAAATACCCCTTCCCCCTCTCCCTTATTCCCTGTCCTTCCCTTTCTTCCTTGTCCTCTGTCTCTTGTCTTTGCCTCTTATTCTCTGCCCTGTGTCCCTCTGGGGCAGATAAATCTCCCTTGTGCTGAGAACTTGGTCTTGGAGGTCCTGGGTTGATAGTGACCGTTTACACTCATCTTGTACGTATGGGGTGGACCCAGGAGTCTGTTTCTGATGAGGTCTCAGTTAACGTTAATGCTGGTGGCCTAGGCAATGTAAAGAATCTGATTCTGATTGTGCTTCAGATTTGTATTATAAAGTAACGGAATGGGTATAGTCGATGTCGAAAGCACTGAGGGAGAAAAGAGGCACTGACTGCATGGAGACTACTTGATGGAGTTGTGTACCGGCACCATGCGTAGACCACTTCTCCACCAGATGGAGGTTGCCGTTGTGTCCCGGCACCATGCTTACATTACACCCAGAGCCCGGTACATTAATAAAATTCAGAACAAAACTGTGTAGAGTTCATAGGATGGGATGACAAGACCCCATCTGTGAGGGCAGCTTGGGCCAGATTGTGTAGAATCTTGACTTTGTACTTAACAGTTTGTACTGGGAAAGATGGCTTTCAGTAAAGTGCCTGCTGAACAGGCCTGAATGTTCTTGGCATTCATACGAAAGCCAGGTGCAGTGATGTGGACCGGTGATCTCAGTTCTGGGGGGCAAGACAGACTCTGGAGCTTGCTGGATGGTGAGTGAGCTTCAGGTTCATTGAGAGATCTTGTCTCAAAAAGGAAGGAGTGTGGAACAATAGAACTAGACCCCGGACATCTATTTCTGGCTTCCATGTGCATTTCCGCTCGCGAGCACGCGCGCACACACACACACACACACACACACACACACACACACACGTACGTTCTTATCTATAGCACAAAATATACTCTGTGTGTGTGCATGTGTGTGCATGTGTGTGCATGTGTGTGTAGGTGTAGTTGTGTGCTGTATAACACTTCAGCTGAAAGACTTCATTCTATCTAGGAGGAGGGTCCCATAACACAGTATTGCTAATGACGTCCTAGGCATCTTTGCTGAAATACACCCTGTGGTTTGTTTCATACAGCAGAATCACTGATGTGTGAATCAGTGAGTGTACCTGCATTAATTAGTACAGTCGTGTATATTAAATGTTTGCATAATAAAGCTAAGTCTCCTTGAGACAGGTATTTATGGTGTTTACTATTAGCATTTTTTTATGTATGTGAGTACACTGTCACTGTCTTCAGACACACCAGAAGAGGGCATCAGATTCCATTACGGATGGTTGTGAGCCACCATGTGGTTGCTGGGAATTGAACTCAGGACCTCTGGAAGAGCAGCTGGTGCTCTGAGCCATCTTTCCAGCCCCCACTAATAACTTATTAAAGTAGAATTTTTTTCCACTCTTAGGTTTTCTATTAAAAACACTCCCCTTTCTTTTTTGCAAAGAATAGATTTTAAGTGCCTGGTGCCTGTGGAGGGCAGAGGAGAGGATCGGATCCCCTGAACCAGGGTTACAGACGGTTACAAGCTGCCACGTGGGTACTGGGAACTGAGCTTGGGTCCTCTGCCAGAGCAAGTGCTTTTAACTACTGAGCTCTCTCTCTCTAGTCCCTAAAAGGCTATTTTCTTCATTATTATTTTAGGCTTAAAATCTAAAATAAATGTGATTTATTTGTTGAATAAGGTACAACATCACCTGAAGTGTAAAATTCAGTGAAAAATTCTCTCCCATCTGCCCAGTTCCCCTCATTGCAGACAGCCAATGCTAAGCGCCTCTGGTGTCTCTATGTGGTGGGTATTCTCTGAGGTGGTCCCTGGTGAAGCCACCTCTGACGTTCATGACTCTCTTCACCCTTTCATGTGGGCCGCTTTGTAGTTCCTCTTCTAGTGAATAGAACAGTGAAAGTTACTTCCAGAGATAGGTTATGAAGAGCACTGCTTTTCCAGCAGCTACGAGCATTGGTTGCTTTTCCAGAGGATCCGGGTTCAGTTCCCAGCACCCACATGGTGGCTCACAACCATCTGTAGCTCCAGCTCCTGGGGATCCATTGCCCTCACACAGACATATGCGGCAAAACACCAATGCACATGAAAGAAAAATAAATCGTCTAATAAAAGAACACTGCTTTTATTTTGGATGCTGCCTCGTGCTCTCTCTTGTAGCCCCCTCTTCTTAGGGGAAGTTAGCTGAGATGCTATGAGCCCACCTTGTAGAGAGATGCCTGAGAGATCTGCTGGGCAGCACTGTGTGAGGGAGTTTGGAAACATCCTCCCTGTGGCGATTGAACCTTCAGATGGGTCCACAGTCCTAGATAACGGTCTGATTGTCATACCAGTGGAGCTCCGCTTGGATTCCTGGCTGGCACATGCAAACAGAAAAATTGTTTAAATCACTATGCTTAAGTGTAACTTTCCTCCCATGGCAGCAGATGGCTGAAATAGGAAGTAAATGATGGTTTTGAGGGTTTTCCCCCTTTGTTTAGTGAGTATAGTGACAGATAGTGACAGACAGTTTTATATCTGCTTTTAGCCCCTGTACCTTGGAATTCATTCTGTGTAAATATATATCTTTCTTAAAATTCTCAAAACAGTTACAGAGGCTGGGAGATGGCTCAGCTGGTAAAGTACCCCTGGAGTATGAGGGCCTGAGACTGGATCCCCAGTACACACATAAGAGTTAGGCATGCTGGCACACATCAGTTTTGAGGCTTGGTAAGCGTCAGGGTCAAAGTGAGACCCTGCCTCCAAAAGACAGAGGTGGAGAACAGCAGAGGAAGACACCTGAACTGGCCCTCTGGCCCTCTCAGGCACACGCACAGGCACACATCCAAACATTCATGCATGTAACACAGAATGCCATTACACAGTCTGATAATTGTGTTGCTATGGTTTATTGACCTCACCTCCTACTGATGGACGTTTAGGGTGTTCCCAAGGTCAGCTCTCACTGAACGTCCACATTTACTCAGTGTACTAATTGCTCCCACATACTCCGGGTGGGAAGTAACTGGGAATTAAAGCCACGGCCTGGTCCATGCTAGCAAGTGCGCTGCTCCTGAGCTGCATCCCAGTCCAGAGATTTTCATTCAGCTAGTCATCTGCCTTACGACAGCTGCAAAAATTTGTTAATATTTTTACTGGGGTTATCAAATCTTAAGTAACATAGGAAAAATCACCATGTGAGAGTCCCAGGATAGCTCTTTACTTAGGTGTACTTCTGAATGATGGAGTGTGTTCTTCCCTGTACCCCGGTACCCTTCCCTGCCATGTGAGCCATAGTCTGTTCCAGTAAAAAGAAGGAAGTTGACTTTCCTGTCCATGTTCAGAAATCGGCCTGAAGATTTGGGACTGGGGAGTTGGCAATGTGGGTAAAGTGCTCGCTGTCCAAGCCTGAGGACCTGAGCTTTTTATCCCCAGCTAGGCAGGCACCTTTATAACCCCAGCATTGAGAGATAGAATCAGGAGGATACTGGAGTCCTGCTGGCCTGGCTATCAAGAGTCAATCACTGAACTCCAGATTCAATAAGAGACTCTGTCTCAGAACTTAAAGTGGAGTGGGGCATGGTGTTATATGCCTTTAATCTTTAATCCCAGCATGCCAGAGGAGAGGCATGAGTTTGAAGCCAGTTTGGTCTACATAGAGAGTTCCAGGGCTACACAAAGAAACCCTGTCTCAAACAAACAAAACAAAAACAAAATCTTAGAGCAGAGATGACCTCTGGCTTTCATATGTGCACACATGTGCACACATGCACATACACATATACCTCCTAATATCCCCTAACATACAAAGACTCTTTCACGGCTGGAGATGTGGCTCCACGGCAGAGAGCTTCCTAGCATGTGGGAGACTCATCCCTAACACTGAAAAACAAGGGAGGAAAAAAGTCTGCTCTCACAAAGTAAGTGTTGTCCTAAGCCCAGGTTCTCAGGAGAAGGAGCCCTACCTGCCTGGGGGGAGTCCAGGCTTAGTGATGACTGTTGTGACTGACATCCATCAAGTGAACTGAAGCCAGGTACTTTCCCAGCCAGTCCGAGCACTGGTTCCTTTAGGGTTCCTTTTCCCTGTGAGGAGGGGGATTGGCATGTGTGCACAGGAGCAGCATTGTGTGGGAGGATTACAAAGTGTACTGCGCAGCCTGTCACCTAGCTCTACGGTCAGTCCTCAGCACAACCTCTAAGTAGCTGTGTGGTCTTGTCCAGGGATTTCCCCTGGCTAAGTCTCAGTTGCTAGATTTCCACGGTAGAGAGGACGCTATGTCCTTGTAGGGTTATAAGGTTCATATAAGAAAGAATATGTGACAGATTCAGAGACATCGTCAACAGTTAAGGAACCAGGATATCCTCAAGATTGATTAGCCCTCTCTGGCCTTGAACTCCCTGAGATCCACCTACCTCTGCCTCCCAAGAGCTAAGATTAAAGGTGTGCACCACTACACCCTGTTTAGTACCGCTCTTTAGTATCGTGAGTATCACCCAGTCATTTGATTTTGAGACAAGGTTTCCCTCTTATAGCCCAGTCTGGCTTTAACTTCTTCGCAGCCGCCTTGCTGGGATTTCAGATTGCACTACCAAGCCGGGTTTATTCAACATCTTTAAATATCTTTCAAGCTAGTGCAAGCATTGATACAAGTATGCTTTTCTGCATTGGCTAGATGAAGAGACTGAACCGTGGAGACAGCAAGTTTCCTAAGCCCCCACTGATGGCCAAGGACACGGCAGCATTTACACAGGATCTTGGCTCTGGTGAAAGGGTCTTTCCTAATGGCCACTGTCCCTTTTCTGTCACAGAAAGTGAGAGTCTACCTAATGCCTATTCTCTGAGTTCCCTGTCCTGTGCAGAGCCAACAGAATGGACCTGGCAGCAGCACATGGACTGTCCTGGCCCCTCTCAGGGCAGCTCAAACCTTGCCAGTTGCCATCCCTTCTGATCCCATAGCCAAGAGGGTTGGAGAGGTTCCCAAGGCTGCCTGCCAGAGTGTTATACTTTGCCCCTTATGCCAGAGCTTGGGAGGAGAATGCCAGTTCTTCTTAAAGAATTACAGGGTGACCCTTCCAGGCCCTCCACCCCCTCCATCATTCCTGGAAGGTCCCTTCTGAGCTTCTGCAAAGGGCAGAGGAAAGTAGCTTCCCTGAGCCTGGTGCTGGTGGAGCAAACTAGAGCCCCCAAACCAGAGGCTTTGGATCCACATGGTGGAGACCCGGGCTTGCTCTGTGTATCCGTAACAAGTAACCCTCATTCTGTTGCAAAGCCATTATCCTGTCTGGCCTGGAGCTCAACATGTAGACCAGGCTGATCTCAAACTCACAGAAATCCGCCTGCCTCTGCCTTCCAAGCGCTGGGATTAAAGGTGTGTGCTACCGTGGCCTGGTCTTTTTCTTTCTGATTCATAGGAAAAGCAGTGGTGTAGACAGGGATGGCAGAGCAGATCAGAGCAGAGCCAAGGATGAACCAGCTTGCTTTCTTTCTTTCTTCTTTTTTTTTTTTTTTTTTTTTTTTTTTTTTTTTTTTTTTTTTTTTTTTGTTTTTTTTTTTTTTTTTTTTTTTTTTTTTTTTTTTTTTTTTTTTTTTTGGTTTTTCGAGACAGGGTTTCTCTGTGTAGCCCTGGCTGTCCAGGCTGGCCTCAAACTCAGAAATCCGCCTGCCACTGCCTCCCAAGTGCTGGGACTAAAGGCGTGCGCCACCACCGCCCGGCCTGAACCAGCTTTCAAACATCCACACTGCACTTCTCTTCATGAAGCTTCCAGCCCCCAGCTAGTCTCCAATTCCAACACAGCCCCTCCATGCATGCTGTCAGGAGCGGGACAGTAATAAATAACAGCTCAGCCATATCCCATGCGCCCGCTCTCAGACCTCTTGATGGTCCCAGCCCCTCGTGGATCGCCACAGTACCAAGGTAAATAAGAGAAGTCAGTGCAAGTCCTGTGTGAGCAGGTCCTGTTATGAAGAATGTGCGGGAGTACAGAGGGTAGAGATAGTGGCTGATTCTTTCTGTAGGAGGCGAGTACCGGAATGCAGGGCTCGATCCTTAGTGAGCCTGTTACCCTCTGGTCTCTGGTGGGATGAGTCATGGGGCCAGGGGCAGTGTGGTCCATCTACCACGCTGTGAGCAGTGACCCTCTACGGTCCAGCTCTCCTGATTCAAATGTGTGGAGTGGTTCTTCATTTTCAGAGAGCCCAGACTAATAAATCCACTACTCAATTGCAATCTCCACTGCGCGTTTATAGGCAGCAGCTGACTTTTATCAGCTAGTTCGTTCTTTCATATAAGCAGAGTTTTATGAGGGTCTCCTGAGCTGGCTCGCAACGTGATGAAATGTCTTCAAAACTCAGCCATAAATCCCCGGCACCTGCCAAGCCGGGGATGCAGCTCCCCGGGCACGTTTCGTCCAGCTGGAGGCTCTGTGCTCTTGCCCAGTTTGCATTTTTTGCGCTTGTCTCTTTAAACTCGGATTTGTTTTTCAGCTCTCCGCAGCCTCTTTAAAAGCAACTGAAAATGAGGGACAGGAAAAAGAAGAAGCTAGAAAGTTACATCTGTGCTAAAAATTTCCTCTGGCTCCTGTCACTCCGAGAGCTGGTTTGGATCTCTCTTCTGAAAAAGAGACATCAGGCTTCCTAGCCGCACGAAGCCAGGGCGGGGTTGACAGAGCCCATCGTGATGACTCGGCCACTTTTCTGGGCCATCATCCTCTGTGCTTGCCAGAGGCCCCTACCCTTGCCTGTCAGTTCTGTGAAAGAAGGGAACAACTCCAGAGGCCTCTTCTCCAGATGGCCTCCAAGTGTGACATCCTTTCCCAGCAGTCCGAGTTCCCTCGGTGCAGAGATGAAATTCACATGCCCCTTTCCAAACCAGATAAGATGTAGACTCTCAGGGGAAGACAGTCATCCATGCAGGTGACCAGTGCCTTTGTAGGGCATACCTCCCTCTAGAAAAGGTAGACTGGGCCTTCAACCTGCACCTCTGAGGTACTGGCCTTCCTGTTTGTGAGTTCTAGCCCTTGTGGTTAAGAGTCTTAGACCAGAGGTTCCTAGCTCTCTCTCTCTCAAAGGCCCCTGTTACTCACTTCTCTGGTCACAGGGATCTCTATGCCCAGGCAGGCCCCATAAACTCCACAGGTGCCTGCCAGTCCCAACTCACTAATCCATCATCAGTGTCTCCTTCTTAGAACCTTCTGGAAAAGTCAGCACACTTGACTTGGAGGAAGCTGGGGTCTCTGCTACCGAAAACATCCCCTTATCTCCTACTTTACAACACTGTTTCCTGCTTTGGGAGGGTAACCACCTTCTTTGTCCAAGTCCAGTTCAGGTACCACCTGTGCCGTGATGACCTTTCTTACTCTGCTGGTCAGAGCAACTCTCTTTCCTCAGCCCATCACTTCTAGTTTTATAACCCTTTACTCTTCTATCACTCATCCTCACTTCCTTTCTAGCTAAGGGAAGGGTTCCATCCATCATGGAATCGAACCAGTGTTAGGATGGTACAGACAGCCTTGTGTGGCCTGGTACGGGGAGGCCCTGCTCTGCTTGGTAGGAATGATGGTAGGCTTTGACAAAGCTGGCTAGCTATTGTAGCCTCCAGGAATGCAATAATGTCCTGTGATGGTTGTGGTCTTTGATATTGTCCTTGCTCTTCCACCCATGACTGTGGCCTTGGGCTTTGCCTCTCTTACCTGTAAAACCAGGATGGCAATACCTGACTCATAAGGTTGCAAATCAAATGAGCTAATGTATTCAAAGCAGCGGCATGCAGCCCAGTTAGACATGTCATCAGTCTCCAGAAGAGGACTGGGGACTGAGACCCACTCCTTCCTATCAGGAACCTGCTGGGCTTTGGATGTAGTCCCTAGCTACCTGTGAGTTAAAGGCTGCATGGATGACAGACGTGAAATAGATGGCCAGAGAGGTTAACCCCATTCATCTCAATAGCCAAGAGCCTCTGGGCAGCCTGTGCAGAGCATCTTCCCTACTGCAAGCCCACGCACACTGGCAGACCCAGATCCACCCAGCATTGCCACACTGGTGGAAGTGGTGGCTGCTGTCCCAACCCCAGCACTGTGACGACAGCCCTGACTGGACTCATGTACCACATCAAGGACCAGCTCCACCTTCCTCTCAGTACCCCTCCCTCCTCAGGCTTCCCGATTCCCTTCTTCCTGGAGAAGTGGGATAGAACCTCTCTTGAGGCTAGCTAGGCCATAGCTCTCTGTGGCTACTGCTGTGTGGTAAAGAAAGTCCTGGAATCCTGACCCAGCTCTGCCAGTCAGCCTTGTGGGAGCTTGAGCTTGGCCTTTCCAGACCTAGATTTTCCACTGAAAGACAAGCAAAACCAAAGGGACTGGCTGGTAGGCAAAGGTGTTACCATTAAGGTCTGCTGTGAAAGAGGAAATGACCCAACTCACAGAACTTGAAATCCTGATGGAACCTCAGTGGTTTTCTTCTGAGGAGTGGCAGGGCATGCTGGGAGTAAGATCTGAGAATCCCGAAGAAGACATCTGCCATCTTCATGTCTTTATGTCTAAATCAGCAGCGTTGTGAGCTCTGTGATTTTTCTCCCATCTTATAGACGAGGGTGCTGATGGAGACGGTGAGCCAGCTTCAGTTGCTTCCCCATGCAATGGGGACACTGCTCCATAAACCACTGGGATGAGGTAAGTGTCCAGCCCTTTCTCTTTCTCAGAGCCAACAGCCTCTGTTAGGTGGTACCCAGCCCCAGAAGCAGCTCTGAGCTGGACAGTGGCTTACTCTGGTCTCCTCAGCTCCCAACCTGGCCTGAAGATCCTGGAAACAGGCAAGATCTCCAGGGAACAGTTCATTTAGGAAGCACAGCCCAAGCAAGGTCAGAGGTGTGTCATTTTCTGGCTACACATTAGAGGCGAGGCTGGTGGTGTGAGCTGCCTCCCTCTGCCCAGGGCAACCTGGGGATAGCCTACTGAGATCAGTAATTCTCCAGTAGTCGCCAAGGCACCTGTACTGAGCATCATAAGACAGAGAAGTGTCCCAGGGCAGCAAGCCTGCCGATGAGCCTATGATGGTAACCATCACCACCCACGCAAGCTGCCAGCCCTGATCTCTGAGCTGTGCCTGGCACTCAAGACGGTTGTTCCCACCCAGAACAGCACGACAGCTTCCTGTGTACAGCTGCCTTCCAGCTTGCTGTCTTGTCCAGAAGAAGGCAGGCCAAACTTGGCAAAGTCACCATCTGTATCCTGTGGAACTCTGGCCCAGTGTGACATAAACAGTCTCTCCATCAGTAAGAATGGAACAACCCTGACCAGGGGTTTGGGTTCTCGGCTGCACACTGGACTCATTTGGGAGACTTTATAAAATTGACACCGTGTAGACTCAAGTTCACCTTAAAGACTGTGGTGGAGGAGACAGGAATTTAACCCTGTCCTCATGTGCCTTGAAAATGCAGCAATGGTGGAGAAGAGCTGCCTTAGTGGAAAACACCCAGTAACCATTCTTTCCAAGCATCTGCTGCATCAATCACGGAATACATACCGAAGTCTGAGTCTGAGTTCTTGCCTTAGGGAGCTTGTGATGCAGTGAGAGAAATAAGATCAATTTAAAAAAGAAGAAGAAGAAGAAGAAGAAGAAGAAGAAGAAGAAGAAGAAGAAGAAGAAGAAAAAGAAGAAGAAGAAAAAGAAAAAGAAGAAGAAGAACTAATTGTCCCAGAGCATAGTAAGTGAGATACAAGACATGGAAGGAGCTGGATATGTTGGCACACGCCTAGAATTCCAACACTTGAGAACTGAAGGCAGAGGATCAGGAATTTAAGATCATTGTCCCTTACATCGCAAGTTAGAGGCCAGCCTGGGCTGCAAAAATGCCTATCTAGAAAGAAGTGACAGAGACGGGGA
>JANHMN010000004.1:27279255-27291134 GCA_030674055.1 Rhabdomys pumilio | reverse complement strand
GAGAGAACATAGAAGTAGTAATGGGGTAGGGGTAGAACGATGAACGATTTGGAGGGGGACATAAGAAAGAGCAAGAAGCCTTCTGAGAGCTGCCATTTTTACTGTGACCTGTGTGCACAGGATGTGTGCAGCTGTCTGGAACAGAGGTATCCAAGTATCGCCTGGGCTCAAGATGCCGTCCGGGGACCTGCGAGGGGAAACTTCTGGTAATGCTGAGGCCACGCTTGCCTTTTCCACTCTCATTGTCTCATGAGCGCACAAGAGTTTTCCGATGTCTTGTGGTATGTGATGACATCATTGTGGGATATGCCCTTGTGTATTTTACAAAACTTTGGTAAACAGTAATGGAGATTTCCACAGGAACACACACAAACACTCTGGAGCAATCAGCTTTTCAGAGAATAATGGAGTCAAGGTTGAGAAGAGCTGCTCTGAGAGGGTCCTTCTAGAAGGTTCTCCTGTCAGCTTGATGAGTTCATTGGAGTGGGAAGGAGCAGGTCCAGAGGGGAGAAGGGAGCATGGAGGTGATGGGTCAGAGAAGCAGAGGGCAAGCATAGAGGCACGTGGAGGCAGGGTCACATCCAGCCCAGGGATAGCTTGTGTTCTAGTGAGGAGAGCTAAAATAAGCAAGAGGCAGGTGTTGGGGGAGCTAATTTCAGAGTGTAATACGTTTGATAAGAACACACAAGTAGGAGCTGGAAAGATGGCTGAGCGGTTAAGAGAATTTGATGCTCTTGCAGAGGACCAAAGTTCAGTTCCCAGCACCCACATGGTGGCTCACAACATCCGTAAGTGCAGTTCCAGAGCATCTGACACCCTCTTCTGACCTCCGTGGGCACCAGGCACAAAGGTGCCTGTGCACAGCCATACAGGCAAAACACTCGTGCACACAAAGTAAACGTTCAAAAAAAGAACACAGAAGTGGGCTAGACAGATGGCGTTCCATGCGGAAGTGATGGCCACACCAGCCTGAGTTTAGTTCCTTGGAACCCACAAAAACCAGGATGCAAGTAGATCTCATCTGTAACCCCAGTGTATCTATTGGAGATAGAGACAAAAAAAATGCCTAGAAACTTGTGAGCCAACTAGCCAGGAGTAGGAAACATGGCAGAAACAAGAAAGAACTTGCTTCAGCGAGGTGGAAGACAAGAACTAATTCCAACGAGCATACACACATTAAAACAACAAAAAATTTAAAAACCCCAAATGAAAAACAGAGTAGCTGGTTATGCTTGGCACACTTCTTTAATCATAGCACTAGAGAGGCTAAGGCAGGAGGATCCAGAGTTTAGCCTGGACTATATAGGAAGACTAGCTCAAACAATAACAAAAGGGTACTAGAGTGGTCATGGGATAAAATCACTTAGGGAGGAGATAAAAGGGAAGAAGAGACTGAGCTCATAGCTCGACATCCTATAGACAAACTAGGATGAGGACAGTAGAGAATCCATGAAGCTGACCCGGTGATGCAGTCGATGCAGGGTGGCTCTGGATCAATGGTCAAGGTCAGAGACCCAGAAGATAATGAACTTTAGGGTACGTAGGAGGGGTGTAGTATGAGTCATGACCATGTCCCAGGTGGAGGACATCCAGCTGGCTGCCGAGTACGTGGGTCTGGAGCTCACAAGAGGAGTCAGGCTAGAGTGAGCAAACTTGGAGAGAGATTGTGCAGATAGAAAAGCCAGCCGTGGAGCTTGATGGGAGTGCTTGACCTTTCTTCTGTGGTCCAAAGTCAGAAAGAGGATCCTGGGGAAGCAGAAGGCAGTGGGGATCCAGGGAAGGAGAGGCTTTCAGGACGGGGTGAGGGCCTGGATTGGAGGGGGGCTGAGAGGGAACGGAGACAAAGTGAGGGTGATAGTGCAGAGAGCCGTTGTGACACGGGATCAGATGTAGCTTGTGGTTCAGGATGAAGAAGTCAGGAACATTCTGGAAGCAGAGGCACCGGAGAGGTCTCATGAGAAACGATGGTTGGCGGCACAGACACACAGAGCACAGGCGGCAAGTCTGGCTCAGCAAGAGGGGAATGCAGGACGGACACAGCTACAGCGAGTGCAGGGGACAGCAGGTTAGAGGCAAAGCCATTTGCCCAGAGAGACCAGAATGGCATGGAGGCATGAATGCCAACAAGAGACAGAAAGATCAGCAGGGCCACAGGGGAGCCATCAGGAAGCCTGAGCTTGGGGCTCTTCTATCCTCTCTCCATAATGAATTCAGAAAACACCAGAATACACCAGTTTCAACAGTGTTTCCCCTCAAGAGCCCTCCTTCCCAACCGCTCCCTCCCACACCCCCTCCCCGTGTTCTTGTCTGTCTTCTTCACAGTGGGTGGATAAAGAAGGAAAAGTGGGAGGAATTGAACATCCCACCTTCATGTGGGGAAGCAGGCGCTGAGAAAGGACTCCCTGGAAATTTTTTAAGGCAACCAGAACCAAGCTGAGACTGACCACCAGATGGTCATCCTTATGTAGGCTGTCTCCTTCTTCACCCACACTGGCTGCCTCTGTCACAGTGGTCCACCCAGGCTCATTGTCTCTGATGCTGCCTGCTCTTCTGCAATGGCATCCCACAAGCACACTAGTCTCCTAGAGGACAGTACTTCCAAACCTCCCCAGTGTGTCCTTTTATTCCACACTTGCTATCTGGCAGCTGCTGGCCTCTGGCTCCAGTCTCTATCTTCCTAGCTTACTCTTGGCCAAGAAGATGGCTCGACTCCAAAAGTTCAACAGCGTTCTTATCTCTTCAGTCTCCCTATGGTCCCAGGGCCTGCAAAAAGTCCTTGGCATGGTATTTCAGGCCCCTCCTGGGCCCACCACTTTCCCTTCAGCTCCTAACACGTCTCAGGTCCTCTCTAAACAGGCACAGAATTCTCTCCACTGTCCCTACACCTTTGTCTCAGGGGACATCTGCTAGGATGTCGAGAGGCTGGCTGGTGCATGTGTGATGCATCTGTATATGTGTTGGAGGGGTATACGTCTGTATGTGGGTGTGAACATACATGTGAGAGCAAGAGGTCAACTTAGGGTTCCGTTTCTTGGGATGCCATCCACCCTGTTTTTTTGAGGCAGGATTACCCACTGGTCTGGAGCCCACCAAATGAGTTGGACTGGCTGGCCCCAAGCCCCCAAGATCTGCCTGTCTTTGTTTCTCCCATGCTAAATGTCTGCTATCATGCCCAGAGCCTATCATGTGTATACTGGGAGTCAAACAGGTCCTCATGCTTGCAAGGCAAGCACCGTCAGACTGAGACACTCTCTTGGTCCTCTGGTCCCCTTTCATGGGGCAGCTTCTTCATTGCCGTCTCCAGGAAGTCTTTCTTGACCACTTAAGACAAATGATTGTCTTTTTCTATCTCCCCTTCCACCGTGTACTCCAGGGTAACAACCTGTGGTGGCTGGCCACCTGTGTGTCCTTCCTCTTTCCCTTCAGGACAGGATCTGTGTATCTATATGTCCATAGAAAAGATCTTTGTATCTCTGCCGGAAACAGTTTGAAGCCCTTTAGATACTAGATCGGATTGCTTGATTGATTAATTAATGAGTAATTAGTGAATAAATGATCAAATCTGCCTATCGACCCATCCATCCATTTAGCATCTGTTCCTCCATCACCATCCACAAGGGTCCCCTTTTAAAAATTTTTTTTTAATTTTATCTTATGTGTTTTGCCCGCCTTATACATGTACGTACCACTTCCATGCCCGGTGCTTACAGAGGCCAGAAGAGACTGTCCAACCCTCTGGAACTGCAGTTACTGCCATGTGGTTGCTGGGAATTGAACCCACGTCCTCTGGAAGAGCAGCCAGTGCTCTTAACCATTGAGCCATCTCTCCAGCTTGGTCCCTTATTTGCAGTGTGTAATCCATGGCTTTAGCTGTCTACTTTAAAGAGCATACTGCCTTGTTTTACACAGCTTACAATGTCCCCAGTAAGGAAGATTCTACTGCACTCCTGGAGGACTTGGCCCCCATGCGGCGTGTGCCCAGAGGATCACTGAGAGCTTGCTTCCTGGGCACCCCTGCAGAGAAGCCCTCCTGAGGCCACACAGCAGAACACCTGCAGACTGACTCACCAGTTGATTCTATGGACAAGCCAGGCCTATCACCCTTAGGCCCACGCTGGCATAAGTCTATGTTGCTTGGAGGTTTATGTGGATTGCTATGTGCAATGAAGCCTTCTCTAAGAGGCCCCTGGCTCCCCAGTCTTCGTGACAGCCCCTGCAAGTCACAGTGGTGATGCCTAGTCACATCTGCAGGTAATTTCTTGCTCCATCTGCACTGGAGTGGATCTTATTCAGATCAGAGCAACATCTTTTGTCCTTGTGCCATCTCTTGGGCGGGAGGGGCCCCTGTGTCCCCTGCAAAGCATGTAGCTCTAGCTCTTCACTGGAACCTTCTGTCTTCTAGCGAGCTCTGATGGCATTTGGAGTAGCCATGAGGTCAGCGGGCATGCTCACTAGGAAGGCCTGGCCTCCAGCAGCTGGGTGCGTGCGCAAAAAGTTCTGGGCTGTGCTGCCTGACATTTGAAGTCATTTACAGGGAATAAGTTCCATGCTTGCACCCTGCTCAGCCTTTCATAACAGCGGCCAAACTGTCCGCCCTGGACAGGACATAAATTCTGCTGCCTAGTTGCTGGGCCAGCTCTCCTCCTGGAACTGTTTCCTTCCCAAAGCTTGCCCAGGGGTGAGGGTGGGGGGTAGGGGTGGGGGTGGGGGTGGGGGTGGGGGTGGGGGTGTAGTGGTGGGGGTGGGGGTGGGGGTGTAGGGGTGGGGAATAGTTCAGGAAATGTTTCAGGAAACTGTTGCAGTATGGGAGAGAATGCACAATATTAGTATTAACAGATAAAGTGCCAGGGGCCAGCTTCTAGGCCAGGCAAGTGCCTTTGCTCTGGATGGTAGATCTCACTTTTGAGAGATGTATGGTTCCTGCTTCTGCTTCTGTTGATTGTATGGAAGGAAGACCCCAAATGTGCTTGACACCCCACAGAGGGCCCCCACAGGTACACAGAAGGAGCCCCTTTCCACTACCTACAGAGAAGCTGTGCACCCTTGGGCAAGGGACGCAGCCTCTCTGGACTCCAGTTTCTATTTCTGCGAATGAGATCAGGGCTGCACCCATCTCACGTGACCACTGGGGACACTAAGTGAAGTATCACATGTTGCAGGAGCACAGGCCTCCGTGCGGTGGAGCTAACACTTGTTAGCAAAAGGCGTCCTCCTTTTCTCTGCAACAAAATGCAGAGGTCCTACTATGTGCTGGGTAGTAGGCTAAAAATATAATGCAGTTAGGGATACCTATTAGGATCATGGTTATTCATGTGACCCACTGACTTAATTTTTCTCTTCATTGGCCCATCATTGTATGTGTGTGTGTGCTGCTCGGAATTGAAATGCAGGCCTTTGGCATGCTAGGCAATTGCTCTACCACAAAGCTGTAAACATAGTCAATTAAAAAAAAACTTAAAAATTGAGACAAGGTCTAAGTTTTGCAGGCTGCCCTTGAACTTACCATCCTCCTGCTGTAGCCCTGGCAGTGGCTGGGATGAAAGGCATGTGCTACCAGGCCTACCTGGCCTGCCTGGCCTGCCCTTTTTGTTTTAAGAATTTGCCAATGTCTAGGCATGGTGGTGCATGCCTTTAAATCCTAGCACTTGGAAGGCAGAGGCAGATGGAGCCCCATAAATTAGTTGAGTTAGTTCTAAGGCCATTCTGGCCTACATAGCAAGTTTTAGGGAGACCCTGTCTCAAAAAAACAAAACAAAACAAAACAAAAAAACCAACCAACCAACAAACCAAACAAACAAACAAAAACCACACCAATGGAGGCTTGTTGCTACTGCCTAGCTGAGCTTATGGAGGTATCTAACAGGACACAAATCCTGTGATGACTTCTGACTAGAACCTTTGAGTTCAGATCTCCTCCTGGTCACTATCTCCTTGCTTTTTCCAAGGTCAGCTGATAGAACTCTTCCTTCAGGACGTCTCTTTTTCCAGGAAGTCTTCCAGAACTCTCCTCTACTCTGGCTCAGGTGGCCTGATGGGATTCTTCTTCCAGCCATGAGGTTTGGGCTTCCTTTTTTATGACTGAAAACGGACAGGTACTGGGAGTAGATGTCTCCCTGCCCTCCACAGAACCTACAGGACACTGGGCACAAAGTAGATGCCCTGTAAATATGTCTCAAACACAGACTTTGGGCCTGTGGCCAGGCTCTTACTGGGGAGTCCCTAACTCCTTGGATCTTACCTCCACGGGGAAGAACTTTCTGACCAATGGCTCAGACAATGGAAGAAGAGGGGTGTGTGTGTGTGTGTGTGTGTGTGTGTGTGTGTGTGTGTGTGTATTGGGAGATAGCTGGCTCTCACCGCGTGAGGGATCAGAACAGGGGAGCACAGATGGCGAAGTGGAAACGGAACCAATGAATGTCAGGCTTATGTTCCTCAGGAAATGGAATGTCATTGTGGTGAGCCCGATTTGGCAAGGCAGATGTGCATCTGAGCCGAATCATAGAGTTCTCCAGCCACAGGCAGCCAGGCCTCCTGAGCATGGCAGCTGCCAGGTGCAGGTGCAAGCCATGCAGAATCCTGGGATAGCTGCTGGGCATAGTGGAAGCAGTCAGGGTGGGGTCATCAAATTGTCACTTTCCTGGGATTGAGAGGAGACACTCTGGTCAGCTTGATTGATGTGATCCTGGAATATGGGCCAGGACTGACCCCTGGGCAGGGCAGGAAGCAGGACTGTCAGGACACAGTCAAAGGCAGACCTACTGTAGATGAGTTACTGTCATCCCCACTCCTCCACCCCAATCTAGTTAGTACCACTTACCTCTTCCATGTAAATCTCATACTGGTCCCAAAAAGATAAAACACTTCCTGAATGAGTAGAGGCTACCAGTCCAACCCTTCTCATATCCTGACCCATGAGAGAGCCACTCTGGCATCTCCAGTTGCTCTGGCAGGTGGCAGGTGACAGAAGACTGAGTCCAATTCCAGCTTCATCTGAGAGTGGAAAGTCCCTTTTGAATCCTGAGTTATGTATGTCGCCTCCATAGAGGAAGGGGGATTTCTGCCTCCACCTCCCAAGTGCTGGAATTAGAAGCATGTGCATCATGCTGTTTAGGTGAGGCTGGAGAATCAACCCTACTGCCTCCTGCTAGGCAGGCGCTCTGCTGACGGAGCTGCATCCCCAGCCCTCACCATGGAGTGTCATCATTATTTATTTATTACTTATTTTATGCCTTGTATTTTGGGGAGAAGTCTGAGGTGGAAGGTCAACAAAAAAAGGCAAAGCTGCTCTGGATGGAAGGAGGGATCTGGGACTCCACCTCCTCTGCCTCCCATGCCTTTGAGCAACCCGTATACACACACACACACACACACACACACACACACACACACACACGCACACGCGCACACACGCACACGCACACGCACATGCACACACGCACGCACACACACATACACCCGCGCGCGCGCGCACACACACACACATACACACACGTGCACACATACATGCACACACACACATACACACACGCACATGCGTACATGCATACATACACACACTCACACACATGCACGTGCACACACATACACATGTGCGCACACACACACATGCACACACACGTGCACACACACGTGCGCATACACGTGCGCACACACATGCACACACGCACACACACATACGCAGAGACTGGAAGCCAGTTGCATGACCTCTAAGAGACTTCTTGCCCTTGATCAACAAGGGTTCCCAAGTGGCCTTAAACTGGGAGATCCAAGAGCATTGCTGTTACCTGGATGGAGCACTGGAGACATACATGTTCGGTAGCAGAGATCCCAATGGGCAGCCCCAGGACACCTTGCTTAGGTACAAGTCACGTCTTCACATGGAACAAGCTCCGTAGGAAGGTGTGCTTCGACGCACGTTGTTTAGGAAGGAGGTAGTCTGCGGGGAACCGACACCTTGGGCTCAGAGAGCTACAGGCAAGTGTGGAAGGATGCTCCCAGGAGGAAACCCCTTACTTGAGGTGACTCAAATCTCAAATCAACTCCAGCCTTGCTTTCTCCATGGGGGAGCAAAAGTGTGTGTGAGGGGGGTACCAGGCCAGCCAGGCCTCCAGCCTCTGCTCCGGAAACCCCCTCATTCCTCAGTGGTGCTTAATCCCTGTTAACAGCAAGCTGACCTCCCGCCTCCCCCAGATCCTCACAGGCCGCCTTTGAAAAATAAATAAATACGTTCTCCATTATCCCATTAGCAGCTTCACAGGTTTTTTTCTCTGCTATTAGAGCGCCCCTCCAATGCAAGTGGAAACACGTGTCTGAGGACCTTCCTCCTGCTGCCTGCACAGGGCCAGGCTGCACTCAAGGTAAGAGTAGCCGACCCATCTGCAGCTGTCCACTGGTGGGAGGTGGGCTCAGAACCACCTCAGGTCTCAACATTTGCCAACTGTAGCAGGATCCAGGGGGCTCCGCATGCTGTGCAAGAAGCCAGGAAGCGTGGCTTCTTTATCCTGGCCCTGTCTGGCTGTGTCCTCAGCTAAAGTTCTTTGCCCGTTCTGAGGCTCAGATGCTTTTATAATAAAAATAAAAATAAATACAAAAGGACTTTACAATTCTTTTCTTGAAGGATTTGGAGGATTGAAATAATCTATGGGAACAAGAAAGGGTCTTAAATGCACAAAGTATTTTGCCAGTGGGGTGAGGAGGTTGGGGGGGGGGAAACCTCACTTTGCTGGTCTTTGTATCCATCTTTCCTGAAATATAGAAAAGCATGGAGCTAGGCCCTCCCCCACGGTGCTGTTCGACAGCCAGAAGTGCTGCCTCCTCTCTAGTTACAGTGCCTTCCTCTCTGCATTATCACTGTTGTCTGACAAGGATCTAGATGCCAGCCCAGGGGCTTCTCTAGGTGATGAGTTGTCTGGCCTCAGAGTATGCTGATGCCCAGTGCAGGTCCTGGCATCCAGCAGAATCCAGTAAGGGAGCTGGGAAGGTGTTTGTCTCTCTGTCCCATCATTTGGTCCCCTATTTCTTCTTCTGCCTGTAGCCCTAGACAAAGAGGACCCAAGAAAGGGTGGGTCCAGTTGTGTAGAGTGGGGGGCATTTCCAACTGCCCAGTGGGTAGCAGTGACTTGGATGGGCAAGTAGGGAGGCCTCTCTTGTTACTCTGAGTAGAGCCTGGGTAGTGCTAGGTTCAATCAGCCTGCCTGTGAAGTCACCCTTTGAGGTCACTCTCTGTTTTCCCATTTCTTTTGAAAGAGGGATAAATCCTATCTCAGGCCATCACTGAAAGCCTTGGTCCCTTGGTCCCGTTTTTCTTCCTGTCCTCTCCCTAAGACTTGCCTTCATTATTCTTATCTGTGAGCTTCTCCTGAGTCATGGGATCGGTGACACTCTATCCAACACCACTAAACTCTACTGTCTTACAGACTGGCTGTGCTATCCCAGACAAGTGGCCTAACTTCTTTACCTCTAGGCTTTGTGTCTTTAAAAGTGTTGCTCTGAGGCCTTAGCAGGCAATAGATTGACACAGAATCTGGCACTTTGTAAACAAACAATATCGTGTTACAATTACTCTCTCAATCCCTGAAACTCAGCACCAAGGGCCTAAGAGCATGTATGGGCATGCTTTATCCTGGGACACAGCTCCCCAGTCTTTCCTTCTGTTCCTCAATGGGTGAGAAAACTGTGGGTTCTGCCAGAGTAGAGTTTCCAGACAGCTTAGAGTAATGGATGAATGTACCCAGGCAGTCTTGGGGCCCACAGCCTTGCTGGGCAGACCAGAGCCGAGAGCACATTCCTGGGTTGGGAGCTGGTCTTAACTCCCTGTGCAGTAGGTAGACTTGGCTTCAGGTTCATCTGAGGAGTTGGAGGCATTTTCCCAGCCTGTTGCTTCTGCGTCAGGTTCATGTCAGCTGAGGAGCAGCTGGACCTCCTTGCTGTGACGCTAGAAGAGCCCTCGTTTCTCACCTGTCATTAGTGGCTCCCCTCTTCTTCGCTCCCACAAAAGTCACACGAGAGGGTGGGGATGAACCAGGATAGTCTTCAGCTCTTCCTCGCCTTGCTCTTTGAGTGAGCCATCTTTGGAGACTGAGACTGGAGACTCTCTACAGATGCTATGCAGCCAGTTTGTGCTGGTATATGCCCTTAATTCCCGTTAATCCCAGCGCTCAGGAAGCAGAAGCAGGCAGAGTTCGAGGCCAGCCTGGTCTACAGAGCAAGTTCCAGGTTAGCCAGGGAGACAAAGAGAGACACTGTCAAAAAAAAAAAAAAAAAAAAAAAAAAAAAACAGAGAGAGAGAGAGAGAGAGAGAGAGAGAGAGGCGCTATGCAACCTGCTCTCCATCTTGCCAATGCCTTTATCTCAAGGGCCAGTGTCAGAAATGCTCAGACTCTTGTGTATAATCTGGAGTTTTCTCTGATGGGGACCAATAGAGCACCTCAGCAGCAGGTGCTTTGAGGGTCAGGATGGGGGTGGTCGGAGGCCTAGCCTCCTCCACGGATGGCCTCCTGGGGGCCTGGCTTGGACACAGCTAGACAGGGGGCAGTGCTGCCTGACCTCTTGTGAGTCCAGAGGCTGCAGTCCTGTGATTGATTCTCCTCTCAGAGTTGCTCTCCTGGGAAAGCCTCAGGTCTGGGTAAGGGGAGGAGTCTGCAGGGCCCATATTCAGGGGCGGATTAGCCCGGGGGACTGCTCCCACCAGCAGGGAGGGGAGAGATAAAGGCTGGGAGCTGGAGAAGGGGGGCCCAACACAGAGACATTCCCTCCCCTGACCTTAGGCCCACACAGAGCCCTGTCTGTGGTGGGGGAAGGGGCTGCCCCCTTTCCCAGGGTACTGGCCTGCCTTGGAGCCCAGCACTTTCTCAGGCCCTTTATTAAATTTCTCAGGAGCTAGAGGGGAGGTTATCCCTCCCCCTTGTCCCTGAGATCCCCTCCTTTTGTCTCCCTCCCCAGGAGGGTCTGGAAGGAGCTTTTCTCATTATTGTGGTTATTAAAAATAAATGAGAGAGACAGAGACATGGAGAGAGAGACCAAGGGAGAGAGAGAGGCAGGCAAGGATACAAAGACAGACAGAGAGAGCTGGGAAGAAGGAGGCAGAGGAGGCAGATATGGAGACATGGAAGAAACAGAGGGCCTTGGAGTATGGCTGGGGCTTTGAATCTTGTGGCTGCCTTGAAAGCCATACCTGGTAAGGAGTACGGCCTTGGGCCACCCAGACCATCGAGGTAACACCAGCTACCTCCAGCACAGAATCCCCACACCCTCTTTTGTAGTACCACGGTGAGGCACACTTGTCGGTAACATTGGACTAATGCTGGATGCTAAAGACTTGGCTTTGCTTATGGAGGCAAATCACCTCCGTGTTATATACATGAGAGTCAGGCAGGCACACAGAAAGGCAGGGAACATGAAGTACAAGAGAACTTGGAGTCCCTGGTGATGCTTGTGACAAGGATTAGGGTCCCTGTCTCATGGAACAACTATTTCCAGGGTCCATCTCGCCTCTTCCTTCATCACCTCACTTTTGTGGACCAACTCTTGACCATTAAATAGAGAAAAACAAACAACAAAATCCAGCAAGCCATAGAGAGATCACCTCTGTGGACACCTCTGTGCCCTAGTTTTTTATCTTTAAAGTGTGGATAGGCTGGGCATAATGGTGGTTTATGCCTGTAATCTCAGCACTTGAGATGCAGAGGCAGGAGGGTTACCTTGAGTTCCAACCCAGTTTGGGTTACAGAGTGAGAACCCGTCTCAAAAAATGGGGGTTGGGGAGAGAGAATGAGAGAAAGAGGGAGGAGAGAAGAAGGAGAGGAGGAGGAGGAAGAAGAAGAGGAGGAGGAAGAGGAGAAGAAAAAGAAGGAGGAGGAAAAGAAAAAGGAGAAGGAGGA
>JANHMN010000004.1:27257499-27279245 GCA_030674055.1 Rhabdomys pumilio | reverse complement strand
AAGAAGAAGAAGAAGAAGAAGAAGAAGAAGAAGAAGAAGAAGAAGAAGAAGAAAGAGAAATCTGCTACCTCTCACATTACTCTGAGGCCGTGGATAATACCTTAACACAGTACTAGTACCCAGGTCTTAGCTGTTGCATCTCCAGGCTACCTGAATTCCATTAGTTTTTGAGACAGAATCTCTTTATTAAGTGGCTCTTGCTGTCCTGGAACACACTATATAGATCAGACTAACCTCAAATTTATTTTGAGCCAGGGTCTTACTAGGAAGACCTGATTGGCCCAGAGCTCATTGTCTCCATCAACCTATCTTTATATTTCACACTGAAGACGTTGAACAAAAACTTGAGCAAGAACAAGATCAACCTGGCACCAAAATTGCTGTGAATTTTTGAAGGGCAAAAGGACTAATATAGTTCATCTCAGCTTTTATTTTATCTTCTTGTTTTATCTCGAATAACTTTTATTTTATTTTATTTATTTATTTATTTATTTATTTATTTATTTATTTATTTATTTTGGTTTTTCGAGACAGGGTTTCTCTGTGTAGTCCTGGCTGTCCTTGAACTCACTCTGTAGACCAGGCTGGCCTCTAACTCAGAAATCCGCCTGCCTCTGCCTCCCAAGTGCTGGGATCAAAGGCGTGCACCACCACTGCCCGGCTCGAATAACTTTTTTTAAAAAGACTTATTTCTATTTTATGTGTCTGAGTGTTTTGCCTGCAGGTTTGTCTATGTACTACATATGTGCCTGGTGGCCACCAAGGCCAAAGGAGGACATCAGACGCTCTAGCGCTGGAGTCACAGATGGTTATGAGCCACCATGTGGATGATAAGACCCAAGCCCAGGTCCTCAGAAAGAGCAAGAAGTGCTCTTAACTGCCAAACCATTTCTCCAGCATCCCTCTCCCCCACCCAACACACACACACACACACACACACACACACACACACACACACTGAATCAGGGTCTCATTAGATGGCTTGAAATACAAAGTAGACCAGGTTGGCCTCAAACTCACCTAGATCTACCTGCCTTTGCTTTCCCAGTGCCAAGTCTAAAGGTGTGCACCACCATACCTGGCTTGAATAGCTTCTTTTAAATAATAAAAATTTGAGACTGGAAGAGATGGTTCAGTGGTTAAGAGCACTGACTGCTCTTCCTAGAAGACCTGGATTCAATTCCCAGCACCCATATGGCAGCTTGAAACTGACTGTAACTCCAGTTCCAGGGGATCTGACATCTTCAAACAGACACACATGCAGTCAGATCACCAACGTACATAAAAAGTGAATACTTTTTTTTTTAAAAAAAAAAAGGAATAGAAACCTCTCAAAGTGTATGAATCACTGATTTTTAGTGAATCACAGAGGCATGCAACCATATCATAGTATGATTTGAAACATCCTTGTCAATGCCAAAACCCCAGGCAGCCAGTCCCTGTTCCCAGCCTGATCCCAGGCAGCCGCCACTCATTCTCTGTCTGGCTTCTGTCCTCAAGCATGATGTCTGGAGGGTCAGCCCACCTCATCTCTGTGCACTGCACTCTTACTCCACTTGATAGATGCACCATGTGATGCTCCTTTCCCAACTTGTGGGTCTTTGGATTGTTCTCGGGGTGCTTTAAGGCTTAAATAAAAGCATGGGGTGTGGCTTGGTGGTGACACTCTTACCTAGGATGCACAAGGTCCTCAGTTCTGTTCTTCAAATTGGAGAAGAAAACAAAAGGATTACATATGATACAAGGTGAAAGAGATAAGATTGGTGAGTATCTCATCATCTTAAATAGATTTAGGGGAGAGAATTTCTTTGTGGGCACACGCGCGTGCCAGGCATAGTTGCAAGTACTTTGCAGCCATAGGCTGCTCACACCACAACTCTGGAGCGGGTGGCATTGTTATCGTCTCTGAGGATCCCGCAAAAGGATTGAGAAGGGCAGGAAGGTGGACTGGTTGGTGGAGCTCACACACAGTAAATAGGGAGTGAGGAAGGAAGCCCAGAACTTGCAGCTTCCAAACTGGTCCCCACTCAGAGTAAGAGGGAAGGGTGTGATTTAACAACGGCCTGCCCTGAGGTTTAGGGAGCATGAGGGGAAAACCGAGGGTCCCACAGACTTCCTTCTCCCAGCACCAGCTCTGGCTAAGGCTTGAAGGACACACTTACTGCATCTGCTGGCCAGCTCTGGCATTAGCTCAGAAGCACCAGTGTTTTTTCCCTTCCATGACATCCCACAGAGGCTCCTCATGTGGCACACATACTAAGTACAGGGCTGGCATGTGTGCCCTACTACCCTTCTCTGGGCACCCTCAGGTGTGGGAGTGATTCCATGAAGTCTCAGAAAGGTTCAGCAGCTTGCCCAAGATCCTAATGTTCCCGTGCAAATGGAAGAGCTCGAATTCCTGTGTCTCCATCTGTTGGATTCCAAAGGCCACTCTTCCTCTTTCTCCCTCAGCTCCCCTCCCTTCCTGAGGCTGCAGTTGCACATCTGGCTCCCAAATGACCCCCCCACCCCCCCCCACCCCCGCCAGGAGGGAAGGCAAAGCCTGGGGACCCTGTCGTAGGGAAGGGAGGCTCGGGGGTAGGAAGGGCAGAGGGGCCGCTGGCCTTCTTCCCCAGGCTCTGATGGGCTCAGAGGCCCTCCCTAGGGAGGCGTGGTGCCCTCTGCTCCCCTCCAGCTTCTCCTGGGAGACAATATGCTTCTCATTAAGCTGGCGTTGGATTTTGCAAACCGCAAGTCTAATTGTGAAGTTGGGATGGGGGTGTGTAACTGTGCACGGGGAGATCCGTCAGCCCCTCCTCCCCTGGGTGGCTCTTGGCACACTGCAGGCAGCTGTGCCCCCAGCCTTCACCCACTACCAGCTTGGAGTGAAGCTTTAAGGACCAGGCTCCCAGAGAAAGCTTGACAGAAGAAAGGGCAGGGCACGATGCCACAGGCTCTGCTGTTTTTATCTCCTTCCTGAGGCAGACTAACCACCTATTCATAAGCTCCTCGAGGTGCCTCTGTCTGATCAGGGCTCACTGAAGGTGAGATGAGTCTCTGCTCACACTAAGGTTCTTGGGGATTGGAGAGTCTCAGGATGGGACACACCTAATAGGAGAAAACCACAGGCACCGAGGGTCTGGGGTTGAGAGGCACATGCTGCATCCCGCCCCGACCCAGCAGCCACAGACTCACAGCAGAGGAGCTGCATAATGAGTGTGTAACTGAGTTAGGCCCACAGGAGCCTCTAAAGGCTCCAGTTTCCTCCCCACCCAGTGGGTCTGTCTGGTTGACTGCGAAAGGCTGGGGTGCCGCCTTCTCAAATCCTCTCTGAGAGTCTCAGCCAGGCCCCCACGAGACAGAGGAGGCCCAGGCTAGTCAGGGTGGGACTGTCAGGTCTTAGGAGATACCCATCACTTCCTATCTCCCACAAGCATGCCTGCCATAGCCACAAGTGCACACAGAGACCCATGTGAGCTCCTTGGATCAGTCTCTCTCTCTCTCTCTCTCTCTCTCTCTCTCTCTCTCTCTCACACACACACACACACACACACACACACACACACACACACACACACTGACAAATGCACTCCCCCAAGCTGGGTTTGGTAGTATATGCCTGTAATCCCTGTACCCAGGATAGGAGTAAGGAGGATTAATAGTGCAAGGCTAGCCTGAGCTACTTATCCCCTTGTCTCTAAACAAACAAAACTCCCCCAGACATGCAAACATCTATATTCCTGATGAACGCACATATGTATGTACAAACCAAGTACAATCACTCTCTGCAAGTACTACATGTGTCAATATGCACAGGCATCCACACGGATACCCGTGTGACCAGCCTCACTGCTGCAGACAGTCTTAGGTGTCTTCTCGTTCCAGGTCAGGGTCACATGTGGAGAATGTTGGAGTTCACTCCCTAAAAGGGACCTTAAAAGTTCTATGTCTGTCCTATCCTATCCTGTCCCCACTTCCTCCCAGCTGCTGTGAACACCACTCATCCACCATCACCCAGGACAGGCAGAGTCCGGACCTGTTCTCTATGAATCTTCATGACGTCTGGCTCCATCAGGTGAACCTTACTGATCTGATCTTTGGGCTTCACCACTGATGGTTTGACTCCACATCACAAGATGCTGGAGCCTGAGGCTGCCAACACGAGGTCTATGGAGAGTGGAGAGTCGGGAGGTGCACTGGGGGTTCTTGCCAGAGGAACACATTGGTTTGAATTAGGGAGAACGCCTCACCCTGTCCAAGCTGGGAACATTTGGATGGTTTGCTTGATTAAACAAAAGAAGGCGGGGCAAGGGGCCCAAGTGCTTTGTCTCCATGATGCCCTTAGCAGAAAGAGTGGGTCAAAGGAAACCCCAAAAAGGCTCATCTGAGCCCCTAGGCTAGAATCTCTTCCCCATGGGACCTGTCCTGGGATTTGAAGGATAGAAGAGAGAAGAGGCTCGGGATAGGAGGCTAGAGTGGCTCAGTCCTGAGGCTCTGACCCAGAACCTGTGGTCCTGGGAAACCAACTGAAACTGAATAGAACAGGCCCTGCCTGTACAGGAGTCTGAGGCCTGGCTTTAAGTTCCATGGGCTCTGTTAATCTGCCCATCATTCCTTCCAAGGCAGAGCTTTCTCCAGGCTCCCAAGGCTGCTGGGCAGCAGCATGTCTCTATAGTAACAAGAACCTGTCGTCGCCATCACTAGGCAGTGGAATTCATCCATCCCTTCATCCACTTGCCCATTATTTATCTTTTTTTTCCAAATACAGCTGACAGGCTCTTCCTTGAATGGTGGTTAGGGTTGATTGAGTTATGAAGTGTAAAGCTCACAGAACACACCTTGCACAAACAAATGCCACATGTTAGCTAAAAGAGTGAGAGGCCCTCGCCAGACACAGACAGGTGTGGCAGCCATCGCCTGAGAAGAGGAAGATGCTTCGTCTGCCCTCGATGAGTTCAAAGTCTTGGAGGCCTTCGATGGAGTAGGTGTTACCCATGATGGAGTGGCCATCATCTACACAGTGCCCGAGGATGCTGCATAGACTTCTAGGGCCATGTGGAGTGGCTGGCCACAGAGTGTATCAGTGTATATGCATGTACATATTGACATGTGTAGCACTTGCAAAGGGTGGCTGTACTTGTTTGTACATATGTGTGTTCAACAGTAATATACAGACATCTGCATGTGACGACATTTGTAAGGGAAAAGGAAGGGTTTGGGATTGTTTGGCAGAGCACAGGCAAGAGATCGTAAGCCTGGGCAGTGGCTTAGGACAGGGCCTCGGATGACGGGAACCTGAGGGTATGCAAAAACAGCCAAGAAAAGATGGGGAAGAGAACATTCCAGACAGAGGGACAGCAAGTACAAAGACCTGGGGGCCCCTGTGATGGACTCAGACTCAGGCCCAGGTAGGGTGGACGGAGGCCTTAGTTACAGTTGTAGGATCCAGTGTTGGTTATCTACTAGTCTCGGTGGTTCAGCTTGAATCCCAAGGCATGACGACATCTTTGTGTGTGCATGCGTATGAGTGTGTACGTGTGTGTGTCAATGTGGGTGAACATGAGTATACACATAGAGGCTGATATTGAATTCTTCCTCAGCTGCTATCTCTCATTTGTCCTGTCAGGGTGCCCATACTGAACCTGGAGCTAACTGCCATTTTAACTAGCCTAGCTGGCCACCATCTTCCAGGTAGCCTTCATCTCTCCCCTCCCAGAGCCCGAGATATAGTTCTGGGCTACTGACCCTGGCTTTTATCCACAAATGCACACACAAGCAGACATTTCTCACATATGGCATCTTCATAGCAATGTTGTGAGGTGTGGGTAACCTACACCCACTCCACAGAGCAGTTGAGCCACAGCAGCTTGCTTAGGTGACCTGGATCATACAGCTATTGGTCACTGGCAAACAAGACTCTTGGTCCCTTTTCTGGCTTCAGGAGTCTCAGGGGACCGTGTCTTTGCTGCACTAAACAAAGGCCCAGGCAAAGCCAGCAGGCTGGGACAGACTCTTGAGAGCCTCCCCTCTGAGGTGCAGCTCCTGAGATCTAGGAGATAAAAGTCTCTGCACCCCAAATTTCTGTAAGACTCTTGACCCTCCTGAGCTTGCAGAGGCAGGGCTGACTGCCTCTCACATCTAGCCTAGAGAGAACCTGTTGAAGAAGACCCAGCTTTCTGGGGTCAGGGTTACACCCTTCCATTCTAGGGACCCTGGGTGTTGTATCAGACAGTTCTCTGAATCCTCATCCCACAGAGATTTCTTTGGTTTGTGTGTTGGCATCTGCTGTGAGTCTGAGACAGGCAGATAAGGCTCCCAGCACACTCTTGTCCACACTGGTGAACTCGAGTCTCCAGGTCTCTACCAGTTCCTACCTACCCAATATCCTAGCTGCAAGAACCATGTGGCTCTCTTCAGAAAACTCGATTCATGTAAGCTCCAGGGGCTAAGGCTTCTGGGGACCATTACAGGGAGTGCTGAGGCCTGGCTCAGGAGGAGGCATGGCCAAGGAGCAGGGGCATGGTTTATTCTGAGTCTCCTGGTCTGGCCAACTATCCACTCATGACAGCTGAAAACTGCCTATTCTTGGGTATTCAGTCTCAGAACCCAGAGGAATGCTAAACCCACTGCACAATCAGGAAAACTGAGGCTTGTGCCTGTTGGGAGAGGCCAGGAGCTGCTCTGTCTTTATATTTTCAGAGGCCAGTCTGTCTATCTTTCTACTCACCCATCCTCAGGCCACTATCCACCGCCAAACCCTTTCAGGGTTCCCCTGAGCCTGTCCCCAGCGACCCCCTTACAGGGAATGTGATGAAAGGCCTATTTATTACACTTCAGCTCGGACAGTTGTTACAGATGTTTCCAATTCGTCAGCCCCCTCGCACATCTGTTCCTGGTTGAGTCAGAAGAGAAAGAAACAAGGAAAAAGTCTCTGCACTTCACACAGCCTCTCTTACATGCACCGGCTCCTACCTCCCCTCCCCCACCTCTCCCACGGACTGCAGAGGCCCATGCCCTCAGGTTCTAGTCCATGCACCCACCTTTCATGCTTCTGTTGAGCCTATCTCAGGGCATCTAAGTAACAGCCAGCTTGCCCACACCCTAGGCCCATGTGTTCCTACACCTGTCCCTGAGCCCCATGCATAACCCCCCTGGGTCACAGTGCGGAATCACTGTGCCTGAGGATGTTGCATGGAGTTCTAGGTCCAGCCTAGACGCTACATCCAGGAAGGTCATCACCTCTCCTACTTCATGGAACTGATGTATCATTTAAGACCTTGTGTGTTGGTGTCTGGCCTGGTAATAAGAAGCTGGTCTCTGGGCAGACCAGCAATGACCCACCTTCTCCTTTGCACAGATGCATACTATTGCACAACTTTGCTCCCGTGGAGGGGATTGGAATGGCTCCAGAGTCCCTGGGGACATTGATCTCCTTTGATTCTTTGCCCTCACACATAACACAGAGACACAGTTGCATGATGCTGTGTGCTCAGCACACGCTCACACAGAGAGGCAAGCCAATGCACACATGCACTCTCTGGTGCACACGTATCCTTATGCTCACACCTGCACATGTGGGCTCGTCCCTCTGCTTGCCCACACCTTCACACTGGAAGACTTGGGCTGAAGCCTGGAGAGGTGTAGGAGACATGGAATGCAGCCTCCACAGCCTGCAGTAGGGAGCCAACGATCTACAACTTCTAGGCAAGCTCCAAAGAAAAACTCTGGAAGGAAGTGGAGGCTTTCAGGGGAGTAGCAGGATGATTGTTCAGAGATCTTATTGATTGGCACCTCTGTCCACCAATCTCAGCCTGGGCATGGACAGGAAGGAGGAGCACCAATTTCATGGCTTCCTACCTCCCCGGCTCCCACCAAGTACAAGGCTTCCACAGTGGGTCAGCCAGCCTATCTTAGGACTCCTCCAGCGGTGCTCTGGGCGGGATCAGCTAACTCCTCCACAGGGTCCCCTGGGCCACCAAAGGATGGCAGCTGTGGTGCCCAGTTCTGAGACTTGTGGAGCCAGCAGAAGAGTTCCTATGCCTTTCTCTGTTTCTTCTCATCTGTCTAGAGTCCCTGCTCCCCAACCCAGAACCTAAAGCAGTGGAGGAGAGCAGGTGACTTGTCCCCAGTCCAGGACAGGCTGGACCTGGAGAATCTGCCGGCTCAGCATTCAGCAAGCACTGCCCTGTGGCCTCCAAGTCTGAAGGGGAAGGAGTGTGTGCATCACATCTGCCCCGTGACTCCTCCAGGACACAAACCTCTCTCCTCTCCATCCCCAAAGCCAGGGCAGCTCTTCCTGCTGCTAAGCTTCTGTGTTTGTAGCTGGGCACCCACTCTACTCCCTTCCAGAAGGGATGCATCTGAGAGTCCTGTGAGGTACTGGGATTATAACCAAAGGGAAGTAGGGTCTTATGGGGAACAAAGGGCATGACTTCTTTCTGACTTCTCATCCAGGAAGAGCCTATCTGAAAGGACAGTAAACAGTAAGCCTTTACTGGGCCCCTCCCTGTGCATACACTAGAAGGCAAACTCTTGGGCAGACAAGATGGCTCCTCAGGTAAAGGTGCTTACAGCCAAGTCTGACAGCTTGTTTGCTATCTAGGGCCCACACAATGCAAGGAGAGAACTGACTCCTACAAGTTGTCCTCTGATGGCCACCAGTGCATACACAGAGCCACGAAATAAATAAGTGCAAACTGCAAGCTCCACAAGGACAGAGATTTTTCTGTCTGGTCCACTGCCATAACCCAAATACACGCAATGAAAGTGGGGCATAGTAATACACACCTTTAATCCCAGCACTCAGGATGCAGAGGCAGGCAGACCTTTGTGAGTTCGAGGCCAGCCTGCTCTACATTCTACATGATCTTCTGAGGCTCAGAGAAGTTAAGTGATTTGTGCAAGGGCACAAAGCTGGAGATAGGCTTGTACTCTGTAGAACTGTTTGTGCTTCTACTGTGCTCTGAGCAGATCAAGATGACCATATCCTCTCTGTCTCTCTGTCTCTGTCTCCGTCTCTGTCTCTCTCTGTCTCTCTCTCTCTCTCTCTCTGTGTGTGTGTGTGTGGGGGGTATGTTTAATGCCTTGCATGAAGTGTCACACATTGGCTCATGCTCACATAAACAGTCTGTTGTGTCCTTGTGCCTCAGTTTACTCATGGGAGTTTCCATGTACACCCTCCATATGCAAAACCACCTCTCCATCAGACCCAGAGTCCAGATTACATTTTGGGCTATACAGTGCCTTAGTTGGAGCTTTCTGTACCTCTCAGTCTGGTGCTCAGGAGTGTGTGTGTGTGTGTGTGTGTGTGTACGCTCACACTCATGCCTGGTGTGCACATGTGTGCACATATCTTAGCTAGTGCACATGTTGAATGCATGTGTGCTTGTGTGTAAAACTCTGTTCCTGCTGCTTCCGGGACCCTGATCTGCCTCTTACAAGTCAGGGTTGTAGCAAGGCTGGGCAAAGCGTCTGGAAGAGGTCAGCTTTCAGTGTGGCATTCAGTGGTTAAGGGGGCAAGCTGGGCGAGCCCAGGGGTGGCTTGGAGTTAAACGTGTCTTAGAGGTCAGTCTGAAATTTTAACCCAGGAGGGATACAGCTTACTTAGGGTTAAATGAGAAGACAGACTCCTTCCAAAAGCATGCACGAGCACACTGATGAGGTAAGCGTGCACATGCATACACACACACACACACACACATACACACACACACACAAGTTTGACTCTCCTATGGATAGCAGTAAACACAGATTCATACATGAGGACACTGTTGAGTCTCCTCCTAGGAGCCCCATCTGACTCCAACCTCCTCAGTCCATCCTGACCCTCCCCCACACCCCCATCTTTGAACCTGAGCTCCCTTCCTGAACTGCACTAGGAGAGACTGACCTCAACGGGCACAGGGTTGCTTCCCTGGGTGGGGGTGGGGATCATCCTCGCTGGTCCTCTCCCCAGAGTCAAGAGCTAGGAGCACCTGAACCTCATTAACTGTCCAGCCAGCCCCAGTGTAACTCCTCTGGGGCAAGCTGGCAAAGTGTGTGTGGGAATGTGGAATGAAATCTCAGGGGCTCTGACCAGCTCTAGTGGCTGTCTCCAGAAGACAGGACCAAGCCCCACCTCTTGGCCTCATGACACTTGTGCCTCACTTGTTCCCTGGCCTACATGCAATCCCATGGCTTCTACAGTGAGGGTGACAGGCTTCTCACAGAGATCCATCCATGCAACATCCCCACTGCTGCATTGGAAACCCCACAGGCTACTCAAGGCTCCCATAAGCACCCTGACTTCCTGGCATTGTCTATTTCTGTACACCGCATCATCTCCTCCCCCTTCTTTTCCTGGTCCTCCTCCTCCCCTTCCTCCTCTTGTTCCTCCCCTTCCTCCTCTTGTTCCTCCCCTGTCTCACCCAGCGCTGCCTCCTACTCTTTCTCCTCTTTCTAAGCCAATGGTTCTCAACCTCCCTAATGCTGTGACCCTTTAATACAGTTCCTCATGTTATGGTGACCCCCAACCATAACATTATTTTGTTGCTTCTTCATAACTGTCATTTTGCTATTGTTATGAATCGTAGTATAAGTAGCCGATGTGCAGGATATCTGATATTTGACTCCCACAGGTTGAGAACCTCTGTTCTAGGGTCTCTAGTGATGACTTGCTGTGGTTCAAAGACATCCCACTGCTCTTGCCCCCAACATGGGCTTTACTTCTCATCTGCTCTGGGCTGTTGTGATGTCTCATCTCAGCTGACAGTCACTTCCCAGGAAGTGTTGGTAACCTGTCCACCTCAGCTTGGGCTCTAATAGACTTTTATTAGAGACATATAGGTTCTCATTCCTCTCAAACGGAGCATCCTTTAACCACAGCTCAGGCTGCCCATTGCTTGTCTCTCTTCCCTGGGGGCCACCAGGGCAGAAACCGATTCTGCCAATAGCTTTGGGTTTTTTTGTTTGTTTGTTTGTTTGTTTTTTTGTTTTTGTTTTGTTTTTTGCTTGTTTTTGGTGTGTGTGTGTGTGTGTGTGTGTGTGTGTGTGTGTGTGTGTGTGTATGTGTGTGTGAAGGTCAGCCAGAGGAAACTGACTACACTGGGTAATTGGGTATCTTCTTCCTTTGCTCTCCATCTTTTGGGGGGTATGGGAGTGTTGAGACAGGGTTTCTCTGCGTAGCCCTGGCTATCCTGGAACACACTGTAGACCAATTCTCTGATATAGAGCAGGCTTAAGCCAGCCTGGATACCTAAGGCTTTGTATAAAAAAAAAAACACAAATGATTAATTAAAAATGAAGAAGAGGCTGGCAGTGGTTGCATATGCCTTTAATCCTAGCACTTGGGAGGCAGAGGCAGGCGGATCTCTATGAGTTCTAAGTCAGTCTGGTCTACAGAGTTAGTTCCAGGACAGGCAAGGTTACACAGCAAAGCCCTATCATAAAAAACCAAAAAGAGAAGAAAAATTAAGAGGAGGAAGAGGAGGAGGACGGGATGGGGAAGAAGCAGCAACTCCCACCACCCTTCAGGTTACTTATAGTGCTTGGCATAATGTACGGGGCCACATGATTTGTTTTTAGGCAGTAGAAGAAGCAGAAAGCACACACAGACTCAGTACAGGCAGAAGCTTCTCCAAGCATTTTCAATTTCTGACTTGTTCTATCCACAAATGCTCAGAATTCTTGACTACAGGGGGCAACAGCATAACACTCACTTAAGAAACAGGAACTGGAGAAATGACTGAATGAATCAAAGTCAGACAAATGGTAGGAGTGAGCCAGTGAAGGACAGCTTTGGCTCACAATCTTCATAGTCACACTGAGTTGAGAGGGGTTGGGGGCTGAAGCTGAGAACCGGAAATGAGTTTGGATTTTTTTTATATATTTTTTTTTTGTTCACTTGTTTGTATTTTGAGACAACCATGTTACCAGCCCAGGCTGGTATCCAGCTTTTCTGTGTGGTTGAGGATGACCTCAAATGCCTCTCTACCTCTCAGATGCTGGGACGTCAGGAGTGCACCACCACACTTGGCCCAATGCTGAGTCTGAAGCCCTGTGTTGCAGTGTAACCCTGGGAAAGTCAGTTTGACTTGAGGCCTGGTTCTCTTCTCTGAGAGATGACCAGAGCTGATGAGGTGCTTCCAGAGGTCCTTGTCTCTTGGCCACCTCCTGTACCCACAGCCTAGTCATGATCCTTACAGATGAAAACAGTTGGTCCTTACTTTCTGAGAGAAGCAAAGATTCAGTGGGGAATCTGAACTGTCTTCATTTTGCAGAATGGAGTCTGGCTCTCTGGCTTGGCAGTCAAGATCTTCCCCATGCAGTCAGCTTCCCAAGCCCCGCCTCCCCAGGTGCAGGTAGTACCTCCAAGCCCCGCCCTATTCCTTGCTTTATCACCCCCCCACTGTCATGCAATTTACTGTCTTTTTCTCTTCCCTATTTTTCTCTGTGTGTCTGTCTCTCTGCGTCTCTAACTCTCTGTGTCCCTCTTTCTTTCGCTCTCTTTCCCAAGACACTAGGAAAAAGAGCACTTGAACCATGGCTGTGAGACCAACCCAGTGAGAGAGTTACTGACAGAGCTTTCCTGCAATGCCAGATCGAGGAAACACTAGCTGCAGAACTGGATAGGATGGCTCAGCAGGTAACTTGCTGGGCAAGCAAGCCTGCTGACTGGAGTTGGAAACTCTGACCCCCACATAAAAGCCAGAGAGAGCCAACTCCACAGTTATCTTCTGACCTTGTGGCACCTGTATGAGCACATATAACCAATAATATAAATGAAATTAACTTAGTTTAAGAAGGAAGAAGAAAATGTACATACGAAGACCATTTATCTATTGTGTGACCCTAAAGAAAATTAACTGGCAAGCTACGTGTGCTCAGGCCCCTGTCAGGGATCCGTAAGACCGCAACAATCCGATTTGGCTGCTGCTGCTCACGGTTACCCAGGGCAATGGATACATACACAAGCATTTGGTGTGTCAAATAATGCAGTCTGGGGTGCACAGAAAATGACAGGCAGGGGGAGACAATAGAAATGAATACAACCAACAAATAATTAACATCCTTTCCCTCTAACACTCGCACTCAACTTAAGTCAGGAAGGAGCCACACAGAGCCCAGTAGGTTAATTACAAAATCCACAGGGAAGAACAGATGACTGGGTAACATCAATGCGTCTGCTCCTCCATAATCAGAGACATGCAAATTAAAAGTCAGGACCACAGCTCTGCAGATCTAGTGAGCAAAGTAATTTTTTTTTTCTCCAATGAGAATACCCCGTGTGGATAACCTTGCCTCTCTGCTCCTCTTCGTCCATCCAGTCTGTCATGTCCTGACCATGCTCCTGGGGCACACCTCCCGCTGTTCCCCAGAGCTGAGAGAATCCAGGAGCCCTAAAAATGTGGCTACAATCTAAGAAGTCCCCAGAGCCTAGAATGGGTGGCCATGCCACTTTCAGAGAAGCTGCTGGATCCATCCTCTGTGTCCCCTTGTCTGCATAAGAAGAATAATATCAAGGCCACAATGTCTGATGGAGAGCAAGTGTCAAAGGCCGGGACTGAAGCAGGTACCACACAGAGCAGCTTGTTCTGAATAACCATGGTTTCCAGACATTGTTTCTCTCTGGGGAGAAGCCACTGGCTCCTCTAGCAATGGGGATCCTGGCGATAAATGTCAACACGGTCACCTTCCAGCACCTCACCCAGAGAATCCATTAGAACAGCAAACCAAGGATCTGAACTGGCATAGCTGAACATTGATAAAATAGCATGCAAGACAGACCACTTCATGTGACAACTGCTGTCAAGCAGTCTAAAACGGATGGGTCTCCCACAGTAGGAGGCTAACGGGAATTCTACCCCTCCTGTGGGTTTACTAAAGACTCATAAATTGCTCTTGTAATTGGAAACTAGTTACATATAATTACATAATTGTATAGAACACACAGTCATACATAATTAATGTTACGAGATATAATTAACCATTAATTATGTATTGCCAGAGGGGAGTTATCAGGCAAGAGATTTTTTTTAAGTTATTGAGATCATAATATATTTTATGTTTTATTTGTATTTATATGTATCAAATAATCACACTGTATCCCATAAATGTGCAATCAAAATGTTGTCTTCTAGCTATTTCCTCCGGACTGCAACATTTGTTATAGAGAGGGAGACACAGGAAGAGACTCATGAAACTCACTAGAAACTTCCAGGACTCAGAGGCCCAGAACTGCTCCTACCCAGTAAACCACTGCTGAGGGAGAGGACCCTCTTTAGTGGATATGCCTACAAGCTGCGCAGACGGCTTCAGGGATGCAGCTACCCCAGTCGCCCATGCCCCTGTAAGTGACCTCAGTCTGCTCACTGGTTCCCCCATGCTGGAGTTGGATGGAATTTTCTTTGGTTTGCTGATGTCTTCTATGGCATGAATAGAAATAGACTCCTCTGGGCTGGGTGTGATGCTACCCACCTTTAATCCCAGAACTCAGGAATCAGAAGCAGGTGAATCTCTATGAGTTCAAGGTCAGTCTCCTGTACTTTTTTTTTTTTATGATTTATTTATTTTATGTATATGAGTACACTATAGCTGTCTTCAGACACACCAGAAGAGGGCGTCAGATCCCAGATGGTTGTGAGCTATCATGTGGTTGCTGGGAATTGAACTCAGGACCTCTGGAAGAGCAGTCAGTGCTCTTAACCACTGAGCCATCTCTCCAGCCCCAGCCGCCTGTTCTATATAGCAAGCTACAAGCCTGCCAGGGCTACTACACAGTGAGACCCTGTCTCAAAAACAAAAACAAGAGAAACAAACAAAAAAAGAAAGGAAGAGACACCTCAGAAAATTCACTCAACAAATAATAATTATCAATGTTATATACACATGTGCATATGATACATGTATATGATATATGCACATGTATGTGCAGGTGCCCACACCCATGTGCATATGGAGGATGTCAGGTCTGCTCTATCACTGTCCCTGCCTTATTCCCTTGAGACAGAGTCTCTCACTGAATCTGGAACTCACCAACTTTCAGCAGGCTGGTGCCAGCAAATCCTCCTGTCTCCACCCTCAGGGTGCCAGGATTAACAGTACAAAGGCATGCCCAGCTTTTTATGTGGCTTATGGGGTCCTCATGCACGCATAGCAAGCGTTCTTACCCACTGAACCCCCTCTCCAGTCTTAGCATCATTTCTTAATACATTTGAAAAGCTATTGTAATGAGTAACCAAGGCCTGTCAAGGAAAACTGGGTTCTTAAAACAAGAAGTTGTGTCTTATTCTCTCCATTTTCTTGGCACACTGCTGGAGCCTAATCAACCATAGCGATTGATCATAGAGGTGACTATGTCTATGCATGCTTTGCACTCTTCTGTGTCCATTCTAAAACAATGCCCCACACCAGGCTGATCCTGCTTTCTCAAATGTATGTATACAACTAAAGTTCTGACTGGTGTGAAGATCGGAACCACCCTGGAACTGGGCATGAGGGCTCACACCTTTAATTCCAGTGCTCAAGAGGCGGATCTCTGTGTGTTTGAGACCAGTGCAGTTCGTATAACGAGCTTCAGGTCAGCCAGAGCTGGACAGTAAGACTGTCTCAAAAGCAGAACAAAGCACACCAGGGATGTACTAATGTGTCTGAGGGAGAGCAGATGCACACTAAAGTTCTAAGGGAGAGTAGACAAGAGAATGTGCTTAGGTGATTTGCCAGCTCCACCACTTTAGAGTTGTCCCCATTTGCTATTCTTTCTGGGGGCACGTGCCCACACAGTCACTCACACCCTGGGATCTCAACACCTTGCCTCCAGGTGACTTATCAGAGATTAACAAGACAGGTCACCCAGGGCCTTGAACTGTCCTTTTCTGGAATGAGCCTCAGGATCCCTGTGACAGTAGATCTCCAACAGCCCTGCCACTGGTCATAGAGTGTCGAGGCTGTTTAAGGCTCTGAGTGGTCTTGTGCAAATAGAAGTAGGTAGTCTTCATAAAGAAAGACCAGGCTCAAGGAGAAATGCTGGAGGAGGGAATGTGCACCCCTCCAGAGGGCAAAAGCCTTATGATGCAGGGAAGCAAATGTCCTTCCCCATGCCCCACCTCCTCGGGTGCTTTACCCGCCACAATCTTCCAACAGACCTCCTTCCACTTAACCCAGCTTCAGAGTGCTTCTGTCCCTTGTCACCCAATGACCTTCCTTGAACCAAGACACTAGCAACATGTCTTAAAAGTCCTGGTACAGCAGTGGACTCTTTTTTTGCAGGTAATAATTGTAGCCATTACTATCTCATTGTTCTCAAAGTAACCTTATGAAACAGAGGGTGTCATTAGTACCAGGCCAACTCCACTGTGAAGATTCTTAAAGGGGAAGGCAGACATTCTTAAAGGGGAGGCAGACAAGGAACAAAGCATAACAAGAGTGCTGGGCTGCCCATCGGTGGCCAAGGGCTTGCTTAACATGGAGCAAAGCTCTAGAGTCCTCAGGGTTGCCAAACTAAACAAAACACAAGAAAATATCAAAGTCTGGGATGAAGTGCTCTGGAGAAGGAACACAAAACAGTCTGCTAGCGATACCAGAGATGGAACGAAGAACCTTTGAGGAGGTGGTGGGTGTCAGAAGACCCAAATGTCACGAATAGACTGAGTACAAACCTGGAAGAAAAATCAAAGTAAAAGAAAGCCTTTCGTGGCTGGGAACGGGACTCAAATGGTAGAGCCCTTGCCGAACCCACACAAACGTCCATTCCTAGCACAAGAAGTGGGGATCTTGGGAGGCAGAGGCAGAAGGACCAGAAATTCAAGGTTATCTTTAGCTTCATAGAGTTTCAGGCCAGCCTGGGCTACACCTTAAGGAAAAGAGAGAGGGATGAAGAGGAAGGAGAGAAGCAGGAAGAGGAGGGAGTGAAGAAAGAAGAGGAGGAGGAAGAGGAAGAGAAGGAGAACTTCCAACAGGCAGCATTGGCTCTTGTGTGGTCAAGGGATAACCAGGGAGAACAAGGTGGGCAAGCAGAGGCAAGCCCCAGAGGGTTTATGAATCAGGTGGGAGCCTTGGCTTCAATACCAAGTGCGGCTGGATCCGCAGGAAGGATCTGAGGATGCTGTAGGAGGCAGCGCTGCACAGCCATCTCTAACTAAATCGCCAAAGCCTGCAAACATGTTCTGCCACATGGCAAGAGGATCTCCCAGCTGTCTTAAGGATCTCGATGATGGGAGGTGTCTTAGATTGTCTAGCTTTGACCTGTGTCATCATAGGGGTTTTTATAAAAAAAAAAAATCAAGGCTCTAGGGTCCAAGTCAGACAAGGAGCAGTGATGAGAGAAGAGAGAGCAGAAGGATAGAAGGAAAGGACCAGGAGTCAAAGGATGCAGGCAGCATCTAGTGAGCACCAAGCAGCAGGAAAACAGATCTGCTCAGGCTGGCTATGGTGGTGTATGCCAGGACTCCAGAGACTGAGTCAGGAGGATTCCAAGTAGGAGGATACTAGATGGAGTGTCAGCCACCAAGTCTCTGTTGTCTCAAGGAGTCCCACATGTTGAGAGGCTGGAAAGGAGAAGCCTGCAGTCCATTTTTCCACCTCTCAGCACTGTGTGCACACTCAGATTGACTGAGGGCTGCAGGCTGCTGAGACGCCCAGGTAAGGCCAGCATAGATGTCATCACCCAGAGTGAGGGGAGAATCAGGCAGGTGTAACCGTGCGTTCCTGTCATCACAGCACTTGGGAAACTGAGGCAAAAGGATAGCCATGAATTCAAGGCCAACCTGAGTCTATTCTTCAAAAAGAACCCAAAATACAGCCTGGAACATAGCCCAGTGGATAAAGTACTTGCTGAACAAGCGTAATGACATGAGTCGGGATCACCATCATCCATTAAAAAGCTGTGTTCGACAGCAGGTGCTTGTAAACCCGCTCTGGGTGGGTGGAGACAGCAGGTCCTAGAGGCTCACTGTCCAGACAGTCTAGGTTCAGTGAGAGACTCAGTCCCAAAATCTAAGGTAGAAAACAATCAATCAAGGATGGTGTGAGAAACTAGGAATGGAGGAGGAGACTGGGGATCTTACAGTATGCAGTTCAGGGAAGGAATCTTTTGAGTGAGGCTAAGAGGCATGGCCATGGCCACAGGCAGGGAGGTAGAAGTAACATGGTTGAGGATGTCCACATTGCGCAGAACTTTCCAGAAGAGCCAAGGGGTAGAGAATGGAGAATGGGTCATGAAGAAGATACTTAAGCCTGACACAAAGAGGTGTTTCAGACAGGTAACCCCATGTTCCCTGAGACTGGCAAGGGATGTAGGACAGTGTAGGAATGTCACCAACCAGAGAGAGGAGGAAGGAGAGCTGAGGTACATCCTGGGGCAGGAGGGTAATTAGGCTTTCCAGTTTCTTCCTGCAAAGGTGGAGACTCTGGGGAGAGGTATTTATGGAGGCACAGAGCCTCTAGGGGCACAGTGACTTTGGCAAAGAGCTATGGGACAGACAGGGTTACTGAGCTCCTGCCTCATTCTTATGTCAACGTTTCCTGACAGGAGAGATAAGAATCCATTCTGTTCCTAAGCTGTCTTGAGTTGGTGCAGGTGCTGAGGTAGTCCCTGCTTGGAAGAGAACGCCATGCATGAAGTGTGGGGACATTTGTTAACGTACAGCAGCTCCACAGACTTGGTTTGCTGATTAAAGGATGACTTGGGTTTGGAGAGGGAGCCATAGGATCCAAGCATCACCTGACTAAGCCTGCAGAACCACAGAGGCATGGACCATTCTGGCTACTATGACAACCCAGGCCATCAGATAGCCACTGAGTCTGTCTGTGGTGCTGAGATAAGCAGGATGAGTAAGATACAAGGCCTGTGCGTTTGGAGCTCAGGCACAGCCAAGGGCAGGCAAGGATGAGCGATCCTCCTCGAATCCGGCTGACATTCTGAAGCTGAGACGTGTAGGGGACGAAGATGCTTCTAGAAGAATCCGCAGGTGCATAGTGAAACAGCAGAACCTCATCAGGGAAACTCTAAATCCTTTTATAGACCACCTGCTTTATAGGCTGTAAATCTCTGGACAGTTCACCCAACATCTCAGTGGCTCTGCATTCACACGGATAAGCAAGGGTCAGAAGGAGCTGGCAAGATGGCTCAGCAGGCAAAGGGGCTTGCTGCCAAGTCTGAGCTGAGCACCTGAGTTCCATCCTCAGGAACCGTATGATATCTGGCCTCTAGGAGCCTGTGAGCACCCCTCCACACACACTAAATAAACAAATAAATGAATAAATGTAAAAGAAAGGGGCAGAGGGAGGAAAAAGAAAAGAGAAAAATCTGTGGTTGGAAAATTAGGCCATAGATTGTACATCTGCAAATCAGTGTGCAGAATATATTAGATGCCCAGGGAAATCTCTTCCCTATGCCTCAGGGGTCACATGCTCTAACTCCATCTCCTCCCACCCAGGGGCCTTCCTCCCTTTCTCACCCATCTTTGAGCCACACAACCAGACTGCTCAACTCCCACAGACTTCCTCAGGCGAGAAACCTGAGCCCATGCCCAGCACTGACAGCTTCGCCTTCTAGGGGCCAATGCTGACTGTTTCTGTTTCTTTCTCTCTCTCTCTGTCTCTGTCTCTGTCTCTCTCTGTCTCTCTCTCTGTCTCTCTCTCTCTCTTTCTCTCTCTCTCTCTCTCTCTCTCTCTCTCTCTGCAACAAAATAAAGCCAAACAAAAGCCCAATGCCTGGCGTGGCTGGTCAGGGAGTTATGCAAGTGTGTAAAAAAATAAAATAAAATAAACATTGCGTTTTCGGCATTTAAGGCTGTTTGATTAGGTGCAGAGCTTAGCCAAGGGCTGATCGGACACAGGAGGCTGGGGCAGCGGGAGAGAGAAGGGCCTCTGGGAGGGATTGCAGTGTCCTGGACCAGCTTCTATGAACTTGGGGAGGCTTCTGAGCGTGAGCCCAGACTCTGAGCGTTGGAGAGCCAGCACCTCCACTTCCTCAGGCTAGCCGCCCTGTTGCTGCTTCCTGGTCATTTGACCATCGAGACATCGCAGGGGCCACTCAATCCTTGGCATCGCCACCACCTCCCATCACTCCCAGCGACCCTGTGCCCTTGGCTCGACTGTCGGGGCTCCCTCCTCCACTAAGGAGATTCCACAGCCTGTCTTCATTACTCACCCCCACCCCCTAGTCAGCCCATCCTCTCTGCTGGAACCGAGCAGATTGCAGTTTGAGTTTCTCTCCATCCAGTCTAAAGTGAGGGTGGAACACAGCTGTTTGGCACCCTCAGGCGTGTGGCTCCCTCCCCCCCTCCAGGTTTAACGTCAACCTTCCCTAGGTCATTGCAGGTGTCTGTAACCCTTCGTCTCTTACTTCGTCACCTCACAAACATTTTTCGAGTTCCTGTCCGGAATTGGGCATCCTTCATTTCACGAAACCTTCAAAACAGAGGGAAACCGGGAGGCTCAGAGAAGTTAAGTAACTTAGTCCTGGTGACACAGGCTATGGCTGAGGGACTGGAGGCTGTATTGTAGGATGGCTCACACTGATTCCAGTGCTGATAGGAAACTTTCCTTCCCCAGGTCTTCCCAACTGGTCAGATGCTCTGAAGGTTTGATCCCGAAGGGAAGAAGGGTGTGGCCGGACCATCCCAAGTCCCGCCGTTCTATATCTGCCCCCTGTTCAAGATTCTGATGGAGAGCACTGGCCTTAGCAAGCATCCTGGGTCCCTGCTCCTGACCCAAGAAAAGAAGGGACGTGAGCTCGCGGCGTTTGCCACAGAGTAGACGGCGCGTCCCTAGCCCGGGTGTGCGGGAGGGGGTTACGGAGTCCCAGGCCCAGCGCTCCAGTCCGTTTTTTCTTACGGATCGGGCAGGGGGGCCGGCCGGGGGTGGCGCCGGGGGATTCCCTCCCTCGTGCGAGCCGGGGACCAGCCCCTCTCCGGGCGCGGGGCGCAGAGCCCGGGCGGCGGACTGCGGGGCCCGCGCGGGCCGCCCCAGCACCAATGCGCCGGGCGGGGCGCTGGCGGCGGAGAAGGCATTGAGCAACTGGGCGGCGGGCGGAGCGCGGGGCGGACGGCAACGCGGGACCCAGTGGCCGCGCCCTCGCCCCTCTGGGCTGCCCCGCCACGGCCGCTGCGCCAGGTGAGTCCCGCGGCCCGCGCCGTCCGCCCCGGGGTCCAGGGTCCCTGTCGGGGCGCAGCCAGAGCCGGGGAGGCAGGGCAGAGTCCGACCCCATCCCGTCCTCCCGCCGCACATCAGCCCAGGGCACCCCGCCCCAAGTCCCCAGCCGCGACCTTCCCGCCCCAGCTGTGCCCCCACGAACCCCAGCGGCAACCCAACTGTGACCCAACCCTGACCCACTCGACCCAGCCCCGCCTCAAGTCCCCAGCCCCAACCCACTCACCCCAGTCTTGCCCAGGCATCCCAGCTGCAACTCAGCTGCGACCCAGCCCCATCTAGAGTCCCTAGCCCTGACCCACGAGACCCACGCACCCTAGCTGCGACCCAGCTCCGACCCACGCGACCCAGTTTGGTTCGCATAAACCCGGTCCCTCCTCTCAGCCTGACGCAGTAGAAGGCCGATGCGCTGCACCATGGCCTGGAGGGGAGAGGTGTGCTGCGGCCACCCAGGGATGTCAGGGTGGACAGGGCACAGGCGACCCGATCCTGAGCGTTTGCAGTGCCCGTGGGGATGCTGGGAACATGGTGGGCAGTGGATTTGCTCCCCTGACACCTGTCAGGGCCTCACAGGGAGGGAGGGAGAAAGGGAGGGAGGAAGGACCGGGCTTATGCAGTAGAAGGCCGATGCGCTGCAC
>JANHMN010000004.1:27182596-27257399 GCA_030674055.1 Rhabdomys pumilio | reverse complement strand
GGGGGGGGGGGGGGGAGAGAGAGGAGAGAGAATATGACTGAGCGGTTAGCGGTGCAAACACACAGAGCAGAGCTTCTCTCCGCGTTCTGGGTTTGGGGGCAGCGGGATGGGCACAGTCTCCAAGCTTGGCATGGCTTTGTGATGCCCACAGGTCCCACAGGCACGCACTCAGTTCCACCCCTGCCCCCAAAATACTTCGGCTCTTTCTGGCATCCCATTCCTAGGCCTGCTGCCGATCCTAAGCATGGGAGTGTTGGCTATGAGAAGCTATCGACATGGTTTACATTTTTGGGTCTGTATCTGACATCTGACAGAATACCAATTCATCCTAACAATGTCGTGGCAGGTGAGGAGGTGAAAGTTCTTCCAGCCCCCTGCTCGGGCTGCCTTTCCGCCCTCAGCTCCACCCGCAGCTGAGTCCCCTTCCTCAGTGTGAGTCCACCCTGTAGGTTCTCCCCTCCCTGATCCATGTGACCTCAGTTTGCCATCTCTGGCCATCTCAGCCTCTGGACCCCAGATTCTTCACCTTGTGCTGGTCCCTTCCCAGAGCCGTGGTGACTCAAAACTCCTTAGTTCTCTGCAAAAGTCAGTCTCCAGGACACCCCCAGGCACCTGGATCCTGGTAGCAAATTAGTTTTAAAATCCTCTGTACTTAACGCCACAGGGCCATGTTTCCCTGTAATCTAACCTTTCTCCTTCGTCTGTAATGGAGTAGATGAAGGTCTAGCCCCTGCAGGTGGGAGGAGGTGTGGGATTCTGCCCCAGCCAGCAAGGTTGTTCTCACTCCCCACCCCCAGCCCCTGGGGCCTTGAGATGTTCATTGCTCTTTCCCACAGGGTGGTGTAGTGGGCCCTCCCAGATGAACTGGTGACCAATAGCAATTCAACCCTCGGAGTAAATCCAAAATTATGATAAAAACAAGCGAGGGTATTCAAAAGTCCACGCTCTGCTCCTAGCTCCTCCCCCTGTCCTCCAAAGTGTCACTGTCCCCTGAGTGCCCAGGTGGAACCCAGAGTAGCTAGAGGGAAAGGGAACCTCGGAGGCAGGAATCTGTGGTCTCAGGAGCTTGGTACCACAAAGTCTCCGATCTTAAGACCTGTCCTGTGTTTAACTGTCACTCCAGCAAATTGTCAGATACCCTGGCAATATTGGGTCATTGTTTCCAGCACATGCACCTTCACAGGGGTGACTGCTCAGCTCTTTACCCACAGTGCATTGCTCCTGTCTGTTGCTTGTACTCCCTGGTATGGACGAACTAGTATCTCATTTGCTTGGTTTGAGATAAAGATACACAGTGCCTGAAAGTATTTGAGGTTCTTTCCACTCCAGGGGGAAGCCAGCGCCCCCTGTGCCAATGAAACTCACACCTGCCCCTCCCCTCCATGCCAAGCAAAGACAGGTTTCCTGGAGATCCTGGTGGGGGTTGGGAAGAAATTCTCACTGGCAGGGACTTCAGGGACTTGGTGAGTGTGGCAAGGGCAGGCCAGAGGGGAAGCTGGGAGGATGGGGAAGGAGAAAGAGTAAGAAGGTCTAGGAGTTACCACTGGCTGAGTCCCCTTCCTCAGCGTGAGTCCACCCTGTATGTCCTCCCCTCCCTGATCCATGTGACCTCAGTTTGTGATCTCTGGCCATCTCAGCCTCTGGACCCCAGATTCTTCACTCTGTGCTGGCCCATCCCCACTGCTCAACCCTTGCCCTTGAAGTACTGTCTATCCAAGAGTGGGCACCGAGAGTATGGAGACAGCTAGGAGCTCTTTCCTGACTGGTGGACCCCACAGAATGAGGCCAAAGTCAAAAACCCAGGCTTGACCCCAGACTTAATTGAGGCAGTGTTTCCAGGCACAAGGACTGGTGGGCCGGAGCTGCTCAATCCTCTATCTGACACAGGCTTTTCTGAGAGGTGACATCTTCAGGACCAGGGCCACCAACCACAGAGACATGCAAATGGGGCAACTGCATGCCAGGGCTCTGTACTTAGCATGCTACCCTGATGATTCAGAGGATGTTAAATTCCTTTATCCAGGGCCATAGGAACAGGGACACACAACGAAACCTCATTCATGAAAAAAATGTAACTCCGTTAACTGAAACCCCACTATTGCCCATCGTGTTCTGAGCACATTGTGGGTGCGTTCACCTAAGCTGTATCTAAACCAGATTCTTGGCACACTTGGCTGGATATCCAGGGTTATAGGGGTTGGGGTGTGACATAGGGGCTGGGAAGTTTTGGTACAGAGTACTTGGTGCGTGGGGGGGGGGGCATATAGGCAATGGCTGCTGTGGGGCACCAGGGGTGGTGGGGCATCTCTGTTGGCTTCAGCTCCGGCACCAGGTGGGATCCATCAGGCTCAAGTAAACACTTCTCACAGGCAGCTTAACCACTTGAGTGTGTCTGGCCTTCAAAGCCAGGGGGAGAGGCCGAGGAGGGAGGAGGGAGGTACCGAACTCCCTCAGGGGGTAATGATTTATCTCCAGTGCAGGTGGGCTCTGCTGGGGCCTCTTTGGGAGGCCAGGGGGTGGACTGGGCACAGAGGAGCTGAAGGGGAGAGGAGAGGGGGCTGGAGGCTCCATGCTGAGTATCTCGGATTTCTCATTAGTAAGCCAAAACAACTCAGAACCAATCCTGGTTTCATAGGTGAAGAGCCTGAGGTTCCAGGAGGCCAAACGACCAGTCCAATGACAACTAACCCGTGAACAGAGCCTCCCGGGAGGAACAGGTCAAACGATCACCCGGGGAGCTTAAGTGGGTGTGCCGGTACGGGCGTGTGGGCGAGCCTGCTGTGAGGCGAGACCCTGTCAGTGGGAACGAAGCTCTCACTCTTGGTCCTCCTTAACCCTGAAGCTCAGATGCCCAACTTCTCAGACACTGCGGCAGGCAGGGACGGGTGCCCCTGCCCCCATCACTCTGGCCGCTGGGTCCAGAGCCCAAGCTCTCTCCGGGCTGGGGGATTATCGCCATTCTCTGCGTCTCTAGCCAGGATGGGCAGTTGCTGCTGTTTATATCCCCTCACAAAAGCCAGGCCCGCCAGGCCTGCTGTGTCAGAGTTTCTGTGGCTGGGGGTGGGGGGGTAACCCTCACTTCCTTTTCTCCCTCCAACCCCAGAGGACCGTGCAGAGTCTGCCTGCTTGCTAGAGGCCGCTGCTCTAACTTCTGGACTAGGACAGGTGAAAGGCGCATGGGTGACTCAGCACTGGGAAGAGAAAGCTGAGGAGTCACTCAGGAGGACAAAGAACTCCTTTACAAATGTCAGGATATTCTAGCAACATGAGGTCTGTAGGGTAGACTTAAAGAAGGACTTCCACTTAGAATTAACCAATATTACTCGGGACCAGGGCCAGTTGGTTCCTATTATTGAGAAATCACCAGGGATGCACAGATTTCATTTGGGTAACCATTATATCCCAGTTACTCAGGTAGTTGGTCCCAGTATTAGGATGCAAGATACTTGGAGACAGGAGGATGAGATTTCTTCTTCAGGACTGCCTGGTAGGGCATGTGCACCAGTGTCCAGACTTCCTAAGTTCTATGAAGTCCAAGGCAGGGAAACCCAGGAAAAGGGAGGAAATGTAAATTAGGGGATCCAGGGCACCATAAACTTAACCCTTCTCTCTCCTTGCCCACAGGTCTGTCTTGGGGATGGTTCTCTGCTGGTGTAAGAAGACTTCTCAAGTGACCCTCTGAGGTGACTTCAAGCAGGACAGGACCTCCCTTTGGGCCGATGGAGAACCCAGCTCCATACCCCATCAGATCCCAGCTGAGATTATGGTGGATCTGGCCTGCAGCCCGGGCCTGGGTCTCCTGCCACTGACCCAGCCTCAGAGCCTGTAGCAAGAGACCACCCCTCCTACCAGGGGCCCAGGGCTGGCCAGTGACTATGCGGCTTGGGCTGTGTGTGGTGGCCCTGGTTCTGAGCTGGACACACCTGGCTGTGGGCAGCCGGGGTATCAAGGGCAAGAGGCAGAGACGGAGTGAGTACCTATGGGGTTGAGCTGCTGAGGGGCTTGGTGTGGGCAGGACTGGAGAGCCTCTGATAGCTTTCTTCTGTGACGGTTGTTTGTCCCTGCTTTGTGAGCCCTGTGGTGAGCGGTTTCATTTGTCGAGATGTACTGGTCTGTCACCCCCTCATTATTGACCTTCCTTCCTCTTTTAGACTCTGCTTTCTGGCTCCACGCCCCTCCAGGAGGCCCTTTGACCCAACTCCCATTTTGTAGGGTATCCATGGTGATGCTTCCTAGGGGTGGAGAGAGTCCCTACCCTGCATGTCCTGGTCCCCAATCCCAGACTCAGGCATTCAGAGCACCTCTCTGAACTGCAAGCCTTTGGACAGAGGCGCTGCACATCTGGGCAGCCAGGCACGCTGCTTTCCTTGCACAGTCAGGAACAGCACAGAAGAGAAGGGGAGGTGACTTTCTCCAGTAACTTAAATTAACTTCGATTCCCGAGCTGAAGCCAGAGCACCCTTCTGAGTGGCAATGACCTTACCATGTAAGGCACCCCTGTAAGATTTCTGAGCTTAAGAAAAGCCTGTAGCCCCAGCTCAGGAAGCTGGAGCAGGGCTGCCATGACTCTAATGCCAAAGTTGGTCGGAGTACAGTGAGGCACTCTATTTTAAAAATCAAAACAAAAAGAAAGAAAGAACAAATGAACGAACAGGATGGAGAGATGGCTCTGTAGTTAAAAGCGTGTACTGCTCTACAGAGGACCTGGCTTCAGTTTCCCAGAATCCACGAGAAGCAGCTCACAACCACCTGTAATTCCAGCGACAGGGGATAAGATACCGTTGAGTTCTGTGCATGGAGGCGTGCGCGTGCATGCACGCGCGCGCACACACACACTTATTAAATATTTATTGATATTTATAATAAATATATAAATGTTTATTTATGTATAATTAATACATTTTACTGTATAGTATATAATATATAAATACGTAGAAATAATAACAAATCCAGTTTTCTTTTCTTTCTCTTTTGTCCCCCTTCTGTTCATTTGAGATACAATCTAGCCCTTGTTAGCCCAAAATTCCCTATGTAGGCCTCCAATTTGCAGCAATCCTCCTGCCTCAGTCTCCCTAATAGTTTGCAGTTATTATTCATGGAGCTCAGTGAGCCCAGGGTCCATTGAAGCAGCTTGCTAAAATTCAAAGTTAACATGTCAGCCTCCTGGCCTGGCCCAGGCATCCCTTACCCTGTGCTCAACAGCTGCAGTAGTGGGGCACTATGTACTGGGAGTGGCCAGTGTATGCTAGTGATCCTGCCAGAATTGGGTGGGGGCCTCTCCCTCCCAGGGCTCCCTCTTTCCACATCCCCCAGCAAGGGCTGTTGTGCAGGCAGGAAGTCTTTCCGAAGTCTCGCCCAAGTCCCCCTTGCTTCGCTTTTCCCGTGGGACTGATGCCCGCAAGCCAGAGAGAGCTGAGTGAGGGCCAAAGCTCTCCAGACTCAGCCGAGAGAGGCTAGGGATTGGTGAAGCCGGAAAAACCCCAGTTTAAGAAACAGTTAGGGAAGGTGAGGTTCCAGCAGCAGCAGCAGCAGCAAGGCTTTCAAACTCCTTCCTACGCCACTGTTGCGGCCGGTGTTTTGTCCTCCATGGGCCAGATGTGGTTTGGTGATTTATAATCAGTCTCCTTCATTTCTGAGATGGGGAGACAGAGAGAGACATTAGGACATTGAGACAGAGAGAGGGGCCAGCCTCACCCATGTGACAGGCATGGCGATCCTGCTCACACACAGAGGGTCACATGTCCACGGATACAGGTGGACATCAGACCGGGGTTCAAGTCAGTCGAACTGACATACAAGCACTGAAGTGGAATTTTGTAGAGCTGGCTTCTCTCCATGGCTATCAAACATAGCAATTTCAGTGTGCTTGATTTTGAACTAGCCACATCCAATGCCTGGGCAACGTGTCCATGAGCTCGTATCACTGAATGATGTCAGAGCCTAGGTCAGACGAGGCAAGATCTGAGTGCTTCGAGGGTCACCAGGCATGACGGTATGTGCCATCAGTTGGTCCTTGTTACATGGAGATCCTGAAACATCCTTATGAGGTCGTTATGTTACTGCATAGGAGCACAGCCAGATGTCCAGGGGATGATGGATGGAGATGTGAGTACATTGCTAGCTTGTTGGTGGTGCAGGTTGGACCAGAGCCTCAGGAATGCACACCCCAACTTTAGATGTACATATAAATCTATACAGTTAAAAATTGTGTGTGTGTGTGTGTGTGTGTGTGTGTGTGTGTGTGTGTTTCATGGGCAGAGGGTTCTTGTGATACAACTTATGAATGTGGAGGTCAGAGGACAACCTTTAGATGACAGTCCTTGCCTTTCCCCTTTGTCTGAGACAGCATCAGGACCTCTGTGCTGCTCTAAGCCAGGCTAGCTGGCCTCTGAACGTGAAGAGTTGCTTCTCTCCCCATTTCCCATTGCTGTGCTGGGACTGTAGATGCTTTTGATACAGGTCCAGGATTCTGGGGAACCCAAAGTCAGGTGATCTGGCCTGTGTGGCAAGCACTTTTGTCTGACACGCCACCTCTCCTGCCTATTTTCTTTTTTTTTTCTTTCTTTCTTCCTTTCTTCCTTCCTTTTTCTTCCTCCTCTTTTGGTTTTTGTTTTTGTTTTTGTTTTTTTTTTTTGGAGACAAGGTTTCTCTGTTTAACAGTCCAGGCTGTCCTGAAACTCACTGTGTAGATCAGGCTGGCCTTAAACTCACCAAGACTCTACCTGTCTCTGCCTCTCAAGTGCTGGGATTAAAGCATCATCATGCCTGCCTTTCTTTCTTTTTAAATTATTTGTTCATTTTATGTACATGAGTACACTGTCGCTGTCTTACACCAGAAGAGGGAATCAGATCTCATTATAGATAGTTATGAGCCACCATGTGGTTGCTGGGAATTGAACTCAGGACCTCTGGAAGGGCAGTCAGTGCTCTTAACCACTGAGCCATCTCTCCAGCCCCCTTCCTTCTTTCCTTCTTTCCTTCCTTTTTTTTTTTTTAAAAAAGCAAACTTTGTAAAACATAAAGTCCCATTTAGACCATTGGACCATTTTGCAGTATGGTTTCTGGGTATTGTGGGGGAAAGGAAAAGGAAGGCTGGGGCCCGTTTGGAAGGACATTGGGAGGGGCCAATAGAGGAGGAGGGCTTGATGTACAGAGGAGCCTCTGGTTCTTGCCTGTCTGTCATCCTCTCCGGTGTGTCAGTCAACAACCACTTGTGGCAATCAATCCTTTGGTGTTTTGGACCTGAGAGTGTCTGATCTTGAGGTCTGAGAGATGGTCTCCCTGCATGGAGTAGGAGAGTCAAAAAAGAACATTCTTGTTGGCCTAGGACAGGTGCTCTCATATGCATGCAGGAGCTGGCACTCGCGCGCGCGCGCACACACACACACACACACACACATACACACACACACACATACACACACACACACACACACACACACACACACACTCATCATTGAGGACCTTCTTCTTCCCTCTCTCTTGCCTTACCCACTCTCAGGTCCCTGCATCTCACAAATCCCCCTTTCATCCCCAGCCCTTACATCCAGTATACCTTGCCTTGGTTTCTTCCCTCCCGTCTCATTCCAGAACTCTCTACTCAGTCCTGCCCTGGTTGGGGGAAGCTTTTCCCTTCCTGAGCCCTTCCCACTCTGTCTCTGGCACTTGCTTCTGTCCCTCTCCCCGCAGTCAGCCCCTTTTCACTCCTGGGAAACCAGGGGTACAGTTATGGTGGTTCAAGTCTGTAATTGTAACTCTTGGGAGGTTGAGGTAGGAGTACTGTTGATTGGTGTGAGTTAAAGGCTAGCCTGGGCTACATAGTGAGCCTAACCTGGACTACAGATTTGTCCCTCCCATGGTGGGCTCTGTCCAATAGGAAGCCAGCCCCCATCAGGATAGAACCCCCCACTCATTGGGATGAAGCCCCACACCGTTGCCACAGAGTCCCTGTATCTGGTTGCCTAGAGCTGCACCTAAACTGTGTTGTCCCTGATGTGGAGAGGCACAGAGGCCTACTGGTGATGCTCTTTCTCTTTACCAGGATAAGGAGTCTGGACTTGCCTTCCCTTGAGCTGTGGCTGCTGAGAGGCTTCCATGGGAGATCTGGGCTAGCCTTGGAAAGGCAGGGAGGACAGCTGGCCTTTGTGAGATACAGTGAGGGTCTGCACTATGCTTCATCTTTCTTTTTTTGCAGATGTATTTATTTATTTCATGTATGTGAGTACACTGTCACTCTCTTCAGACACACCAGATAAGGCCATTAGATCCCATTACAGATGGTTGTGAGCCACCATGTAGTTGCTGGCAATTGAACTCAGGATCTCTGGAAGAGCAGTCAGTGCTCCTGAGCCATCTCTCCAGCCTCGAAGGCGTACTGTGCTTCCTCTTGAGTTAGACTCCCAAACCCCCTGGGCTCAATGAGCATGCAAAAGACAGCCTCTGGCCCAGGGAATCCCCGAAGATTAAACCCCGTTCCAAAGATGAGCCCGTGCTGCTTTCTTTCCTCAGGCCTCATCCTCTACCATCCCCTCATCCTCTATCTACCAACACACCTCAGGCCTCTCTTACTGAATTCACCCACAAGCACTATCACGAGTCCCAAGGACTCCCTCATTGCCCCAGCTCTCCTGAGTTCCCACTGTGCCCAGCCCTGCTCCTGGCACTCAGTAGGTGCTCGTCAGAGTCTCTGCCTACATCATACCCTCCTTGAGACTCCACAACACACACTGCCCTCAGCCCTACACTAAATAGCCACACCTCTTGTAAGTCTCAACCCTTCCCTGGGCTCCCACTTAGAAACAAGATGGACTCTGCCCTCCCAAGCCCTTTCTAGTGGGAGAAGGAGACATCTCAGTGGAAATGACAACATGAGATTGTATCTCCCACGATTGAGGCAAATGCCAGGGAGAGGAGACCACAGGAAAAGACCCCATCCAGACTTAAAGGGAGGTGATCAGGGAGGACTTCCTGGAGGAAAAGGGTGGTTCTGAGGCTTTGGAGACTGCAGCATGTTCTGGGCTAAAGGGTTAACTTAGAGGAAGACATAGAAGATCAAAGAGTGGTATGTTTTAAGCAGTTACTGCTTAGGGTTGCCCCTGCTTAGGGTTGCCTTGAGGGAGGAGGTGGGTGGGAGTAGCTCGGGGAAACTTTTTGGGGCACTGGGAAGGAGGTCTTATTCTTAGACATGATACAATGTTTCAGGTAGGGTTGGGGGTCACCATAGGTTTTGTTGTAGAGAGATGCCTGGTATAGGGCCTCTTGGGAAAATGATCTGGGCTTAGAAGGACTATGAGCAAGAGGTTGATTCACAGAGGGGCTGGCTGAGCCACCTGGTGAGGCTGTCTGTCCTGAGCATAGTAGCTAGGCCTCACACATGATAGGCAAGCCTCTACCACTGAGCCACACCCCCAGCCTACAACAGAGAGATTGAATGGCTTTTACATAGGGTTGACAGAGGCCAGGGGTGGGAGTGTCAATGAAGGAGGCACAGCCTTGTCTATGTGGCCAGAAAAGGGGACTTGCGCAGCAGTTAAGGGCACAGGCTGCCTTAGCAGAGGACCTGGGTTCGATTCCTAGCATCTATGTCAGTTCACAACCATTTGCAATTCAAGTTTCAGGAGGCCCAACACCCTTTTCTGGCTTCCTCAGCACCAGGCATGCACATGGTACACAGACACACATGCAGGCAAAACATCTTTGCAGAACTTGAAAAAAAAAAAGTGCCTGGGAAGCAAAAGATTCCAGAGCAAAGGCAGTGGGGGGGGGGGGGTGTAAATGGGAAAGGCTGGTGTCCTTTTTTCTACCCTCTTCTCCTCCAAGCCTGAGAAGCCTCCCCAGGCAGCCTTGGATCGGAGTCACCACAGAGAGCAGCAGGGGGTAGGGGAGGGATCTGGTCCCTCTCCTCACCAGTGATAACCTGTTAGCTGTACAGTGAATAACTGGGGAAGGAACTTCTGCTTTTCCTTTGCTTTTTTCTTTTTCTCTTTCTTTACTTTTTCTTCTTGAGTCAGTCTCAAATAGCCCAGGCTGCTGAGGAAGATCTTACACTTCTGATCCTCCTGCCTTCACCTCTCTAGTGTTGGGGTTGCACAATCACACCGGATTGATGTAATTCTGGGGATGGAGCCCTGGCTTCATGCGTACTAGGCAAGCACATGACCCACCGAGTGACGCCCTAACCTCTCCCCTTTTGTATCTTCTATGCATCCCCAAACGGGCATCATCTTCCTTGGGTCCTTTATTCAAGGTTATATTCCCATGTGTGAGCCAATCCCACCTCCATGGATTCCCCTCCCACAGTTATGGGTGCCCCTCCCTGCCACTCTTGAGTGTCTCTAAGCTGAGACTTGGGGCATGGGGTAACTCCTGTTTCACCCTGGTAAACAGTCCTTGGTTCACCAAGCTGACTCCTGCCCATCATTAAGTCCCCACATCTGAGCTCCTGAGAGCCCTCATGCTGGCTTCTGGACCCTCCTCCAACACAGCCAATCCTGCTGCCTGTCCTCTGTATCCTGACTCTCCCAGGATCTTCAGGTCTTTACTTCATCAGTTTCTCTGCCTCTGGGTGCCTCCGTCTTGACATTCCATCCTACCCACCCACCCCTCCCTTTCTTCCCCCCCCCCCATTTTCCCCCTTTTGAGACAAAGTCTCACTCTGTTTCACAGTAGTCTTCCTGAGTGCTGACTGATCCTTCACTTCTGGACTCTTCTCTTCCTCTCCCTCCCCAGCTCCTTTTGTTGTTGTTTTGTTTTGTATGTTTGGTTAGTTAGTCTTTCGAGACAGGGTTGCTTTGTGTAGTCCTGGCTGTCCTAGAACTTACTCTGTAGACCCAGCTGGCCACAAACTCAGAGATGGCCTGCCTCTGCCTCCTGAGGCTTTGACCCCTGTGTGGATTTCCCACCTTTTAACTTGGTTCTTCTCCCTACTATCCCTCCTCTACCTCTTCCTAAACCCTTCTCCCTCTGCTTCTCTGTGGAGAACAGGAGTTCCTGGGGCATATCCTATTAGCCCTGGTCCTCCAGTCACTCCTCTGAAAGCAACAGTGTTGCTTCTTTTTATATTACTCTGTTCCTTTTGTGCCTCCAGTGCTGAAGCCAATCCCAGTGGGGCTAAGAACTATACCTGCTCTTGATTCTCTACTTGTTTGTTGGTACCTACCTCTTCTAATGAGTACTCTCTTCTCTTGGCTCCTGTGATGCAGGATGCTTTTCAGAATCCTCCCCCCCCCCCAACCCCATCCCTGTCTCTCGGTTGGGATTCATCAAGGCTAACCTCTTCCTTTCCCATCTTTCTCTTGGATGTCTAATTCTCTCTGGAGTCTCTAGACCAGTGGTTCTCAACCTTCCTGACGCTGCAGCACTTTAATACACAGCTCTCATGTCGTGACGACCCCAACCACAAAATTATGATGTTGCTACTTCATAACTGTAATTTCGCTACTGTTAGGAATTTGTGATGTGAATATCTGCTAGCAGGATATCTGCTCTGTGACCCCGAGGTTGAAAGTTGGTGCTATAACCCACGTGCTGTTCACACGCCTGCTTGTCTTTTTGTGTGCATGTATGTGGGAGTGGGTTGTTTTGTTGAGTGTTTGGGTTTCTTTGAGACAAGGTCTCATGTAGCCTAGCTTAGAACTTGCTGCATAACCAAAAACTGGCCTTGAACTCCAGATCCTCCAGCCTCTACCAAGTGATGGGATTATAGTTATATAACACCATGCCCAGTGTCCCACTTTTCACAGTCAATCTACTGACGAACTGTGTGTCTCTTGAGCTCCAGCCCTACAGGCCCCACTGCCTGCTGGCCCCTTTCATGAGTGTCTGTCTCACAGGAACTGCCCACGCAGCATGACTAAGGTCCTTCTCATCTTCTCCTGGGATTTCTGACAACTTTACCCTGTTAAACAAGTTCATTGTCTCAAAGTCACCTTAACTTGTGTTTTGCCCTTTATGCCACAACCCAGCACCTGGTATCAGGGATCTGTCCCCTGCAGATCTCAGCTCCCTTTGCTCTTTCCTGACACTCAGTCCTGTCCCCGACCCTGCACACCAGTTTTTGAAGCTGGTTCTCACAAAGTATCTTATGCCAGCCTCAGATTGCAAATCCTCCTGCCTTGGTTTTCAAAGACGTGTGTAATACCTCTGCCATCCTTTCTTGAGGGTTTTGACCTGGGTATCTTTCGGCTTCTTTCTCTGCCACCTCTTCAGCCCATTGTTCACAGCATTGAGGAAGCTTTCTAAAGTGAAGGAAGGCCTGACGATAGCTCCTACCAGCCTTCCTTGCTGCCTTTGAGCTGATATCTTTGTGTCTCCTATAGAGTAGAGGTTCTTCTCAATCTGGCCTTGCTTCTCTTTCAACTACTGGTGTTAGCATTCTCCGTATGATTCTCCTATGCTGACTCTGGGTGTGCCACACTTCCTTAGCCAATACCAATGTCAACGGAGAAAAATGTAGTGGCTGGTTCAGTGGGCACTGAACACTGGGGCTCTGAGGAGGTCTATGCAAATCTGTTTGTCTGTTTGTTTTGAAATAAGGTTTTCTCTGTGCAGCCATGGTGGTCCTGGAACTCACTCTGTAGATCAGACTGGCTTCCAACTCAGAGATCCACCTGCCTCTGCCCCCTGAGTGCTGAGACTAAAGGTGTGCACCCTCACCTCCTGACACAAATCTGATCTTAACAGAGAGGCTAAGTAGAGAGACTGACTATTGAAATCTTGCTATCAAGAGCTGACCCACGTTGTGCAGGCCCAGAGTCACAGTACTTGGGAGGTTGAGGCAGGAGGCTTGAAAAGTGAAAGGCTAACCCGGACTATAGAGCAAGTTCAAGGCTAACCTGGACAATTTAGTGAGCTCCTATCTCAAAGTCAAAAGAAGGTTGGGGATGTAGCTAAGTGATAACAGGCTTACCTAGCACCCGAAGGCCATGTGTCATTCTTCATCGCTGAAAGCCAAAGCAAAAGAAAACAAGGGCTAAAACCACACAAAGATACAGGAGGAACAACTGAGCCATCTCAGCCACTGAGGCTACGGCAAAAACACAGAGTGAACATTCAACTCTGAAACAAACCGAGTCAAGTGTCAGTGACTCAAAAAAACTTCCATGAAACGGAAACAGTCCAGAAACTCTACAGTGGCCGGACACACTTGGCACACAGCTGAGCAAAGCCCTAAAGTCTCCGCGGCGTTGCCCCTGCAGTGAGCAGACCAGACAAAATGAAAGCAGTGTTTAATTTTACCAACCTGGTCTCACTGACTCCATGCAAACAAATGTCACATTAAAGAAGTCACTGAGCAGTGTTCATGGTTTCCACGCTCCCTCAATCAGTCTCTATTTGCCTCTCGTATGCTGTGTTCCCTCTGCCTGGAAAACATACTGCTGAGGCACCGTGGTCCAGTAATTTAACCTCTTCATCTCCTCATCTGTGAAAAGGACAGTGGATACTAACAGTGGGAGGGGCAGTGATTCCACACCCGCCATCCCATCGCTTGGAAGGCAGAGGTGGATGATTGTTTCAAGTTCAAGGAAGCCTGGGCTACGTAGCAGTTCTGGGATAGCTTGGGCTACAGTGTGAGACCCCCTCCCCCATCTCAAAAGGGAAAGAACAAAGCTGAGGATGTAACTTGGTTGGTAGAGGGCTTCCCTAGCCTACGGAAAGCACTGTGTTCACTTTCTAAAGCCTCATAAAATTGGATGTGGTGGCAGGAGCCTGTCATCCCAGTGCTCAGGAAGTAGAAGCTGGAGTGCAAGACTAGCCTTGGCTACGTAGGGAGTTTGATGAGCGCTTGGGCTACATGAGGAAATGTCTCAAAAGTAAGCAAACAAAAGCAAGTGGTCTGCAGCCAAAATGTCTGGGAAGTGCATCTTTGTTTTCTCTATCCCCTTCCAGAAAGTCAGTGTGTTCAGGGTCTGGGTCCAGGGTCGCAAAAGGCCCAGCAGGGAAAGATTCTGTTGAAGTGGTGACGTCACCTTCCCAGGTAACTGGAGCCTGTGGCCAGAGGACCATGAGTTTGGGCCAGCCTGGGCTACATAGTGAGCCTTTACTCAAAATACAAACAATGAACAGAACATTGGGAATGGTAGTGCACACCTTTAATTCTAGCACTTGGGAAGCAAAGGTAGATGGATCTTTATGAGTTCAAGGCCAGCCTGGTCTACATACAAGTCCCAGGATAGTGAGGTTTCATAGCATAGACCCTGAATCAAAAAGACCAAAACAAGAGAACGGGTTTAATCCTAGCACTCCAGAGGCAGATGCAGCTGGGTCTTGGAGTTCAAGGCCAGCCTGCTCTATAGAGCAAATTCCAGGACAGTCGGGAAAAACACAGAGGAAACCCTGTCCTGGAAACAAAACAAACACAAAAAACAAAACAATATCAACTCCCCTTCCCCTTGAAAAGAAAGATTTTTTTAAAAATAAAATTTAAAAATAGTAAAAATGTAAATTTAAAAGCAGAGCCAGCAGGATGACACTGCCAAGCCTGATGATGATAATTTGATCCCTGGGACCCACATAGTAAAAGGAAAGAAGCAAAAGTTGTCCTCCGACCTCTTCACATGTACAATCACACACACACACACACACACACACACACACACACTCTAAATGTTAAAACAAAAGAAACAACTACACACACACACACACACACACACACAAAAAAAAAAAAAAAAACAGAACCAGCAAGATGGCTCAGGAGGTAAAGGCACTTGCTACACAGCCTGGTGACTGGAGTTTGATCTTCAGATCCCATTTAGAGATGGAAGGTCGGCCTCTGACCTCCTCACAAGTGCAGTGGCACAGAAGTGCTTGCCACCCCCTCACCTACCCTACCCCCACCCTCCCACAACTACTATTGCCACTGCTATTCTAGCAGTGACACTGTTACTAGTCAGTAATATATTGTTACTACTATAAAGCTGAAAGTACAAATGGTTGGGGCAGGATGGCTCAGTGGCTTACTCTGCAAGCACAAGGACTCGAGTTTGAATCCACAGGACCCACAAAACCAAAAACCAGGCATTTCTGTGCACACCCGGAACTCTGCCACTGTGGGACAGAGACAGGCAAATCGTGAGAACTCACTGGTCAGGCAAGGCTAGCCAAAATATCCAGCTTCAGGGCAAGTGAGAGACCCTGTCTCGAGGCCACAGTGCAGAGGCTGAGGGAGAAATAAAGTCAGCATCCTCCTCTGGCCTCCAGACACACGCATGAGGCTGTGTACATTTGCACACTCACATGCATGCACCATACTACACATAGATCAGACAGACAAGCAATTCTGTGAGATTCGTTTCACGCGCTGGTTCCAGGCCTTCCGGCGTCAGTAACCTTCCCCTCGAATCCTCTTGGTAACATCTGTTAGAATCCTGTGCAAAGGTCTCTCTACGGGAAACACTGCCCGAGGAACTGAAGTTCCTTAGAGTGATACAGAGAGAAGATACCTTATCTCCCACCATTCCCTCCCCCACATTATCTGCACAGCCCTTTGCCCCTCTCTGGTCTTGTTCCTTCCAGTACCCTTAATTCGACTCTCTAAAAGATGGATTTCTACTGGTCCTTGAAGAAGGGCCCCATGGTTCCTCTTTAAGAGTCCTTTCTCTTCTCTTTCTTCTTCTCCCTCCTCTTTTTCTCCTTTTTTTCTTTCCTTTTTTTAAGACAATCTCTTGCTTTATTGCCTTAGTCTGACCTCCAGCTCATAATTCTCCTGCCCCATCTACCAGAATGCTAGGATTGTATGCGTAAACCACCATGCTGGCCTTTCCCAGACCTCTGAGTCCAGTGTTGCTGGCTGGAGACCACCAGCACTCCCATATGGATGGGTGTCTGCCCCATGGAAGGCCAGTGCATCTGCAGAGAGGCTCAGTTTATTTGTTGTCTGACTCCCAAGCTCATCCTGCATGTGGCACAGGGAAGGTGCTGAATGAGTGTGGGCTGAACAGTTCATGAAGTCTCAGAATGAAAGCTGAGACTCAGTGCTGCCTTGGAAGGTCACACTGCCTTCAAAGACAGCCCTAGACCGGTCTAGGGCTGTCTCAATCTCAGCATCACAGACATCTTAGACCACATCATTCCTTTGGTCCAGGATTGGTCCACACACTGGAGGATGCTCAAGGGCTTCTCTATTTTTGTTTTGTTTTCAAGACAGGATTTCTTCATGTAGCCCTGGCTGTCCTAGAACTGGCTCTGTAGACCAGGCTGGCCTCATCTCAGAGATCCACCTGCCTCTGCCTTCTTAGTGCTGGAATTAAAGGCATGGGTTACCACCACCCAGCTAGCAAGGATTTCTCTTATTTCTACTCTCTTGATGCCAGTAGCAACTGGCTTCTCTGGTTGTAATGATCAAAAGAGTCCTCAGGGACTGGGGAGATGGCTCAGCAGTTAAGAGCACTTGTTGCTCCTGCAGAAGACCTGCATTCATTTCCCAGCACCCATATGATGGTTCACAACAGTTCGAGACCCTCCGGGCTTCCAGGCCTGCACGTGTGCACATATATACATGCAGGCAAAACACTTACATAAAGTAAGATATAAACCTTTTCAAGACCATCCCTAGGGTTGAAGATTTAACTCTGTAGAGAGTTTACCTTGTTTGAACAAGGCCCTGGATTTGGTTATCAAACCACATAGACCAGGTATAGTGGCATCTGCTTGGGATCCCAGTACTCAGGAAGTGAAGGCAGGAGGGCAGATGTTCAATGTCATCTCTGACTACAAGAGACCCAGTCAAGTTGAGACCCTTATGCTAGGCATAGTCTATTCTAATTGTCTTTCAGTCTTTCTCCTTGGCTCATTTAATCCAGGGTCTGTCTTGATCTTAAAACTTTATCAGCAATTGAGAAGCTACATTGGGTACCTTAGGCTGAAGTTTCATCCTCTTAGACAGAGTCAGGATAAGTTAAAGGGAACATACAGATTTTTATCCCTGCAAGTCTATAGTCTCAGGATGTGCTAGAGCCAAGAAGTTAGGGGTACAGAGCTAGACATCTATGCTACCTAGTTAGGGGCTCCTGGGCTTGTGCCTAAGGCGACCTTGCACAGAGCTATTAGCCTAGCTACGCCTTCTGAGGTGCACGTTCCCTTTGTGCAACGAAGCCCCAGAAGGATCCCATCCCATCCTTGTGGGAGCCTGGAAATATGGGGTCTTTTTTCCAGCCACCTTTTTATCCTTTCTCTACCCTGCAGTCAGTGCTGAGGGGAGCCAAGCTTGTGCCAAAGGCTGTGAGCTCTGTTCAGAAGTCAACGGTTGTCTCAAGTGCTCGCCCAAGCTCTTCATTCTGCTGGAGAGGAACGACATCCGCCAGGTGGGCGTCTGCCTGCCATCCTGCCCGCCTGGATACTTTGATGCCCGAAACCCCGACATGAACAAATGCATCAGTGAGTGTGTGTGGGCGGGGGCTGGAGAGGCCCCGGGCCCTGGAGGATGGTGCTTTAGCCAATGAGAAGTGTTGAGCAGACACAGGAAAGAGGAGTGGGGCTCTTGATTCAAATATACAACTGCCAGGCAGACATCTTCCTAGATATTCTACCCATAATCCCATGGTGTACAAACCAGAACCTCATCCTCCTCTCCATATCTGTACCTACTTCTGTCCCCAGAGGTCACTCTGAGTGTTCCAAATCATCTGTCAAGCCAGAGACCCAAAAATCAGTCTCTCGCTTTGCTGCCCAACCCTCTCACCAAATACAACCCCTCCCCCATTGTCATATCTAGGTTTCCAACACCTGTCGCCTACCCCATTTCCATAGCCTGTCCATCTGTCTTCCAGCCCACCAGGATGCTTCTGAGATCCATAACCTGGTGCATACTCCTGCCGCTAGTCACACCATGTCAGCTCTACTCTAACTTCAGGGAAGCCCCTGTCTGGCCATTCTGCTCTCTTACAACTCCCCTTGGCTTCTGGCTCTGCCTTTTTACCCTAGCCATAGTCCATGTGTTAGAGAGCACATGCTATCCTGTCTCCATCCCATCCCTGTGACATTCTGGGGGACATCCAGTGAACCAATACCTGTAAGCCCTACCAGTGTTTCTTCTCTTAGTTCAGTGCCTTGAACTGCAGAAGTCATTTTTCAGATCATTGAGCCTCACGAAAGCTTTTGGAGGGAGGCTGGGCAGAAGAGACCATAGGTTCTTAGAGCTGATAACTTAGAGGTAATGGGAGAAAATGCCTGGTGCCAGCTAAGCCTTCTGAGTTCTGATCTCAGCTTGGCTACTAGCTCATTGTATGACCTTGAGTGAATCTCAGCCCCCTGACAGCTCATCTTTAAGTTGGAAGTGCTAGTTCCTCCCCTCCCCGCACACCCCGGTTGTTGGGAGACACACCTATAAACCTCTTGATGTCTGACACTCGATAAATGGTAGCTGCTATTGTTATTTTGGTTCTTATTTGCTAGGTTCCTGGCAACCAAACCTACGAATCTAAGCATCTTGGGCAAGGTGGGGCATGGGGTGGGAGGTGAAGGGAAGAAGGAGGAAGGGAGGCAAAGTTAAAATTAAGCCACTGGGACAAAGGTACAGAAGGAGGCAAGTGGGTAGCTCGGTAAGGTGAGGTGGGCCCTGGGAATTGCTCTCTTGGTCTTCAGGACACGGGGGGGGGGGGGGAAGAAAGGGTTCATGGATGTGTCAGAGTCTGGTTAGGCTGGCACCTGGAGCTTCAGGTGCCAGAGACTGGGAGGAAGCCAGTACCACCCAGTCTGGAAAGGGGAGATGGTGGAAGGCCTGTTTGTTCTCAGCCAAGCCCCATTCTGCCCACCTCCAGAAAAGGAGGGAACTGGCAAGAGGAGGTAGGGAGGGACCCTGGAACTTGGATTTCACAGGGAGAGGAATTTGCCCTGGGATTGTGCCCACTCTTCTGAGTATATTCTTTCTGCTCTGAGCAGGAGGAGACCCAGCACTGGGATGCTGTGAGTGTCCAGCAATGTGGGAAGGGGTGCCACACTGGTGCTGCCTGGGGGTTCATTCTACCATTCAGTTCCACTCTTTTTAGTGGGGCTCTGGAATGCTGAAATAGTCCTGTCTGTCCCTAACAAGCCCAGAAAGCCTTCTTCCCTGAAAACTTAAGATCTCATATTGAGTCCCAAGATCTGAGACCATTTGGGTTCTGGTGGGCTGTTGCTGGCAAGAATCCCAGCCAGTACTTGGGAGTGGCTACTTGGATGTCCCTCCACTTTGAAAGATTCCTATGTAGGAATCCCAACCTAGACCAAGATCCTGACCTCTTGAGTGGGTGTGAGTGATGGGCTTTGGGACTGGGGATAAAAGTATGTGCCCATCCTGGCCTGGGCTAGACCTGTTCTGCTCCTGTCCTCAGAATGCAAGATTGAGCACTGTGAGGCCTGTTTCAGCCACAACTTCTGCACCAAGTGCCAGGAGGGCTTGTACTTGCACAAGGGCCGCTGCTATCCAGCCTGTCCGGAGGGTTCCACAGCAGCCAACAGCACCATGGAGTGTGGCAGTCCTGGTAAGACCGGAGGCAGAGGGCACAGAGCCCAGAGTGGAGGGGCTGGAGGGCAAAAACAACGCTCATCTTCTGTGGTCCTCTGCCTCTGGGCTAAAGAGCTCAGACCTGAGGTCTGAACTGAGGGTGGGTTTGTGAGTATGGGTTCCTGGGCACTCAGGGGCAGGAGGGGCGACCCCTTTGCCTCTTGCTTCCCTCCCTCCTACCTTACCTCCTGTTAGCACAATGTGAAATGAGCGAGTGGTCCCCGTGGGGGCCTTGCTCCAAGAAGAGGAAGCTGTGCGGTTTCCGGAAGGGATCCGAAGAGCGGACACGCAGGGTGCTCCATGCTCCTGGGGGAGACCACACCACCTGCTCCGACACCAAAGAGACCCGGAAGTGTACCGTTCGCAGGACGCCCTGTCCTGAGGGTGAGCTGCAGCCTCTGCGTTCTGGGAAACATTATATCTATGCCCCATGCTGTGCAAGCTGGGAGCATATCCTGACAGAACAGTGCCCTGGGATGCTGTGTGACAGGAATTGGTAACGTCTGAAGGCATGATCCATGTAGCCGTCCCATTTCTTCAGGGTGTTCATTTTAGAAGGGTTCTCGAGAGGGGTGGGAGCAGCTAAGCCCCAGAAACTTAGACCCACTCAGACAAGGCCACAGAGCCTGCAGTTGGCAACAAGGTAGATGCTGCCCATTTGGCCCTGTCTCAGAGGTGGCTGATGAGTGGCAGAGAGTGAGGACTGTCCTATTTGTCCTGAACAGCCAGGCAGTGCTCTAGGGTCTATGGGCCCCAAGGGCTGAGGAGAAGGAAGCGTCTGGTGTGCACTGGGGAGTAAGGTGGACTGTTTCTTGTACTCATGCTGTAAGGTCTCCTGAAGAGGCTGCAGCCTAAGGAGGCATTGAGGTGACTTTCTGTTGCCTTTCCACCCCGTTTCTTTGCCATGGCCTTCTGAGGACCCTTGGGCACCCAGAGTGTCTGTACCTACCTCCTTTGTTGATTTTCCTCCACTATCCATTTATTGCAGGGCAGAAGAGGAGGAAGGGGGGCCAGGGCCGGAGGGAGAATGCCAATAGGCATCTGGCCAGGAAGAACAGCAAGGAGCCAGGCTCCAACTCTCGGAGACACAAAGGCCAGCAGCAGCCACAGCCAGGGACAGCAGGACCACTCACATCAATAGGACCCACCTAAGAATAGTGACTGGTCTCCAGATACGTGTGAAAGAGTCCAGTGCTGTATCTAATAATGAGAACTTTCCAGAACTGGAGCATCTGGGAGAGCAAGTCCACATATACCCCATCTACCCACCCACCCATCCATCTATCCATTCATCTATCCATCCATCCATCCATCCATGCACACATATGGACACATCTGAAAACATCTACACACACACACACACACACACACACACACACACACACACTCTCTTGAGGTCATCGAAGATACTTCAGTCTGTGGCCCAGCTGTACATTCAGTCTATGATGCTCTTGGAAGACATATCTGAGAACCTTTTTCAGCATCTGAAACTAAACTTCAAGGAGTGGAACCTTCTGGAGGAACTTCTGGGACAGCATCTGCCAGATGGACGGCAGATTGGAACGAAAGCTGGAGCAGCTGCCGAGCGGGGGAGCGCTTTCCCCTGTCCTGAGAGGCACTCCCAGCTGTGAGACTTGATTGTTGGAGATGAGAATCATTACACATCCGTGGTACATGTCACGGCTGACCTGACTTGGAAACTGCTTAAAGGTTTATTTCAAATTAAAAAGAGAAAAACAAACCCCAGCACTCCATTCGTTTTCAGGGTGTGAGGTTTGGTGGGTACACATGGGAGCAAGGAGGGCCCAATTTTAAAAGCTCCCCAATAGCCTCTGGCAGGAACAAAACTTTTTTTAAGATTTTAAAACATTGATATGAATGTATGTGTGCCTGCGTGAGTTTATGAGTATCACATGCTCGCAGGTACCCAACAGAAGCCAAAGTTGCAGGAGTTTTTAACGTACTGATGTTGGAGCCGGGAACTGAACCCAGGTCCTCAGCAAAACCAGCAAGTGTTCTTAATTACTGAACCATTCCTCCAGCCCCATCTGCACTCCTGTAAATCAGAATGTGGTCTGCAGGCCAGCTGTGACCTTGTTGGCAGGTTGTTGGGAAAGAGACTCAGGTGTCATCTCAGACATAGTGTACCACAGCACCTGTGTTAACCAGGCTCCAGCTAGTGGGCATACACATCCCAGTCAAGAGGCATTCTTGCTATTCCTCAGAAGAAGTCCAGGCCAGCTCTGTGGGAGGACTTCCATCTGGGAGGTCAGGGTCTGCATACCAAAGGCTACCCCGACGGGGAGGGACAGAACAGGCTTTCTGACCATTGTCAAGCAGTCCGCTGTCAGACCCTGGGGGAGTGTCCTGATGAAAGGTGCTGCCATGGCTGTAATGACTTCATGTAGCATTTGGTTATCTGCTGGCATCAGTGTAGGCCAGGCTGTGGACTTAGGGGTTGGTTTCTATTAAGAGCCAGACTCAGCCTGCTCTAACAAAGCTCAAAGCATGGTGGGAGAGACATGTTCATCAAATGAAGGTGCAAGCAAGACCCCAAGTGCAAACAGAGGGAGGCAAAGGCAGGCAGATTCTGGTACATACACAGAGCTTGTAGAAGTGAAAAAAACAAAACAAAACAAGCAAACCACCTAAACCCCCATGAGACAAAAAAAATCAGACTTCATCCTCCCAGGGTGGCTTCTCAGAACAGGGGAGATTTGAGATCAGCTCTGAAGAACAAGTAAAAGATTTAAGATGAAGTCTTGTGCCAGCAAGAGGCTCAGCTGATGAAGGAGCTTGTCACCAAGCCAGGTGACCTGAGAAGGAGCTGAGATTCATACGGTGGAAGGAGAGAAGTGACTCACTTGAAAGTTGTCCTCTGACTTGCATGTGCTTGAGAAGACATAGTCACACCACACACACCATTCACAATTAGTAAATAAATATTTTTTTAAAACTTCAATTTTTTTTTAAAAAAAAGTTTTAAGTCCTTAAGGGTAAGGAAGACAGAACAAAATTTAGTTATGAAGCCAGCCACTTGAGGCTGTGGGTCAATCATTGATCACCTGCCTGCAGTGCTTTAGATCACAAAAGTAATACTCAGAACCACAAAAGTAAATAAATAAGTCAAGCCCATCGTGGTGTTCACACCTGCAATTCCAGCACTTGGGAGTCAGGCAGGAGGTTAGAGAGTTCAAGGCCAGCCTGAACAACATAGTAGGAATGAAGCCAGGTTGGGCTGCCTGAGACCTTGTCTCAAAAAAACAAACAAGCCGGGAAGTGGTGGCGCAAAAAAAACAAACAAGCCGGGAAGTGGTGGCGCACGCCTTTAATTCCAGCACTTGGGAGGCAGAGGCAGGCAGATTTCTGAGTTCCAGGCCAGCCTGGTCTACAGAGTGAGTTTCAGGACAGCCAGGGCTACACAAAGAAACCCTGTCTCGAAAAACAAACAAAAGAACAAAAAGCAAGCTAGAGGCAGGAGCGATAAGTTCACTAGTTTAAAATGTAGCTCTAATAAAAAAAAAAAATCTGAGTTTGTTCCTAGTATCTAAGTCATAACTTCCTCTCTAGAGAGAGCTAACACACTTTTCTGACCTCCTCATGCACCTAAACACAGGTGTATACACACACACACACACACACACACACACACACACCACTTTTAAAAGCAAGCCATCAAACTAAAGAAAGTGTGTGAGATATTATCACAAAAGACATCTTGCCCTTAGGTCTCTGGCCAGGGATTCTAGAGGGAGCTTCTTAGAAGGATGTCAGCTAGGCAGCTCCCAGGGTAGCTTTGAATTCTGGGTGGCCTGTTTTTCAGAAGTGAAGCACTGGCGGCTGTTACCTGTGCATTGGATATTCTGGGTTCGTTCCTGGCTATGGGTGAGGCATTGATCCATCATGGCTAGGAGGGTGTGACCCCATTCAGTGGTTCCAGGAAACAGAGTCCCTGCAGCAAGGAAAGGTAGTTTTAGAGCAGTGTGTCCAGTAGAAATCAGTGAACCACGTGGAATTTCAAAGTACCTAGTACCACAATGTAGCCACAACAGATACAGTAGCCCAGTATCTGTTACCTAAGCACATATAGGCAAAATACTGTCTTTTTGGTGTGTCACCAACATAAAGAATTAGAGAATTCACATTTTAACTAATTCTGTGTATATTTTTGCGATACAGTATAATATCATTCAAATGCTAAATTTTTTGTCAGAAAATTAAGTTGTATTTAGAGTTCATAAAAATCAAGATTGATTAAAGAGATTTGCATACTCAAGTTATTAAAAGAATCTCTAATAATTAAATTGAATAGTTTTAAGTTTTGACTTTCATCAACAAGCACTAAAAGTTCAAATTTTTTCAGTTGCCCAGTGCCCATATTTGAAGCGCTCAGTGGCCACATGGCCAGTGGTCACTGCCATGGACAAGACATTTCTGGTTTTGTTGTTATTGTTGTTGCTGTTTTAGGCAAATTCTTTCTCTACATAACCCTGGCTGTCCTGAAACTCACTATGTAGACCAGGCTGGCCTCAAACTCACAGAGATCTCCTGAGTGCTGGAATCAAAGTCATATGCCACCATACCTGGCATCAGCAACACAGTTTCATACAGAGGGGACAATATAATCAGATGTCCTGTGGCAGAAAGGAGGTCGGTGTTCAAGGAACCAGAAAGAAGGCAGGCTAGCTGGAATGTGAGGAGCACAGGTGAAGAGGATTCTCCGGAGACTGGCTCTGATTCTCAAGTCACAAGTAAGAGACTGCATGACTCTATTTGCATTTTGCAAAGCTCGTGTCATCTACTGTGTGACTGGAAAGGCTCAGGAGCTGTTGCAGTCATCCAGGAGAGGGGGGGGGATAGGGAGAGAGAGGAAGGGAGGGAGGGAGGGAGAGAGATAGGGATAGGGAGAGAGGGAGGGGTCTTGGACTAAGAAAATGATGTTGGAAACAGAGAGAAATGAGCAAAGTCGAAGGCATTTGGAGAATAAAGCCATTTGGTGAAATACTGGATATCAGGAGAGAGAGTGGTGTCAATGTCTGGCTCTAACACCCAGACCCACCTGGTACAGTGCACTGAGAGGGAAGCCTGTGAGGAAGACCAATGAGAGACACAGAGGGATGTACATTTGGCTTAACTGTGTTGAATCTGTAGTGGGAGCGGACACTACCTGACCAAATCACAGGTCCTATGGGGTTCTGGCTAGAGAAGATCACCAAGGCTGTGTGTAGGTTTGGAAGAAGCTAAGTAAAAATGGAATATAGGGGCTTGGGACCTGGCTCTGATGCTCCAAAGATCAGACTGTGGAGGACCCTTTGACAGAGGAGCTGGAAAAGGGCATGCAGAAGGAAACAGAGAGATAGCAATTTCCAGAACCAGCAAGGAGGGAGAGCTGAGAGGACCCAAAGCTACAGGGAGACCAAGGAAAAAGTAGGATTGGGAATGATCAGGGACTTGAACACCACTGACCTCCTTAGCCGGGGCTGTTTGAGAAGCAGGAGGAAGGAGCCCATTCCTTCCAGATCTTCAGCTAACAAAGGAGGAGGGATAGACCACAGGGATGTGACGTGGCTCCAGAAAGACGTCTGTTTGTTTGTTGTTTGTCTGTTTTTGAGACAGGGTCTCACTATATAAACCCTACTTAAATAGAAAGTCACTATGTATACAGACCACCCTGACCTAGAACATAGAGACCAGCCTGCCTCTGCCTACTGAGTGCTGGGATTAAAGCCATGCCCCACTATCCCTGGTCTTTTTTTTTTTTTTTAATGGAAAAGACTAGAACATGTTTAAAACCTTCTGTAAGAGTTCAGAGAATGGGTAATAGGTTTGGGAGAGAGGTGTCTTCTGGAACCGACAGAGGGAAATACAGATTTGAAGAAGCTCGCAAACAAGGAAGCTAAGACTCAGGTCTGTGCCCCTGCTCCCCTGCAGGTCTCACTTCCCCCGGCCCTGCCATCCCTTTCTTGCCAATTGCGATTGGGAACCTGGGTTTGCATGGCTGGTGCCAGGCTGCCCATAGCAAGCTGGAGCTTCTCCTTTTGTATGTCTTGTCTCTTTTCCCCGTCCTTGGTAATCTTTCCTTACTGGTCAGTTTTCCACTGATATGTTTGTCTCACTGTTTCCCTTTACTGTCTCTTAGGTCCTTTTTGCAGTTGTGGTTGTTGTGGCAGTAGTGATGGTTGTTGTTGTGGTTTTTGTTGTGGTGGTGGTGGTTGTTGTTACCCTGTCTTTCTGTGCTCCCTTCCTAGTCTTGACTCCATTATGTGCCATTTTCCCTTGGCCTACCTCTCTTCTAAATCAATCCTCAGTCTCAGTGTGTCTTGGCTGTTTCTAATTGGTATCATCCCATCTCTCAGATCCTTAGGTGATTCCAAGTGTGATTATTAACCTGCAATCATGGGCTCACTCAGGAACTTGTGAAAAACACAGAGTCTCAGACCATTCATATGTGTAAAGAAGTCAAAGCTGCCTTGTAACAAGATGTCCCTGGAGAATTCAAGCACATACACCATACTGACATAAGCTCTCTTGTAAAACCACACCCACACAAGACCCAGAAGAGGGTCTCCTGAGAGCCTGTATCACTTTGTTGATGCTCTGGGCTCAGCTTCTCTTCATCACCTCCTCCATCCCCTCACTTCTAGAAGCCACCTCTGAGATCTGAGCAAATCGGGGAAGGAGTCTTTGGCTCCAGGAAGTCTTGAGTATGCAGATGCTTCCACATCTACAGCATGACTGGTCAGAGGCCATTCTTGCCCTGGCATCTTGTGAACGTCCAAATGCCACCCTAACACATTGTGAATACAATGAGCCCTGGACCTATTCTTGTCTGTTTCTGAGCTGGATGTTGCTGTGGGTTTAAAAGTGAGGAACGGTTATCTGCTCACAGTCCTAAAACACCCACTTGAGGCTGGAATCCTAGAGAAGCCTACAACCACGGGTGGACTCGAAGAGGTACTTGGTACTTTGGAGGTTGAGCAAGTGCTGGAGGAGGCCACATATCTGTGTCAAGATGCCTCTCCCTGCTCCAGTGTTAAATGATGAAAACACATAGTTCTATGTCTTAATTTGCCTGCGTAGTTTGGAAAAATGTTAGCTCTCCTCTATGGGGTCATGCACTTACCCAGACCGACACATCTCTGGCCATCTTTCCCATCTCCAGCTCTGGTATAGTTCCCATTGTTTGGGGTGATGAAGTTATGCATTTTTCTGGATTTTTTTTAAGTGGGGATTTCCCCCTCTCATCTGGTTTGTTTGGTTTGGTTTAAGAGGACTGGGAGAGAATTCAGAGCCAGGGACAGCACTAACCCTAACCCAGGGCCAGGCCCCAGGTGTTGGCTTTTTGCCTCAGAACCTTCCAGCTATGGTTCTGGTGCTCAGTGGAAACCTTTGTGGTGGTAGGGAATGGGGGAACAGACTTCAAGAACAGGTTCTATCTGGCAAGACTAAATGGATTCATTGGAAAGGGCAGGAGCATGCTCTGTTGTAGGTGGAAGTGACAAGAACAAAAGCCTTATTCTAAGGAGGTGATCTGAAGACCTTGGGGGATGCTGAGATGCACACCAGGGCTGGATGCACCTGCTTTGCTGTGGCCTACTCCCCCCCCCCCCCATCCCCGGATCTCCCAGAGAAAGAACCAACACAGGGAAGAATAAACACTTGGCAGGGATGTGGTAGAGCCCCTCACTGTGGAGTTGGCGACCTGCTCTATCTGGAATGAGTTCTCATTTGGTGGGATGCAGGAGAATTAGCATTGTGAGCCTCTGTCTACCTACCTGCAGTCGGCATTGCCTATCAGGTTGGTGCCTGACCATAGGGACTCTGGCCCATGACTGAAGAAGGTAGCTTGGGTTAATGCCCTACAGCCTTCCAGAACTTAAGTAGGAAATTGCGAAACAGGGCTGCGTTCAGAAAGAGAAAGTATGTGAAAAATGGTTCCTCCCTCGCCTGCCCTCCCCGGGGCTTGGTGCAGGGAGGTGGGTGAGATGGATTCCTGACTGGGCCCACTCCTGTGTGGGAAAGAGGGCAGGGGCCAGCTCCCAGCAAACTGCCAGCCTTTGATTATTGATTATTGATAGTGAGGTACATTTTCCTCATCCATTGAGCCTGGTCCATGGACAAGGCCAGCTTCTTCCTCCAGCTGAGTTTTGTGTCCTCCAAGGGTTGGTTTCTAGTGGCTCTCCCTCCAATCTCATATGGACCATGGCTGTTGACTGAGAATTTGGAATGTCTTCAGGTTGAGCCAGGCCTGTCCATAAAATGGGAAGCATTTGGCGATTCCATTGCCTCTGGCTTCCAGTCTTGGCCCTAGCCTGGCTGTCTTCTTCAAGGAGCTGGGTGGGCCTCCTGCCAGCATGCTTCCCTGGGAAACATCGAAGTGAGTTAAAGTCAACAATGAGTTCATCTCCAAAAAGAATAAGCCAGCAGCCCCAGGGTATGGAGACAGGAGGAGGCCAAGCAGAGACTGGGGACAGACAATGGATGGGTAACACTGAGGGAGCCAGAGCAGATCTAAGTCTGGCAATGGAGGTGATGAGGCTCAGGGGAGAGCAGAAGCACTTTCTGATACCAGCCCTGGAAGGCAAACTTGGCAAAGGTGGTGATGACGAGGGTGTCACATTCCCAGGACTTGGGGGCTGGCAAGAGGCAGAGGGAAAGAAGGAGGCTGGGGTGATGGGTCAGTGAGTTGTGGCCCAGCTTTCTCAGGCCTGCCTGGGGGATGGGGTGCACACCAGGGTAGACATTTGGGTCAGGGCAATGCTGTGCTACCATCTTATCTTGAGTGTTGGAACAGGGGGTGATGTGACATCAACATCAAAGGCAGAGCAACCTCACGATTGTTACAAAATCTGACATTTGTGTACATGCCAGGAGCATGTGTGTGCAGATGTACATATAATGTGTGTGCTCATGTGAGTGTGTGTATACATGTGTGTGTGTGCCTGTGTATTGAGTGAGTGTGCCTGTGCATGTGAGTGCATGAGTGAGTGTGTGTATGCATGTGAGTGTGTGTGTTTGAATGTGTGTGTGCCTGTGTATGTAAGTGAGTGTGCCCGTGTGCCCGTGTGCCCGTGTGCCCATGTATGTAAGTGTGTGAGTGGGGGGCCGGGCTAGAGAATAACCTTGGTTTCAGTCCTTAGGAGCTATTCACCTGGAGTTTTCAAACAGTTTCTAACCTGGTCGGGAGCTCACTAAATAGGTTAGGCTGGCTAGCCAGAAAGCTTAAGATATTACCCCTCTCAGCCTCCCCAGGACCGGAATTACAAGTACATGCCACCATGCCCAGAATTTTAAAGTGGGTTCTGGTGACCAAAAGACTCAGGTTTCATCCTTGCCAGGTCCCCGTTTCACGGACCCAGCTATCTCCCCAGCACAGACCCTGACATTTGAATCTGTACATCTTTACTTACTAGACTTGAGGGCCCTACATGAGGACTAGGGTTCCTGACTGTGGCATGGCCTGCTTCTGACTGCTCTTCTTGAAGGACACCGGACTGGTCTGGACTCACATGGCCAGAGTCATTGTAGTACTCAGAAGTCCCAAGTGGGGACACTGGAACCACCGGCTGAAGCTGGAGTCTCTTGTTCTCTATGGGCACTGGAGTCGAATCCCAACTCCTTCTACTAGCTCAAGAGCTGTGTTTCTAGTAGAGGAGGGTGTCCATGCCTCCCCTGCCTGATAAAAACTGCTCATGCCAGGTTGAAATACACAGAGCAAATCTGGCTCAGACCTCCGCTGTGCCCCCGAGGCTTGGAGACTCTGGCAATGACTGCCTTGAATATACACTTGGCCTCTCTCCCAAGGGCAGAACTGTTGCCGATAGACTGTGCTTGATTTCTCTCCTGCCCTCACATTCATTCTCCCAAGATATTTTATTGTACGAGGTATTTGCCTACCACGCATATTTACAATTCTTTCCCTGCCACCAAACCAACAAAATGTCCACAGACTTCGAGTCTTGCTTTCTCAAAACACATTCTCGCTGATCCCCATGGCTTTCCCTTCTCCCATTTCCACCAGTCCTTTCTCTTCTCATATATGCTTTGTCCTCTGATCCTTCTGAGCCCACTCCATACTGGCTGAGCTGGGCTTCTCTGCTCTTCAGAGAGCCGTTTACATCCTGTGCACTACAGGCTTTAGTCCGCCTTATTCATTTTTTTTTTAAATGTGCACTTGAAAGGTTTTCAAGTTCTACGGTCATGACTTACCTTGCTCATATGTCTCCTGGATATTCAACTGATTTTTTCTCCGTCGATTCAAACTGACGTTTGCCTTCTGCTCTCATGGACTAACTGTGGATAAATGGGGAAAAGAGAATTAATGATAAGGTTTCATTTGCTTTTTTTCCTGTGTACATGGTGCGTACAGGCATGTACACAGATGTGTGAACATGAGTGTGGAAGGTGGAGGTCAGCCTTGGATGTCATTCCTCGGGCGCCATCCACTTGTTTTTGGAGACAAGGTCTCATTGGTGAGGCACTTGCTAATTAAGCTAGGCTGGCTGGCCAGTGAACCCCTAGGTACTCACTTGTCCCCACCTTTCCAGTGCTGGAACTACAAGCATGTGCCACCACACCCAGATTTTTTATGTCGGTTCTGGGGATTAAACTTGGGTCCTTATGTTCACAAGGCAAGTACTTTATTGACTGAACTACCTCTCTGGGACAGCAGTTTTTGTTCTTGTTCTTTGCTTTTATCACCTCTCACTGGAGATGATAACTGCTGGTGCTTCTGATTCCTCTTTCCTTCTAGGAGTAAAGCAGGGGTAGGGGGGGAGGGGAGAAAGGTGGGGGGAGCACCGAACATCATTAGAATACAGGGTCCAAAGCAACCTGACCTTCTATCCCTCGTCTTTGACCAGTACCCGAGTTCTGACAAGCCAGGAGTACAACACCCCAACTCTCCAGGGGTACTGCCTGCTGCTCCTATCTCGTGTCCCATCTTCTCTTCTCATTATTCACTGGTGTCCAGTGCTGGTTGGATTTTTTGTAAACTTGACTGACACAAGCTAGAATTACCTAGGAGCAGGAACTCCAGTTAAGAAAATGTCTCCATCAGACTGACCTACAGGTAGGCCCATGGGAGCATTCTCTTGATTAATGACTGACATGGGAGAGTCCAGCCCACTGTGGGTGTTGCCATCCATGAGCAGGTGGTCCTGGGGTGTATAAGCAAGCAGGCTGAGCAAGCCATGGAGAGCAAGGAAATATGCCACATTCCTCCATGGTCTTTGCTTCAGTTCTTGCCTCCAGATTACTGCCCTGTGTGAGTTCCTGCCTTGATTTTCCCCACCAAGGGGCTGTGATCAGGACATGGAAGCCAGATAAACTCTTTCCTTCCCAAGTTGGTTTTGGTCATGGTGTTTATCATAACAATAGAAAGCAAATTAAAACAGGGACCATCACATGTCAATATGTTGTACAACATGTTTCTGCCCCATGCACCTCTGTAGCTAGCATCCACTCCTTTTTAACACCCAACAAATTATCATCCTGTACAAACCACTCCTGCCCTCAGCAGTAGTCCCCTCTGCATTACTGTGGACTGTCCGTCCATTTTCAACTTATCTAGTCACACTCTCGAATTGAATGTCCCCTCCTGACACCAGTGCTTCAGCTCCTTCCCTTCTGTGGAATCGGCTTGAGACGGTGATCTCAGACACTCAATCTTGTTTTTGATGACATGGACACCTCCCCTATAAAGATAGTCAATGTATCTAAAACTAAAAGGACTTTATGTAAGAAATGTAGCAAGCATTGAGCATGACCTCGTGTAAGAAGGGAAAGGATTCCCCGTGTGTCCAAGGAAAGTGGCTCTCCCATTGGAAGCAGAATAGCTATCATGGTCAAACAAGGCCAGTTTTCCAAAAGAAGGCCAAAACCACAAAGATGGTGATGACTGTGTGAACCTGACTGTAGATCTGAGAGGTTGCTGGCCCTTCAGTCATGTGGGCATTCTAGGCTGGGAAGAAACAAGAAGAGAAAGGGCCACACGATCCAGTTGTGTTGTTTGAGAGGAAAATACTGAAGCAGTAAAAAAATTACTTGTTGGAAAATAAAATTATCGTTAGTCATGAAAGAAAAAGAAAGAAAGAAAGAAAGAAAGAAAGAAAGAAAGAAAGGGAAAAGAAAGAGGAAGGAGGGAAGAGAAAGAGAAAGAAAGAGAGAAAGAGAGAAAGAGAGAGAGAGAGAGAGAGAGAGGAAGAAAGAAGTGCTTGAGGTATTCACTGGTGGCCTTCCCTACCCAGGTCTCCCAAGGATATTGATGTAACTGGAAACTTAAGTACAGCTACCACTTATACAATGTTTATACCTGCTCAACCTTAGCCTTGCAATGTTTCACTTGACCCTCAGCTCAGCCTTATGAGCTGGACCACCATTGCTATGCCTGTTTTATAGATGTGGAAACCGAGGCACGGAGGAAGGAAAGGATGTAACCAAAGGACACAGCAGTAAGTGGAGAGGTTAGGATCGGAGCTCAGTTAGCTTGGCCCTGCTATTACCTGACTGGAGATAATGAAATGCATTTGCAAAGCCTGTTTCCCCCATATGCAAGTGTTAGTTTCCTACTTGTTCAGAGTCTTTCTCATTTACAGGAAGAGGGCTTCTGTAGATTGGATTACATGTCCTCATAAACAATGCCCGCAGTTCACAGAGCCTTCTACCAGCCTCCACCTCTCCACTCAAGCCCAACTGTGTCCGTGGGTCATGGCTGCTCAAGATGAGCTCATCACAGCTGTAGCTGACAGTATGTGTCCCAGGGTTGCCTTGGCCTGAAGACCCCAATGTGCCAGGAAGGACCAGGCTAGATAAATAAAACAGTCTTTCCCCCATGCTTTGACTCAGGGTCACCAAAGTCAGTCTCGGAGAATCCAGATAAACAAGCTTTTTGAGTTGCTTCTTGAAGTCTTCTTCTTTTTTTTAAATCGGAGTAGAAAATCCTGGGACTTGTTGGGGATTGGGGAGAGTTCACATACCTAATAGACCCTATTTGGCCTCAAGACAGCCTCTCTGCCTCTCCCCATGAAACCTAAAGCTCTACAAAGAGCCCTCTGCTGGCCCACAAAAGCATCAGCCACACTCAGATGTACAGGGGGTGCCTGGTTTGAATTTCCAGAGCCTGCAGGGATGAGGAGAGGGTGGGGGGATGGGATGAGGGCTCAGGAGGTATTCCATATTGGAATGGGGACCACTCTCAAAGAACAATAGCATCTGCATCATCTGTCTGTGACATGCCTAGTCAGCTCAGAGAATGCACACCAGTGTCCTTGGATAGGGATGTGGGCAAGTGAGCCTGTAAAGGACCAGGGAGTAAAAATATTTTTAGGCTCTGTGGACCATATGTTGTCTGTTGCAAGAATTCATCTCTTCCTTGTAGTGCCAAAGCAGCCAAAGGCCATATGTAAACAAATGGTGTGGCTGTGTTCCAGTAAAACTTTATTTATGAACCCTGAAATTTGAATTTCATATCACTTTCATGCGTCATAAAACGTTATTTGTATTTTGACTTTTTTCAACCATTTAAGAAACTAAAATCCATTCTTAGCTTTAGGGCCATATAAAAATAGGCAGTGGGTGGGATTTGGCCAGTGGGTTGTAAGTCTGCCTATTCCTGTGCTGGGAAATAAGCTAAATTATTTTTTTTTTATGGGCACTGCTGATGGTGTGGGAGGGGAGAATCTTGGTAGAAATCCGAGCACCTGAGCACCAGGTCCTGGACAGAGTGGAGAGGCACCCTAGGGTCACAGACAACTCTCAATCCTTCATTTTTATTCAAAGTAACTAGAAAGTTTCTCTATCCTCATTGATAGGATGTGTTTGGAGGATAGTTTTTTTTTTCCAAAGATGACGGACTGATCATATTCTAATCAGGACTCTTAAAGGTTATACAAGGGCTATGTGACATAGCAGCCTTTAATTCCAACATTTGGGAGGCAGAGGCAGATAGATCTCTGTGAGTTCAAGGACAGCCTGGTCTACTTAGGAGTTCTAGGACAGCCAGAGCTACACAGTGCAACTCTGTCTTTAAAAAAAAAAATGCCCAAGGGTTGGGGAAGGCAATGACTCAAGAGATAGAGAGACTTCATTGCAATAGCGGGGGCTTCAGAGTTTAGATCCCCAACACCCACTTAAAAGCCAGGCAGACTTGGCAGCCTTTAGTAATTCCAGTGCTCAGAAGGTGGATATGAGATCTCTTGAACAAGCTGGCTATCTGCATCATTTTGGTAAGCTCTGGGGTTCAGTTGAGAGACCTTGACTCAATATGCAAGGTAGATAATACATGAAGTAAGATGCACAAGGAGGAGGACATGCCTACACCGGAAGTGTGGAGAGAATTCTTATTGTAGATGTAAAAGAAAAAGGCAGAAGGGTCCAGGCTGAACATGGCTGGCAGACCAAATCAGACCATGAGAGGAGAGGGGGAGAGAGACCCAGGCCAAGAGGCCAGAGACAGGTATAGCCAAAATAGCTGAGTTATATAAGGATCAGGCGCCAGGAAGGGAAATAGAACCGTGTGGACCCTGGAACAAGGAGGCTTATGGTAGCGGGTGGGGTGGGAGGAGCCTTAGGTAGTGTGCAATGCCAGGAGAGCTGATCAGCGTGCACTTTGAGGTGTAAATAGGCACCTCAATTAACCATTTGCCCTGGGTTCCCGAGACCTGACAGAAAATGATCAAGGAAGACCTCTAAAGTCAGTCGAATGCTTGTGTGCAGGTATACACAGGCGCCCACTCCTACACAGGCAAACATCCCACACCACCCCACACCATGCATATACCTGGAAACACTTGCGCAAACAAGGGCTGGACCACTTTTTCATTGGCTGCTTGAGAAGTTATTCATCTTAACTTTTTTTCTACACATTGACATAGATTTCTGCTCCCCCACCCCCACCCCGATCTAGACCAGACACAGATGACATGGGAGCAAGCAGGATGGAGGAGGCCATGGACAGCCTCAGTATCTTCTTGGGGAGAAGCTGCCCTAAGGGTAAGACTGACCATCTGATAGTGTTTCCCGGGGGCACAGTACTTTTAAAAGTTGATTTCTCAGACTCTTCAGTGTGACAGTATTCTTCTGGAAACAAGCCAAGGGACCTGGTGAACATTTTTAAAAAGTGTTTTCCTAAGGAAAAGGGGGGAGGCAGGCAGAGGAGGGGGAGAATTAGACAAAGATTTAGTCTAACAGCTTAAAAATCAGAAGGATCACTGGACAGATAGATATCAAATATAATAAGAAACACACTGACCATGGAGAAATGACTTAATATGGGCCTCTAGCCTCCTTGGAGCTTAACAAGTATCTGTAATTTGGAACTGGACTTCCAATTCCCACATCAGTGAGCATCCTGGATGAATTTCTGAGGATGCAGGCAATGTCTTGGAGTTATCTAAACCAGGCCGAAAAAGAAAGCCTGTTAACAGTACCTCAAAAGGACACTTCCCGGGTTGTTTGTAAGCAGTTAGGGACTACAGGGACACAGCAATAGGAAGGAACAAAGATCTCTAGTTGTTATTCCAAAGCTTAACCTAGGGACCTTTTTGGAGACCTTTTTTTTTTTCATAGTTTTTTTATTAATTCTTTGTGAATTTCACATCATGTACCCCCAAATCCCACTCATCTCCCTGTCCCTCCATATCTGCCCTCCACTCTTATAACCTCCCCCCACATAAAAAAAAATAAATAAAACCAAGCAAAGAAATATCCTTTTGCCCAAGCATTTTCACTTGCAAATGTTCGTTTTAGTGAGTCATTGGTCTGGTTCGAGGCCTCTGGCTTCTGCTCTATTACGAATACTGGATCCTCACCGGAACTCCTCTTGGATGTCCTGCTGTTGCCCTGAGGCATGGAGATCTTGCAGCTTTGATTCTGCAGGCCCATTCCGTTCAAATGCTCCAGCAACTCACAGGTGGGAGTGGATGGGGTGGCCCAGCTCAAAGCTTTAGGTCTGAGCCTGGGTTGTAGCTGAGTTGGTCAGCCTGCCAGCTCTCTTACACTCATGCCAGCAGAGGCTAGCTCTCCCTAGCCGCCTGGGTTAGAGGCAGAGCCAGCTCAGCACTGCTCTAGGACATAGGTGGCAACTCAGACCACTGACATGTTCTTGGCCTTTGGTGGTGGCACAGACCACAGACACTGACACAAACCTCTGCTGCAATAGAGCCACAGACCCAGACATGACCCTTGGCAGTAGCACAGCAGTAGTAGGTGGGGCCTCTGGGTGTCTCTTGAAGACCTTCTTCCCCTGACATTTGAGCAATGCCAAGAGAGGTCTCTCTACTACTTTCCATAGGGAGCCACCCAGTCAGCCAGCCTCGTCTAAAGATTTCCTGGGCGTTCTAAATTGAAAATGGAGGCATGGGGCTGGAGATGGGAGTTGGTTAGGAGCACTTGGTGCGTTTGCAGAAGACGGGATGGGCTCCCAGCAGCCACATCAGACAACTCACATCCATCTGTAACTGCAGTTCCAGGGAACCTGAGGCTCTCTTCTGTTCTTCACGGGCATCTCGTGTACAGGATACATACATGCAGCTAAACACTCATACACAGAAACCTTCAAAAAAAAAGAAAGAAAGAAAGAAAGAAATGGAGGGTGATTTGACCAGTGAGCCCCTAATTTAACACACCCTATTCTTACATTACCTGGTTAACTGTTCAAAGTGTGTTTGAATGGAGTCTCGTTTGTTTGTTTTCTACAACTAAAACAAAGCAGCAAACGGGTAAGGCCGCATAAAGACTGACTTCTTTTTGTCTTAGCATTTCCAGCTTTGGCACGTGAACTGTTTCCTACCCAGTGGCAGTCACTCTAGATTCAGCTCTTTTACACACACACACACACACACACACACACACACACACACACACAAAAGCAGAGTCTTATGTATGCCAGGCTAGACTCCGGCTGGACTTGTAGCTAAGAATGACTTTGAATTTTTGCTTCTCCTGTCTCTGCCTCCTGAGTGTGAGATCGCAGGCAATCAGTAGCTTGTTGGGTTTTCTGTACTGTTGAGGGTGGACCCTGGGGCTTTGCACATGCTGAGCAGACACTGTACTCCCTGAGCTATGTCTCCAGTTCTCTCTCCCTTTGTTTGCTTGCTTGAAGATAAGGTCCTTAGCTCATCTTCTGGCTGGCTATGAATTCAGAGCAAGCTTCCTGCTTCAGCCTTCTGACTTCTGGGATGCTAGGCCTGCGGCACCAGGTTCTTCTCAGGTGCAATGTACCCCAGCAGCTGGGGATCTGCTGTCAGAGATTTAAAGAGATCGAGTGAGGAGTCTCTGTGGCAGCTCAACTGTGAGGCACAAGCCAATAAGCTGGCACTAATTAACAGCTAATGGCCTTACAATGAAGCAATGCCAAAGGATAAGGACCCTGGGCTACAGAGTAAACACAGACACTTGGGGCAGAGCCAAGACAGATTTTTAGAAGGCACTAGAGCCCACTCCAGCCTTCTCCACCTTCTCTACCTGGAGAAAATGAGAGGATGCCACAAAGAGGAAACCAGGTCTTGTTGAGCTGGCTTCTGGGCAGGTTATCAGGGGGCCACGGAGTAACTTTAGGGGAGAGTTTGCTTTTCAGAACTAGAACTCCTGTGCAGGGACTGCAGATGTGAGCCAGTCAACAGAGTGCTTGACTGGCAGCTTGAAGTCCTGAGTTTGATTCCCAGCGTGGCATAAATCAGGCACGGTACATAGTAGACCTCTATTCGTACAGCGTGGGAGGTAAAGGCATGAGGATCAGAAGTTCTGGGTTATTATCCTCAGCTACATGGCAAGTTTGAGGCCAGCCTGGGCTACATGAGATCCAGTATCAACAAAACAATAACAACAAAAAGAGGAAAACATCTCAATGTACAAGAGTCACAAGGGGAGCTAGGAATATGGCTTTTAGTAGTAGAGGGTTTGCCAAGCACAGATAAGGCCCTGTGATCAATCCAGTGTCACTCGGGGAAGTAGGACATGGCCATGTAGCTCAGTGATAGACACTTGCCTAGCATGCTGACGGCCCTAGTGCTGGAGGGAAAAACAGATCATTAAAAGGCAGGTTGTTTTACGTTTGAGCCCCTATCTTTAATCAAGTGGAGCTGGAAAGCCCTGGGAAGAGGCTCAAGAGGCTGCATTTTTAACCCACTCCCCCAAGTGATTTTGATGCTGGTGGTCCTCAGACCACACTGAAAAAAAGTCTTCTTTAGAAGCATCTGCTGTTTACCCATCAGACACCGAGGACAAGGTGAAAAATAAGGTCAAGATTCTCTGCTTCCTGTGAAAACAGCAGTACACAGCTGAGGCTTATTTCGGAAAAGAGGCATTTCTAGCTGGGCTCTGAGGGACTCTCCCCATCCATTACAGACCTGTGGCTACAAGCGAGAGGATTGCAGAGGGTGTGGTGCTAATCTGGGTCTGGAGAAAGAGAGTGAGCATTGCTTCTGCTGGGTATGGACTGAGTCTGTAATGTGTTCGTGTACCATAAACTCGTGGAATCACCCAGCAAGTTTTCAGGTCATTAAATAATCATTCTCTGTTGTATGATCTATGAGTATGGCAGAATGTATGAAGAACATGGGGGTGTCTTGCCTCCTCTAGTTGCCTGGCGTCAAGGGAAAAAAATGAGTGAAATACAGTCACTGTATTATAACTGTGAGAAGTGGGATAGACAAAATGCACGGGTAACGTGAGCGTAACTTGACTCTGTCAGGTGCCTCACCTGCTGGTAGGACCGAAGATGGCTGTCAGGCTCAGCAAATGCTGTTTGAAGGGTTGATAGGTCAGACTGTAAAAGTAGATGGGAAATTTGCACAGTGAACGTAGGCAGGGTGGGAGAGTAGGAGAGAAACAGCCCACCATATCATCTGGGAAAATAAAACTCTTTGGCAGGACTTCATAACAGCCTGATTCAAAATTTCATAATGAAATTATGTCTCTGATCAAAGCCTGCATGAGCTCATGAGCTGATTTTTGCCATTCGTGTTTATTCTGGTTTGCACCAAGTTGAGGCATCAGAAACACATTAATCTAATCTTCTTTCTGGGAGGAGGCTCTTGTACCCTCGTTTGGGGATCAAAGGGACGAAGTATGGCAAGGAGGGACCATCTTTAGCCCCTCACTGAATATGCACTTTTGATTGGTTCTTAGAGTCCCCTTAGGCACATATCAGGGGTAGGGCCTTCCTAGCAGAGTTGAGTCTCCTGACATTTGCCCTTGAGGCAAGAAAAGCAAAGCTGAAGAAGGGAAAGACTCCCATCTCTCCTCTGGGACACAGTCTGCTTTTGCTTCAGAAAGAATACTTCGGGGGTTTGTTTGTTTTAGACTCAGAGAAACGCTCAACTGTGCCTCTTTCAATTGGAGTGCTCCGCAAAATGAACTTTAACCCAATGTCTCTACACTTCTCATGGATCTTACCCAACTAGCACTTTTCTGGTCCGTCTCAGAGGCACACAGATAGGCACTCCCAGTGACTCAAGTCCCAAGAAGGCTCTTGGTTGAAACCTCGGAAACAGAATTTCCTGGATCCCACAGTGCTCTTTAGATAAGAGGCATTCCCCCCACTCACCCTCCATCCTTCCTTATTCATCCAAGAAAGATTTAGTAAGGCCTCATTTTATGTCAGATGATTGTTTGAAGTGTTTTTAAGCTTTAATCCCAAGGACCTACATATAGTTAATTGCACCTTTGTGACTCTTCAGCTTTATTCTTATTCTCTCTCTCTCTCTCTCTCTCTCTCTCTCTCTCTCTCTCTCTCTCTCTAATGTCTTGAAGGGCTGTGTTGCCACATCAACAGGCTGGAGGTGGCACCCACTTTAATTCCAGCACTCTGGAGGCCAGCATGGACTACAGAGTGAGTTCCAGGACAGCTATGGCTACACAGAGAAACCTTTTCTCGAAAGCAAGCAAGCAAGCAAGCAAGCAAACAAACAAACAAACAAACAGATAATTTCTTGTTCTACAGTTTGGCTTGTACCTCCCTATGTAATAGCCCAGGCTAGGCTAACCTTGAACTCATGGCAAGGATAGTCTAACCTCAAATGCTGAGGTTAGAGGCCCACGCCAACACACTTAGCTTTGTTCAGTTTTGAGGACACAGAGGTGACTAGCCTACCTGATTTCCACTTTCCTGAAGCTTATGGCCTAGATTTGGGAAAGCAGCCAATGGTCTTGTGAATAGGACCATTTCAACTAGTCGTGTGTGCTGTGCAGTGAGGTGGAATGGAATAACAGGAAGAAAGTGGCTGACTTAAATCAATAGGTCAGCAAATACTGCTGCCAAAAGGATCAGCTGCCAGATAAACCAAGAGCATGTTGTTCAATTTGAAAACAAGTGAACAGTGAAAAAAATTTTTTTTGATGTAGAATCTATGTAGCTCAAGATGGATTTGAACTTATGACAATTCTTAGCCTCTCAAGTATATCATGTTTCCTTAGATTCTTTAAGTTATCCTAAATCAAGATTTGGCATATGAGCTAGAACATGTGTTTATTTATTTTTAATCTGAAATTCAAATTTCACTCTGTCCTGTACTTTTTTTATTTTCTCCTCCTTCCTTTCTTCCTCTCTCTCCTCTTCTCACTCCTCCTCTTTCTCCTCCTTCTTTTGAGACAAGGTCTTGCTATATAATGAGGACAAGCCTGGAACTCATGGCAATCTTCCTTCCTCTGCCTTTGAGTATTATAGGTGTGTGCCACCATGCTGATGTATTTGCTAGTCTTTGCAGTCCTATGGATATCTGAGCAGGAACTGACCAGAAGGAACCAGCTATTCTAATTCAGAAAGAACAACATTCAGTATAAATGTCAGAAGGAGGCAGAAATGAGGTCAGAGGAAACAGAGCCAGATTACAAATTTTGTAGGGATGAAAAGGAATTTGGATCTGTCTCTCGTTGTGATAATAAGCCATTAGACAATTAGAAATCTCTCTCTCTCTCTCTCTCTCTCTCTCTCTCTCTCTCTCTCTCTCTCTCTCTCTCTCTGTTGCTTAGTAGTAACTGCTCTACTCCTGCCTAAAATTTGAAGGAAGAGGATGACCTGTTCTGATATTTGCCTGCTGTTGCTGGGGCACTTTGAGAAGGAACTTCAGAGGGCAAATTCCCATCAACTCATGCTTTCGCCTAAGAAGAGACTTCTCTTTTTCTCTCTCTAAGAACTCAGGGCTACCAGGTACCTAGGACGTTGCTATGGAAGGGACGCTTGGCGGTTGCTAGACCAGGAGGAGGCGGGAGCAGGGCAGAGGCGGAGCTGGGCCAGCCCTAGGCAAGTGCCGCACGCTCCCAGGAAGTCGCGTAGCGCGAGCGGAAGTGACGTCGCGCGTGTTCGGGGTCCAACGTGCTTCACTTAGGGCGCTTTTCTACTTGGGAAGTTCTCAAGTGTTTTACCTCGCGTGTAGCAGAGCGTTGTTGGTACTGTCGGCAGGATGGTGAAGCCCAAGTACAAAGGACGGAGCACCATCAACCGCTCGGCGGCCAGCACCAACCCAGGTACGGCGGACCGGGCGGGACCAGGCCGCCGGAGCCTTCGGGGAGAAAGGCCCGGCCTGTGCGGCTGGCACGGGGTTTGGGCACCTAAAGTTGAGGGATGAGTCACGCCAGCCTCTAGCAACCGTGAGGCCTCTCAGGCAGAGTTGCAGAGAAAGGCAAGTTAAAAGTGGACTAGGATCTTGGAGTCCTGGCACACGCCCATCATCCCAGGACTTAGAAAGCTTAGGTAGGAGGGCCGCGAGTTAGAGGCTACCTGGCCTACAGGTCTACAAACTCTGAAAACACAAAGTAGGTTGACCCATGGGGCCTTTTACCCTTAACCATAACATTGGTGCCACCTTAGCTTTGACCATGTAAGTGATAAATGCTACTAGCATTGGCCCTTGGAATCAGACGATGCATAGGGAACACTTCAGGTAAATATAATGATTTCAATAGAGGTGTTTTTGAGGTACAATAAATCCCCATCTACAGGGTGAACAAAAAAACAGGCTTTTGAGGAGTCCCTCCAACTTTGATTTAGTTAACTAAAACTGTGTTTAAATGTGGTTTAGCCATAGAGGGGCCTGGTGACACATACCTGTAGTTCCCAACACTGGGAAGGCAGAACAGGCAGGTCTCTGTGAATTCGAAGTGAGACTGTCTCAAACTGGAGGGGGAAAAAAATTTGGTATACGCTTGTCTCCATAAAGCTGCAAGGATAGCTGACTTCAGTAGTTCCTTGTAATTTGCATAATTAGGTTTTTAATTAGATTTTTAAAAAAACGATGAAAACACTCAGGCTGGTGAGAACACCAGGAGAATAAGAGTTCACCCGTACTGTTGTTGCAGGAGGACCAGGGTTCAATTCCCAGCACCCAGTTCAGTCAGCTGTCAACTACCTGGAATTCCAACTCCAAAAATCTCTGTCCCTCAAGGCATCTACCCACATACATACATATAATTTAAAAAAACGAAAAGCCCTCAAGCACATTGTTTATGTAAAGGTACTAAATGAGAATATACACAAAAGTTGCTACATTACTGTCTTTCATAACAGTGTTTAGTTATATAATACCATGCATTTGGAAAATATACTTAGGATTGGTTGGTGATTAGTTTGATGTCTCTAAGCAGAGATTTAAGTTTATCAACAACTGGAAAGTGTAGATGGCAGCCTTGAGAATTAGTAGATAGAGAGATTCCAGAAAAGGATACATAGCCAGATGCGTGTGGGTGGACTTCTCAGTAGAGCGCTCCAGTGGGTTAGTTTTATTTTGGGTTCTCTCTTAAAATTTAGAGTGGGAGGGGCTGGAGAGATGGCTCAGGGATTAAGCGTGCTGGCTGCTCTTGCAGAGGACCTGGTGTGATTCCCAGCACCCATGATACTGACAGTCACCTGTCACTCCAGTCACGAGAGATCTGCTACCCCTTCTGGCCTCCACTGACACTCTGTGCATTTGGTGCACAGATATGGACATATTTATACATATTGGTACATACATATGTACCTATTGTACTTATACGTAAAATATAAATAAATAGAATTATTAAAATGTAGGACAAGAGGACTAGTTATGAATTTACAAAGAAGGTTTCTAGATATGCTGCTGCTCACCTCAGAAGCCGTGGGTATCATCAGTCCTATAAGCCATGATTTATGTGGAATCTAACCCAACTTTTAGAAACCATCATCATTTCTTGAAAGTTAAGACAGGTGGTGGTTCACACCTTTAATCCCAGCACCTGGGAGGTTGAGGCAGGTGAATCTCAATGAGTTTGAGGCCAGCCTAGACTGCAGAGGGAGCTCCAGGACAGCCAGGGCTACACAGAGAAGCCCTATCTTGAGAAAACCAACAAAAAAGACTAAAAATTTTTCCTTTTTAAAAATACTTATTTTATATCTGAGTTTTGCCTCCATATAATGTGCACTCTGTTCACCCCTATAGATGGTTGTGAGCCACCTTGCAGGTGCTGGGAACTAAACCCAAGTCCTTTGCAAAAATAGCAAGTTTTCTTAACTGCTAAACCATCTCTCTGGCCCAGTCCTTTAATTTATTTTTAGATAGGAACTCAGTGTGTCTCCTCTTACTCACTCACCGTTTGGCCAAGGATGTCTTCTTCTTCTTTTCTTTTCTTTTTCTTTCTTTTTTTTGTAAGATTTATTTTATACACACACACACACTCACACACTCTGTAGCTGTCTTCAGACACACCAGAAGGGGGCATGGGATCTCATTACAGATGGTTGTGAGCCACCATGTGGTTGCTGGGAATTGAACTCAGGACCTCTGGAAGAACAGTCAGTGCTCTTAACCGCTGAGCCATCTCTCCAGCCGCTGTCTTCTAACTTCTAATCCTCAATTCTAGTACTGAAGTTAATAGCTGTGCCATAATGGCTGGTTTGTGCTGTGATAGGGATCGAACTCAGGGCTTTGGAGTCCTAGGCAAGCACTCTACCCATTTAAGTACATGATTATTGTGGACACAGTAGCGTTTAGACAAACTTTTTAAAGTTGGGTACTGATTTTATGTAACCATTATAGAGTATGATTGAGGGTTAAAAATTAAATGGCAGCCAGGCATAGTGGTGTACAGCTTTAATCTCAACACTCAGAAAGCAGGGAGCAAGCAGATCTCTGAGTTGCAGGACAGCCAGAGTTACATTGTAAGACCCTGTCTTTAAAAAAAAAAAATGCCCAACACACTCAGTTCCTCCCACAGTTGCACTCAAAGTTCTTGTCGTCACAACTCCCCCTACTTTTTCACTTACATATTCCTTTTTTTAGAGAAATAAAAGCACCAGAATTCTGGAAAAATCAGTTTATATAAGGCTGAGTGAGAACCTTCATGTTTGATATTCCAAAGTCCCTTTGACCACAGATACTTTGTTCATTCTGGTGCAAGGCAAGTTAAATGAGAAGAGTAAGATTCCCACATGGCAGAATCTTGAGTTGAGTTGTCAGATGAATGTGCCTGAGTGTGCTGGAAAGTTGTCTTGTGGGGCTCAGGACGCTGCTGCTCAGGATTGAAGTTCTTATTTAAGAAAGGGTTCAGAGCTGTGCAGTGGTGGCACATGGCACACGCCTCTAACCCCAGCACTTAGGAGGCTGAGGCAAGTGGATCTCTGAGTTTGAGGCCAGCCTGGTCTACAGATCGAGTTCTAGGACAGCCAGGGCTACACAGAGAAACCTTGTCTTGGAAAAACCAAAAAGGAGAGAGATGGAGAACTATGAGGTGCATACGGTGGGGTCTGGTAATTCACTGCTTTAATTCCTGTACTCAAGATAGAGGCAGGCGATCTCTGAGTTTAAGGCCAGCTGGAGCTACATAGTGAGACCCTGTCTCAAATATCACAATAACATGTCACAGATGGTCTGGAGAGTGCGTGCTAACTCCAGGATGATTCTTTGAAGATTGGCTCTGTATAGTTCCGCCCCCTCCCCCCCCCCCCATTTCTTTTTTATTCGGTTTTGCCAATTTTGCAACTCTTTTAAGATTCAAAAAATTTATGTGTATTTGTGTTTTGTATGCATGTATATATGTACACCACTGGATGTGCCTGGTGCCTACAGAAGCAAGAAAAGGATGTTAGATTCCCTGGAACTGAGTTACAGTTGTCGGCTGTCACATGAGTACTGGGAACTGAACCCAGCTCTTCTGTAAGGACAGCCAGTGCTCTTAACCAGTGCCTACTTTTTACTTCTTTTTGTTATTGTTGGTTTTGTTTGTTTTATTCTATATGTTTGTTAAACTGAGACCTCTATCAGTGTCCTTTGTAGTTGAGAGCACAGAATGTATCAAATGCTTGTGTTAAAGTTCTGACTCTGCCAGTTAGCAGCCATATGTGACTACTCACTGTGTCTTAGTAGCAAGTCATAACATAGTTCTTTATATGACTGTTGTGTGGCTTGAGATGAGGCCAGTAGTGGGGAGCATGGTGCCAGTGCCAGAATCAAGACTGGTGATGTTAGCATCATGTTGTCAAATACAGTTCTTTTGGAAGTTCAGAGGTGGAACCCAGCTTTGGCATAGAACATTGCTCATAGTCATTTATTGGAGCAGCATATGGAGAGTAGACATTCTTTGGTAAGGTTAGCTTGGCTAGTTGGGTGAGCAGTTAGTTGGTACATTTTAAACAATGATTATATTTAACAGTTATTGGATTTCAAAAGGTTTATTGTTCATTTCTAGATCGAGTACAGGGAGCTGGAGGCCAAAATATGAGGGACCGGGGCACAATTCGGCGCCTGAATATGTACAGGCAAAAAGAACGCAGGTGAGCACTGGGTAGAGCCAACCTTCTCTTTCCTTCATGCCCTGGATTTATAACTGAGACCTGTTAAGGCTTCGTCCCACCTCCACTTTCTTTCTCCATATAGGAGAGGATGTTTTCAAATGCCATCTCATAGGAGTGTTGCTGTGCTGATACAGTTAATGTAGCTAACTGTAGATGGGTAGTGGGTGGTGAAGCAGTGATTGCTTCCTAACACTTCCCAGCAAGTGGCCATCCTGTTCCCTCATATGCTGATCTCCAGCAGTGTAGTGTCGAATCCCAGCTAAATACCCGTCAGCTACAAGTACAAAGTGTATAAGACTACTTACGAAAACTGCCAGGAAACTTGGCTCTTAGAGCCAGACTTCAGATCACAGCATTGTGGCACTAGGATGCTCATCCCAGCCCAGAGTTATGCTGAGGCAGCCTCCACTCCAGGGAGTTGCTGAGAGTGGCATTTTGCTAGCTGGTCTTAATTTGTTTGGTAATTAGATTCGTTTCTTCTGAGAGTTGTGTGTAGAACAGTCGTCAGTAACCTAGCTGCCTCAGTCGCCCGCTTTGCAGTTTGTTTTAGGATTCTGAGTTCCAGGATAAATCACCCTCTACTTAAAATTCATTTAAACCAGCCTTTAAATAATTACCAAAAAAACTCAAGTATGTGACTTTTTTTTTTAAGAAAACAAACAGTAAATGGATTTTTAAACATCACTGTTGTTACTCATCTCACAGAAATCATTACGTGCTCTGTTGCAAGAGGTTAAACGGCTTTTGGGCAATCTGTTTCAAATGTAGACGGACTTTTTGTTTACTGAAGTCTGTATTTCATGATCATTTTAAATCCCCCCAAAGTCCTTTTGATGGAAAGCATATCCATGAGCCAGACTGTGCTCTTGCTGCCTTTCTTCTGTCGTCAACCCAAATCTGTTATTTCCTCAATTTAGGAACAGTCGTGGTAAAGTGATTAAGCCACTGCAGTATCAGTCAACTGTGGCTTCTGGCACAGTGGCACGAGTGGAGCCGAATATTAAATGGTTTGGTAAGTGTCCTCCTGTATCTCTGCTCTACAAAGTGTATGTTGAAACATCCATAAGAAGGTTCTGGTGCAGGAGACTGCCACCGTTTATGAAAAGGGACTGGAGAGTTCCTGCATGGACAAGGAGCTGCTGAAAGTGCTGGACTCCTCACACTGGTCCTTTGAAGGAGAGTTCATTCTTAGTTTGGAGGTGAGCCCTTGTGAGCACAGAGGCAGTTAGGATCTTCCTCATGGAGACAGCGACAGACCTTGGGCCGTTCATCTCTTTGTTTCTAGTTGGCTGGGGAGATGGCTATACAAGAAATGGCCTTTCTGGTGTTCTGGTCTCTTTACCTAGTGACAGGGTAGATGTCCTTATTAGTCATTGCAGGAGTGAGAAGAGTTTGTGCAGTCACAGGAGGTTTGGAGATTCTTTGGGAACACTGCTTTCCACTGTAATGTTCAGATAGTCACTGCTTGCCTGGTATCTGACCTCTGTGCTAGGTGCAGGTGGCCCCTGCCTGTCACTGTGTCTGATGCCTTTTAATGGGCTGCCCCCTAAGAACCGAAACAGAAAGAGAATCAAAATTCTGTTCAAAGACAGAATGGGGGGAGGTTGGGAAGAGTGCTGTCTGGGATATGCAAAACCCTAGGATCTCTCCCTATCACTGGAAAAGGAAAGAAATGTTGATGTGTATGTGTGTCACAGAAGACTGTGAAGGGATTACTTACCATGGAGCTGGGTATTTGGAATCAAGTTGTATATGTGGCTAGAGGCAAGTTATTAAGTCTCTCCCCCTTGATTTCCTCATTTCTAAAATTGTGATAAGAATGGCAGTATCTCAAGATGGTTGTGTTGGGGGCACACCTAAAATTCTAACACATGAGAGTTGGAGATAGGAGAATCAGAGGTTTAAGGCTAGCCTGGACGACATTAAATTCTGTCTGCAAAAAAAAAAAAAAAAAAAAAAAAGATAACAAACAAAACCTCGAGGGACAGTATGGAGGCTCAGTGGTGAAGATAGTTACCTTCAAGCCTCACAGCCTAGGTTCTCTCTCCAGACCCTATAGAGTAGAAGGTGGAAAGGGGATAGCAACTCCTGCAGGCTGGCTGTCCTCTGATCTCCGCTCAGGTGCTCGGGTTCTCCCATCATAAGTAAATGTAAAAAGAAGTCCATGTGATGGGCTCAGCATAGTGCCTGGCAAGTAGTGAGAGTTGAGCACTTGACCCTGTGTCTGCATCTGCTGCTGTTGACGTGAATGCTGTCTTCAGCACCAAAGGCCTGGCCTTCTCTGGCCGCTGTTGCCTTCGTACGTGTGTGCTGGATACTTTAGTAGTCCCTTCAAGCCCTCTTAACTCTGAGGTTTGGGGTTGCTTCTCTCTGTCAACTGATCAGTTGTGATCAGCTCTAGGTTTCTTTGCCAGGACTGGCAGGAACATTTGTTAAATCTCAGTTCCATTCAGTGATGTTTAATTTTTGGTTTCATCCAGTCAGGAAGTTGGACTCTGAAAACTGTTGAACCCATTATGTGTCTTAGTTGGTGGATGAATTCCCAGTGTGAGTACAAGAGAACCGTGCACCCCCTTTTTCTCCAGCTCGCAGAGTTCTAAGGAGTGATGAATATGCAGGCTCTTGGGGGCTTGGGAGTGACTTGGTGACTTGCCTTCCCCTGTCAGAAGGTGAGCACAGAGGCAAAACCAATCTCCATATTAAATGGCATGTTCTCTATCTATAAAACAGGAAATACTCGTGTGATCAAGCAGGCATCATTACAAAAATTTCAAGAGGAAATGGATAAAGTTATGAAGGATCCATACAAAGTTGTCATGAAACAAAGCAAATTACCGATGTCTCTTCTGAATGATCGGATCCAGCCTCATGTAAGACAAAGTGCCATGTCAGTGTTGTAATTTTTAGGGCCGGCTCTGGGCAGATAGCTATTGCTTTAGTTTGTCTTTGGCTTTTGTAAGCAGCATGGAGGGTTTTATGAGCTGTAGGTGTCACCCTTGCTGTGAATTGAGTTTGGCCCAGGAGGTGCAGCATTGTGCGGATCCAAACAAGGCTTTGCAGTGAGACCTGAATTTCCATCTTCAATCAGCCCTCCTCTATTCTTAAAGTTCTCCATGAAGCTTAACTTCCTTGCCATAAAGAGAACGCACTTGCCTTCTTTCATGTTTGGATGCAGCTGAGGCACCTCTAAGGGCTTGGTCTAATAAGCATGCAACAATCTCCCCAAGGCCAAAGGGGTGATAGCTATTAGTAATTTTGTGTGTGTGTGTGCGCACGCGCGTATGTGTATGTTTGTGCACGTGTGTGTGCATTCATGTCTTCACATAAGTGGAGGCCAGAGGACAACCTTGACTGTCATTCTTCAGGCACTATCCACCTTTTCTTTTTTTCTTTTCTGAGGCAGGTTCTTTCACTGGCCTAGAACTTACTAAGTATAAGTAGGCCAGACTGGCTAGGAAGTGCCTGGGATTGTCAGTGCTAGTTCATCATCTCTGGAAGATGTAGACTGAAGGCTGACATGGAAGGACTTGAGTGCTTTGTGAACTCCTTGGAGGTTTTTTCAGGTATGGGAAAGGGTGCTGTTGAATTGCTGGAGTTGTGTACTATGGTAAGGGCTGACTCTGGCCAGAGCAGAAGGAGTTCACACGGAACAAAGAAGTGGCTTAATGTTTGCACATTTTAAACTTGCATTGAATAATAATTCCCAGAAATCTAGCCAGTGCACATGCTTCAGTGCCAGTCTGAGGAGGGGAGGGAAACATTGACATGCATACAAGGATTAAACAGTTCAAAGAAAAGTGTTTACTTACAGAACAAAAATCAAAAGCCAGGCTGCCTATTGCCTCAGGTTTTGTCAATTATGTTGTGTTTTATGATGGACTTGAAGAATGGCACCTATTAGTGAGTGACTGTTTCCTTTCAGGGAAACAGATGAGTGCAATTCATGAACCACAGACAAGTTGCTCATTTCCCTTGTTCTCTTTGTCTCTTCTCCCTAAAGCCATCTTCTAACCAACTATTGAATCCATTTCTGGGAAGAGCAGAGGTTCTATTGTGGATTTATTGCTTTGTTGCTTGCTCCAGTTGTTCATTGCTCAGATATCTGATGTGTGAAGTGAAGGAACCTTCAGTTTCAGGAGTCAGCTTGTGTTTTGATGGGAGAAAATACTCAGAATAATTGGTGGGCTTTCTGTATTGGCTTTCAAAACCATTTCTGTTTTAATCCAGTGGCTGTGGCATGGTATGGACTCTAGTTCTAAAATGGTTCTGCACAGAAATTAGATATGTTTTAACTTTTACACATTCAGTTCTGTGTGTTAAATATATTTCTGTAAGAATGGAGTAAAAATAGTGTAACTAACTTTGCATGTGCACTTTGTGTAGTATTACAGGGAGTAACCTTATTGGTTCAAAACCATGTGTTTCATAGATTATGAGAGTTTTTTAAGGTTTGATTTTTAATTTGTGTGTGTGTGTGTGTGATGTGTCTGTGCATGTGAGTTCAAGTGCCCTTGGAGGCTAGAGGTGTCAAACCCCTGGTTTGGATGTGTTACAGGCAGTTGTGAGACAAGTCATGTGAGCACTGGAGGTTGAACTCAGGAAGAACAGTATGTGTCCTTGATTGTTGAGCTATCTCTCCAGTCCAGTTATAAGATTTCTGAGGATAATATTTGCTCGTGCTTGATTTGTGTAATTGATATGATTGTGTGTCATTTGTCTCCACCCTCCATCTCCTGGGATACAGACTCACACCACTGCATCTTTTTGTATAGTTTTTTTTTTTTTTTAAAACATGGCTTCCAGGGATTAAGCTCAGTCTTTATCCACTCAGCCATTTCTCCAGCCCAGTCATACTTAATTTTCATTCATTGACTTCAGAACCCATTGCCACAGAAGATGCAGTTTTCCTGTGGATAGACATTCCCTCAGTTAGAAGCTAGCAGGAGATTATACACTTTGAGCTCAGGGAGTTCAGGTAAATGAAGCCACCTAAAGGCCCTAGGAAGCTGGAGGATCAGTGATGTTTGGAAGGCAGGGAGTGGATCCATCTCTCATGAACTTCCCAGCTGGTGCTTACCCAGGGCCCTGTGTTTAAGGAGGAAGGTGTGTGTTGTGTTTTAAAGGAGAGTCTCTGCAGCCTTTAGCATTCTGTTACATGGTAGATCCTAACTCCAGCTTTGGCTTTTATCTGGCTTCAAGAATTCCTACGCCTGTAACTCCTTCACAGTGCATCAAGTTCTCGTTAGGATCCGGTTCCTTTTATCACATCTAACCTATTACTTTGGACTTTTGCTAGATGTTTTTCATCTGAAGCGTTTCCATGTGCGTTTAATAAAAACGTTACCTAAATTAGGGAGAATGTTATCTGAAACTAAAATGCATCTTATAAAACAAGCAATTCCTTTTAGACATGAGAGAAATTAATTTCCAAGAAAAAGTTGGCATTTACAGTTGGTTTAAGAAAGAAAAAAACACACACAAATTTTGACTGATTGTCCTTGACAAAACCTGTGAATTTGGCAAATTTTATGCACTTATTTGAAAGCTCCAAAAAAGGGTCAGAAAAGATCAGTTAATCTTCATTGTTGTAGCAGTGATTATATGTGACTGGAGTCTGTGACAGATGAAGGAAAGCAGAGTTTGGCAAGTCTCACATGGCTGTTCTTATTTGGTGTCTGTGTTACCTTTACATTCTTGCAGGGAAGCTCACAGCATTTCAGAATAGAAGAAGCCCTTGTGCAATATAAACACGCATTACAGATGTGAAACCGCACTGAGTCCGTGCTCTTGTGGGTTTTGGTGTGGTTTGAGCTTTGGAAAAAGCAAACTCATATCTTTCCCCAGGTGGATTTTAGCTTTTGCTTTGGCTCAAGTGTTTTTCTTTCCTGAGTCTTACCTGCACTTCTGTGTTTTTAGAACGCAAAGGTCCACATTCTTGATACTGAAAGTTTTGAAAGTACATTTGGCCCAAAGTCACAGAGAAAGCGGCCAAACTTGTTTGCAAGTGATATGCAGTCCCTTCTAGAGAATGCTGAAATGTCTACTGAGAGCTATGACCAGGGCAAGGACCGTGATTTAGTGATGGAGGACACTGGCGTAAGGTACGAATTTGAGGTTCTCATCTTTGCTGCTGTGCTACAGAATGTTCCCTCTGAGCACAGAGTAAGTTTCAGGAGGGCTGGGTAGGGAGGGTGATACACACACCATTAGTCCCAGCACTTAGGAGGCAGAGGCAGTTGGATCCCAGGTCAGCCAGGACTACACAGAGAAACCTGTCAAAAAAACAAACCAACAAACAAACAAAAAGGATTATTGAGAGGGACGTCATGATATCAAATCACAACTCCTGCCTACTTTGGATAGGCAGCTGCTGCCTCCCTATCTTTCAGAAAGCTTTGGCTTCTCTTGGACAGTGCTAGAGGACTCTTGTTCTCCCCACATTCCTTTAAGAATGTGCAGGCTGGTTTGGCAGTCTCACAGAAACATGTGGACTGGAGACTACAGTGGTGTTACCTTATTCTGTTGCCACCTCATCTCAACAGAGATAAAAGCAGGTTATTTGAGACCAAACAGACAATTACGAGCCAGCCATATTAGTGTTAGGAAATTAACTCGGGTCCTCTGGAGGAGCAGTAAGCTCTCTTAACTGTTGAGCCTTGACTCCAGCTCCCTACTCCCCAACCCCTTTTGGTTTTGATACAGGGTCTCTCTGTGTGTAACCCTGGTTGGCCTGAAACTCACAGAGCTCTCTGCCTCTGCTTCCGTAGAGCAGGAATTAGAGGCGTGCACCACCACACCCGCATGCCCTTTCTTTTTAAGCCACTCCATTGTATACATGTACCACCACATCAGGTTGATCTGCTGCTGAAGATCTGATGCGGTGACTCTGCAAATTCACTTTGATATACTTCCCTTTGTTATGGTTTGTGTTTTCTGTTTTTGAGACAAAGTTTTATTGTGTAGTCCTTGTTGGCCTGGAACGTAACTGTGTAGACCAGGCTGTCTAAGTCACAGAGCTCTGTCTGCCGGCTCTTAGATTTGGGACTACAGGTGTGAACCACCACTGTTTCCTTTTAATCTTGATAGTGCTGCTTCAGTTGCTCATTTCTGCTCCTTTCTCACTTAGAAATGAGGCTCAAGAAGAGATATATAAAAAGGGGCAGTCGAAAAGAATATGGGGAGAACTCTACAAGGTAAGGCTCATGGCGTTCACTGAGGAGCAGGTGCAGTGACTGACTGACTGAAGCTCTTGATGGAGTAATGCTTTTCTGCTTTCCTCATCTTCCTTTCCTCCATGAGGGAAGTGTGATGTAGTCTTGTACATACTACTGCTGTGCTTGAAAGCAAGAGCACTGTGTTACATTGTCTGTTAGTCTTCTGTCCACTGCCTCGTAGGATGTGCCCGTGTGGTTAGTGCTGCATAAGAAGTTGTAAGCCATTGCCAGGCATGGTGGTGGACACCTTTACTTCCAGCACTTGGGAGGCAGAGACAGGCGGATCTCTGTGAGTTCCAGGACAGTCAGAGCTATAACACAGAGAAACCCTGTGTCAAAAAACCAAAGGGGCGTGTAGGGGGATTGTAACTTACTTAGCCTCACTATCTCATTCTGTAAATGAGAGCACAGGTCTGAGAAGGGTTATACCTTAGCCAGCCTACCTGACTCTGGGGAAGGGAAGAAAGGCTTTGTGTGTACTCCCGAGCGCTGACCTAGTGCTTTTGAACTGATTGTCTTGTGGGGAATAATATAAAAAGCTCCAAGCACGCCATGTAATAAGTCATAATAGGACCGTAAAGGTAAACTAGGCCAATTTAATTTTCTGTAAAATACACAAACCCATAGATAATATCTGGTACTTGTGAATCAGATGGGTTTGATCTATGCCAGCTTTCCTATTTGAGATTTGACAAGTTTTGAATATTCCTGAAATGAAGAGCTTTTGGATTCTGATGAGTGGACATTGAGACTGGATGCTGCTCACTCCCCGTGCTAGACTGTTTACGAAACACACTTTTATTCCTTTGGGCCCTTAAATGTCCCCCTTCATTTTGTATGTACTGTAGCCAACTGTTTCTGCCTCTTTGGATTTGCAGGTGATAGACTCATCAGACGTTGTAGTTCAAGTTCTTGACGCCAGAGATCCAATGGGCACCCGTTCCCCTCATATTGAAGCTTACTTGAAAAAGGAAAAACGCTGGAAACACCTCATTTTTGTACTCAATAAGTGTGACCTTGTTCCAACTTGGGCAACAGTAAGTTTAGCTCATGACCTAAAACTCACTCTGGAGGCCAGCAGGGCAAGCCATTCACTAGCAGTCAGTGCATAGGTTCTGGACAACAGGACATTGAAGTGTCACACTCTGAGGATCGCCCTTAATGTCCTTACTGAAAAGAGAGCTGACACGTGCACTGACATGGGCAGAGCCACCTTCCATCTTCTGGCTGGGGGCAGCTGTAAGCTTTTGTGTCCCCTCAGTGGAGGCAGTTGCAAGTCACTGACTCCTTCCCCATTGTGTTCCATTAATTGCATTTAGTAGTTAGGTTAGTTCTTAGAGTATTGTTTTGTAGTCAGTTATTAAACAAAAGACAACATACTAACTGTCATACTTGAAAAAGCATCTCAAAGAGTTATAGCTGTTGTTTCCCTTAGGCAACTCTGGATTTGAAGCCATCCGGTAATTCCATCTCTGTTTCTTCTGAATATTGTAAACAAACTGCTATAATTTACCAGTGTGTTTTCTCCTCCCCTTTAGAAGCGATGGGTTGCTGTGCTCTCCCAGGACTACCCAACACTGGCTTTCCATGCGAGTCTCACTAATCCCTTTGGGAAAGGAGCTTTCATTCAGCTTCTGCGGCAGTTTGGGAAGGTAGGGGGGCTGCTCTGCTGGAGTGGTTTACACAGCTCAAGGGCTGGCCATGGGCCGGCCGTGTGTGTGAAGTTGCTAACATCAGGTCAGTACCTCAGAGGTTGAGGCAGGAGGACCAGAAGTTAAGCCAGTGTGGGCTATATAATGAAATCTGTCTCAGAACACCAACTGTTTTGTTGACTTCTCGCTGTTTTCTAGAGGTATAAAAACCTGCAGGCGCTCTGGATCATGAAGGAGCTGAAGCACTTTCCCATTTCACGTTTGCCCATTCTGCTGCTTCGCTAGCACCTGGTGGTTCAGTCAGCCTCTGTCAAAAGATAGCTGCCCAGCCCATCACTTCAGGACATTCTGAACCAGATCCTTCTCTTCTGCTTGGCTCTAACAAAGACATGATTCCCGTCACACCCTTCCTCATTTCCCAGAAGCAGTACTTTTGACTCTTGGCCATCGCTGCTACTATTTCAATACTACATGGTGTTGGTTCACACTTATGATTTATTTCTTGATTCCCCCAACTCTTCCTCATATTTTTACATACTTATTAAATGTTTCCTGCTTTAAAATTTTAAGGTTAGTTTCTTTGTTGGGTGTTTTTTCTTTTTATTTCTTTTTTCTTGCCTTTTTTTTTTTTTAATGTTAGACATTAAACTCGGAGTCTTATATATGCTAATAAGTACTTGTCACTACTAAGCTATGAGCTCAGTTAGAAATGGCTCTCATGCATGCTCCCTCTCTCTCTTGAACTCATTGTTTTATGGAAAAGGGTTTCATTTTGTGGTGTTTTGAGAACAGCTGGAACTGTAATGCAGGCTAGCTCCATACTCTCTGTGTAGCTGGGGCTGGTCTTGAATTTGCAGAAGCCGTCCTACCTCATATCTTAGGCTCCTGATGCCTCCTGATGCAGGGCATGGTGCAGTTACTTGTGCCCATCTTCCCCACACGTCTCTCACCCACTCTCCTTCTCTGTACTATGAACAGCGGTGTTGGGCTGAGTGTCCCTTGGCATTCAGTCTTCCAACTGAGGTGCCGTTCAGAGCAGTGCACTAAGGCGCTCACACGCCGCACTGGTACAGGGATTTATCTCTGTTTCAAGTCATTTGCTCTGTCGTTTCTTTGTTTAATATTTGGGCAGACACCTGGTAGAGAACTTGGGCAAGCAGGTAGTCTAGTTTTCAGCCAGCCCTTTCCAATAGGAACTGGCTGCTCTCATCCTGTGGTCTTCCTTCAAGTACTATACCAGGCATGGTGGCACAGCTTCCAGTCTCCACTACTCGGAGACAAGACTTCTCCCCCTAAATCACTTTAGCTCAGGAGTTTGAAACTATCCTAGGCAACAGAGAATGGTATCAACTTGAAAGCAAAAGTACCCACAGCTCTGATAGACTCTTGGTGTCTGTCTGGTGTGGGAACTGCTAGACTTCAGTAATGGATCTCACTGAAGGGGTCGAGCTAATTAGGGATGCAGGCATTTTCTTTGGGTTTGTTGTCTCCAAAAGAGACTCTTCCAGTTTCTAGATTTAGCTCTGGGAGCACTGGGGCAGCAGGGTCTAAAGGAATGGTCTCACTGCCTGGTGTTAAAACTTAGTTGGGACTTGAACACCTGCCTTTTGCTCTGCTCCAGCCATGTTCAGACACACATGTCTCCAGTGGGCTCCTTCCCTAAAGATGTCTCTACAGTGGCTGTTGATACACTGTGATGAGAAGATGGACAAGCTGCCTCTTTCTGATCTACGTGCTGTTAACCTAGAGCAGAGATGCTTTACATGGGTGCCTGAGGTCATGGCTCTCTCCTGACATGTAAATACACGTGTCTCCTGGACTGTGAGGCTGGCTTGTGTTAAGTACGCTACTGTATAGTAGTCCTTCCATTAGCCTAGTAACACAGTCTGACCGACCTAAGGGAAGTACGGCCGAGTATATATGATAGATATTCTTGTCTTGTCTTTCCTTTTTTTCTTCTTCACAGTTGCACACAGACAAGAAACAAATCAGTGTTGGGTTCATTGGCTATCCAAATGTAGGCAAGAGCTCTGTGATAAATACATTACGATCCAAAAAAGTTTGCAACGTGGCCCCCATTGCAGGAGAAACAAAGGTGTGTATGGTTTCTACTCACATTTTATTTCTACGAAGACTTGACTGTTTAAGATATGGAGATCTTCCCTCTTTTCTTCCCTCCTCCTGTCCCCTTCCTTTCTTTAGCAGTACTGGGGATCAAACCTAGGACATCTCACACACATACTAGGCAAGTGTTCTGCAGTGAACATGGTACCCAGTCCCTATCTCCTCAAGTTTGAGTGTGCCTTGTATGCTAGTAGTTGGCTATGGTGTAATTTGGTTGATGGCCTATGTTTAAGTCCTTTGTAAATTGCCCCTATATTCTTTTTTTTTTTTTTTTTTTAAGATTATTCATTTTTATTCTATGTGTATAATTGTTTGGCGTGCATGTATGTTCACTGTGTACATGTCTGGTGCCAACAGAGGTCAGAAGCAAGCACCAGATCCCATAGAACTAGAGGTATTGACCGTTGTGAGCTGCCATGTGGATGCTGAGAACTGAACCTGGGTCCTCTACAAGAGTAGCAAGTGCTCTAAACCACAGAGCCGCCCCCACATCCCCTAACTCCAACCTTCTGCTTTAATAAAACCAGCCCAAGAATGTTTGGTGTCTGGGTTAAGAAGGGAAGAAAACTTGGTCTTTAGATAGATTCTGGTATTTAGAAGTCAGCAGCTGTAACAGAGAGTTTTGGGAACAGCATTGTTCTGCCTAGTGGCAAAGAAGCTAGCAGCTCTGTGTTTCTGAATGTTTTTAAGACTTGGAGAGGTTTGCTATGGTGATTTTTGCACAATAACAGCTGGAAATCCTGCCTCTGCCTTATTTATTCTTGGACTCTTAGTGATGGAACTCAACTTTGTGCTTGGTGGAAGTTGTCATGCTTGGCTTAAGTAAAGGATAGACTCTGGCCTGATTATTCAGCAGGTTGCTTTTCTCTGGCCCTCCCTTCCCTCCTTTCTAGCTTAATATGGCAATGTCACAGATAAGTGAAATTAAGCTCCCAGTATTTGACTTTGGCAAACTTAGAATTTCCTGTCTGCAGGTCTGGCAGTATATTACCTTGATGCGCCGTATATTCCTGATTGACTGCCCTGGTGTGGTTTACCCGTCTGAGGACTCAGAGACCGACATTGTGCTCAAAGGAGTGGTGGGTATTTGTCCTTAACAGTTCTGTTTTCATTTGTGGGGATCCCTGAGAGCCTTTGCCACTCCTTGTTCAGAATGCAGTCTGGGGTCAGCCTGTCTATCCAGATGCAGAGACATGATGCTGAACAGAGCAGCCTCCTTTCCACTCAGCCTACCTCTGGAGGTTGAGGGGCTGTGGGCATATCTGGTCAGTGTCATCCCACAGCAGTTTGTGGTAACCACATGGGATCTGAAGGGAAGCAGGGCTTGTTTATGCTTAGTGATAATTCATCTTCATGGGTTTATGGATTGAGTCATCTTGGAACCTAGTCATTTCCTCACTTGTTTCTGAATATGACTGAAAACTTAAATGATGCCCCTTAACCATAACCATGCTTCTAGCACATGTCCTCTGCACATTCCTCCCATCCTTCTGAAATTCTTGGATTGCTTTTTGTGTTCTGGGTTCTGGGAGTAGTAGGCATCTAAATCGTTCCTGCCAGTGAGTAACACAGAGCATTCCAAGTTCAAACTGCCTGTGGAGGCCGCACGCAGTCTGTGGTAAAGTAGGATTAGAGTTGATCTCTGGGCTCAGTGGCTGTGGTCGGTTTTCGGGGGTGTTCCTTGCCCCTGCCAAACTTATCACAGACACAGCAAAGCCCCTCTCACCTTGTGATATGGAAATCCATTCCACTTTGTAAAAATCACTGAATTCTCCCGTCTGTGCAAAAGAATTGAACACGGCATTTCTATTACTCTCTAGGTTCAAGTTGAAAAAATTAAAGCTCCTCAAGATCACATTGGTGCTGTCCTTGACCGAGCAAAGCCAGAATATATCAGCAAGACATACAAGATTGAGTCCTGGGAGAATACTGAGGACTTTCTTGAAAAGCTAGCTCTTCGCACTGGGAAGTTATTGAAGGTAAGCCAATGTCTCGGGGACTGGCACTGGGATACACGGACCTGCCATTGTGAGAGCGGTGGGAACTGTGTCAGCTGGATGGTGAGGAGCAGAGTGACTGAAGTGGCCCTCCTTCATCCAGAAGAGCTTTTGTTCTGTGTGTTTAACTGGGAGTCTGTCCTGTCTTTTCAGGGTGGAGAGCCTGACTTGCTGACTGTAAGCAAGATGGTTCTCAATGACTGGCAGAGAGGCCGGATCCCTTTCTTTGTCAAGCCGCCCAACGCAGAGCTACCGACAACTCCCCAGGTAAGAAGAGGGTGAACACAGGAAAGTCCTGGAAAGTGGGGTCAAATGACCCTAATATGTAACTATGGTTGTTTTCCTCAGGACGCACCTTCCTCGTTTTTGGTGCGTGTGTATCATTCCATTGTATAGACTCGTTGAAGAGCATCAGAGACAAATGAGCAGAGTGAGGCAGACGTAAGAGTAGATCCCAGCCTGCGCGGCTGGGAGGAGGGGGAGGAGAAACTCCTCACATTTGTTAAATGTCTGCCTCTGTGGGAGCAGAGGTGTTGCTAGAGTTCATTCATGAAGAAGCCTTTTCTCATACTTACCACAGCCACAGAGAACAAGAGGGTGAATAGGAGCCCTTGTTCTAAAGAGAGCTGGGAGCTTACAGGCAGAGGAGCAATGGAGTTGATAATGTCTGGTCAGGAGGTGTTGGGCTTGGGGACTGAGCTGGCACACAGACAGGAAACTACCTACTGCCCCATAGCTTTTACCTTGATGATGGCTTGGCCTGTTTCTGGGGTCCTTTTCAGAATTCAGCGGGTCTCTGTAAGTGATGGCTTTGGGTTTTGTTTCTGTATTCCATCATTGGGATTCTTGTAGCTCTGGTCTTCTCCTGGAAATACCTCTTAACTAAAGCAGGATGGTTCCATTTGGGTATTTTTCTCCAGCATTAAAAACTTAGCATATGTCGGACAGTGGTGGCGCACGCTTTTTTTTTTTTTTTTTTAATATTATTTATTTATTTTTATTTGTATGAGTACACTTTAGCTGTCTTCAGACACACTAGCAGAAGGTATCAGATTTTATTATAGGTGGTTGTGAGCCACCATGTGGTTGCTGGGAATTGAACTCAAGACCTCTGGAAGAGCAGTCAGTGCTTTTAACTGCTGAGCCATCTCTCCAGCCCTGGCGCACACCTTTAATCCCAGCGCTTGGGAGGCAGAGGCAGGTGGATTTCCGAGTTCGAGACAAGCCTGGTCTACAGAGTGAGTTCCAGGACAGCCAGGCTTACACAGAGAAACCCTGTCTCGAAAAACAAAACAAACCTTAGCATGCTGTCAGGTGGCAGTGGTGCACACACCTAAAGCAGAGGCAGACCAGCCACGGACACACAAGGAAACCCTGTCTTGGAAAAAATAAAAACACTCAGCATGCCTGAGATTGACATTATCTGGCTTTCCTCTCTCTTCTCTCGAAAACCACAACAACCAAGTACAGCAGTTCCTCTGTCTCTCTGCTCTGTAAGTGATATCATTTATTCACTCATTAATCCATTCATTCAACAACTAGGGTGGAACTCCTAGCCCTCTGGGGCAGAGGGGCTGCCATAAAAAGCAGGCAGGTCCCTACCCTGATGGACTTAGATTCTAGTGGGGCATGGAGCTCAGGTGTGTAAGTGCAAGTACATGTGTGTAGTGGATGTCAGATATGTGTAATAGATATCCACTCCACTTCTACAGGTCTCTTGACTCTAGTGAGATTCTGGGTTTAGCTTCTGGAATTAGTAAGGACTCCAGAAATCATGGACTTGAGTCCCACAGCCTGCTCCCCCTTAGCATTACAGTTACACTCAGTCAGCTACAAATTCAAGGTGCTGGGGTGTGATTTGTTAGAGTAGAAACGCAGCAAAATACTTTTATGTGTGATTACCAGTTCACCACAAAGGCCAAAGGTCAGAGCAGCTCAATGGAAGCCATGCCTAGGCAAGGTTGGGAAGAGACAGCTGTAGAAGAAATATCTTGTGTTTGTATGGATATGGCACCTGTCAATAATAAATTTGGGCAGGAAATAGTAGGTGGGGCATCCTGTAGGCAAAAGGATTCTGGGATAGTGCCAGGTACGGGAGATTTCACCCAGGAAGATGTGAGGAAATGGATGCATGGTATCTGAGCACAGGTAACTAGCCGTGTGACAAAATGTAGATTGGAGTTATTTGAAGTTATCTAGTCGGAGAAGAGCCTAGTTATATGACCAAGGTATTTGTAAATATATTTTAAGTCTGAGTCTTCTTTCTGAGAGCATGGGGCTGGGAGGAAGATCCAGACTTAACTCTTACAAACAGCAGTTTGTTGTCGAACTGGGTAGGCATATCAGGGTCTTTACCATCCTGGAGAGTTTCTTCATGTACGTGAATCAGTGGCTGTAGATGGTTCAGTTCAGTCTCTGACCCCTCTTCTTTCCCCAAAGGTTGGAGGTGAAGCTGTGAGTGTTGCCTGAATCTTTCTAGGGAACAGGCCCTATCTGAAGTCAGCTAGGTTTCCAGCCTGTAGCACATGAGCTTCCATTCAGGTGTGCTGCAAAGGTGTTCCTTATGCATACGGGAAGATGACATATCCCTCAGGAGTGTCCAGAGGGTTCAGGCCCTCTGCCAAGAACGTATGTTTATTCTGCTTGAGTACAGCTGAGTTTAGGAAATTGGGTACTGTGAGCACTCTACCAGGATGAGGGGTTGAAGGAGCCAGAGGATGACTGGTGAGTGGAAGTTGTGGAAGGCTTCTGAGGAACAGGCACCTTCACAGAGATCTAACTCTTAAGCACAATTATCCTTTTTTCTTTTTTTTCTTTCTTTTTTTTTTTTTTAAGATTTATTTGTTTTATTTATATGAGTACACTATAGTTGTTTTCAAACACACCAGAAGAGGGCATCATATCCCATTACAAATGATTGTGAGTCACCATATGGTTGCTGGGAATTGAACTCATGACCTCTGGAAGATCACTCAGTGCTCTTAAACACTGAGCCATATCTCCAGCCCAAGCACAATTATCCTTACTTAGTGTTTTTCCTTTTTATCTTTTTTTTTGGTTCATCCTCCTTTTCTTGTTGGTGAAGTAATAATTTCTTAAAGATCAGAAAGCTAGAAATTGATAGTCATGATGGCTCATATCTTTAATCCCAGCACTTAGAAGGCAGAGTCAGGTGGATTTCTGTTTGAGGCCAGCCTGGTCTATAGAGAGCAATCTGGGACAGCCCAGGCTACACAGAGAAACCCTATCTTGAAAAAAGGAAAAAAAAAAAATCTAGAAATCACTACAAAATATACAAACCTAAAATTAGTATGTGTATGCCCATGTGGATATACTTGGGTATACACAAACATGTAACATGAAACACGTGAGGATCTGTGAACAACTTTGGGGAGTTGGTTCATGCCTTTCACCATGTGAATTCTGGGGGGTTGAACTCAGGTTGTCAGATTGGGCAGCAAGTGCCTTTACCTGCTGAGCCAGTTTGCCAGCTCAAAAATGTGCAAACTTTTATTCAATTTCCTGCATTTTATGAGTTTTGGACTGTTTAGCATTTTACCCAGCCACTCTCGACTTTGGAGAATCATTACGTGAGTTTGGGTCACAGGGATAAAATGAGCCATATTGAAATGTTGTGGAAAGCTTGGCACATGCTGACTTTGCATGAATACCTACTCATCTCAGTGGTTCTAGACTCTGCGCTCATTCTGAACTCTGGCCCCCACCTCTCTCCTTATACTTCCTGGTCCTCCTTTAGCCTCGCTTCCACTTTCTTGGATTTGTGTCTTCTATTTTTCCATGTGCCTCCTCTGTCCCCTTTTTCCTGATACGCAAGAAGGACACCACTGTCTTGGCTTCATTGGGTCAGTTCCCTTCCTCCTAAACCACAGCTCTGTCCTTTATAAAGCATCAAAGGATTTAGTGCTGGCTGCTATGTTGAGTTCCATTGGCTTAGATCCAAGAGGAGGGTTGCTTATCTGAGAGCCAGTAGTAGTTGAAGCATGGTTCTCCTTTTCTGATTCTGTTTTCCCTTCTCCCACATCTTTTGGTCCTCACTAGCTTCCACCATCCTCATCATTGGAAGTTCCCACAGAAACAACCCAGAACAACCCAGAAGAAGAGACCACAGAGACAGAAGTTGAAAGGTCAAACCCTACCATTGAAAAGGAGCCAGAAGCAGACTGCTCCCAGGATAGAAACTCAGAGATGCAACAGATCCTTGCAAGGGTTCGCCAGAACTTCGGCAGAATCAACGTGGGTCCTCAGTTTTCTGAGGATGACCTGGTGCCTGTGGAGATGTCAGACTTGGAAGATCTAGAAAGCTCTGTGGAAGAGGAAGAACAGGAGCAGGAACAGCCAGGAAAGGACGCTGAGGAAGAGTGTTCCCTAGACACTCAGGAAGAACCAGTAGAAAATGATACCAAAGCTGTAATCAGAGCCCTAGATGAGAAGATTGCCAAGTACCAGAAGTTTCTAAATAAAGCCAAAGCTAAAAAGTTCTCTGCTGTTAGGTAATCTTTCTTCTTACTAACTAGCTTGCCTATTCTGTTCTCACTTGCCATGAACATTGGCTTTGGCATTGGGTTTTTAAAGTGCTTAGGACAGAAACCAGGGCCTGTGTCTATCAGGCAAGTGCTCCACCACCTAGCTATAGTCCCAGTCTGAACAGGGAGCCTAGGAATGGTTGCTTTAAGAAAAATCTGTAACTTTCTCATCTTCACCTGAAGTACACAGGGTTTGGTTACCTAGTATTCCAGCCCAGGAGCTGTACAAACTGCTGGGCATTGGCTGTATCACTCAGCGATCACCACAAACACGGTGGAATTTCCTTTTCATAAGTGTTCCACCTCTCCACATTGGCCTTTTCAGAGCAGTTAAAAAGGAGCAGCTGTGTGACTTTGCTTTTATTTTTCAGAATTTCCAAGGACTTAAGTGAAAAGGTTTTTGCAAAATATGAAGAAGAGAAGAAAACATCTGCAGAAGTCAGTGGTGCAGGTGAGATGAGTTCTTGATGTGGTTTGTAGCTTTGGGATAATTTCCTCCCATACAGGCAAGGACTTAGCATCCCGTTCCACGTTCTACTTACCATGCACATTGAATTCTCCATTTGAGATTCTGCACATTTTTAAAGATGCAGTTGATGGCTTCGGAATACTGCTTAACAAAAGTGCATATTAATAGCTTCAGAGTCAGACAGAAGAGTCTGCAGAAGAATTGAGGCAGGAGGTCTGTCTGTCTTTTCTGTTGCTGTGATAGATACCACATGACCAAACAAGAAGCAGTGCGTTGGGGATGTTTAGCCTTAGAGCCCACCTCTGTGACACACATCACTTTTTCCAAGTAGTTCTGTCGATTGGGAACCAAGTATTCAAACATAAGAGCTTATAGTGGTTGTTTTCATTCAAACCACTACAGATATTCCATAAAGTTAGTGATTGTTTATACATGATGCAAGTTGAGCCCCACTATGACCATGGCCTGCTTGTAACCCTGCATGGGTCCTTACATGGGGCTTGTGCCCACAGTAGTCTTCCAGATTTTGAAATGCTGTTTCTATTGTTAATCTTCTCTGTCTTTTGTGTATCATTTGTGTCCAGCACTCCCCAAAAAGGCAAGGAAATGGAATGCACAGATGGAAGAAGAACCTTCAAGTAAGACTCAGAGGATGATGACGTGTAAGGAAGTAAGTATTTTACTGCTTTTCATGAGATATGGGCACAGAAGGTAGAAATCCAGTGTTCTGGTGCATGCCCACCGTGCTTTTAGTCCCGGTCTGGGAGGCAGAGGCAAAGGCAGAGAGGCAGAGAGGCAGAGAGGGAGAGAGGCAGAGGCAGGCGGGAGGCTGCCTGGTTTACACAGAGTGAGTCCTTGGACAGCCAGGACTGCATAGTGAGACCCTGTCCATGGGGGAGGAAATCAAACAAAAGAGCAGTAGAAGTCCATCTGGAGGTTTGTTTTCATTTCTTTTGTATGCATGCGTGTGTGCAGGCATGTCATGACTGGTGAGCATTCATTTCTTTTGTATGCATGCGTGTGTGCAGGCATGTCATGACTGGTGAGCACCTGGAGATCAGGACAGCTTGTTGGTCAGTGCTGGGAATGGAGCTTCTGAGCCACTATTGTTTGTTTAGTTTTAGTTTTTGAGGCAGGGTCTTGGTGTGCAGGCCCTGGTATCCTCAGACTCAGCAGTCTCCTATCCCTTAGTACCTCAAGTGGTGGGATTGCAGGTGTAAGCTATCATACCAGCCAAAAATTTGAGTTCCCAGGACCTGTTCTTTCTGAACATGAGATTAGATCTGGAAGTCCTAGGAACCCCCTGTGTTAGTGATCTGATGGGAGTGATTTACTTTGGGTCAGGAAGTGGCTCACAGAATGAAGGCCCTTGAGTCTAAATCTTAGGTTTCAGGAGTTCTAGGTTATCACCGTCACACCTGTGTCCTGTTAGCCTGAAGAACTGGAAGATTTTGTGTGGCTTCAGGAAGGTAGAGTAGAGCTGGAGAGGCGGCCAGATGCCTGACCCCTGAGGACAGCTTTGGAAAGGAGCTGGAGAGAGGAATGAGGCCCGGCCAGTGAGAGTCTGCTGCTGGTCCTCGGGTCTGAGGTGGACAGCCCCCCAGCTCTGCTGCCATTGCTGTGGGAGCTGCACAGGCAGGATGAGGGGTGACCATCAGTGTGTGACTTGTTTCCTTTCTGTTGTACGTTTGCAGCGGAGGAGAGCAGCACGACAGCAACAATCCAAAAAAGTCGGTGTGCGCTACTATGAAACACACAACGTAAAAAACAGAAACAGGAACAAAAAGAAGACGAGCGACTCAGAAGGACAGAAACACAGACACAAGAAGTTCAGACAGAAGCAGTAACAGCTAGAAAGCTGTTTATTAAATTATACAAAAATATGCCATTAGGAACTGTGTTCACTTTCTCGTGCCCAGTTGGCATCTCTTAGGCACAGCACACGTGGGAAGCTTAGTGGTAAGGGCATACCCCGGTTCTGTGGCAGTAGGAAGTCCTCAGCCCCAGAGTTTTTCAAACACTTGACCTGGCCCTTAGTTCCTCCAGTGTGTGACCCTCTAGTGTGTGTCTACAGACATGTGTGTTTCTCTTACACTCCTGAGCAGCATTGGGGCAGGGTTTACAAAGCTCTGAAGCAGTGTTTCAAAGACAGTCCGGTGAGGCTTGGAGGCAGGAGGAGTGCTCCAACAGCGTCAGCTTGTTAGGGTACAGATGCTTTCCTGCACTGCCCACAAAGCCAGCACACCACAGGGACAGTGCTGTTCCAGGAACATGGCTTCACAGGCAGGTTGTGCTAGTGGAGACCTAATTCCTCAGGATACTGGGTGAGGGTCCAGGATGTGACTTCTGGTATAAGGTCAGTGTTGGGATAGATTAGACTGGGATGGAGGTGAGAGCTGCCAAGGAGTGAACCCCTTCTGGCCCCGCTTCAGGACTACTGTGGACTTGAGGCATTCCTACCAATTGGAAGGAAATGTTAGTGCCAGCTTAAGAACAGTTCTCTCTTGACTGAATGATGGGTGTCACCAAGCTCAGTCTCTTCTCCCACCCTGGGCTTTCCCCCAATGGAGATTTGTCTGTAATTTAAGCCTTCTGCATCTACAAATCTGCCTTCAGTCCATAATTTGTCTGGAACTACGTGTGAGATGTGGCTACCTTCTTAGCTGTTCATTAATAGTTAAGGAGTGTGGAGTCAGGCTTTGCCATCCAGCAGAAGGTATTCAAATGGTGTGGTGAGAACCTGGGGTGCAGACAGCTCTCAAGACACAGGAACTTTCATACCTCTTAGTGAGCATGGCTTTGACTCTGCTGCTGTTTCCTCCTGGAGCGAGGAAGACTAAGAACAGGGTCCTGCTGACTCGGTGGGTGGGAATGAGAGGATATAGTCCAAAACCAAACTGAAGCTTACACTAGAGATGACATGGAAGGGTGGGGCCAGAGAAGCCCAAGGTACAAGTTGAGCTGGGAACTGAACTTGGTGCAAAGGTAATCTCTTTGGGGAAACACTTGCTCCCTAAGTTAGTGAGATGACAAAGCTCTAGGCCAGTTTATATGCTGCACATGGACACAGGGTTCCACCACCTTCCATTGCCCAGCCAGGACTCTGGCTGCCAGACCTTAAGTGTTTCATGACTCTGGGACAACAGTTGTAACAGTTACATGAGTGGTGACCGGGGAGGGGATGGCTTGTTGGCTCAGTAAACTGGCTTTTTATTACAATGAGCTTATGGGGCAAGGGGCTGCCGAGACCCTTATTATCACTTCTTCGGTGCGATAATGCCTTCCAGTTGGGCCTAAAATAAAAAACAAAACTCCATTAGTATTTGCATCTTGCACCTTAACATGTATGTAGCTAAGCCTAGGAGGAGTAGCCCAGAGGCTGCCACTCTGAGCATCCCCTCTTCTGACCCAGCTCCACATTTTCTCCATTAGCTGGATTCAGGCTTGTCATGGTTTTGTTCCATGGGCCGAAACCAGAGCTGACCTGGTTTCCATACAGTAATAGCTCAGTGTATTATAGCACAGAAAGGGAAATGGAGTAAAAGTTGTTGAAATAGTGGTTTTCCAAAGCTCCTACTTTAAGCCTGTATGTCCACTAAGTTAAGCATTTGCCTCTCTGGGTTAGTACATGGAGCTCTGCTGGAACCAGAAGTCTTAGAAAACAGCAAACTATCAGCCACTGTGACAACTTGACAATTAGAGGAAAATGCTACAGTGGGTAGGGAAAGCTAGGACTTTAGGGGGTTACTCCCTTCCTCTAGCAGCCAGCACAGTGATTTACATGGTGATGTGTGGACAGACCCTTAGGGTCTATCCTGGGGACAGAAAACACTTTTTCTTTGAAGTGCAGCTTTGAGCCAATAAAAGAACTTGCTTGTAAAGAATCCTTCCCCTTGGGGATTTCAAGGCTGCCTTTGGATGTTAGAAGGATGCTAAGGTATTCGCTTTACTCTTGTTGGAACTAAGAAACCAGCTTTGGAATCTGCTGAGTCAATGGTTTACATCTGGCTGGGGAAGTCTCTAGCTCTGATTGTAATAGACTTCAGCAACTATCAAAAACATCCTCTGCCGGGCAGTGGTGGCGCAGGGCAGTGGTGGCGCACGCCTTTAATCCCAGCACTTGGGAGGCAGAGGCAGGCGGATTTCTGAGTTCGAGGCCAGCCTGGTCTACAGAGTGAGTTCCAGGACAGCCAGGGCTACACAGAGAAACCCTGTCTCAAAAAACAAAAACAACAACAAAAAAAAAAAAAAAAAAAACAACTCGTCCTCTGCTGATGGCTCATACAAAGCCTTCCTTAAGCACAAGAACTTTGGCTTTAAGTGAGGGAGGGAGGAGAGAGCTGCTTATAGGTACCATATTGAGAAGTGAAGCTCAACCCTCAACAAGCCTTACCAGGCCTTGTTTTGTTTTAGATTTTCCCGAGACAGAGTTTCTCTGTGTAACCCTGGCTGTCCTGGAACTCACCCTGTAGACCAGGCTGGCCTCTGCCTGTCAAGTGCTGGGACTAAAGGCCTGTGCCACCACTGCCCGGCTCTCACAAGGCCTTGTTAAGCTGCACTGTGGAGCACAAGCCCTGTAGCTTCTGCTCAGCATATCTGGGAGTGTCCAGTAATTGTTTATGAGCATTGCCCTGTAGCTTTTAATTGCATCACTTGGGAGACAGGCAGACTTTGAGTTCAGGGTCAGCCTGGTCTACAGTTCCAGAATAGACAGGGCTACATAGTAGAGAAACCCTGTCTCAAAGCGAGGTGGGGTGGGGGAGAGCTGCCCTGTGATAAGCAGTGATGCTTGTCTGGGGCTCAGCCCTACAGCCTGTAATCTCATCTCTTTCCCACCCAGCCCTCTTTCCCAGCACCTCAGTTGGGTTGAGGAAAACCAGCTATAGCAGGGTTCCTCTGGCATTCACTTAGGGGCCTTCCCACACACACTTCCTCTCAAAAGCCTTCTCTGCTGCCACAGTGCATCAAGATGCTGGGGGTGGGGAGTGTCTGGGGAGATAACGCTCCTGTTGGAGCCTGCTGAGGAAGGCTCCTTCAGTGCAGGAAAAGAATAATGACCAACTTGAGGGATCAGACACTGTTGCATCCTCTCTGGTTATGAGCATCTTTTTCCCAGGAGGAAAACAGATTGGCAGGCATGAGATGGCTCTACAGTGGAAAGGTAGGCTGAGGTACTTTTTATTGCCGAGAATAGGCTTCCTTTACAACTAAAGGCATAAAGAACATAGAAAGGGAGCCATACCCTACCCCAGTCAGCCTCCCTTACTCCTTGCCAGTACAAGTGGGCCAACATTTAAAAGCCATGGGCACAGACTTGTAATCACAGTTACTGGAAAGACAGAAGTAGAATTTCAAGTTCAAGGTTTCCCTGGGTTAGAGTGAGTTCAAGGAAAGTCTGGAAAACTTGGGTCCTGTTTCCAACGGAAAAATAAAAGAAGGGATGGAAAGATAGCTTGGCACGTAAGAGTACTCATGGCTCTTGCAGAAGATCTGGGTTTGCTTCCTAGCACCCACGAGGTAGCTTACAACCATCCAGCAGTTCCAGGGGATACAACAATTATATATGTGGGTGTGTGAGCATGCAGGCAAAACATCCATACACATTTTTGTAAAACTTGTTAAAAGAAAAATGAGCTGGGCAAAAAAATGAGCTGGCCAGTGGTGGCACACGCCTTTAATCCCAGCACTTGGGAGGCAGGTGGATGTCTGAGTTCCAGGCCAGCCTGGTCTACAGAGTGAGTTCCAGGACAGCCAGTGCTACACAGAGAAACCCTGTCTCAAATAAAAAAAAAAAAAAAAAATGAAAGGAGAGCTGGGCATGGTGGTGCTTGGCTGTAATCCCAGACACTAAGAAGGCTAAAGGTTAGCCTGAGCTACATGAGACCCTGTCTCCAAAAATCCAAACAAGAAAAGGAAAAACGAGGGCTGGAAATGGAGTTTAGGGGTATAGTATTTGCCTAGTGTTCTTCATTGAATCTCCACTACTTCAAAAACTGAAGAAACAAGTCACCAGTGGGAAACACTCTGTAGGTCTGGCCCCTTAGGCAGGAGCCTGGACCTGGCCCTTTTACCTTCAGTTGCTGATTGGTCCGTTTCAGGAACTGGATCTCCTCGTTGTGCTTCTTCTCCTCCACCTGTCGCCTCTCGTTCTCCCGCTTCTCGGTGGCCTCGCATTTCGCCTTCTGCTCATTCACTTGCCTCTCCAAGTCTCTCTTTTCTGTCTCCAATTCTGTAATCTGAAGATAGAATGGCCATCATCCTGGGACATCCCCAAGTGGATGAACATTGTAAGAACCTGGGTGAGGTGACTTGGGATACAACTGCCCAACCTACGACAATGCCAGGGTATGTACTGCCACCCAGTGGGAAGTCAGTGACTGACACGGAGTGTCCTTAGACTACTCCTCACTGAGACCTTGCAGTATTAGTGTGGAGGACACCCTCAGGGCCAGAATTCAGGGTTACAATGACAACTGCAGGCCCTGAGATTTACAGAAGTATCTGAGAGCTAGCCGAGGGAACATGGTCAACCCCACTCACTTTCCTCTCCATGTCTGACTTCCCCTGTTCGGCCTGCAGTGCCTTCCTCATGCCAAATGCCACACTGCTCTCATACAGAGTCTGGTAGGCAGCGATGGTCATGCGGATCTCATCCCGGACACGCAACAACAGCAGCCCTCTCTCTGCGCAGTTGATGGTGACCTCCCGGATCAGCTCATCTTCCAGTATGCACACGGGGAGATAAAAGTCATTGGTGAGAGGACATGCACTTTGTCTGTAGCAAGCCACCTTTCCTCCTGGGAAGGACTTAGGATATGTTCTCAGAGGCATGGCTCCACAACAATGAAACTGGTGAAAGTAGGACACCCAACACCCGTGTAAAAAGGCACACACATGAAATCCTAGCCCTGGGGAGGTGGAGACAAAAAGTTCCCTGGAGCCTGCTCACTAGCTAGCTAGTCTTGCTCAATCAATGAGCTCCAGGTTTAGTGAAAGATCCTGTCTCAAAAAAATAAGGTAGAGCAGCTGGAGAGATCACTCAGTTAAGATTATTGACTGCTTTTCCAGAAAATCCATGGTTGGCAGCTAACAACGGTCTGTACTTCAGTTCCACCATATTCAATACACTCTTTGGGTCTCCTCAGAACTGCAGAGAGGTCATACACAGGTAAAAACACCCATACACATAAGGTTGGAGTTTTTTTTTTGGGGGGGGGTTGTTTGTTTGTTTTGGTTTTAGTTTTGTTTATAATCTCAAAAGAAGAAGTGGAGAATGATAGAGAAAGAGGTTTGACATCGACTTCTGGTCTCCACACTCATGAACACACACATTCAAGCATGACTACACACACATGCACACGTGCACGTGCATACAACACACACACATAAAACAAACACATGGTTTACAAAGAGGTACTATGAGAGGGTGCTCTCCATGATCCAAAGAACAGGCCACACAGCCGCTCCTCTTAGAAGAAGCATGTCAGTGAGCTTGGCATGGAGAAAGAGACTAGAACCTCAGGTTTGTTTGAGGTAATTGATCCCCTCGCTTCCATGCTCAGGTACAATGTAGATAGAGGACCAACTGACATTCTCAAATGGTGGTGGCGCACGCCTTTAATCCCAGCAATTGGGAGGCAGAGGCAGGCGGATTTCTGAGTTTGAGGCCAGCCTGGTCTACAGAGTGAGTTCCAGGACAGCCAGGGCTACACAGAGAAACTGTCTCAAAAAACAAAAACAAAATATTAGCATAGACTTATTATGGAAATCTTTGGAAAAAAAAACAAAACAAAGACTCAAAGTTAAAAGTCTTTTTTTTAGAGGTAGCCTTGGCTAGCCTGGTACTCACTATATAGATCAGACTGACCTCAAGCCAGAGAGATCTGCCTGCCTCTACCTCCCGAGGGCCTGTATTAAAGGCATATGCCACCACATCTGGCTAAAAAGGAAGTTTTTACCTTACTTCAAATACCTATCAAGGGGAGGGAGCAGTGAGATGGTTCAGTGGGTAAAGGCACTTGCCACCAAGCCTGACAGCCTGAGCCACTCCCTAGAATAAGCCTGGTAGAAGGAGAGAATCAATTCTTGCAAGTTGTCTTCAGATCTCCACACTCATGCCATGCACATGTGCCCTCATAAAAATATGCATGTATGCACATGCACACCCACATCCAAAATAAATCTAAGAAAGAACCAAACCTCTGTGAGGGATCAGGCACCCCAGTGACCATGAATGATGGAGGAATAGCTGAGGTAGAGAGGTGAGGCTGGGAACAGAAGGGAATATACTTAGCAGTTGGAGGAGGAATCAGGCAGAAGGAGAAGCGATGACTTCTGACACGGTGTGTGGTGGTGGTGGTGGTGGTGGTGGTGGTGGTGGTGGTGGTGGTGGTGGTGCAGGTAGTTTGGGGTAACCAGGGCTTGGTTTTGTGCTAGAAGGAAGTAGAGAGTGTGTGGCACTCACACCACCAAAGCTACTCACCAAAACACTGGGAGTACAGTTCCCTGCGTACAGGGCAGATGCCTGTCTCCCTGGCCTGCCTCTGCTGCAGCTTCAGGTCCAGCTGCTCCTGGAGATGGACCACATCCATTCTGGTGCTGGGTGTGCTGGATACCTGCTGAATCCATAGCTGTGTGTCTTCTACCCATTCTCTGTGACACAGATACAAGCCACCAGCTCTGAGCAGAGGGTCCTTGAGACTCTACCTGAGCAGGGGGTGGAGGTGGGCAGCATAGCCATCATGCCACCTCCACTTCCCCGGCTCTTTCCCAAGCCACGCCCACTAGGCAGCCTCCACAGGACACCTACCTTAACATTGGGTAGATGGGCAGTCTCTATTCTCCACAGACTATAACCCTCTGTCCAAGTCATACCTGCCTAGCACGTTGAGGACAGATGTGTGGTTGTGCTGCCTGATTTGAATAGAAGATGCAGTGGGAATTCCCCATACTGGCTTATGGTAGAGACACAGAACACCATAAACCTCATGCAAGCCACTAGGAAGCATTTGTGTGTGTTGGGAGTGTGGAGGTTCTTAAAGGGCTGTGTTTACAATGGCTGACCCTAATGAATTCTGTGCTGAAGGAACACCAGATTCTGCAATGACGGACTTGTGGGCAGAATGGCAAGAGAGGGAGAAACTTCTGTGTTGGTGGGAGAGAATCCACTAGTGAATGACACCTCTCTCTCTTGGCCTCCATCTCTGGAGAAGTTCATAGGTTCTCTGTGGTTCTCATTGTTGTGGGCGTAAATGAGACCGTTAAGTGGAGGTTTTAAAGAGTTCTAGCTAGGCTGTGTAGCCGAGGCTAGCTTCAAACTCTTATCTTCCTGCCTCTGCTTCCTGAGTCCTGATATTGAAGGTGAGTTCATTGGTCTTTGCCTTATTGGGCATTTATGAGCTTTTGAGACATAACTTTGCTATGTAGCACTAGCCAGCCTAGTACTCCCTTTGTAGTCCAGGCTGGCTTTGACTTTGAGGCAATTCTCCTATGTCTTGCAGAGTGCTGGGATTAAGCATATGCCATCACACCAGGCTCTCTATGAGGAATCTTGATGGAAGTACCGAAGAAGCACAGTATTGGAAATAGAGTTTAGGAGGAATAGGGCTGGGCTAAAAGACCCATACTGAAAACAGACATCTAAAGTCACGAGAATGCTCAGAACATGGAGGGTATGGATTTAGAGGATACCTGCCTGGCTGTGAGCATCCAGCCATACGGAGACTTCATGAACTCCAGAAAGCTGAGAGAAAACCCAAGGTAGATCACAGGAAGACACCTATGTTCTGGGGCCAAAAGCTTAGACCTCCTCCCAGTCACTGTGTGCTCCCCCTCCCCCCAGATCTCTCTTTTTCTCTTTCTCTCTACCTTGGAGGCAGGATGGCATTCAAGATTTCTTCTGCCTGTTTGGTAGGATCTGGGACACAGGAAGTTGAGGGCAGCTTGGCCTTGGGTGGCTGTGGGCCTGTACCAGAGGGTCCAGGCTGCTGGACGGTGACTTTCAGTGGCCGAGCCTAAGAGACAGGTGAGTCAGTCTAGTACCTCCATGTTTCCCCGGGTCTCTTGTACAGAGACCATTTCCAGCCTGTTTCCCTCATCTGTGGTCTCAAAAGAAATCTGGCTCTGACCCTGTGTTTGAACTGGTGTTTCTAGAATGAGTGGTCAGGCCTCTGCTCTCACTCTCTAGACATTGGTAAGTCACTACCAGACCTGTTCTTGGACCTGACTACCACAAGTCCCATCTTTTCTACATAACTTCTTTCTCATCTTAAATTTGCCCTCTGGGGTCACAGCTAGGCATCTTGTACTCTTCCCTCAACCTCCATCCCTGTCCCAATTCTCTTGGCTGTCAGCTCCAGCAATCTGTCTCCTGAAATTCCAGAGATCCTCAAAGTTGGGATGTCTTTCCCCTTGGGAGTTTGTAGGATCTCCCATCCCCTGAGACCTGTTCATACCTTGGGGCTCCGTTTTTCTGTGTTCCGGCTCACCAACACCGGGGTGTCGTATTTGAGCAGAGAGTCTGCGGGGGGTATCATGGTGGCAGTAGGGGTAGCAACTCCGTAGCGGCCCCTCCGGGTGGAGCCTTGTTTGCGATCACCATGGAAACACCTCCTCTCCTTGCCCCATGGATGGGGCGGGGCCTCGGAGGAAGGCGGTGTCGGCCGCGTGCAAGTTTTGTTCTACTGTGCTTTCCCCACAAGCACTAAGCTTCTTAGTAAACAAGATTGGAGCCCTAGTGTTAGGTCTGATTCGGGATGTGATGAAATGGACAGACCACCTTTGCTTAAAACGGAAGTCATCTAGTGACTTTATAGAGTATTTGGCGACGATTGGCACTTGGAAACCAGAGGCTGGCGGATCTCTGTGAGTTCCAGGACAGCCAAGGCTATATAGAGACACTATCTCAAGAAACAAAAAAGAATTTAACATTGTTGAGTGCATGTCTGTTTTTCGTAAATACTAATAACGCGCAACGAACAGCGCTGGACTAGCTTTCCCAAATAAGATCTATCTATCTATCTATCATCTATCTATCTACCTATCTATCTATCTATCTATCTATCTATCTTTCTTTCTTTTCTTTCTTTTTCTTCCTTCCTTCCTTCCTTCCTTCCTTCCTTCCTTCCTTCCTGCCGGGCGATGGTACCACACGCCTTTAGTGATAGCATTTGGGAGGCAGAGACAGGCAGATCTTTGTGTGAGTTCAAGGTAAGTCTAGTTACAGAGTAAGTTCTAGGGCAGTCAGGGCTACACAGAAACCCTGTCTCAGAGGGAAAAATCATTTTTTTTTTTTTTTTGAGGTACTGGGGACTAATCCAGGGCTTCGTACATGCGAGGCAAAAGCTCGTTCTGTATCTAAGCTACAGTCTCAGTCTCCCCTCCCCTTTAAACTCTCATTTCTTTTTGGCGGTGCTGAGGATGTAATCCAGAGCTTTGCGCTCTACCCAAGCTACAGCTTTTCCTTCTCTTCTCTTCTCTTCTCTTCTCTTCTCTTCTCTTCTCTTCTCTTCTCTTCTCTTCTCTTCTCTCTTCTCTCTCCTCTCCTCTCCTCTCCTCTCCTCTCCTCTCCTCTCCTCTCC
>JANHMN010000004.1:27155722-27182496 GCA_030674055.1 Rhabdomys pumilio | reverse complement strand
GTTTTTCGAGACAGGGTTTTTCTATATAGCCCTGGCTGTCCTGGAACTCACTCTGTAGACCAGGCTGGCCTCGAACTCAGAAATCCACCTGACTCTCCCTCTCAAGTGCTGGGATTAAAGGTGGGCGCCACCACTGCCTGGCTGCTACAACTTTTTCAAAATTTGAGACAGAGTCTCACTAAATTGCCCAGGCTGGCCTCGAATTAACTGAGATCCTCCTGCCCCAGCCTCCCGAGGGCTGGCTCTGACTTTTCAGTACTCAAGCCATACCTCCCAACCGAGGGGACCCCAGTGTCACTAGCCCTGGCATCCCCAGCGTTTGAACTCAAGCACGGAGGCCCCGCCCACTAGGGACCGACACCTTGAGGGCTTCTGGGATAGCGCCCTGCCAGGAAGCGGAAGTGCGAAGCAACCCGTCACTTCCTTCGGCTGTAGTGGCTCAACGGACCGTGCAAGTGACCCTCGGCTGGGCCGCAGGATGAAAGCGGGGAAAAACGAGCGGGAGCGAAGCGGCCGGCGGCGACACCGCTCAGGCGACGCTTTGGCGACCGTGGTGGTGAAGCAGGAGCGTCTGAGCCCCGAACCCGTTGCGCACCGCCGGCCGGACGCTCCAGCCGCTAGCCCGTCCCCGCCGTCCGCGGAATCGGGCCGCGCCGGTCACCGCGGGAGCCGAGCCCGGGGAGCGAGCCGGTGAGTGGACAGCGGACGGGATGGAGTTGGGACCGGGTGATGCGAGCGACTCGGGAGTGCAGAGCACCTGTTGAGTTAAAATGAGATTGCCCTGCTTGCCCACGAGTGGACGGTGGGAATGTCTTTTCCACTCGTCTGCATACAAAGAGTGTTTAACGTTGTGTCTTGCACATATAACATCGGTTTACTGAGTGTGTAGTGTGGGTTAAAAATCAATTGAGGTATGGGGCCACAAGGCAAAAAAGAGAGATGTTTTTTACCTTGGCGAAGGAAAATAACAAATAGATAATTTCAGTCAGAGTTAAAAACAGATTAAACGGTAGTGTGGTAACGAGAGATTGGGTAGAGAAAAGAGAAGACTTCTAGAGAGGTGTTCCTTAAGCTGAGTCCTGGCCGATATGATTTATCCATTCTCTTGAGTCAAGAGTCTTGCCGGGCGGTGGTGGCGGACGCCTTTAATCCCAGCACTTGGAAGGCAGAGGCAAGAGGATTTCTGAGTTCGAGGCCAGCCTGGTCTACAGAGTGAGTTCCAGGACAGCCAGGACTACACAGAGAAACCCTGTCTCGAAAAACCAAAAAAAAAAAAAAAAAAAAAGAGTCTTAACAGTCCAGGAGAACCCAGTGTGATAGGGCATGCTTGTAATCCAGCAATGGGGACATTGAGTCAGGAGTATCCTGAGTGTACACACACACACACACACACACACACGATTATGACAGAGAAAAGTATATACACAGAACCTAAATTGGAATTCTGTTTGTTTTAGAAGTTGATCAACAACAACAACAAAAAAAAAAACCCTCAAAAACAGCCAACATATTGAGTGACAGAGCAGCATAGTAGGCTGGGATGGAGAACAGGGTGGGTCCCTGCAACCTGCCAAGACATTGCATGTGGTTGTTGGAGAAGGGAGTGTGTTAGAAAAAAAACAGGCTAGATTGACTTCCTGGATAGTAGTGCCAATTAGTAGACAGACTGGGAAAAGAAAGGTTTCTAAGGCTTTGGGCAAAGTTTGAGAATGAGGTTGTCTAAGTGAGAAGGCTTAGCAGGCAGTTGTGTATGTGGTTGTGAGGAGTGCTGATTGCAAATGAAGGCCTGCCGTGGCTACTGATTTCACAAATGGATTGTGTTTAGTCGGGGAGCCTGATACTGGAAGCTAACTTATTTAGGGGGAGGGACATTGAGGTGAAAATCTTGTGTGGCATTCTCTGAATAGGTCCCCAGCCAAAAAGAAAAGCAAGTCCTCTGGGAGAAGAAGCAAGTCTCCTCGGACTAAGAGAAGTCGGAGCCCCCACTACTCCGTGGTCAAAGTAAAGCAGGTGAGGAGTGGGCGGGAGTCTTGGATGGAAAGCTCAAGTCCAGAGCTGTTGCCAGACAGAGCTTGGCAGCCATGTGTGGACATGTTTCCTTGTCCCTGCAGTGGGCTTTTCTAAAACCGGATATGTATTTGGGGCTGTTTTTCCTGAAATTTTAACGTTTGGAGGCAATTGTTGATTTGATTCTGATAACTCTTGTCAGAAATAATACAGAGAGATGTACATTTCCATGTTTCTCCCAATGGGGACTTCTCACGAGACTGTGGATGATACAGATATTTCACTGCCGTCAGGATGCTCCTTAGAGTCTAATACTTTTCTGCCTTCGTCCTTCCCTGCCTCCTGGCTGGTCGCTTCTCTCTCATTTCCTGGATGCATATTTAAGCCCATGGTCTTTAGGTTTGAAGATTGTCTGTGGTTCTGTTTAAACCAGCACAGATGGGTCACATTGGGCCTAGAAGTGCCCATGTACTGTAGTTCCAGTTTTTTCAAAGGACATTGGTTGTCTCCATTGGATTATTTTACTCCCACAATGAAACTCAGGTACATGTCTGTCCTGGCAATACCACGGAGATTACCACATTTCCATAGTAAGTCTTGAAACTGAATGCCTTCATTGCTGCATTGGTGTGAGGGTTTCAGAAGCCCTAGAACTGGCGTTACAGACAGGTGTGAGCGGACATGTGGGTGCTAGGAATTGAACCCAGGTCCTCTGGAAAAAGCAGCCAGTGGTCTTGACTGTTGAGCCATCTCTCTACACCGCCCTCCTTTTTTTCATTTTAGCTCTTCTGGTTCCTTTTTCTATATCTCTATGTACATATTAGAAAAGTGTGTGCTTTGTGATATAAATCTTTTACAAATAATTTTTTTGCATGCGTATGAGTACTTTCCCTGTTTGCGTGTATGCACAGTGTATGCACTGTGTGTATGTCTGGCGTCCGTGGGGTCCAGAAAAGGGTACCAGATTCTCTAGAACTTGAGTTAAGGATGGCTGCAAGCCACCTCATGGGTGCTAGGAACTGACCCAGCTCCTCTGGAAGAAGGGAAAGTGCTTCTAACTGCAGAGTTATCTTCCAGATTTCCTAGTAACACTTCTCAAGAGGCAGGTGTAGTGGTGTGTGCATGTAATTCTACGCTGAGGCAGGAGGATCATAAGTTCAATACTGGTTTTAAATGATTTCTGAGAAGCTGTCTCAAAAGTAAAAAGGGCTGGGGATAAAATTTAGAAGTTGAGTGTTTGTCTCCAGCCCTGAATCCTAGCCCTGTTACCCTTACGTCTGTTTGCATGTTAACGGAATATTAGCCTTAAACGGAAGAAATTTTTTTTTTTTTTTTTTTGGTTTTTCGAGACAGGGTTTCTCTGTATAGCCTTGGCTGTCCTGGAACTCACTCTTTAGACCAGGCTAGCCTTGAACTCAGAAATCCGCCTGCCTCTGCCTCCCAAGTGCTGGGATTAAAGGTGTGTGCCACCACCGCCCAGCCAAAAGGAAGAAAATTCTGACATATGCTACAAAATATCTGAACCCCGATGACTTGCTTATTAATAAACCAGGAAAAATAAATTGCATGATTTACATTTTTGTAGTTGAGACAGGGTATCTCCTGCTAATTAGGCCCAGGTTGGCCTAAAACTTGCTTGGTAGCACAGGCAGGCCTAGAATTCTTGATAATTCTCCTGCCTCAGCTTTCTGAGTGCTGATATTAAAGGTATACCATCAACTAAACTCCACCAGCAGAGTGTGTGTGCGTCCCTTTGGAGACAGGTTCTTATTCTCTCTCTAACCCCTAGAGATCCACCCACCTCTGACTCCTGTGGGCTAGGATTAGAGGTGTGCAGTCTCTTCTCTCTTGACAGGAATTGCTAATCTGTGAAGATTCCTAGTTCTTTTTGCATTGGTGCTCTCAGAGGTTATTAGAAGAAACATGTTTTCAGGGTCGGGTTAAGTATCAGTTTCTTCTGGAAACTGCTGTTGCCATGTTTTGCCCTTGGAGTTACTGCCTTACTAGCTGATTTCTCATTGGTTTATTGTTGTTGTTCTTTCAAAACAGGTTTCTCTGTGTAGCTGTAGCTCTGGCTTCTCTGGAACTCTCTGTACACTGTGCTGGCCTCAAACTCAGAGAGGTCTGCCTCTGCCTCCTGAGTGCTGGGATTAAAGGTGTGCACCACTGTGCCGAGAGCTCATTCATTGATTTACTTATTGTCTATATTGCTGTTTCTGCCAGGTTGGTTTTTTTTTTTTTTTGTTTTGTTTTTTTTTTTTTTGTTTTTTTGGTTTTTCGAGACAGGGTTTTTCTGTGTAGCCCTGGCTGTCCTGGAACTCACTCGGTAGACAAGGCTGGCCTCGAACTCAGAAATCCACCTGCCTCTGCCTCCCAAGTGCTGGGATTAAAGGCGTGCGCCACCACCAACCAGCTGCCAGGTTAATTTTCAATGTGTCTCCATTTTGTTAGAAGTTTGGAAACTGCCTAGTAGTACCTTCTTGTAGGTTTCTTGAAGCATTCATATTTCTTAGGTTAACCCATAGGTGTTTGAATCATCTCTGTAATTGCTGAAGTTGAAGCTTTTGAAATTTCCTTGTGGCCTATGAGGAAGTTAACTTTTCCCTTTATATATCTTAAATGTGACTGTTCTGTTTTCTACATCTGCTGCCCTGTGCGTTTGCCTGCAGGTAACCGAGAGAGGTATTTCTCCCTCTCCTTGTTTTGAGGGGTTGGAAAGTGGGCTTGAGGAAGAACATGGGATATGGAGTCTAAATGGCCCTTCAGGGAGAAGAACTACACTGATAGCCTTGTATGGATAGGAACTTGTTCTGAGTTCCAGAATCCAGATCACAGATGTGTTGTTGTTTGAGATTCTTTTGCATATGTAGGTGTTTTGCCTGCGTGCATGTCTGAACACCGCATAGATATAGTACATGCACTTGCCACAAGAGGCCATTGGATCCTCTTGGTACTGTAGTTGTAGATGGTTGTGACCAGCTTTGTGGGTGCTGAGAACTAAGTATGGGTCCTCTGGAACAGCAGTCAGTCCTCTTACTTGCTGAGCCATCTCTCCAGCTCCTGCAGCTTGTTCACAGAGTGGATGCCATCTTTCCTTTACTGAATCCCATCTGAATTTCAGGAACGTGAGGACCATCCACGGAGAGGACGAGAGGATTGGCAGCACAGGGAGCCATCAGAACAGGAGCACAGGAGAGCTCGGAACAGTGAGCGAGATCGGCACCGGGGCCATTCCCGCCAAAGGAGGAGCTCTGATGAAAAGCCTGTCAGTGGGCAGGGTCGGGATAGAGACAGCCAGAGCCTGCAGGCCCAGGAAGAAGAGAGGGACGTTCACAATGCCAGGCGCAGGGAGCACCGCCAGCAGAATGAGAGTGCTGGCAGTGAGTCTCAGGAGGTGATCCCTCGCCCTGCTGGGAACAGAAGCAAAGAGGTGCCCGTTAAAGAAAAACCAAGCTTTGAACTTTCTGGGGCACTTCTTGAGGACACTAATACCTTCCGGGGTGTGGTTATTAAATATAGTGAGCCCCCAGAAGCCCGGATCCCCAAAAAACGGTGGCGTCTCTACCCCTTTAAAAATGATGAGGTACTTCCAGTCATGTACATTCATCGGCAGAGTGCGTACCTTCTGGGTAGACATCGGCGTATTGCGGATATTCCCATTGACCATCCCTCTTGCTCAAAGCAACATGCAGTCTTCCAGTACCGGTAGGTAGACCTGAGGGAGAACCGAAAAGAGATGAGGGAGTATCTCACTTAGTATTCATAAGCTGGCTGACTGTGGAGATGCTGCCGAGGCCATTACCCCTTGTATCCAATGAGCTGGACTAGAGGAGCACTTTCCATCCTAACCTGTGGGGGATCTCTGGACATTTTTATGAGAGGCTTGAACTTGGTGTCAGAAATCCAGATATTAGCCCTCCCATTGCATGGTGGTGCAGGCCTGTAATCCCGGTTCTCGAGAGGCTAAAAGGATTGGTGGTATATCCTCTAGGTGTGACTTATGTACCATGACCCCATCTCTAAATAATTAAATAAGTAAATAGATGAAAGGAAGAAAAAGAAATCAAAAAAGATTCCTGTCTTGACCTGTTTCCACCTGCCCCCAGGGCTGTATGAGGACCAAATAGAAATAAAAGCTAGAGTCAGAATGCCAGATATGTGCTAGCTGAATCTGCTGCTTGGGAATACATCTTTGCCATTTGATACTCAGCCCGTGAGGGAAGTAGGGCCACTGCTAACATTATTTAACAGGTGAGAAAACTGCAGCTCAGTACAGGCAACTGTTGGCAGTAAGCAATCTTCAGAGCAAAACTCTGTCCACATCCAGTCCGTGGCTTTCAATTCCTAATTCTGTTTTCCCTCATTCGAGCTGGTGTTAGATGTACAGCACTGGAGAAAGTATATGTGTAAATAGCAAGAAGTCTTGAGTTCCGCATTGGGACCTTTATGGCCCTCCATCTCCATCCACCAGACACAGCCAGCTTTACATTTTCTCCTAGGTTATGTAAAGTGCTCTGAATTTTCCTATCAGGGCAGTACCCTGTTACGTTCCAGAATTTTCATTTGGATCCTGTTCAAGCCAGGTCATTGATATCTAGATCTGTAGCAGAGAGCTTTAGAGAAGATGATAGGTGGTCTCTGGTAGGATGTGGCTCACACGCTTCTCTCCTTGGTCTCTTCTAGGCTTGTGGAGTATACCCGTGCTGACGGCACAGTTGGTCGGAGGGTGAAGCCCTACATAATTGACCTTGGCTCAGGCAATGGAACATTCTTGAACAACAAGCGTATTGAGCCACAGAGATACTATGAACTGAAAGAAAAAGATGTACTTAAATTTGGGTTCAGTAGCAGAGAATATGTCTTGCTTCATGAGTCTTCAGACACCTCTGAACTTGACAAGAAGGAAGATGAAGATGAAGAGGAGGAGGAAATGGTGTCTGACAGCTAGCAGCTGAGAAGCAGCCTCTACTGTTAGGAACCATTCCTACCAGAGGTGGTGGGGGTGACTCCAGCGCCTCTTCTTGCCTTAAGTCTTTCCTCTGTTGCTGCCCAGCTTATGTTGCAGTCTGAGAACTGTCACTTCATGTTTTCTGGAACTTGGCACAGCACCTGCGTGCCTGTGGGCACTTGTTTTCCGAGCAGTCCCACCGATTACAGCATGTCAAGCTTGGTCACAGTGTGTGGCTGTGGTGGGTGCCTTCAGAACTGCTGCGTAGGAAACAGCCCTTGCAAAGGGGACGGTGGCTTCTTCTCTTTGTACAGTTTCTTATTTATATAGTCGTTGAGCTTTGTGGACCAGGGGTTTTGTTTTGGGGACAAACCCTAGAGTAGAGAATCTTAAGTCAGCTTTGGTTGTCACCAAAACAACCTCCAGCACATACCAAAGCTTTGACCTGGTTCAGCTCTTGAGTCATAGAAGTTGGTTTTGCTTTTCGTTTTTTTGGGGGTGACAGTTTACCACGTGACCTCTCTATTGGCTGTCTGTGATAAACAGACACTCTGTGACGCCTGTGTAGACATGACTGCGTAGGGAGGTCACGGCTTCTACCAACAGGTGCTGGTGTCCTATCATGCACTGGGGTGTAGATCTGCATCCGATGAGGATTTCCTCATGAATAGTTTGATCATCTGGTCTTTTTCTTCAGCTTTGCATTTTTATTCAGATGTTATCTCTCTTTTCTCCCTTTGAGAAACACACTACACTGGCCTTGAAGGAGGGGCCTTGCTGTGGCCTAGGGACCTGTGTGTGTGTCTGAAGGAGGTTGTGTGGCTTCTACATTTCCACTTCATCTTTGACCATGTGCTCATATTTACTTCCCAAGGGTGAAAAGTGAGGGACAGACTAGTGTCTGAACTTCCCACCTGGGCTCTGTGTGAGTAGAAAGATACTCCTTACTTACAGTCTGTGTTTCAGAGCTATGTGCTGATTTTCATATGACAGTGTTTTGTGATATAAATAATACCACACGATAGGCAAAGGCCTGTCTGTTTGGAGAGCAGGTTTTCATTTATATGTATTTTTGAGATTAAAAAAATAAAATTTGTAAATATGGAGAGTATTACTTTTCTCACATAAATAACTTGTTCATAGGTGTGTTTGCTTCTAAAGGAATGTTAACTGTTTTGAGGTAAAAGTACTATGTGTGTAGGGAATTGAAGGCAGAGACCTGAAATACTGAGGACAGGAACCACTTATCTCAGCAAGGAGGGCATGGGTCCTGAGCTGTCGGGGAAGGATTTGTGTCATGCTCTGCATGTGGTGACAGCATCAGTACCACTTCGCCCTTCGATGGAGGTGATGGCACTCAACCTGTGCTGCTCTTAACTTCGTCCTGGGCTAGGATCTAGGATGCTGCTGAGCAGACTGTCTTGTTAGTATGATCAGGGTCTCACTTGTTCTCAGACCTAGTAGAGACTGGCTAACGCAGGAGGGTGAGCTCAAGAGTCTATTTGAAAGGGACTCCTACAGTCCCTATGGTGTCCAGAGAGCACATAGTAATTTGGATATTTTTTTCAATTCAGACAAAAGGTTTCCGTCTGAGATTCCACAATAATCTGCCTTTTCCAGGGATGGTTTATGGATTTGCTTTCTTGATAAAACACCGTGCAAGGTGACCACTTTGCCTGCATTGTTTTGTAAAGAGCTTTCAGTCACCAGAAGTGGCGACTCACGCCTAGAACCATGAACCTGGAGATGCTAAAGCAAGAGGATTGGTGCAGATGTTAGGGGATGTGCAATGTGAGGCAGCCTGGTCTACGTAGTGACACTTTTATCTCAATAGACATGTCCCAATTGTACTGGCAGCAAGCATTTGTCTTAGTGGAGTGGTGGTATCCTAGGTTAAGAACTTCATGTTAAGTCATCTGAGAAGATGTCTTTTCTTAGAGACTTGTTCATCTTAACTATTTGCAAGGTCTTCACTGTCTTTTCTCGACCTGAAGTACAGATGTGTGTGAAATAGCTCTTTGCTGCTGAGCTTCCGCACCAGCTTCTCCTTGGTTCTCCCTAGTTCTGCAGAGGTGTGAAATGTCTTCAGATGTGGGTCAAAGAGATGGCTCAGCTAGTAAAGGTGCTTGCCACCAGCCCCCATGACCTGAATTTGATCCCCAGAACCCTCATGGCGGAAGGACACATCAACTCTCACAAGCTGTCCTCAGATGTCCACATCTGGGTGTGCACACAAGATAAATTCTGTGAAAGTCCTTCCCAGTCTTCTCACCTATAGTTGTTTCCTATTCTGACATGAAAAATAATTCACTGAGTGCAAATGCGGATGGCTCTCCCCATACTTGTACTGTGTGTTTTGGTGCTGTGTGGACGAGAGGAAAATGAGTTGAGATAGTATTTGAAATGGTACCCATAGCTAGATTGGCCTAGAATTCACCTTGTGGTCCAGTCTATCCTCAAACTATTGGCAGTTCCGTCTCAGCAAGTTTCTTCCTGTCCCCTAACACTCCGAGGTTCTTCACTGTGGACTTCCAGCATCAATCTGAGCACACAAAGTAGCAACCCTACTACCATCAAGCCCTAGAGACCATCAACAAGGTCCTGTATCTTATGCCCAAACACCCGGGATCCTATGAACGTAAGCTCTGCTTGATGCTGCACCATGAGGACAGCTACCTGACCTATACCCAAGGATGAGAACAGACCAACTTGGCCCTGCCAGTTGCCAAGGAGGTTTGCGCCCTAGGTGGAGGTGACATTTATAAAGATTGACCAGTAGGGCTACAACGTGATTAAGCAAAGGGATGTGGAAATGGATCAGCAAAGTTTGCTGTTTCAGGTCAGCTACCCTGAGACCACAGAAAACATGTCACACAACTGCTTCATATTCTACGAGCAGAGAGGATGGCAGACCATGGAGCCAAGCCCCAAGAGACCACAGTCTGGCCAGGAGATTGGCAAGGCTGAGAATGGCAAGGCTGAGAACAAGTCCTAAACCCACTGCAGCCTTCAGACTAAGCAGTTTGTCCTCCAGTTTGACATAAAGGTAGAGACGCCCCTTCTCCACCCCTGTCAAGCAGTCCCCACTCTTGCTCATGAACTTCTCGTTGCCTTGCCCTCAAACCCCCATCCCACCCTGCCTAGTAGCCTTCCTCCCTTTCTGCATCTTCCCTCAGTCCCTGAGCCTCCCCAAATGCTGTCACTCCCAGGTCCACCTCGAAGTACCAGAGATCCACCCATTAAACGCAGGAGTTCACCAACCAGCCCCAGGTGTATACTCCCTCTCATCAGCAGGGATTCACTCCCAGGCTCCAGAAGTGCACCTACTTGTTTGTGCAAGCTACTCTCATGCCCCAGGGCTCTTCCCTTCTGCCCCTGGATCCCATCCACAGCTGCTAGGGATACACTCCCAGTCTGTTGGGGTTCAACCCTTGATTCCCAGGGAGTATCCAACTCCATGTCTCCTGGGCTAAGGCCTCCACTTCCATCTGAAGGTCCTGGAAACATTCTCCCCCAGAAGTCCTGGCTATATGCCACGTTTTTCTATAGCTGGTCCTTAGAAAGTTTTGTTATTTTTTTTTTCAAGTCCTGAGCCCATTAAACAGCCCCTCCTGTGTGCAAGGGTAATTTAAAATGGCTGGGGATTAGTTTATCGGTATCGTGCTTGCCTGGCTTGTGTGCAGTTTTCAGCACTGAAGACTTTTAGAAGCAGAAAATGGAGGGGAGACAGCTGGGCGTGGTGGCCACATCTTTACTAGTAATACTTAGACAGCAGAGGTGGGCTGATGGGTGAGTTAAGAGACCAGTCTGGTCTACACAAGGAGTTTGAAGCCAGCTAGGACTTCAGAGTGAAGACCCTTAAGTGAAAATTTCAAAAATATAGTTTAGAAACTGAGAGTTGAGGTCATTTACAGAAAAGCTAGAGTGACTCTCAGTTGAAGACAGCATAGTAGCTGGTTTGCCACTGTGAGTCAAGATACAGCAACACTGAGCAGACATTCCAGGAATGGGTGACCTCTGAGGAGCAGAGGTGGACTTTGAACTGTAGGAGAGGACCCCTGGATTAGTTGGGACAGTTGAGGAAGCAGTGGGGCTGCAGAGGGGTGCATGGGAAGAGTACAGGCTGTGCTCATAGTCCCACAGTGCTGAATGGCAATGATGGTCACATAGTCACCTGCAGAGCACGACTCTGTACAGAGTGGGAGGCAGAAGAATTGAGTAGGCTGCTTACATCATGAGAGTCACAGAAATCTCAGTGGATGGGACAAAGGCTCAGACAAATCCTTGTCTCAATAATACAGTAGTACTATGCAATAACGCACTAGTAGTACAGGGCTTGCTTTGCAAGCACGAGAACCTGAATTTGGGTCCTCAGCATCCATGTGAAAACCAAGCACAGAAGCATTTGTAATCCCAGTGGTGGGGATGTGGAGGCAGGTGGGTCCTTGGAGTTCACTAGCCAGCCAGTGTAGTCTGATGAGCTTCAGGTTCCCTGAGAGGCTATCGGAAAAAAAAAAAAAAAGTCGGGGGGAGATAAAGGAAGAGATGCCTGATGTTGACCTCTGGCCTCCACTTGCACCTACATGCTTGCACACAAATGTGCACACCCATGTTGTGTGACAAAACTCCCCCAGGAGATGCAACACACATGGCTGCTCACTCCAGACAGGGATCCTACAACAGACCAAAGTCCCACTTGGTGAACCCATGAGTTTTATTGGCGTTACTTGCTACTTGCAGGGGCAGAAATGACTCAGCCAGCTGCATCACCAAAGCCCATGGGTGACAACTCCCAAGGGCTGTGCACACTGCCTGCAGCGAGCTGAGCAGGTTGGAGAGTGTCCTTTCCAGGTGCCTCTGCTGGTCTAAACCTCTTGCAGGCAGCTGGCCTGGTCTCTGGGTCTTTGCTGCTCAGCTTCCCTTCCTCCAAAAGGAGTCTCAGCTTTTGTGTTTACTTTTTTGTTTACTCTGGCAAGGAGGGCCAAGTGAGTCTGCTCAGTTTCAGGGACTTCCAAAGGCTATTTTGACTTGTTTATCTTTCTGCTTGAGCTTCCCAGAGGGATGGAATGTTTCAATTTCTAAAGAGCCTTAACAACTCCACAAAAATGTTGGTGTGGAAGAGCACTGTCTTAGGGTTTTATTACTGTGAACAGATACCACATGACCAAGGGAACTCTTATAAGGACATTTAATTGGGGCTGGCTTACAGGTTCAGAGATTCAGTCCATTATCATCAAGGAGAAAGCATGGCAGCATCCAGGCAGGCATGGTGCAGGAGGAGCTGAGAGTTCTACATCCTCATCTGAAGGCTGCTAGCAGAATACTGACTTCCAGGCAGCTAGGATGAGGGTCTTAAGCCCATGCCCATAGTGACACACCTACTCCAATAAGGCCTCACCTCCTAATAGTGCCACTCCCTGGGTTGAGCATATACAAACCATTACAAGCACTTTCTAGGGAAATAAAATTCGAAGTACTTTAAACATGTACTACCTGTTACCAGAACTCCCTATGCTTAGCTAAGCAGGATTTAACTTTTGCAAATGAGAGAGCTGAGATACAAAACAGTGGAAGTCACACACAACTGTGTGATGTGTGTGTGTGTGTGTGTGTGTGTGTGTGTGTGTGTGTTTTACCTGCATGTCTATCTGTGTACTCTGTGTATGCATGGTATCTGTGGAGACCAGACTATGATGCCAGATACACTGGTTATAGACAGTTGTGAACCACCATGTGGGTGGCTGGCAATTTAATGCAGGTCCTCTGCAAGAACCACAAGCATTTTTAACTGATGAGCCATCTTCCCATGTTCTTTTTAATTAAAAAGATTAATGTTGTGTGTATGCGTGTTTTGCCTGCATATATGTCTGCATCTCATGTATCCCTGGTACCCGGGAGGCTAGAAGAGGGAGTCAGGTCCCCTGAACTATAGTTACACAAAACCGTGAGTCACCGTGTGGGTCCTGAGAATTGAACCAGGGTCCCCTGGAAGAGCAGCCAGTGCTCCTTAACTTCTAACCCTCCCCTCAGAGTCCCGATTTGTACTGTTCGGTTTTCTTCCCTAGTGCGAAGAATCAAACTGTAAAATATCAAAACAACTAACTCCAGTTCCAGAGCATCCAACACCCTCTCTTGACCTCTGAGGCCACCACAAGCATGTGCACAGACATGTATGTAGGCAAAACACCTATACACATGAAAATAAATATTTAAAATAATGAGAACTGCACATTAGTCAAGGAGGTCAGGTGCGACGGTTCAGCAGGTAAAGCACTTGATGTGAATGAAGGCAGATGGGTGTAATCCCCAGAACCCATGTGACAGAAGGAACCATCTGACCCCTGTAAGTTGGCCTCTGACTTTCACACCTGTGCCCTGGCGTGCTCAGCACTGAACACCAGTGTTAAAAAAAAGTACATTTAAAATTAGCAAATTAAAACCCAGTAAAATGAAGAAGAGAAATATGTATAGAGAGGTGTCCACTGAATTCAACAATACACAAAAATAAACAAGATGGCCAAGACCTTTACTCCTGACATTCAAAGCTGCTACATTTGGAAGTCAATCCATGTTATCCACCATGTCATCTTAAAGAGGGGCTGTGGTTGCAGGAGAGACAGGTTCTATTCTGAGCACCCACATGTTGGCTTACAACTGTAACCAGTTCCAGGGGAATCAGGCACCCTCTCTGGCTTCCACTGGTACCATGGTACAGACACTTGCAGACAAAACATAAAATAAAAAGTCTGAAAAAAGGATGTAGTTTTTTTTGAAAAAAGCTAATGGTGCTGAGCCACAAATTCGACATCTTTATCTCTATGACTACCGTAAGGCTTAGGGGCCACTTCAGACTATAAGAGCCAGCGGTCAGGGAGGAATGAGGTGAGCAGTGCCTTCTCGACAGGACAGGGCTGCTGTATTCAGGAGTCCAACAGCTGTAGCTGCCTATAAAAGATTGGCCTAAGATCAAGCCAGTCAATTTTCCAGCATGTGGGAGCGAGAGGCCTCCAAGCCTCCATCCCTAGCTTAAGAAGCTGTCTACAGTGGATGACTCCAGTGCGGGAAGAGTCAGCTTTAAGGTGTGGGCCCTGGTAGGTTGATCACACTCACTGGATGACCCCACATCTGTAAGTGTATGGACACCTCAAATTGAGAGTTGGTCATTAAAAGGGGGTGTGGGTGCTGGAGAGATGATGGTTTCGAGCTCTTCTCCAGGAGCTGATTCTATCTCCAGCACCCACAGGGCAGCTCACAACTGTTCCTCCAGTCCCAGGAGGATCTGATGTCTTCTAGTTTTCTTGGGAATTACATGTCTATGGTACAGACATACATGCAGGCAAAACACTCATATACATAAAAATAAAAATTTCCAAGGTCTGATTGTTATTTTTTTTTTTTTTAGCCCAGGCTAGCCTTAGATTCTCTATGTAGTTGAGGCTGGCCTTGATTTTTTTTTTTTTCCTCAAAACATTCTCACTCTGTAGCTCTGGCTGTCTTCAAAATTACAGAGATCTGCTTGCCCTTTGTCTCCTGAGTGCTGAAAATAAAGGCCTATGCCACCCTGCCTGGCCCTGGGAGGTTCTTATGTGGGCCAGGCTGGCAGGAAAGGAAGGGGTGCTAGACTCAAAATCAGGGATTTGTGTAAGCTTAGGTTTAGGCAGACATTTTACCAACGAGTTCTATCTACAGCCCTTGACTTTTTTTTTTTCTCGTGAGAATGGGTCTTATTTAGCCCAGGCTGTCCCAAATACTATGCAGTACCTTGACCTTCCTGCTTCTCTTACCTCTGCCTCTCAGGTGCTAGAATTATAGGCATGTGACTGGAGACAAACATGAGGGAATTGGAGAGGTTTGTGGGAGAGAAAATTAGGAAAGAGGATTTGAAGAAAATTGAGAATTTCTCAGACCTGTTGAACAATATCCACCGAAGGCACAGGAACTCAAAGACATCCACATTTGGGGCAAAGAATGCCACCTAGACCCCCTGTGAAGTTGCAGAGCTGAGCTGGGGTGTGGCGGTAGAGTGCTTGCTTCGTCTGTTCTGAGTTCCATCTCCAGCACCAGTTAACAGTGGGCATGCTCAACACGTGCAATTCCAGCAGTGGGAAGGCAGAGGCTGGACGATAAACTCAAGGTCTGTGCTTCTGTTCAATACCAGCCTGGATACAGTTCTGGATCTGAAGATAAAAGCTAATTCTTTCATAATTTTTCCCCTCCGGCAAACCACGTACAACAGGAGATCGGCTTGCCTGTGCTAAGCCCAGGAAAATATTGGTTTTGAGATCTTCTCTGCAGCCGGTTTGGGGGTGGCGTGGGGGGGGGGCGGGACCTTGCTGGGGTTTTCCACCTGCAGTTGGTTGGTGTGGCAGGGACATAGTCTGCAGGGAGACACATGGGATATTTAACAGGCCTATGCTGCAGCTGGGTTCTCGATGCAGTGAATGTCTGTGGGTATCTGTTAAGCTCAGAGGGCCACGGAGGAGCAGCAAGGACTGTCCCACACGAATCAGCGCCACTGATCGCCGGCTTTCGCGCGCTGAGCCGGCCAGCTTTCCCCGGAAGCCTCGCGCGCAGGCGCGATGGAGGGCGCGCCCCCTGGTGGCCGGCGGCGACAGTGCGCAGGGTCCGCCTACTGGTCGCGCGCCGCCGCCTCCGCCGCCGCTTGAGCCCAACATGGCGATGCACAACAAGACGGCGCCGCCGCAGATCCCAGACACCAGGCGGGAGCTGGCCGAGCTGGTGAAGCGGAAGCAGGAGCTGGCGGTGAGTGGCCGAGGCCTGGACGCCGTCTCCGCATGGACTCGCAGGCAGCTCCGGAGGCGAGGACGGCGAGCAACCAGGGTCTGGGCGCTCTGGGCGGCCGGGCGCGGCGCGGTTCCCTGCGGCGGCGCGGTTCCCGGCCTGCGCTCAGTGGGGCGGGGCGGGGCGGTGAGGGCGCGGGAAGGGCGAGAGGCAGGAGGCGGGGACGACGCTCAGGTCGAGTTAGCGGGTGGGAAGGAGGCGGCTAGACCCCGGCCTGGAGAAGATGCACGATGGGTTCCGTGGGCGGCGCGTTTCAATGGCCGGGAAATGTGTATTTTGAGGATGCCAAGGAAAAGGGCTGGCGGGAGACGCAGGACGCAGCCTAGGGAATTTGGATTGGTGACGCGCACCAGGAGCCGCCGGCACCCTGCTGGCTGAGCCCTCCAGGCTCCCGCCTTTTGCTACGAGCATCCGGGAGGCAAAGCTCACCTGAAGCTGCCCTTCCAGGTTTCCATAGCAACCGGCATCCACTGCGGGCGGCCCTTCCAGAGCTAGCTGGGAGGAAGCAGTTGATGTAGAAGAGATGCTTTTGAAAAGCTGTTCACCCTTCTCGCTGCTGGTGGTAACACATTTAGTGAGTGAGAATAGAGACAGCTCACAGCCTATTTCATCCCTGCTCATGACAGCTAGGTTTTGCTTCTGAAGTAGATGCAAAATCTTGCATGTGTGTGCATTTTCTGAGGATAGACTACACATTCCATTCTATTTATAAAGGGGTCCATTATCCCCACTTTTCCACAAAAACAGTTCATTGTGGGTAAACTTGTCATTACAAGTCTGTATCCGGATTTCAGTTTGCTTAATGCTTGCTTTTCCCTGTTCCTGTTTTCATCACCTAGGAAACACTTGCAAACTTGGAGAGACAGATCTATGCTTTTGAAGGAAGCTACTTGGAAGACACTCAGATGTATGGCAATATTATCCGTGGCTGGGATCGGTATTTGACCAATCAAAAGTGAGTGTCTAATAGGATCTGTTCATTTTCTCCTCTGCTAAGATTTATCTGTAGGGTTTTTGTTTTGTTTTAAAACGTGGCCTTACTATGTAGCCCCGGCTGGCCTGGAACTCACTAAGTAGACCAGACTGGCCTCAGATTCACAGATCACATAGCTCTTTCTCCCTCTAACTCCTAACTGATGGATTTAAAGGAATGGACTGTCATGTACAGCTTGGGATGTTTGCTTTTGGCATTTACTCTGCAGAGAGAGGATAAGCCATAGTGTAGAATGAGGTCTAAACTTGAACTGGTACTCTGACTGTTTCACGGAAAAACCTTGGAAAAGCCCATATTTGTGATTAAAGAAAATAGGGCCTATGGTGCAGGGTTGTGTAGGCGTAAATGAGACAGCATGTGACTTAACTGTCCACATTTTAATCAACCATGATAGTCAGTTACAATCTTTGTCATACCTCCAAGCTAATTAATTGTACCACTGTTGACTCAGTAATGGGAATCTATAAAAATCTCTAAACTTGTGAGAATTTTTCATATCTGTAGAAAAACTGAAATGAGATAGTGCATGACCAGTTAGTATTTTTCCCATGTATTCATGAGTTGCTAACTAACTGTGGGTGCATGCTCTCTCCAATGTATGAAAACATTTATGCATGCTTGAGAAGCTTTTGTTTGGAAATAATTGCAGATTGGGATAGGAAGCTGTAGAAACAATAGACAGGGCGGTTTTCTCTGATGGTTACATTTTACGTAACCATAGAACATCATCAAAATCAGGAATCCAAGATTGGCTTAATGTGTGTGTGGGGGGTGTATGGCATTTTATCATATGTGTATAACTACAAGATGTGAAACTAGACTCAGGGGACATTGCTTAGTGAGTAAAAGCACTTGGTGTTCAAAGCCCGATGACCTGAGCTCAGTTCCCAGAACATGTGTTCTAACAGGTGCACATCTGGCAGCGGGAGAGATGGCTCAGCAGTTAAGAGCACATACTGCTCTGGCAGAGGACAGGAGTTGGATTTCCAGCATCCCTGTCAGGTGCCTTACAACTGCCTGCAACCCAGTCCCAGGGGATCAGACTGTCTATTGCACTTTCAGGACCCCCACCCCAATTTAACACACATGTGCTAATGCATGTCTGGAATTTTAGCACATGTGGTGGGAGGTGGGGGCAGGAGAATCACTTGGAAGCTTGCAGGCCAGCTAACCTGAACTATGCAGTGCTATCCAAACAAGATTGCCTCTGCCTCAACAAGGTAGAAAGCAAGGGCCAGTGGTGGAGAGCTGCCGTCTAGTTAGTGTATATATAAAGACGCAGACCCATTCCGCCATCACAGGACCTCCTCCCTGCTCCTCTTCTGTGGTTACATTTCTGTTTCCCTGTGCATTCTCTCCCTGCTAACCATTGAAGAATTACACCTCGAACCTTTGCATCTAGATATATCAGCAGTTACTTCCAGAGAACAAGGCATCTCTGCACGTAACTCAGATGCTCATAGCTTAAACATTAACACAGATTCCTTCAGATTCCCTCGGTTGGCCCCACAATGCTTTGTTACTTTTTTGATCCTGGATCCAGTTGCTTTCGGCAGTTATGTCTCATTAATATTTTGTTGTTGTTGGGTTTTTGTTTGTTTGGAGACTGGGTTTCTCTGTGTAGACCAGGCTGCCTTCTGACTCACAGAGATCCACATGGCTCTGCCTCCCAAGTGCTGGATCTGCAGGTGTACGCCATCATGTCCTGCAAGATTCTCTTTCAGGTCTCTGTTGTTCTTTGTCCGTTGGTGCAGGGGCTGGAACCCAGGGCGTTGAGCACGCTGGGCAAGTGCTCTGCCGCTGAGCGGAATCCCCAGTCTGAGTCCCAGGTTGTGAATCTCTGGTTCTGTACCTCTGTCTTATTGGGTGACATGATGTCAGGTGGTGACTACTCATGGATTCTGTGATAGCTCTGCTATAAAAGTTCATTTCTTCACGTTGGTGAGACAGTTTAGTGGGTAAAGGTGCTTGTGGACAAGTCTGACTACCCGAGCTCTGTTCTGCCTCCTCAGTGCTGGGATTAAAGGAATGCACCACCCCACACAGCTATAGTCACTTTTAAAACATTATTTATTTATTTTATGTATATGGGTATTGTGCCTATGTGTATGTCTGTGTACCACGTGTGGCCTAGTGCCCTTAGAGGCCAGAGGATAACATCTGATCCCTTGGGGCTGGAGTCCCAAGACATTTGTGAGCCATCATGTGGATGCTGAGAATCAAACCTGAATCCTTTGGAAGAGCAGCCAGTGAGTGCTCTTAACTGCTGAGCCGTCTCTCTAGCCCCTAGCTAAGACTACATAGTGAGACCCTGTCTCAAGAAAACAAACAAAAAACAAACAAAATGTCATTTATCATACATGTATGTATAACGTGTTGGGGTATGTGTGTGCCACTATGTGGCTCAGAGGACAGCTTTGTGGATTGGTCCTTTCTTTCACCTTTACCTGGGCTGAGAATTGAATTGGGGTTGTCCAGCTTTGCAGCAAGCGCCCATTACCCTCTTGTCAGCCCCTGCACTAGTCTCTTCTGACAATGACAATAAGCATTATCATAAAGGCACACTAACACAGAGTAGGGATTGGGTTGGGCAGGCCAGGCTACCGCTTATTTGATAGTGCTGGCTGGTGTCCTCGTGCCAGGCAAGACATGTCTGTGTCCCTGGGCAAAGAAATACACTTGACGGTGTTTATAAAGGAACTAAAATCATCTCACCTCCCAAAGTGGGAGGCGTTACTGTTTGTAGGCATTTGACATAGAGTTATGTGCATCAGAGGCATTCCTGAATTTGAACCTGGTTAAAAGAAGAATGGCCAGATGGCTCAGCAGGTAAAGGTGCTTCCTACAAAGCCTGATTACCTGAGTTCGTTCTCTGGAGGTAGCAGGAGAGGACTGACTATAAAGTCATCTTCTGACCTCCAGAAATGTCCTGGAGCACACACGTACATCCTCCCTCCACATCAGACAAAAACAGTGATAATCTATAAGATACATAAATCTATAACAACAACAACAACAACAACAACAAAATTCTTCTGTTTTTAGAAACTCCAATAGCAAAAACGACCGGAGGAACCGGAAGTTCAAGGAGGCCGAGCGGCTCTTCAGCAAATCCTCAGTTACGTCGGCCGCTGTAAGTGGCGGTGGTGGAGGGTGTGTCTGTCTGAGGCCCTTTATTGAGGAGTGTGGACTTTCCCTTCCTCTCTGTGGGTTGGTGTCTTGGGGTCTATGGTCTCTTGTCTGGTAACCAGTGACTTCTCTTTTAGGCAGTAAGTGCCTTGGCAGGGGTTCAGGACCAGCTCATCGAAAAGAGTGAGTCTGCTTTTACCTTGTTTATCAGTTTATCCTAAAGCAGCCAGGGGCCCTAAGTTAACTCTGGTTTACCCAGCCAGGTACCCCAGGACTGCGGCTTCTACGGTTTCTTTTGCGTGTAGAAGTTGGGGGACTTTTGAGCATCTTCATGCCTTTTTTTTTGTTGTTGTTTTAGAGGTGGGGTCTTGCTATATGTCTGTCTGTCTGGCTATGTAGCTCATGCTTGTCTCAGCTCAGAGATGCCCTCGCCTCTGCCTTGCCCTTGCTGTGATTGAACGTGAGGACCACCTACTGCCTCCCTGCCACTCCCTTCCAGGGAAGTACGGGGCTGGAGATACTGAAAGACCCCAAGCTCTGAAACTGCTACAACAGGCCATGAGTTACTAGGAATTTTGTTTGTTTAAAGTAGTCCCTTCTAGCCCACGCTGACCTGGAACCTACTGATAGCTGAGGCTGTCCTGGACCTCCTGATCCTCTTACCATTGCTGTCTGTGTGCTAGGACCATAGGCATGTGTGTCATCCGCTAGGGGAACTTTTCCAATAATAAGTTGTTTTGATCAGAAAGATGGCTCAGTGGTTAAGAGTGCTTCTTGAACTACTAGAGGACCAGGGTTAGCACATCCTAGCACCCATGTGGTGGTTCACAACAGCCTATAACTCCAGTCCCAGGACATTGGTTGCCCTGTTCTGGCTTCTGAGGATACCTCTGTGGCAGGCACATACACATAAATAAGAATAAATTAATTTAAAAGAAAAAAAAAAACCCAGCTCTTAGAAGGTAGAGGCAGGCTGGTTTCCTGAGTTTAAGGCCAGCCAGGGCTACATTGTGAGACCCTGCCTTAGTTACTTTTCTATTGCTGTGACAAGACATTGAATCAAAGCAACTTCTAGAAGAAAGAGTTTATTAGGGGCTCACTGTTTCAGAGGTTAGGGTCATCTTGGCGGGGAGCATGGCGGACATGGTGCTGGAGTGGCAGCTGAGAGCTCACATCTTAAGACATAACCACAAGGCAGAGAGGGAGAGAGAGAGAGAGAAAGAGTTGGAGAGACAGACAGACATTGACACTGGAGATCAGAGGTAGAGATAATTGGAGTGGCTTCCAAACCCTCAAAACCTGACCCTAGGACACACCTCCTCCAACAAGGCCACACCTCTAATCCTTCCTAAACAGCTCCACCAACCGGGACCAAATGTTCACATATGAGCTTATGGGGCCATTCTCGTTTCAAACCACCATGGACCCTGTCTCACAACAAAGTGACAGCAGTTCATTCAGTAGGAAATTTCAGATGTACCTGGTAAATCCCTAGTGCTCAATTTAGGAAATTCTAAGGATGTATCTGTGTATTCTCAAATATAGAAAGGAGAGTAGATACTATTTACTCACACAGATGATTTCTGTGTGGAAGCCAGGTCTAATAAAAAAAAAAAAAAAGGAGCTGGTGTTTGTGTGCCGCTGTGTATTTGCAGTGTGCTGGGGTTAGAGCCTGGCTTCGGCCAGGGATTTGAGGAAAGGGGGTTTTGGTAGCTTGGCCCTGAGAGTCACTCAGTGATGTCAGTTATCTCTGTAGATTTCTGTCCCAGGCACTCTCCTGTGCTTAGTCCTGCCTATGCCAGAGTCATTCCCACTGAGTCAAATTCCAGCTTTTGTTGGAACAGAGTTGTTCAGCGTCCTTGAGATGTTTTCTGTTCAACTTAGTGCTGTGGTTCTCTGGTTCTTCCCTTTTCTGGAACCCTTCATGATGTCTCTTGGCGCCCGCCTCAGTGATTATCTCATCAGATGCTACAAATCTTTGAGTGTGTATTTTTTTTTTTTTTTTTTTTTTTTTTTAAATTTGAGACAGGTTCTCACTTTGTAGTCCAGGCTAGCCTTCAACTTAGATGGTAAAGATTATCTAAAGTTTATATTGGGTAGCCACTCTTTGGCATCTGTACCGAGCATGGAGCCACCTGCCTATACTACATGGTTGATATTGTCTGGGTTTTGCTATGTATCAGGTTATTTTGACTGAATAGTCTTATACTTTGAAACATGTCTCTGCTGGTTTTTACTTATTTTTAGTGTGTGTGTGTGTGTGTGTGTGTGTGTGTGCACGCGCATTTTTTTCTGGGTGTATGTATATGTATCACATATGTGTCCAGTGCCTGCAAAGTCCAGAAGAGTGCATCAGATCTCCTGGAACTGAAGTTACCAAGGACTGTGAGCCACCATGTGGATGCTGGGAACCACACCCTGGTCCTCTGGAGCCAGTGCCCTCCACCACCGAGCCATCTTGTCCCTTTGTCCCTCTGTTTTGCAAGAGAATGTTGCAGATGCTTTTCATCACTGTCAGCTGTTGACCTCCTTCAGGACTGGTTTTCCCTCCACACCTAGTTGGTTTTTATTTGAGTCACCATGTCACTGTGTAGCATTGGTTGGCTTGGAGCTCAGAGGCCCCGCCTCCGCCTCCGCTTCTGCATCCCAAATGCTGCCAGTACTGGGAGGACAGGGTGAGCCAGCTGTGGCTTTCCTTGTACATAGCTGCTGTGATACAGGGGCCTGAGCCTAGGTTTGTGCATGCTCTTGCCCAGTGCTCTACACTGCGATACTTACTGGAGCATGGGTGGGAGATAATTCCTGGGAGCATGGGCAATTTACCAGGGCTTCTCCTCTGAAGAACCTAATAGGTCAGGGAGGGCTGGGGACTTGCGAGTAGGTCAGATCCACGAGGAAGTGGTGACAGGCCCAGTCTTGCTCAAGTAATCATAGCTGCTGTTACTCTTGAGTTCAAGGCCATGTCATGCCCAGAAGGCAGGGATTTCTATCACTCTGCCCCTTCCTCTTGCCCCAGATCTCCTTCCTTGAACCTTTGGAGGGAGGGATGTAGATGTTCCAGTTAGGGCTGACGTTCAGTGGTCACTGGTTCTCAGCACTTTGAACAGCTCTGAGTCACTGCCACTGCAAAAAAAGGTTTCGTTGACCGAAGCTGCCAGTCAGTAGGCATAAATACAAATCTAGAAAGCAGTTTCCCAGGTTCATTAGTGAATCCGCAGCAGTGCCTTCACCACTAGGGCCTGTGACATCTTCCACCCCCCCACCCTCCCCCCCTCAGGCTTTTGACCAGGGTCACAGTAGCTCCTATGGAGTGGGCATCACATCTAACCAATGAATGGTTGCTTATCTCCTTGATGGTCATGCCAGTTGTGTGCTGGTGGACACTTTGTGCCTAGCATGTTAATGGTGTGCATAGGTGAGTGAGACTGCAGATGGCCTCTTCCCCAGCAGCCAGCATAGTACCTTACGGTAGTGAAAGGTAGCCAAAGGAGGAGGCTCCCAGCTCGTTTGCTGTGGCCAAAACCACCTATGGGCTTTCAGTGGCTGGGTTTTTTTGTTGTTGTTGTTGTTGGTGGTGGTGGTGGTTTTTTTTAAATTTCTGTTAGTATCATTTTATTTTTGAGACAGGGTCTTGTTATGTAACATAGTCCAGGCTGTTCTTGCACTCAGAATGATTCTCTTGTTTCAGCCTCATAAATGTTGGGGACTGCACGTGAACTACCTTGTTCCTCTGAAATTTTAACTTTCATTTGATTTTCTCCCTCCCTCCCTCCCTCCCTCCCTCCCTCCCTCCCTCCCTCCTTTTCTCCCTCCTTCCTTTTTTTTTTTTAGACAAGGTCTTTTTATGTAGCTATGGATAGCTAGAACTCTGTAAGTAGACCAGGCTAGCCTCAAACTCACAGGGCTCCTCCTTCCTTTGCTTCCCAAGTGCTGAGATCAGAGGTGTGTGCCACCATGCCTGGCTCATCCTGAAATCCCGCCCCCCCCACCCCCCCACCTCCCCCACTAACTAGACTTTAGTAAAACCTTAGTATTGGAGTCTTTGTATCTGGGTTTCCTTTGATTTCTTTTTCTCTTTGTTTTCTTTTTGTTTGTTTCTGAGACAGTTTCTCTGTGCAGCCCTGACTGTCCTGGAACTCGCTCTGTAGATCAGGCTGGCATCGAATTCACAGAGATCTGCTTGCCTCTGCCTCCTGAGTGCCAGGATTAAAGGTGTGCGCCACCACGTCCATCTCCTCTCTCAGTTTTTAATATCAGTTTCTCTATTTATTGATTGTTGTCTGTAGCCATTCGTGTGGCATGGTACACATAGGGCAGTTTGTGCGGGTTGGTGTTCTCCGTGGGACCCGGGGATCAAACTCAGGCTTCACTTGGGAGCCTCTGCCTGCAGAACCACCAGGAGGGCCCTCTGCTTGGACATCTATAAAGCAGAGTCGAGACTCGAGGGTCCCTGGAAGCCTGGGTAGTTGAAGCCGTGGTTGTGTCCCACGAGGAGCAGTATGCTTGGCCCTTCCTCTGTGGACGATGCTCATGAGCTCCAGGGATGGAGAGGCAGAATTTTGCCCTGTTTCTTCAATTTTGAGGATTCCCGAGTTTTCTACTTTGAGCATTTTATTTTCAAACCACTCGCAAAAATTTCCTCTCCAAATGTGTTATTTCTGCTTCCTTTGGCTTCATGTTTGCCCAGCTAGAAAGATGGTGGTTTTGCACAGCCCCTAAAGAAAAATTTCATCTAAGTTGTGAAGCATCAGACATTTTAGTGAAATGAATAAAGCGAAAGAAAAAGTGAACAGGCAGATTTTCTCCTCGATGTCTTGGCAGGGCAGCAGGGGCTGCCGCGTGTTCTGAAGCGCCCAGCAGAGGGACTCTGCTCCCATGCTCAGCATTGTAGGGCCTCCTCCCTTCCTCTGGGAGACCTGCCTTCCGTTAGACACTGCCCTGAGTTGCCTGCCCTTTTCTTTACTGTGTAGACTTCCTTGTCTTTGCTCTAAAAATATGTTGCTTACTTTTCTGTCAGTGAGAAACCAGAGCTCTTGCCTTTCTCAGTGGACTGGTTGACTAGAAGTTGGGCAGTCCTCGAGCTTCCCTGAGCTAAGAAAGAAAATTTTTGTTCTGTATTTTAGTGGCTTCTAGTCCTCACGGTTCCTCATCTTTCAGATATGTCATCGACAGACTAGTAATTGTGCAGTGCAAGCCGGCTTGGGCTGGGACCGCAGTTCTGTGGCAGAGCGTTTGCCTAGATGTGTGAGGTCTAGAGTCTGATCCCCAGCGCTGCACGCCAACAGCCAAGGCGAAGTTAAGAGAGCCCGTCTCCCTGTTAACTTCTTTCTTTTGAGCATTTTGAGACAGGGTCCCAGGTAGCCCAGGCTAGCCTCAAATTCACTATGCATCCAAGAATGGCCCTGAATTTGCTTCTTTTCTTCCTGAATGCTGACCTGCTGTGGTGCTTTGAGCGTGGCAGGCGAACACTTTAATAACCAAGCTACAACCCCGATTCTCATGGTTCTGGGTGTAACCTAGTAGTCCTTTGGGAGAAGAGTTGTTGCCTTGGATATCACTTTATCAGAGAGGAGACCTAGGTGAGTTCTCTCTTCACAGGCTTTGAGCAGTTGGGCATTGAGTGAGCTTACAGAGTGTGACTGCTGTCTGTCTGGTACTCCAGAAGCAGAGACTGTAGATGGAAAGTCAGGTGCCTTTGCTTCCCAATGTCTTTACAGAATTGGAGTTTAGGCACTTTGCCTTTCTCTCCTTTCTCCCAGATTCTAGTTCTTCCAGCGCCTCATGACTCAGTCCTTGTCTCTTCTCTCATTCTGCCATGGTCCAAGGCTGTGTGGTCTCCTGCCCTACTCTCCTCTTATCTCCCGGCAGCATTTCCAACATTTGACTTTAGGGATTAAGATCCTTAATATCAATATTTAATAAGACTGTCTATTACCAACAGGGACCTATTAATACAATTGAAACCACACTGTGGCCAAAGCAGGCCTTGAACTTGTAACCCTCCTGCCTCTGAGTACCTGGGATTTCAGGCCTAACCAGGCCCTTGTACTGTACTCTGGTCCAGTTTAAGGAAGGAGCTTTGACGCATCCCTTTGTGAGGCCACACTGTGTGTATTAAGTGTGGGCCTGGACTGTGCGCTACTGGTTTGAATAAATCCCCTCCCCACGTCTGCATCATGGATGTTGTTCTGTGGGCTTGTCTGCCCCACTGCCCCCAATTTCAGTTCTCTTGCAAATGATTGTTTTGACTGAGGGGTTCTTCTTCTCCCGTACCCTCACCAACATCTGTTGTTGTTTACGTTTTTAGAGACAGGGTCTCACTATCTAGCCCCGGCCAGCCTGGGCTCAGAGACATCACCTGCTTTTGCCTCTGGTATTACAGGCTCGTTCCACAGGATGAGTGGCATGTTTTCTTGGGATTAACCATTTATGTTGGAGTGAGGTAGAATCTCAAAGCCGTTTTGCATTTCTTTGATAGCAAGAAAAATGACTGATTGTTTCAAGTATTTTTGGCAGGCCATTTGTATTTTGCTTCTCTCCCTCCCTTCCTCTTTCTTCCTTTCTTTTTCCTTTTTTTGAGACAAGGTTTCTCTGTGTAGCTCTGACTATCTTTACTAGACTAGGCCAGGCTGGCCTCGAACTCACAGAGATCTGCCTGCCTCTGCCTCTGCCTCTGCCTCTTGCCTCTGCCTCCCTAGTGCTGGAATCAAAGGTCTGCTGTCCTATTCCGTACTAATTTGTATTTCTTCTTTGGACAACTGCCCATTACCATTCACTAGTCCCCTCCACCCCGTTTTTGATCATATGATTTGGGTTTTAGTTGTGTAATGTTTTCATTTTGAAAAATGTGTGTGTGTGTGTGTGTGTGTGTGTGTGTGTGTGTGTGTGTGTGTG
>JANHMN010000004.1:27141154-27153143 GCA_030674055.1 Rhabdomys pumilio | reverse complement strand
CTCTCTCTCTCTCTCTCTCTCTCTCTCTCTCTCTCTCTCTCTCTCTCGCCCTCTGTTTTATCTTTTAGTCTGTGTGTATGTGTATGTATGTATGTGTGCGTGCGCGTGCGCGTGTGCATTGTGGTACCTGTGTGGAGCTGGAAGGACAACCTCGGATGTTAGTCTTTCCCTCTCCTTCATATGAGACAGGGTCTTGTTGATCTCCACTATACTACATAAGCCAGGCATGCTGGCCCAGGGCCTTCCAGGGACTTTCCTGTCTCAGGCTCTCATATCTCTATAGGAGCTGGGTCACAGGTGTGTGCTTCCGTGTCCAGCTTTATGTAGGTTCTGGAAATCCAAATTTAAATCCTTGCACTTACATGCAAATGCACCCACTGAGCCATCAGTTGGCCCCCTTCCTGCTTTTTATTTTCTGACAGGGTATTCCTTTGTAGTTCCAGCTGACCTAGAACTTAATATGTAGACCAGGTTGGCCTTGAACTTGGTGGCAATCCTCCTGTTTCAGTCTCCTTTTTTTTTTTTTTTTTTTTTTTTTTTTTTTGTTTTGTTTTGTTTTTTGTTTTGTTTTGTTTTTGCCTATGCTTCTCTGCTTCTGGTGGCTATATACTTTTTAAAAAAAAATCCTACCATAAAGACAGTGTTCTGGGGTCCACTAGTAGTTGAGTAGACTGTGGGTCTTTCCCTGCCCTTATCTAGTGACAGATTCTGGAAGCTGGACATGGTAACGCACAACTGTGACCTCAGCTTTGGGGAGGCAAAGGTGGAGGATGGGGCCCAGGCCAGCATGGAACTCACTGTAGCCCAGGTTGGTCATGGACTTGAGGTAGCTTCCTGCCTTTGATACCCTGCCTTCTGCTTCTTCTTGCCTCTTTCCTTCCTGTTGGGTGCAAGGATTGACCCCGGGCCTCCTTGATGCTGTGTGAGTGTTTACTCTGTAGCCACCCTACCCTAAGACAGTATTTATGAGATGTTCTTGAACATGCTTCTGTTGTTTAAATATATCCAAGTGGTGGTGGTGGTGATGATGATGAATTTTTGGACACAGGATCCCTTCATGGACAGCCCAGGCTGTCCTTGAACTTGAGATTTCCTGTCTCACCTGACTCTTGAAGTGCTGTTTTAAAATTGGTGATTTATGTCAGTTGAAGAACATTAACCACTGCTTTGTTCAGGCATCCCTGGGCTGATGGTCTAGCTTACTGGCTGGGTTCGGTACTCAAGATTGCCAAAGGCAGGGGAAAAAACATGGTGGGACATGCCTGTAGTCTCAGCATTCAGGAGCTCGGTCCGGAAGATCAGGAGTTCGTATTTTAGTAGCTAGACACTCTGGCTAACCCTGATGCCTTGAGTGTGATCCCTGAGAGGTAAAGGGGGCGTGCTGATTCTCTCAAGCTGCTCCCTGACCTCCTTTTGCTTGCTGTGGGTATTCTTTACTTTGTATTGCTGTAAGGAATGACCATGACCAGAAGTGACTTACTGAGGAAAGCTTATTTTGGCTTCCTTTATGGTGCGAGAATGGCTTCCCTGTATAGGAAGCTGGCTGATTATATTTTGTCACACTTGGAAGAGATAGTGAACAAGAAGCGGGGTAAGACTATGCCCTGCTAAGCCCATCCTTAGTGCCACACTTCCTCCTGCAGGTTATACACTCTCCGAGCAGCTCTACTGTCTAGGAACAGCTGTTCAAAGCCCTGAGCTTGTGGGGACAGGTCCATTGAAACCACCCTACTGTGGCACCCCTTACCACCTCCCCCCAAGCTTACACACAAATAAATAAAATGTAATTTTTTAAAAAAGATAAAGGAGGCAGAGCCGGAGAGATGCAGCCGTTAAGAATGCTTGCTGCTTCTTCAGAGGACCCTGGGTCAGGTTTGAGCGCCTGTGTCTGATGGCCTGTACTGCCATAGATCTGATGTCTTCTCACTGTACAGGCACCTGTATTCCACTGCTCATAACCCTGCCCATACACACACACACACACACACACACACACACACACACACACACACACAGAGCATTCTAAAGTGAAGTAAATGAAAAGGTGGGGGCAAAAAGCTCAGGGGTACCCTCAGACCTAGGATGTTCACGGCCTGAGCTCCCATGGAACCGTCTCTATCTCCCCTCAAAAAAAAAAAAAAAAGACCTAAGATCTCAGGAATTGAGGGGTGGACTAGAGTCTGCTCCCCAGTGGGTACCTTTGCTTTTTTAAATTTATTTTTTAAACCATATGTATGTGTTGGGGCCCGGGGCGGGTTGTCTGTGCATGTGGGCGCAGATACTGAAGGAGACCAGAGGTGTTGGGTCTCCTGGAGCTGCATTTCCCATGTCACCAGCGGGTGAGCCTGATGACATGGGAAATTAGACTCAAGAGCAGTGCCTGCTCTTAATCTCAGAGTCATTTCTCCAGCTCATCCCCCAACTCTACACAGAAGGACAGGATTCTCTGATGGTTTGTCAGTCTTGTGTGACCAAGGCGTGACCCTCTCTTTGCCGTGTTCCATATTGAAATGGCCCTTATGTAGAGGCGGTGCTCTGAGTTGCGGTCAGGTTTGTCCCCAGCACTGTTGCAGACCACATGGGTTTCAGGGATCCCAGCTTTGGTACTTTGAATGTGGTTCCCTGTCAGCCTGTATCTTCTTTGTTCCATGGCCTGTGGGCTCAAAAGAAAACCTTTGCGAATTGACAGGAACTTTAGGAATACTGATCAGGCTTTTGGGACTTGTTTTCTTTCCTTTAGGGGAACCAGGAAGTGGAACGGAAAGCGATACTTCTCCAGACTTCCACAATCAGGAAAACGAGCCTGCGCAGGAGGACCCCGAAGACCTGGACGGCTCAGTTCAGGGAGTGAAGCCTCAGAAAGCTGCCTCTTCCGCCTCCTCAGGGAGCCATCACAGCAGCCACAAAAAACGGAAGAATAAAAACCGGCACAGGTTAGTGGCAGGGTCCCACTCAGAGTCCTCACACCTGCTGGGCGGGACTTGGTTGGAACGAAGATGTTTGGGACAGGGCAGAGCCCTCCTGTTGCGGGTGGCAGAAATTCTTCTGGTGCAAGTTAAGTAGGGTGGTGTTCTCTGAGGGAGGAGTGGGTGGCAGTAGAGAGGCCCTGAAGGATCAACAAGAGTCACTAGGATGAACTGTGACTCCTGTTGTCACATGACATTGTGAGCTTGGGGTCCTTTGCTAAGAGGAAAACAGCGAAATTAGAAATGAGTCCTTAAAAAAACCGACTCTGGTTGCTGGGAAACGGTGACCTGGGATAGAGAGTTCTCTCAGCCCTGGGTCCTGTCTGCTCCTGTGGGAGCTGAATTGACATGTCTTTTTGGCTTTTTAAATATGGGTTTTGATTGTTATGACTTTTCTATTTTGTAGTTCTCTGAGTATGCTGCCTTCAGATACGGGGAAACACTTAAAGCTCCTAAATGCGGGCATTCCTTCGTAGGAACCTTCTGAGCACTGTTACTTTTGCAGTGGGAAATGAGATGGGAATGACACCAGTGGACAGAGAGGTCAGGTGTCTCAGGGGACTTAGTGGCTGCTCTGCCTGGGTTTGTATGCTACTGCTGGGCCTTAACTCAGGGTAATGAAGTGCCTAGAGCAAGGGGCTCTCCCCCATCCTGGGTTTGGAAGCCTGAACACTGTGGGGTCAGAGGGGTGCAGGGCTGTGTGGGGCTGGCTCCCTGTCCTCTCATTGGCTAATGAACTACGTTGCTTTAGAAACCTGTAGGGTATCCCCTCCTGCACCTAAGGTGTTACATTGTGACCCTCACAGACCTGGCACCGTGGAGATTGTAGAATTAAATTTAACTGCTTTGAACCTCTTTGGCATCAACAGATTCTTGGATCTTTTTTTTTTTTTTTTTTTAATTGCAGAAATAGTATTTTCTCCCAATAAATAGTGATGAAAGATTACCGCTTTATGTTTTTTCTGCAAACCAAAAACCACTGTGCTAACCTCTCAAACTATAGTGAGAAACAGCAAGACTTACCCCTCCCCAACCCATGGTAAGACTGTAGGTTATTAGAGCACTGTGGTAGACTTGGGGCCAGTTCATCACAGACAACAGAGATCCATGCTCTCTTTTTAAAGCATTATTTACTTATCTATGAGTACTCTGTCCTCAGGCACACTAGGAGAGGGAATCAGATTGCATTACAGATGGTTACAAGCCACCATATGATTGCTAGGACTTGAACTCAGGACCTCTGGGAGAACAGCCAGAGTTCTTAACCCCTGAGCCATCTTTTCAGCCCAGTGAGCCCAGTACTCAGTGAGTTGTATGTGTGTATAACATCACACATCATCAGGGATGATGCGATCCTGGGAGCTTGCTGGCCAGTCAGGCTAAAAGAGGTGATGGGACCCTTTCTTCAAAACTACATGGAGAGACACCCAGCATCAACCTCAGACTTCCACATGCACGTACACATCTACACATGTATATTATATAATGCACACACACACACACACACACACACACACACACGCACGCAAGATAATTAAGTGTTTTCTTGTGTGTTGATTTTATTACATTTGCTTTGTTTTCATTTTGGTGATTCCCTGTTTCAGAGTGTCTAGATCAGGGAAAACATTCTTGAAAGTCTCTGGGACTCTGCACCACTGACCAGTGTTCTCTCTAGTCCCTGCTGGTTGCGTGGGATACCTCATTGGCACCAGTGATGTGACCAGCTGTTGACTGCAGAGAGGGTGCTAGAAAACCCTTCAGTTTAACTTTGTCCGTGCAAATTTCTAGAACATATCCATGGGCATAACACTTCTTCCTTCTTCCTCCCTCGCCCGGCCAGGCCCCAGGAACTAATTCCTTCTGGAAACTCAGTAGCATTTGAAAGACCATTGCTGGGCGCTGTCCTCATAAGGGGCGAGTCCTGCTCAGAAGGTGGACTGGGTTTTTATATTGAGAATTCCTATCTGTCTGATCTCCTCTCAGGGCTTATGTGCTCATCTGCCTCCCCTCCCCCCAGCGAGGCCAGAGGCACCAAATTGCTTTCTTTCTCTGGAAGCTGGGGTAGCAGGTTGTTGGGGTCCTGCTACCTTTGCCCACTTGAGGGCAGGGCAGGAGCACATTTATCTGGGCATGCTGGTGAGCTGGCACCCAGAGTGTGCTTTCTTCACAGCATGAGGCCAGTGTAGCCAGGCCCTGCTCACAGGACGCTCTTCAGCAAATGGACACTGTTGAGGAGAGACAGGAGGAAGGACTTGAATTTCCCCTCTTGTGGAGTATGAAGCTCGCCAAGTGATCCCCTTCCTGGACTGGGGATGGAACACAGCTTCACGTACGCTAGTCAGGTTAAAATGATAGGTTTCCTGAATTCATATATTTTACATGTCTGAACAGTAGCTAAGTCCCACTGTCCTTAAAGAGAAAAAAATAAAGAAAGGTTACTTTTAGAGGTTTTTTTACTGTTACATGACACCCAAGATTTGTTTTTGTAAGTTGTTGCTTGTCTGTTTTTAAGACAGGGTTTTATTGTGGAACCCTGGCTGGCCTCAAACTAATTTCCTCTGCCTTAGCCTCTCGAATGCAAGGACTATCAGGGATTACCAGGTCTGCCACCAATCCCCAGTTTAGCTAAATAGGTAGACTTTTATTTACATATGCATCTATCGCCAACACTAGGGGTTGAACTAGCAGGTAACTACTGGAGCTACTGCCTTTAATATGTGAAGGTTGAGTCAGTTTGCAAGGAACACGTTGTAAACGTCCTGCTTGTCCCCTGGTGTGTGTGCCCAGGAGGCTCCTAAATGAAATAGTTGTGTAAGTGGCACTGAAACTCAGCTTGCACAACTCTCACAGACGTGGTCTAGCAGAGCAGCCATCGGAGTATTGTCTTACTGCCTGCCTGTAGGTGAAAGGTGTCAAGGGCATCGAGGAGCTGGGGTCATAGTCCAGACTGATGCTTAGAGATCTGTGCAGACCATGGCCCGGCAGTGATGACGGCACAGAAGTGGCCTGCTCTGCTGTGTGCTCATGGGTCCCAGTTGACTTTGGTTTGCTGGAGGCTCTGCAGACCCTGGTATGCCTTAGTTACCCCACTGATGTAAATGAGTAGCTGCCATACCAGGGAAGGTGTCACACACCCGCAGTCACAGTACACGAAGGCTGGGGCAGGAAGATAGCACGTTTGAGGGCAGTGTGGGCTATCTGTCAGGACACACCCCCCCATTAAAAAAACAAAACAACAACAAAAAAAAAAACAAGAAGAAAATGAACAGTGACCTGCCATCGCCAGTGCAGGAGGCAGAGTGTGACAGCAGGACTGTCTCTCAGGCCCCTGCAGTCTGCACGTGACTTGTGGGAGGAGCTCTGCAGCTGGAGCTTTTAGTGGCACTGGACATGAGCGTGAACAAAAAGTTACATGTTTTGCTGTTTTCAAAGTGCAGAGTGGTGTCACCTTTTGTATTAATGACAATATGCTATGCCAACTTTTAGCACCTTCTGCTGTATGACTAAACCTCTCCCTCCTCCCCTCCCTCGATCTCTCCCTCCCTCTCTCCCCCCTCCTTTCTTTTAATGCACTAATTCTGTTTTCAGTACAATATCTCAGCAGTTCTAACCCCGAGTCTGGCAGTTAACACCAGGCCTGCCGCTATCTAGAGTGCTCGGATGGGGTTCCAGCCCCCACCCCTACCTCCACCCCCACCCCCACCCCCCAGTCACCCTCTGCTCTGGTGTACACTGAGGGAAGGGAATCCCCTGACCAGTGCTTTGATGTTTGACAACTTAATAACTTAAGATTATTCTTAAAGCTGACTTTGTTTCCACAAATCTTGCTAGGATGGCTAATCGACTAATTTATTCAATTAGTATATTAATTTCTATTGCTCTCTTCCTCTCCAATGCTGCCCCTCAGCCCGTCTGGCATGTTTGATTATGACTTTGAGTAAGTTTGATTTGAATCAGTGTCTGTGCTGTGTTGTTTAGTGTATAGACGCCGGTCTGCCCTTGTGAGATCTCTCTAACTCATAGTTTATCTGTTTAATTGTAGGTATGTATATTAGGTTAGGCTGGGAAGTTTTTTTTAAAAACAGAAAAACGTGATGGAGGTAACATTTTATTTAATAACTTAAGCAAAATTAAGTAAACTTCACTTTTATGCATTTTCATTTCTTTTTAAATAGATAACCTGTGCTTTTAATTCATATTTAAATTGATTTTCTGGCTTTGCTTTGTAAGGAGATTAGTAGCTTAAGATTTTGATGTTTTGCTTTGAAAAGATTGAAAAATTGAAATTCTTATCATTTCTTTTGTGTTTCATATCCAGAAACACAAACTCCTAGTCTCTTTGCTCTTGGTCACTGCGAGCCTCAGATTGCTGGTGACTTAGTTACAGAGCTAACCCATTGACCTGAGCATGCCCTCTTGATCCATTTTCTCTAACTTTGCAGTAGTTTTTATTTAAAAATTATGGCTTTTGTAACTGCTACATATTTCCTTTTTGAATCACCTCAGTTTACTTATGGCAAACCTGTCTGCTCATGTTTTTTTAACACTTGCTTAATATCTGAGAAAGACAACTAAATTATGACAGTGTAATGAAGAATCTGGACTTGACTGAGTAGTCTTTTCATAGCTGTGCCCTGTGCAGTAGCTGCTTGTTGCCCGGTTTCTATAAGTTAAAGTGCAAATATCTTTTATTTTTTTTTTTTTACCACAGGATTGATTTGAAGTTAAACAAAAAGCCCCGAGCTGTAAGTATCAGCCAGACACCTCAGGAAGACTGGCAGTGTTTTGTTTGAAAACATTTTGTATTTGTGGGTTCAGACACAGGGCTCATTCGTGCTAGACAAGGGCTTTGCTGATGCCGTACGTCACGGTGGCGAGTCTCTCAGTGACTAATGTAGGACCACACTGGGGTTTGTGGACTCTGGCTGTTCATCTGGGTCCTTCGACTTCCAGGTGTTCTTGACTAAAATACTTTAGTAACAGACAGGGGGACCCACACCTTTAATCCCAGCATTCAGTCAGCAGAGGTGGCTGGGAGTTAGAGGCCAGCCTGTTCTATATAGGGAGTGCCAGGTCAGCCAGAGCTCCATAGTAAGAACTTGTATTAAAACAACAAAACAATTAGCAAATAACTCACACATTTTTTTTTTTAAAAAAATATGGTTCTTCTGTTAATTCATGTAACTCTTTTTTTGCTGGTCTTTGTGGCCTAAAGGTGGGTCACCGTACATGTGAAATGCAATATATTATACCAGAAATAGAACTTCTAGCTACACAGAAATTCTCTAGCACGGTTGTTTATGTTTTTTTTTTAATTTTTAAAAATTATTTATTAATAATTTAATGTATGTGAGTACACTGTAGCTGTCTTCAGACACATTGGAAGAGGGCATTAGATCCTTTTACAGATGGTTGTGAGCCAGTGCTCTTAACCACTGAGCCATCTTGAATGTATGTACATACATACAATACTTGCTTAATATTGAGAAAACAAGTATGTATGTATGTATGTATGTATGTATGTATGCATGCATGCATGTATGTATGCATTTGATAAACCAAGGCTACCTGTAAGTTGTGTCTTTGTTTCTTTCTCTTTAGGACTATTAGAAGACTTGCTAGCAGAAGCTTCCAGGCTGTGAAGCCCTGCTTCCCCTCTGACCTCACAGCGACAAATGTCCCTCGCCTGACTGTGGCCATCTGCCTCTGACCCCGAGACCCAGTGCCTGTAACTGGCTAGTCTGTCCTAACTGTAGTGACAAGTCCTCCCTTTAAGACTTTGGGTCGTTCACTGTTGTCATCGTTAGAACAGCAGGAAGACCTGTCCTCGGTCCCAGTCCCTGCGGGTGGCTAACTGTGCATTTCTCCCTTCTTAGAATGAATGTCTCCCCCCAAACTGGCTGGCACCAGCTCCATCTGTGACTCCCCCACCCCCATCGAGAAGTGCACACACCTCTGATTCTGTGTTACGCTAAAAGTAGACCCCAAGGTCCATCGCAGATGGAGGCTGTAAATATCTGCCATTCTCTTGTTTTGTTTTGTGTCGTATTGTTTTTTTATTGTTGTTTTTACCATCTGATTTTCTTTTGGGACATTTTGTGATGCCTGTACCTTCCTGATGACACATCTGATCGTCTGTTTCATGTGCTGTCGATATTCATAACTGAAACTAAAGTGGCTTTTAGAAGGAAATGGGCAACTTGGCTCTTTGGCTTCTTGATTTCTTCAGGGGGAAAGTAGAGAGTGTTTGATGTCGGACAGCCTATGAGGAGCAGTTTCATGTTCGAGGAACAAGAAAGCTGAAAAGCACACACTGAAGCCTCCCGCTGAAGTAGACATTTCCCTGGTTCACACTTCTCACACGCTCCTTCTAAACCCGAGCTGCTTTTCTCCTTATTTTACTACTCTCATGCCTGTCAGAGATCTTCTTTTTCCATCTTTTCTCTTTTTGCTGTTAGATATTGCTCTAAAAATTGCCAAGCCAGTGAAAAAGCCCAGAATTACTGAACCTCAGTTTCCACAGAGTAGAGTGAGATCCTCACAGGAGCCAGCATTGCCCACAGATGTCCCTCCCTGCAGAGCTCCATGCCCCATCCTTGTACCGTTGGCCGTCCTCAGTGAGTGGCCTTGGCTGCACTTTGCAGTCACCTGGGGAGCTCAGCCCAGTGCTGATTCAGGGATCCTAACCCCGGAACTCAAGGGTATGCCTTGGTGTTTAAGTTCTAACACCAGAGTCCAAGCTGCTGGAGGCCACTGTGTTAGGAGACTGAGCTATACGGCACTGGATCAGGATGAGGGTTAAGATTCAGGGTCTTGCCTGTCCTCTGATGGTCTATTCACAGTCGTCTCCTGTGCCTGGGTCTTTGTAGGAGACTTGGGCCATTGTGATCGTGCTGTTGGCAGAGGTGGCTGGCCTCTTACCAGAACCACCCTGTCAGACGTGCAAAAGTCTTTTATTTTGTTCTTAAACAGACTCCTTTTCTTTGATGATTTCCTGATCTTTGGCTGTGTCTTTGTCAGCGGTAGTCTTCTTTGTCAGGAAGTAGTTTATTAGTTCATAATCTGTAGATTGTTCCTTGAGAAGGAAAATCTCAGAGGCATTTTGGTCGTTTATTGCTTTGTCCTTAACTCGAAGGAAAGCGTGTAAACTCTAAAACATCTGGACCTCCACAGTTGACCGTGCCCTGGAGGAACTGTGGAACTGCTCAGTAGGTGTGTTATTCATTTATTGCAGTGCAGAGTTGGACACAGGGCCCCCCACATGCTAGGCAAGTGATCTGCCACTGAGTACCCTCCCAGACCCTAAAGGTGTGTTATGCAATAGCGTGTCTGTGTATGTAACTGACCCCGTGTGTGTGTGTGTGTAGAAGACTGGCTTCTGGGCTATTTGTTTTATGCTTCCTCAGTCCCCAACCTCCACCCTGTAAAGTTGATGGAGTCCTCTAGTTTTCCTGTAAACTGGACAGTGGTACTCAGGCTTTGATAAATTACTTATTTTTCCTGTTTCTGAGTGGCTTCGAATAAGGGCATCAAGAAGACCAGTGGTGTAGCTCAACGACAGAATAATTGTCTAGCATGCGCAGAGTCCTGGGTCTTCAGTACCATATAAACCCGGACATGGTGGTGTATGCCTTTAATCCTAGTTCTCAGAAGGATCAGAAGTCAAGGATCATCCCTGACTACATAGGGGAGTTTGAGGTCAGTTTGGGCCACAAGGAACTTTACTTTAAAAACAAAATAGCAACTCCGGTAAATGCTGACACTCACTTTATCAACCAAGTATGCTTACAGTTCATGGAAGGAAGGAGCGCGCGCTTCCTTACACGGAGGAACTTTTATCTCAGTGGGTAGGATTGCCTTTCGCTGCAGCCAGCAGTCCCTACACTGAAGTGGCACCTAAGGCCCTTACGTGTTGTGGGAGGGACTGGTTTAAGGAGAGTTAGCAACTCCTGAGACAGGTGTGACAGCACAGGTCTGTAATCTTAGCACTTGGGAGGTGGAGGCAGAGGAGTTCCAGACCAGCCTAGGCTGTTAGCAGCTGGTCTAGGTTGGAGCGGGCTGAGAAGCAACAACTGATTCCAGAGATTCCCCTGTCCTCCGGAAGGACAAAGGAAGGCATAGGGGGTGGCAGCGCACTAGTTGCTGCCGCTTGTTGCTCTGTGCTTCTCTCTTAACTTGGGAAGAGCTTGTCCTTGGCCTCTGGTAGTTGTAAGACAAGACCTGGCCTTTTGTGGTAACTTACTTGTCTGCTACTTGGAGGACCTTCTAGTGCAAAGCTTCATGAGAGAGTCAAGAGTACTATTCCAAGCACTGAGGAAGGGGCCATTCTGTTGAAAGTCATGTTGCGGCACTGCTGAGGTGCATGAGGAGACGGGGATCAGGACCAGTCCACAGAGTTGGGAGTCTGCAGGAGGGACCTTAGGAAGCTTAGGAATTGGGACAAGGCCAGTGTGGGGCCGAGAGCTATGCTTTCAAAGCTGCTATTTTGAGCTAGTGAGGTCCCATGTCTCAGGAGCCTCAGGGCACCAGGAGAAAGGCATCTGTTACTGCACAGGTTAAACCATTTCTCCACACTTGAGTTTGTACTGTTTGCTTTCAGGAAAATCTTTTTGTTCCAAGAGTAGGAAGCAGGCAGTGGGGTCTTCACCTGAAAACGTTGAGGCTTTGTTCTGGGGTGCAGCGAGTGTAGAGAGTGGTGCTCCCTGTTCCCGTCGCCACACTTGCAGTATAAAGGAGCTCGAAGGAGCCCGGACTTGTCAGCCGTTGGCCTGTGGTTTTAAAGCGATCTCTAGCTTGGCTTTTGCACCTATTTGGGCTTTCCAACCCTCGGCCTTATTCCAAATCACCAAGGCATTTGCACACTTGCAGATCTATTCAGAAGCTATGACTTGATGTTCTGGTAGAAGGAAGTAGAAGGCAGTGCCCTGTGCATTACTTCCTTCCAGCAGACTGTCTGAATAGTGCCTAGGAGGGCTCTGTGTGTGTGTGTGTGTGTGTGTGTGTGTGTGTGTGTGTGTGTGTGT
>JANHMN010000004.1:27094774-27139619 GCA_030674055.1 Rhabdomys pumilio | reverse complement strand
GTGTGTGTGTGTGTGTGTGTGTGTGTGTGTGTGTGTGTGTGTGTGTGCAACACGTGTTGCTAAGGGTTGAACCAGATTAACACATGTAGAACACGTACTCCACCAGTCAGCCGCACTTCCTGCCTAAGAATTTTTCTTGGATAATTCATTGCCCGGACAGTCAGAACTTCCTGCGGATGCCTTTGAAAATTCACTGCTTAGACAAAAAGCACACACCTGTAATCTGAGTACTTTGGGAACTGAGGTAGCAGGGCAGTCCTGCGCTGCCTACTGAGAGAGAGACCCTGTCCAAAATAAAAGCCAAAAGGAGTTCCCTGTCTGTGTTGGTGTTCTGCTTTGCATATTCTCCCAGACAGAGTCACATTTCTACAGCCCATTATTTCAAAACCTCACGGAGTCATTCCTTCCCTTGCCCCCTGAAAGACATCTGCGGTTTGGGGTATTAGCGACTCCAAGTGAGCAAATCACTGTCTCCAGACAGTGGTAGTAGTACCAGGAGCTGCCAGAAGGTGGCAGCAGGGTGCTGCATGCCTGGTGGATTGTAATGTAAAGCCATTCCTTCCACAGAGTCTCCTTGCTGTTCCTTAAACTGGTAAGCAGTTTAGAATCACCAGCTGCTGCCTTGAGAACAGCTTCAGAAGGCACACCCTAGGTTACAGGCTGGGCCTCCTCCCCCTCCAGGAACTGACTGGAAGGATTTACATGCCACGGCCTAGGATAGCTTGGGCTTCCCTAATTACAGGGCCCTACTTCCTGCCTCTTTCAGCCAAGTCTCCCACACCCTTCCCAAGAACTAGGAGATCCACAGGACGGGTTCTTGCCACCCATTTGCCATGGGCCAGTGACAGAAGATGGAGCCAGGAGGTGAAACCTGGGACAAAGGTTCTGGGGTCCTTGGGCCAACTTCCTTCTGGCAGGGCTTAGCTGCTGACCCTCTTCCCCAAGTTCTGACCGCTCACTTTACCCAACTCCTCCTTGACAGGTTAACCTGTGTAGGCTGCCCCTGGGGAAGGTGGGGAGAGGACCTTGGTGGTAGGGAAAAAAACAGAAGTAGAAAATGGAGCTGCAGAGATGGGCACTGGCCTTGCCCCCACAGCTGGCTACCTAAATCTCCCAAAGGACACCAGCAGTTTGGGGCATTAGCAGCTCCAAGTGGGCTTTGCACAGTGGCTATTTTGTGCTTAGTTTAGGTACAAGGATCTTCAGGGACTCCTGATGGGGACAGTGGAGAGTGACCCAGAGCAGGGGTTCTTCACCCCATGTGGGCTGGCTCAGTCTGGCAGGGAGTACAGAGATTTCCTGTCTCAGGCTACAAGCAAAAGCTGCCCAGTCACTTTGGCTCCTGAGCAGGCTGGGGTCTCCCCCCCCCCCCCCAAGGGTTAGTCTTTGGAGCAGAACTGAAGCACCTAGAAGTTACCTGCTGGTGCAAGTGGGAGGGAGGGTGGGAAGGCCCAGCTCAGCTTAGGGATCATTTCCCAACAGAGAATTTGCATACACACCAGTTTCCCCATCACCGGCTTGGCTCAAGTAACCAGGAAGAGCTGGGGTAAGGAGAAGCTGGGGCGGCTACTTGGAATTTGATCCCTTGCAGCAAGCCTGGTGACTTGAGCTTTGGTCTCAGGAGTTACATTCTGTCCCTGCCACCCTCTCCCGTTAAGCTCACACGTGGATCACTGTGGGCCAGGCAGCTGAAGCCCTGAGAGAAGGGCATTGAGTAGCCAGGGCTGCCAGCTACTGAGCAGGGCTTGAACTGGGGCCTAGTTAAGGTGTTCTGTAATGTCTGGAGAGGTGGTGCAGCTTTGTGCCCTTTTCATGGGTGGGAGGCCAAGGTCCCATGATTCAGTGCCACCTGTCCAAGTGGCCTTCGTGGGCAGGGGACAAAAGGTAGTGAGAACTTTGGCATTAATACTGAAGCAAGCCACAAAGAAGAAACAGCCTTGGCTTTGAGCCTGGCTGCCTGGGTAGCCCTGCCCGGAAGCTAGGTTGAGAAAGAGGCCTGAAGGCATGACCCTGTGGCTGGCTAGCCCAGCTGAACTGAGCTGTCAGGAAGCATGGGCCCCAAGGCAGACATCAGAAGGCCTGAGCTGACCCTCTTTTCCCCAGAGCCCAGTCCTAGCTGGCACCTATTATTTGAATTTGTAGCCCTCATTGATTTCAGTGAACCGGGAGGACCAGGCCCTGCCTCCTAACTAGCCATAGCCAGCTGGCACTCATGCCTGCCTGTGGAGTCACCCCATTTCTCGCCCCCATAGGACAGTCACAGATGACTTTAACTCTGGCTAAGGAAGCCAGTACAGTGGGAGAGTTTCCCACTTCTCCTTCTGGAGGACCCCTGAATCTCATGGCCCCCAAACTCCACAGTGTTGTACAGAGAGGGCCCTACTGAGCGGGTGAGTGGGTGAGCATTACGGTTGCTTCAATAGAAGGACAAGCTCACTTCCCATTTCTGCAGGGGCTTGAGTCACCATAGTCTGGTGTTAGGTTTTTGGGATCAGGAAGAATACTGAAAGCCCCGCCCTAGTCTGCCTTCCTCCGTGGGACCTTGAGCAAGTCACTCAGCACTGCCAAGCAACTGATAATGAACTTGACTGTCCGGTATTTTAGCTTCCTATCCCATAAAGACAAACAGATGCCCACAAACGGCCTTTTAACCTGAGAACACGTCGGAGAGTGTTGATGTGTCTGTGTGTTTTATTTCATGTGTTTGAGACAGAGTCTCACACAAGCCAGGCTGGCCTGGAACTTGCTTTGTAACCAAAGATGACCTTGAACTTCTGGCCCTCCCGTGCATCTTTCTTCCCAGATGCTGGGATGACAGGTGTATGCTCCAACACCAGGTGCTGAGTATTGAACTCAGTGCATGATTGGCTACATTCCCAGAGCCCTGGACAATATAGTCCTGTTGTAAGTGAGGCATTGCCGTCTCTCCTTATGCTGATAAAAGCCCTGGAGGAGGCTGAGAGAAGCAAGTATGGGATAGAGACCTTTAATGCCTGTGGAAGGGAGGCTTCCAGCTCACGCATGCCAGGGGACCCTGATCCCTGTCTTAAGCAGGGACTTCTGGAAGGGTGGTCAGGGAACAGTGGGGTGGAGCTGGTGGGCAGGTTCCCTGGAGTGACATTTTCTTCCAGACCTTTACAGCTGTTCTGTACTGAAGTCGTTTTTAAAACAGAAAATACACTCTAAGCTACACCAACCACTAAGTACAAATCAGAGGAATTGTTCAAAGGTAGGGATTATTAAAGCTGTAATTTCCCCCCCCCCCCTCTTTTCCTTGGCTGATATTTGCTTGGGAATTGTGTGCTAGCCTAGCCTTTCATTTAAAATGTTTAATACTCATGTTCATATTTTGAAGCTGGAGCTAAGAGGAGGGAGGAAAGTAGCATCTTGCCTGGGCTTGTCTAGGGCTGATGAACAGTTTGACGTGGTGGTGGATGGGGTCAGTCCTGTAAGCCCGCCTACAGGAGTCACGGTTATGGAAGCCTTTTAATGAGCAGTTCCTGTGTGGCAGGAGGCAGGTCACATACCTAGCATGTATTATCTCACTGAACCCTCATGACAAGCCTGTAAGGTAGCTGCCATTAGTTTTTCCATTTCATAGATGAGGAAACTGAGGCCTGGGAGGGATAGTCCCTTGCTCCAGCTGGTAGTCAGTGGTAGGGCATTTCTGTCTGAACTGCTGCCGCTACCGCTACCCCAGCCCTCCCTCACCCTGTTCTGCAAACCCTGGTTCTTTGAACACACAGCAGATCTGGGAGGAGCCTGAGTGCAGCACCCAAGGGCTCCCTCCCTACTTGGATCACCCTACCTCCTATGGCCTTGATCGAGTTGTTTTCCTGTTTCCTACCCTCAATTCTTGTCAGCAGAGAAAAGGGGAACAGCTCCATCCCGCCTCCACCCCCAGCTGAAGCCACAGGGCTCTGTGCAGTTACACTTCTGCTTCTTGCAGCTGTCACCTGCTGTGTCCAGGGCCACCTCACCTCCTATTCAGGCTCAGCTCCAAGGGACCAACTGCTTCTGGGAATCCTCCTTTCTTAGGACAAAGAGTAGCATCTGCCTTACTGGCTGCCTGTCACTCCACAGCATCTCTACCCATCAAGCCCAGTAACGACAACTACCTCTTAAAGTGACTGGCAATAGCCTTTATTTTGTCAATTTTTTTTCATTTAGAATATTTAAATCTTGTATCTGTACACAGCATACATATGTCCTTCCACCCATGGGGAAGGGAAAGGTGTGGAAACAGGGTCTTGGAGCCCTAGTTGGGGGGGGGGAGGGTACAGAGCGGGCGGGTGGGTTATAAGAAGCATCTTGCTTACTAACATGAAGCCTCATGCCCTGTGAACAGGGATGAGGCTGCATTGGCTTGAGAGGGGCCTCAGAGGGCAGGCACATGGTGCCCAACTAGCCGGTGTTGCCGGCATCCCAGGGACAGGGTGGAGGGTGGGGTCCAGCTCAGGCCTCTGCTCCCCCAGGCCTCCCACCCTGCCCTCTGAGAAAAAAAAGAGGGTTTGGGCATCAGCCACGGATGGACGGCCTGACCGGCAGCGTCTCCTTAAATGACAGAGATACAATGTGTATCAACAAGGTGATCGTTTCTGACCCATGTGGGATAGAGGTGCCACAAGGCCAGAACCAATCCTATGGTATCTTTGGTTTGAGGATTCCCTTGCCTGTTCCACTTGTCCCTCTGTCCAGCTTCCAGAGTAGGCCAGGGGCTGGGGACCGATCTGTGATGCCTGATAGCCCCTTGAGCCACCTTCTGGATTACTCACTGAGGTGCTGGGACTTGTAAGAAAGGATCTCAGCGGCCAGCTGCTGGGGGTCCAGGAGCTGTGGGAAGCGTCCCATCACAGCTTCTACGAGGTGTGGGGGAAAGACACCACACAGCTTCGTGTACACACCAGCCCTTTCTTTGGCCAGGTCGCTCACCCTGCCCCAGGGGCCCCCACTGGCCCCTGGGCTGGGTCTCTGGGGCTCCTGAAGAACTGGAGTGGGTGGAGGCAACGGATATGGTTCAGACCAGTACTCTCTGGCTGGGTAGGTGGGTGGTGGGGGCACATAGTCGGTGGGGACACTGAAGTGGCCAGCACCTATGGCTTGTCTAAAGGGAGAAAAGGGAGGTGCTGCTGGGAGCTTTGACCCATAGCTATGATAACCAACATAAGGGCCCCGAGAGGGGCCTGACTCCCCAGGGCTGCCTCCTCGCAAACCCCATAATTCTGACATCTGGCTCTCCAGGGAGCCAATGCCTGAATCAAGGCACTCCTGGGAGGTGTATGGGAGTGAGTCCAGGGTGTGTGGGAGCCACTCTGTGGGCCCGAAGCTGCCTCCACTCACAGGGAGGCTCCTGTTGGCTGTAACACAGGTCTGTGTTGAGCCTTCTTGGTGGGGGCCTGGGGATGACCTGGCACCCAGTTTTTTCCTATCTGGGCTGCCTGGTTCAGCCTCTAGGGAAACAGAGCTGGGCTGAGAGGCAGGGGAAGACCTCTGGCTACTTTTGTCCTTGACTGGAGTCCTGGGGGGTGAGAGGAGGGCGTTGGCCCGGAGCTCATCCGCCACAGAGCGTTGGGGGCGGCTTGGCCGCTCAGGGTGGAAGAATCGGCACTTGATCCCGTACGTACATTTTCTCCCTGCAAGAACAGAGAAGAGGCACAGGCTTGGGATTTAGGTGGTCTAGAACAGGTGGTCCCCACAGGGAAGCCCACAAGCAGGCATAGGTGGGGTGGGACAGGCAAGAGGAAAGGTAGGGTAAAAGAAGGCTATTGAGGACAGAGCTGGGTCTTACCATAGGGGCATGGCTGCTTCCGGTGTTCAGAAGGCAGTGGTTTCTTACGAAGAAAGTTGTCCAGGCTAGGCCCATGCCGTCCTAAAGGGTCGTCAGGGGGCATGAACCTGTGGTAGGCGAAAGGAGCTCTCAGGAGATAAAAGTCATGAAGAGGGACCAAGGAAGGGTCCAGATAGCCAGTTCCCAAGATGCTTGTCTGCAGGATGCCCCCAAAGTCTTCTGAGTTTGCAGTTGGGTCACCTCCAGGGCATTCCCTAGGCTGAGAGCTATCTTGGGAGGCTAAGAGTATCTTGGGATGTGTGCTGCTATAGACCTACTTGAGAGAATGTATTAGTTCTGTCTCAAGCTAGCTTCAAGTCCCAAGCCCCCTATCAAAAAGTTTCACTGTCCCTAGCCAGCTCTCAGCAACCCGTGTCACCCCGAAAGCTGCAGCCCAGCCTGTGGGCCCAGCAGAGCCAGTCCCCAGCAGTAACGTACTTATCATTGACGAAGGAGTACATGAGCAGCCGCTCCTCGATGAAACGCTTCCACTCCTGCCTCTCGCCTTGGAGGTCCCGATACGTGTCATTTGAGACCACCACTCCATCAGATTCGAAGGCCAGTTTCACAATGAAGCGGTCATCATAGCACACCACACGCTTGCCGCCGACCCGCCTGGATGGCGTGAACACCAGGATCTTCTTTTTCTCTAGTTCTCGCAGAATGTGCTGGTCTGGGGGATGAATAGGGCTACAGGTCAGGGCCCATGGAGACCCTGAGATAGACCCTCAGGTTCACAGCTCACAGTGGCGGGGTCAGAGGCTGTTCACACCGGTTTCAAGAGGATGGAAACCAGCTGCGTGGAAACCAAGTGCATCTCTGAGCAGGAGCATCACATTCAGCAAGAGTGCGGACTGAGAATGGCTCTTCCTGCTTCCCCGCTGGTGTGTGTGCCTTCCCTGTACCACAGGGGACCAGGAAGAAGTGTCTTGGCCCTGTCCCCTGTATACTCAAAACAACACTCCCAGCTCTGTTCAGAAGAGGTCCAGAAGCCCCTAGCCTGGCCCAGATTTGCAGACTTCTTAAAAACCTGCCTCTTGTCACTCCCTCCTCCTCAAGGTGGGGGCTTTCATGAGAGCAATGGCTGTAGCTGGGTACCCACACTGCTCTGAGCATCAACACTGTGCTGGGCATTCACACTGCCCCGGGCATTCACACTGCACTGAGCATTCACACTGCACTAAGCATTCATACTGTAATGAGCATCCACACTGCACTGAGCATCCACTGTGCTGGGCATTCATTCACACTGCACTGAGTAGTCACACTGCACTGAGCATTCACACTACCCTGGGCATTCATACTGAGCTGGGCATTCACACTGCCCTAGGCATTCACACTGTGCTGGGCATTCGTTCATACTGTGCTGAGCATTCACACTACACTAGGCATTCACACTGCGCTGAGCATCCATACTATACTGGGCATTCATTCACACTGCACTGAGCATTCACACTGTCCTGGGCATTCACACTGTGCTGGGCATTCACACTGCACTGAGCATCCACATTGTGCTGGGCATTCATTCACACTGCACTGAGTATTCACACTGCACTGAGCATTCACACTGAGCTGGGCATTCACACTGTGCTGAGCATTCATTCATACTGTGCTGAGCATTCACACTACACTGGGCATTCAAATTGCACTGGGTTAAGCACTTCTGTACAATTCTCAACAACTGCTCTTTCAGCAGTGTTTGAAGGATGCTACCTCCACCCTGCCCCATTTCACAGATGAAGAGCCCATAGCTAATGGCTACTTAAGGCCCTCACCTATGTTACTTAGGGCCAAGCCTCTCACCCGGTCTTCTTGGCCCAGCACCCACAGTCTCAATCATGAACCAACACTGCTCCTCTGCCACTAGGGATGTTGAAGGAGGGACACCCCCCTCTAATAGGATGAGGAAGACACCCTGAAGAGACACAAGGTGACTTCCAGCCATTCCTGCCTGAACTGGGCTGCTGAAAGCAACAGGAATTGGAAAAAGACAGGCTGCTTCTTGCTACAGTTTAGAAGGTGCTGGCCTTATTTAAGGACCCTTTTGGGAAGCAGTAGGGTGTCCCTGGTACAGTCAGACTATCCCACTTCCAGAGGGCACACATACCTGTGATGGGCACATCTGGTCGAGGCTGTTCCTTCCTCCAAGATGGCACAAACACGGTGATGTCTGTATGGCCCCGCTCCAGAAACCAGTTCACAGCCAGCAGAATGCCCCGGCAAGAAAAGACTTCCTTGTTCCCATGGCTGGCAGAGGAGGGAAAGGTTAGCTCACAGAGTAGCCAGTCTGTAGTCAGCCAGGCCAGTGCAGAAGAGGTGAGCCACGATCTAGCCCTGCTTGGCCTTGCTGGGCAACTGTAGGACTCAGCCCATGGCCCTCTGCCAGAAGGGCCTAAGGCCTTGTCCCTGGGCAGGTTCCCACAGTGCCTGATGGCCAGCTCCTGGAAGGGACTTTCCCTAAGATTCCATCATCTAAAAGTGTGGATCCACCCAGGAATCTAGCCACACTGGCTCACCACGTAGAGGGGGAGGGTCGAACCATTTGCAACATACCTGGGGGTGGGGAAAAGTGATGGGAGACTTGGGGATCCTGCCCCACCCAAGCTGCAGAGACCACGGGGACATGGATGTGCACATGCAGGCTGAGTCACCTCTTTCTCTCAACACTACATAGCAAGAAGGCACTAGCAAGGGAGGAGGGGGAGGGAGGTACCAGTCATGTTAAGCAGGAGAAACCAGACTGTTTCAGATTAACGCTCAGTCTGTGTATAAGGTCTCAGGGGCACGAGGAATCATCCTTCTACAAGGGGTCAGGAGATAACAGAGTCAGGAGCTTTTCAGTGTGAAAGTGAAAGGCCATCTCTTTTCCTCTCAAAAGGCTGGTTCCCTGCAAGACTGCCCTGCCCCTCCCTACCCCCCTACCTCCGCCCCAGGGAGGGCGTGACCCCTGGCAGAAAGATGGGCAGGAAATTGCTGGGGAACTCTGCTTGCTCACAGGAGGGCTGGGGCATAAAGCCTTGTCCTTATTCTATCTAAACATGGCTTTCCTCGGAAGCAGCTTCTCTGCTTGCCCTGGTCCGTGTCTCTGCCCACAAGCTTGGTGGGCAACTTTTGTAGACAAACTCTTTCACCCCTGGGGGAGACATACTTCCCTAAGGCTTAAGGCCAAAGACCCTGGCAAGGTGGATTTTCTGGGAGTGAAGGACTGGAGCGTGGGGCTCCCTCTCCAGCAAGCCCTGCCTCTTGTTAGCCCCAGAGTGAGCAACTCAGACTCATATTTGGCAAATAAAACAGAATACATGTTACGCAAAAGAGGCAAGTCCATGGGCAGACCGCATCCTGTGGGTGGCTTTGGGGGAGTGATAGCTGGAGCCCCAAGAGAACAGAGTGGGAAGTGGAGCAGCTGGAGGCATGGAGGCTATCTCGGAGTGAGGCTCCAAGGTCTTAGAGGTCTCTGAAATGCAGAGGAAACAAAGTCCATCCCAAGGGAGCACTCACGCCCCTCCTGGTCCCAGGCAGCTTGCTCAGAATCAGTTAACATTCACCAGGAGCTGCAAACCTGGCCACTCTGTGCTCTACACTGAGTCATCAGCGAGCCACCACAAGTACACTGCCATTCATACCCCTTTCTGCTTTGTTCCAATGGTCCAGAGAGGGTAACTTAGTCACTAGGGTCACACAGTAGCCAGTGATCAGAACTACCTTGTTGTTGCTTAGGTACCAATAGCTCTGATGGTTGGGAAAGGCATAAATAGAGTCCACCTTGACCATCACTCTGTCTAGAAAGGACGACTCCACAACTTGTATACGTTCCCTGGTGGGTGCTAAGTGGTGAAAACTGAACCAGGGCGTGGGGCTACTGAATTGAGTGCTATCTCTTACAGAAGACCCAAAGTTTCTGTGGGAGAAAAGCAGTTTCTGAACTCAATTATCAATGATATGTGTTCTGCATATGGAGAGGAAGAAGAAGCATCCCCACAGCCAGAGAAATGATGAGTGATTTGCAGTTAATTCTTGCTCTTCTTTCTGGAAGCCAAGTGACATATCAAAACTTCTGAGAAGCCCTCCTGCACCTGCCAGGGCAGGCCCCAGTCTGGGGCTTCACAGTGCCCAGTGCTGCCCCATGGCTCATTGCTCTGAGTGTGCAGTGTCCACATGTGGACTCACAGGACCTTCCCAGGCCAGCAGAGTCAAGCTTGAGGCTCAGATGCCAGGGTGCTTAGGCTGTATACTGCCTTTGGGCATTTAAAACCCTGGCTGGGGACAAGTCAGCTCTTAGCAGAGCTGGCACAGGGATGTTTCCTCAGCAGGTAGTCAGAGTCCTATTCTTGGCAGGGAGAGCCCTTGAAGCCTGAGGCCCAGAACGCCTGGACAACTCATTCAGCTCACTGCAATGCAGGAAGCTCGGTTGGCCCAGGAAAACCAACTTCCTCCCACCCACAGAGTCCTGCTGGCCCACAGTTCAGGGTCCCCAGCCTGCTGGACTGTGACTATGGAAAACTCCCATTCCTGCCCTGGGACAAGGCAGGGCTAGCCTACCCAGGTGAAGAGCACTGCCTGGGCTGGGCCTAACTAGTGGAGGAAAATTCCCTTAGAAGGAAACAGAGGTGAATTTCCCCACGATTTGCATATGGTGGGGGCTAGCTGGCTTGCCCTTGTGTGTGTGGGGAGCAGCAGGGTAGGAACCAAGCAGCTGCTGAGACAGGAAGTGTGAGACTGGAATTCCCCTTCCGTGGCCACCCCAGCTCAGAAACCCCCAGCAGATTGGCAGGCGGGCAGACAGTGGCTGTCTGTCTCTTTGGTATCAGCTCTCCCCAACCCCCCCACTACCGCCCCTCCTCCTGTCCAGGCCCCTCCTTCTCCTGCCCAGAATACAAATACACAGAGCACATGGCTGCCCACAAGACTCATAACACCCAGCCTGGGACTCTCAGGGGAAGTTAGACCCCTTCTAAATCCTACTACCCTCGCTCAGAACCTCAGAGAGAACTCCAGATTCTGACGGTAGCCAGTTGGACCTGCTGCCCTCTGGCATGGAAGCCAGCATTTCTCAGCCTTCCAACCCAGGATCGGCCCATTTTAAAGATGTGACGACAGACCCAAAGGTGGTAGAGAAGGGCTGCCTCCATGCACCAGCTAAGTAGGGCCAGGACCAGCTGGACAGCTCATTTGACCCAGCTGGGCTGGGAGTAGGTAGGACCAGATGCCAGGTGGGGAGGCTGACATCATAACAAGTTGGGCAGTACTCTTGGGAGAGCCCCCAGGGCATCTAGAAAGGAGACTTCCCCTCCTCCTGTTCTTTTGCTGGGGTCTCCCCTGGTCCCTGCCAACAGGAACTTTTCCTTGTACAGATCCACCCAGTCCTGACTCACCAGCAGGGAACTGGGAGAAAGCAGGGCTGGAGGGTGCGGCCTGGATAGAAGGGAGAAGTCAGGGCTCCTTAAGGTCAGAGGCAGCCTGGCTCACATTCTGCCTCCACCCCACCCCATTCCCTGAGAGATATGCAAAGGCGACAAGAGATCTGGGAACCCCCAGAGATCAGTCCAGCCCAAGCTGCTTCAGCTAGTATAGATTCCCACCACAGCACACCTGAGCCCAGAGCACCTCTGCACACACATCTGAAGAGCCATATCCAACCAAGAGGCCACAGATGGTTAGGGTTAGGAAGCTCTGAATAACAAGCCTTCCTTCTGTGGGAGCTCGAGTCCAGGACAAGGAGATCCCAGAGGACTGAAGCCACAGAATAACAACTGTCCACTGAGTACTCCTTTTTTTTTTTTTTTTTTTTTTTTTGGTTTTTGGAGACAGGGTTTCTCTGTGTAGTCCTGGCTGTCCTGATACTCACTCTGTAGACCAGGCTAGTCTTGAACTCAGAAATCCGCCTGCCTCTGCCTCCCAAGTGCTGGGATTAAAGGCATGCGCCACCACCACCCGGCAACTGAGTACTCCTAACTCTTCACATTCTATGCATTTTCTCCCCACAGGGACCACCTGAGTGAGACAAGAGAGTGAAGAAATGGCCCAACTGGCTAAGTGACTGGCTCCCAGAAAGCTCTTGAGCCCATGGGTTAGCTCTCTGTACTGCCCTGCTTCATACCATAGGATAGACCATGGCACAAGATATACTCTGGGCAAAGAAGGCTGTGTTTGAATCCTTGCTTCTCATTTATCAAGAAGTATGACTCTGAGCAAGGGTTTGAGCTGTTTTCCTTCTTATAGCATTCAAGAAACACCCCTGAGGAAGTCTTTAAGGCTTATGGGGTCCTTCTGGCACATGGTGGGATCTCACAGACAGCTTTTGTATTCCTTCACCAGTCCATGAGAAAAGCAAAGCTCCCTTCCCAAAGGAAGAATCGCAGACACTATTCCACAGGTCTTCTCCACACGTACCTCATGGCCACATTGCTTCCATCGATGACTACGGGTCTCAGGTCACTGCCTTCTTTGTCCTCCTCGGGGAGTGAGGAGGGTTCTAGAGTGGAAGGCTTGGGGGTGCTTCCACCCCGGGGCACCAGAGGGAGCTGAGGGCAGGGGTCTGTCGAAGCCTGACACTCTCGTTCAGTAGCTGAACCATGCTTCACCAGCTCCCCCAGCACCGTGTTGGTGTCTGCGTGGACTCCCAGCTTCTGCAGGACACTGTGGATCTCAGAGGACGAGTACCCCAGTTTACGGAAAAAGTCCACCTTCATCTGCAGTTCTGAAGCAGAGGCCTCTTTAGCCACAGGATCCTGGTCTGGCTGAGGTCGACCCTGGCAGCTGTGTCTGTCCTCAAGACTCCACAGACTCATGGTGGGGCTGGTTTCTTGGACAGGCTCGGTTCCACAGGGGTCACTCATATTTCACATTCTTGGAATGTGTCCATCACAGCTCCTATTGACCAGACCACAGGGTTAAGGTCAAGGAATGCCCAATATAGGTCTCTTTCAGCCTCTCTTCCACAGGATGAGGCAACATGAACTGAGAAGACACTATTCAAAGCTGTTCTCACGTGTCAGCCCAGGCTGTGCTCTTAAGAGCTCTCAGCAAGAAGTTATTTTTATAAGGGGGAGACCGAGGCACAGGCAGTAAGAATTTATTCAAGGTCATCGGCTCAGAGTTTGTGATACAAACATTTGAACTTGGTCTGACTCCACCCCCAAGCCCTGTTCTGTTCCACGCCAACCCAAGGGACCCAGGAGGCAGAGGCGGGGCTCTCAGAAGGAAACTGGGGCTGGAAGTGCGCAGGGGACCCAGGGGCTTCCCCGTTGTGGCCACCGCCTTCGTCCCCGAGTTTTATACTTCGGTTCAGGGACAGAGTTCCATTCCGGGAAGGACAAGTTTCCGGGGTGACCCACGGGGAAAAAAGTTGCTGGGTGACTCTGGTTGGCTACCGGGCCCAGTGACGCGAGGAGATCCTGGCTAGAGCCCCGAGCGCGCCGGGTGCCCCAAGACACCCCGCTTCACGCACCAGAGTGAACTCAGCGGGGTCCCAGCGACCAGCGATGGAGACACTGCCCGCGCACAACCCTCCCTGAGCTCGACCCAACGTAGCGCAGCACCCATTCCACCAGCTAGCACTCACCCCGCCGAGCGCCGGACGCCGTCCGTAGCGTGTCCATGGAGCCGAGTCTCGAGCTCTTACGGCACCGTCGTGGCCGCGACAGGCGGGCAGGTGCTTTAAGGGCAATGACGCGGAAGCCAGGCAGGGCCGCTGCCCCTTCCTGCTCCGCCTCGCTTCTGTCCCGCCCCCCAGTAGGCCCGAGCCGGTCCTGCCCTGTTTCTGAACAGGTCCCGCCCCAGCATCTCTAGCCACGCCCCTGGCCACGCCAAGTCTGGGCGGCTCCAGGCTTGTACCACCCGACAGCTTATGGCAGGCTCTGCAGAAGCAGGTTCCATGCACCATGCAAAACCGGAATAGAACAGCCTCGCAGGTTCACATCAACAACTTGACAGGCCCACCGGCCTGGTCCAGGCTTCCAGTTGCACAAGTTGAGACCACAGCCGGTGGAGATCGGGCCACTCCAGTTCAGACACATAGACTGTTCAGAGAGTCACGCTCAGGACCAGGGACAGTTTTCTTGAAGAAAATACCTTCCCAAGACAGGAAGGTTCCACCGCCACAGTTGCACAGTGATGGAGACGCCAGGGAAAGGAGGGACGCTGACATCCCTCGCCGTGAGAGAGTCCATGAAGAATGCTATTAAGCTCATGCAAAAACTCATCCTGTCCCTTACTCATAAGAGGTGACAGTCGAGGACAGCCTTTACAATATCAGCCTGGGCCTTAGATGATGGACAGATCTGTGTGCTCATGGAACTTTGTTTCCTTTGCCTTTTGTTGTTCTTTCTGACACAAGGTCAAGCTACTTAACCCAGGCTGGCCTGAAACAACCCAGTGACCCCACCCCTCAGAAACCTGTGTGCTGCAATTACAGGTGTGAGCTCTCATGCTGGCTCCATTTACCCCTGAGAAACGCAGGAAAAGGCTGAAGAGCCTCAGCCAGACAGACTTCCAGAGCACCAGGGACCACTTTAAGCATTCTGGGGGTTACTAGTGACTCATGGCTGTCAGTGTGTGTACACGCATGCATGCGTGTGTGCGAGTGTTCTTGTGTGTGTGTGTGTGTGTGTGTGTGTGTGTGTGTGTGTGTGTGTGCTAGAGAAGAGAGAGGAGCAGAGGAGAGGGAGAAAGGGAACCCAGGACCTGTACACAGTAGGACAAAGTCTATTGTGTCACCAGTATGCTTGCATATAGGGAAACTGAGGCTCAGGAAGCCAAACCACTCAAAACTAAGCATTTATTACTGTGTGTTAATACTTCAGTCACGTCTCACCTGTCTAAGCAAATGCAGATGTTTCCTAAGAACATTGGCTGTTCTAATAAAATGGTTTTATAGTAAAAGACATTACCCACATAACTACATATGCTCATCCTAAAACATGATGGCAATAGTTTTCATTGGCTTTATTTAATTTTTAAATATCTTATTGCTATTCAACGGAGTTTTGCATACATATTTGGTGCCCCAGGAGGCCACAAGGGGCTTAGGACCCCTGGAACTGGAGTTACAGATGGCCGTGAGCTGCAATGTAGATGTCAGAAATCAAACCAGGAACCTCTGGAAGAGCAGCCAGTGCTCTTAAACATTGCATTCTCCCTCCAGCTCTGCTCCCAATAATAATTTTTAAAAACCACGTCTCTGTCATCTTTTGTGTGTTTTTTTTTTTTCCTGAGACAGGGTTTCTCTGTATAGCCTTGTCTGTCCTGGAACTCACTCTGTAGACCAGGCTGGCCTTGAACTCAGAAATCCGCTTGCCTCTGCCTCCCAAGTGCTGGGATTAAAGGTGTGCACCACCACCGCCTGGCTTTTGTGTTGTTTTTAAAGGCTTGTTTTATTTATATAGATGAGTGTTTTGCTTTCATGTAATTTTGTGTACCACATGCATGCCCGGTGACCTGGGAGGTCAGAAGAGGGTGTTAGATCCCCCCCAGAACTGGAGAATGGATTGTGGTGAGCTACCACATGGGAACTGAACCTGGGTTCTCTGTATGAGCAACAAGTGTTCTTAATGGTTGAACAATCTTTCTAGCCCAGTTTTGATTTTTGAGACTGGGTCTTATGGAGCGCAACCTAGCTTTGAAGTCACTATGTAGCAAAGGTTATCCTTGTAGCAAAGGTTGTAGCAAAGGTTATCCTTGAATTCTAATCCTCCTACCCCAGCTTCTGAAAGCTGGGGTCACAAGAATGTACCACCCTGCCTGGCTTTCCATGTATCCATCATCTCACTTGAAAACTAGGTGCCTTTGAAGACTTTTGGGTGTCCCTACCACACCGCCTTCCCTCTGGAGTAAGTGCTGTCTCGAATCTGTGCCGGCCATTCCTTCACGTTGCTCCCTTGTGTTACACTGTATTGTTCAGAGTTTTAGGTCAGTAGACTCCTTCTATAAAGACACGTTTTCCCTTTTCACACAGGCTTATGATGGTAAAAGTCCATGGCTGTTGCCATCATACTATACTTTGTTTTTTTTCTGCCGAGAATCATCTTATTTAGTGGAGAAACTCAGAACTATTTGTCCCTTTAATTATATTGGATGTTGTTTTTATGATTTGGCTATTATCTGTCTTGCTGTTGGTTTTGTTGTTGTTGTTGTTGTTGTTTTTAGTTTTTGTTTGTTTGTTTGTTTTTGTTTTTTGAGACAGGGTTTCTCTGTGTAGCCCTGGCTGTCCTGGAACTCACTCTGAAGACCAGGCTGGCCTTGAACTTAGAAATCCGCCTGCCTCTGCCTCTCAAGTGCTGGGATTAAAGGCGTGTGCCACCACTGCTGGCTGCTGTTGTGTTTGTTTGTCTGTTTTGTTTTTTGTTTTTTTTAGAGACAGGGTCTCACTATATAGCCTTACCTCACCAGGAACTCATTATGTAGTCACAGAGATCCACCTGCCTCTGCTTTCCAAGTGCTGTGATAAATGGCATGGACCACACATGACAGCTTCCTTTCTTTTCTTATTTGCATAGTAAAATCGACAGTGTCTTTTTTTGTTTGTTTGTTTTTGGTTTTTCGAGACAGAGTTTTTCTGTATAGCCCTGGCTGTCCTGGAACTCACTCTGTAGACCAGGCTGGCCTTGAACTCAGAAATCTGCCTGCCTCTGCCTCCCAAGTGCTGAGATTAAAGGTGTGTGCCACCACTGCCCAGTTTATTGACAGTGTCTTGCTGTGTAGATAAGGTTTGATTCCAACTTGTTGTCCTTGTGTCTTTGTCTCCCAAGTGTTGGGATTACTGACACACCACCACCATGGCTTGCGCTCATATAACTGAAGAGTTGAGAAAGTGTCACTCAGATGTTGGGAAGGGTAAAGTTAAGGCATGGAGTAGGTGAGGCTGGAAATTCTGCAGCCTTCCTTACTGCATCCATCTCCCTTGGATACCTGGCTGTGAAGGCTTCGGGAGGCTGCTGGGAGAAAGAAGTACACATGGCTAGTTGGTCCTGAAGTTGATGTTACCAAGGCACGCAGGCACGTGCTTGATTGGTGCCCTGCGCTGGAGGGTGGAAACAGAGAGGGAACCCAACACATCCTTCTTGAGTGCCAGCTCATGAGTGGTTCTGAGCACGTGGCAAGCTCATGTCAGTCCTGCTGGACTCAGTGCACTGTCCCGTCATCTCCTGCATCCCTTCTTGCATCTGTGTGTGCTCAGCGTCAGTGAGCATCATTCTCTATGGTAACCACCTTTCAGATGGTGGAGATATTAAGTGACACATCTGAGTTAAGAACCACTTCACCTGCCGGGCGGTGGTGGCGCACGCCTTTAATCCCAGCACTTGGGAGGCAGAGGCAGGCGGATTTCTGAGTTCAAGGCCAGCCTGGTCTACAGAGTGAGTTCCAGGACAGCTAGGGCTACACAGAGAAACCCTGTCTCGAAAAAAGGAATCACTTCACCTACCTGGGTCCTCTTCTGGTTGAGGGGACTAGACAGGGATTCCACCAGTGTTCCCAGGCCCTGTGCTGTCCAGCACTTAGCAGAGGCAGCTGGCAGGGCCAGCAATGAGTCATGCAATAACACGTAAGCCACAGTCTCCCTCTCTTCCGGTTTGTGATGATTCCTTCCCGAGACACCCTCTTCTGCAGAAAGCCCTGGCTGTTCCTGAGAAACCATGCCCCGTTTACAACTGGATTTTGCAAGCTCTGGCCCAGGTCCCAGGAGCCCTATGGATCTGTTGATCTCAAACCCACGTCCCATTCTGCACTTTGCATGCCTGTTTTGGAGCCTGGGCTTCACAATTTCCTGCCTAGAGTCTTCCTGTCCTTTGTCACCTGGAGAAGGTCTAGAAACTTCTGGACCATCAATCACCCTTTAGGGCTAAGTGGGGAAGGCTAGAGAGGGAAATGACAGAAGAGCTTGGAGATGACAGAAGAGCTGAGCTTTCTCTAGAGGACTGAACAGTGACCCTAATGCCTTAGGTAAGTGACTATAGAGCCACCAGGCCTCCTGTAAGCCGAAAAGGGGCTTCTGTGTTTTGAGTCTTTATGTGGGAGCCAAAGATTGAATTTAAGTTGTCATATTTGTGCATCAAGTGCCTTTGTCTGCTGAGCCATCTTGCTGGATCCGGTGTATGTTTTAATTAAAAAGAAAAACGCTAAGATTTTGTTGTTGTTCTTGCTGTTTGAGTATTTTGCCTGCATGTATGTCTGTGCACCACATGTATGCAGTATTCAAGTTGGCCAGTAGAGGACGCTGCATCCATCGGAACTGGTGTTACAGACTACTCTGACCTTGACCTTGTGGGTGTTGGAATTCAAATCTTTTTTTTTGTTTTTGTTTTTGTTTTTTTGTTTTTGTTTTTTAGAGACAGGGTTTCTCTGTGTAGCCCTGGCTGTCCTGGAACTCACTCGGTAGACCGGGCTGGCCTCGAACTCAGAAATCCGCCTGCCTCTGCCTCCCAAGTGCCGGGATTAAAGGCGTGCGCCACCACCGCCCAGCTTGGAATTCAAATCTTAACTGCTAAGCTTTTTCTCCAGCCCCTGTTTTAAGCAGTAACTGAACAATTAATTTTTTTTTTATCAAGTTTTTTTTTTTTTTCAGTGACGGGGTCTCACTATGTTGCCCAGGCTGGAGTGCAGTGACTATTCACAGGCACGATCCCACTACTGATCAGCTCGGGAGTTTTGACTTGTTCCATTTCCGACCTGGGCAGGTTCACCCCTCCTTAGGCAACCTGGTGGTCCCCCGCTCCCGGGAGGTCACCATATTGATGCGGAACTTAGTGAGGACACCCAATCGGCATAGCGCACTACAGCTCCTGGACTCAAGTGATCCTCCTGTCTCAGCCTCCTGAGTAGCTGGGACTATAGGCATGTGCCACCGTGGCCCGGCTATCAAGTTCTTAAATGTGACACAATATATTTGTATCATTAGCTTTTTTTTTTTTTTTTTTTAATTGCTTCTTTTTGTTTAAATTTCTTGGCTCTTTTGAGACAATGTTTCACTCTGTAGCCCGGGTTGTCCTAAAACACACTATACCAGTGGTTCTCAACCTTCTAATGCTGAAACTCTGAAATACAATTCCTCGTGATGATCTCCAACAATAAAATTATTTTAATTAGCACTTCATAACTGTAATTTTACTACTATTATGAATTGTAATGCAAAATAACTGATGTGCGACCCCCAGGTTGAGAACCACTGCATTATATAGATCAAGTTGGCCTCTTCCAGAGTGCTAGGCTCACTCAGGCATGTGTCACTATGTACGGCTAAAAGTATGTCTTTTTGGAGCACAGTCTGGTCCTAGGGCTTCAATAGGGAAAGAAAGATAAGCCTGTGGTACCTCCTAGAGCCAGACACATAGGGTGGCTTCAACCATGGAAGAAAGGCACAGGGTAAAGCGTGCTGGGCTGGTGGAAGTCCAGCAGCTCCAGCTGGAGCAGTGTTCCCAAGGGACACAAAGCAGTGCATGTTGATTCCAGGTTCAGCTATCTCAAATAGTAAGCTGGAGGGGGCTGGAGAAATGGCTCAGGGGCTAAAAGCACTGGCTGCTCTTTTAGAGGATCTGAATTTGATTACCAGCACCCACATGGTAGATCACAATCTGTAACTCCAATCCCAGAGAATCTCAGGGATCACACACCCTCTTCTGGTCTCTGTGTACAGAAGGCACATGCATGGTACATAGACATACATGCAAATACCCATACACATAAAATGAATGTCTCTCTCTCTCTCTCTCTCTCTCTCTTTCTCTCTCTCTCTCTCTTTTCCTCCCCCTCCTCCCTCTCCTTCTCCTCTTCTTCCTCCCCTTCCTCCTCCTCATTTTGGGATAGTATATTTCTATGTAGCTCTGGCTAACCTAAAATTCAATGTAGATCAGGCTGGCTTTGAACTTACAGAGTCTGCCTGCCTTAGCCTCCTGAATGCTGTGATTGGAACCATTCACCACCTCATTTGGTGCAAAATAAATAAAAAAATATAAAAAAGGATAAGATGGAGAAGCAATTGAAGAAGACATGCAATGTGTTTCTCACTCATGCACATGGCTTGGGTGTGTACACACACACACACACACACACACACACACACACACACACGCACACTCACACACTGGAAAAAGAAAACGCATGTTTTCTGACTTGTACAAAAGGTGTGCTTCAGTGATTAGCCTGAGATGATCATGTCTTTACTGATCTCTGACGCTTATTTTTCCTGTACCTGAGTCAGACCCATGTCAGGAACAACAAAGTCAATACTTGAGGTCTCTTTGTCTGAGGTCTTTGATTAGATGACCCTTCTTCTGTCTGCCCTCCTCCTTGCTACCCTGGTCCATTTGCCCCAACTCCCTCCTTCCTGACCCTTGAATGGCCCAGCAGACTGGGAAGTCCCTGATCCACCAGAAAGAAACTGTTTTATAGACCAGGGGTTGGTATGTATCGGAGGCCTTGCCCTGGCTTGCTGGGTTCATTTAGGTCATGCTGGGAACAGGGTGAGGCTGGCTTTCACCACCCGATGCATCTCTGGCCCTATTTGTACAAAGTTGAGTATCAGCTGCATACTGGGCCCATGTCCCTATGACTCTCCTTGGACTTCCCCACCCTGCCATACCTCACCCTACCCAACCCTACCCTACCCCCAAACAGCAAGTGCTAGCTGGAGAGCATGATTGAAGGCCTTAGCATTGACAACAGTGAACAGCCTTCATACGGGGCTTTCGCCTGTTTTGAACCTCCAGGAAGAGGTGAGCCTGAAGGCAGGTAAGAAGCTATCACTCAAAATCACTGCCCTGAAGGGTTCAGGGAGGATTGTGGGAGTCCTGAGTACATACTGCAGGGTTGGGCCCCCTACTAGAGGCTGAATTCCCTAACTCCAGTAATATATAGGAAGCTTCTAGAAGATATGTTGTCTTCTTAAGGGCAGTTAGGAGGGGTCTGGCTGCTTGGAGGATTTCTGCTGTCTTGCCAGCCAAGGCATTGCCCTCTCCCCTCTGTCTGTGGCTGCTGAGAATTGGCCAAATCCCGTACCCTGTGAATTGGTGTGGGAGAGTGCCCTGCTATTGGTCATGGCTACCTCTGCTGCCCATCCTTTCCAAGGCTGGCTCATAGAGTTCCTGTTGAAAAGGCTATGCGTGTGCTGAGGATTCAATGCTGAAGGGCGCTCAGTGGTGGAGGAGAGGGTGCTGGGGGAGGGGGGTGGGGGAGGGCTCCAGCTAAGCTGTCTGTGAGGAAAACCACAGGATCAGAAGACAGAGTGGGGCTAGGGGTACAGGTCACAAGGCTATATTTGACTGCCTTGTAGGATCTGGGGGTGTCCTGTGCTGAAATCAGCTCCCATGAGCTTCTGTAGCGCCCTTTGTCTCGCCCCGCCTAACAGGGGATTTCCTAGCCATGGAGCTTGGTCATAAGTGACCTACTCAAGGGGAGGGGTCTGGCCTGCATAAACAAGTTAGAAAATCTTATCTTGCAGACTATAATCAGTGGTCCAGAAAAGATGCAGGAGCAACTCGGATGAGCCAGAGCTCATCAGTATGACTCAATTCTGGGGTCTTTCCTTTTTGATAACTGGGGAAACAAATTTTTTTCTGCTCATTTTGAATGAGGGAAACTGGAGATGCCTGGAATTTCTGGCATCCTTGGAATTATCACAGGAGATGGAGATGACAGTCCAAAAAAGCACAGGTCGTTTGGAACAGCTCCTGGATCAAGCTTTACCTGAAGCTATCCCTAGTTCTAGGTTTTTGGGTGCTATCTGCCTGTAAATACGGTTTTAAAATTTCTCCTAACAGTAATTACTTAATAATCACTGAGTGCATAATAGTTATCTAAATAGAGCTGAAGATAAAATCTTACAGACTATGGGATCTGTGTTTGAACATAGCATAGCAGACACGTAGTGAAAGAGAGCAAAGTGCTGGTTCAGTTCAACCGTGGCTGTTTAGCACAAGGTCAAATTAGAAAAGTCATGAGACTTACTCAGGATTTTACAGCTGCTAGTAAGCCCTTCTCTTTTTCTGATGATGATGATGATGACGACGACAACGACGACGACTGTTGCTGCTGCTTGTTTTTTGTTTGTTTGTTTTTTTAAATTTAAAACAGTTTATTAATATTTGTATAAACATATATACTTATACATGTGTACATATATACATACATATTGCTGCTTGTTTTTTGAGACAGGGTCTCATGTACTCCAGACTGGCCTCAAGATCATTACGTAGCTCAAGATGAACTTGAACTTCTGATCCTCCTGCCTCCACTCATGAGATTACATGTCTAAAACCGTGCTTTTCTATGTGGTACTGGGGATTGAATCCAGAGCTTTGTGCATGCTGGGCAAGCGATCTACCAACTCATTGGTATCCCCAGACCTCCACCCACTAATTAATGCTTCTCCACATCCCCAGAGGGACCGTCACCACACACTGTTCCCTTCCTTTGTGGTTTTCCAGTAGGAGGATGACAGCAATTCCTTTTCTTTCCCAAAAACGGGCAGTAGAAACCCAGAGAGGCGGAAGGTTGATCAAAAGTCACACAGCATGGTGGGCGTAGAGCTGCTCAGGGTCCCAAGTGCCCTGTAAGCATCTTGCCCTGCCCGCCTTGCTCTAGCTGCTTCTCCTTCATTCAGGTGATGCTCGGGGCCTGCTGCGGCCATCCTGCCCTGCCGCTGAGCAATTGAAGAGTTGCCAGAGGTCAGAAAGGAGTTGTGTCACCACTGTGGTATTGGGAAGGGCAGATGTGCCTTTCTCTCTTAGAAGTTCAGAACTTTGAGAGTCTCCAACAGGAGCCTTGAGCTCCGCTTCTTAAAGCCGAGGTTTCTAAACACACAACCACAAGGGTGAAAACTCAGAGTCAAATTTGTAAGGAGTCTGTGGTGTTTCTGGCCGAGCTTACCTGAATTGGACCAGAGCCCTGGTTCTGAGCATAGAAGCAGGCCGATTTCCCTAGGGAAGCCAGAGACTGTTGGCACTTCCCTGCAAGTAAGTATTAAGTCAGGCTGCCTTTGGTTTGGGTTGTGTTAAAATGTTTCTTTTGCTTTTTTCCTTTTTTAAATGAGTGGCACAAATGTTATTTTCTCTCTCTCTCTCTCTCTCTCTCTCTCTCTCTCTCTCTCTCAAAAGATTTATTTTATTTATAAGTATATGGTAGCTGTCTTCAGACACATCAGAAGAGGGCATCTGATCCCATTACAGATGGTTGTGAGCCACCATGTGGTTGCTGGGAGTTGAACTCAAGACTCCTGGAAGAGCAGTCAGTGCTCTTAACCGGTGAGCCATCTCTTCAGCTCAGAATGTTTCATTTTAAAAATTGCTGCTTGGAGGCAGGCATGGTGGCATATGATTCTAATAAGAGCAGAGGCAGGGCGGTCTCTGGGTTTGAAGTCAGTCTGGACTGTACAGCGAGTTCCACACCAGGCCTACACGTTGAGATCCCATCTCAGAACTAATAATTCATTAAATTGCTGCCTGGGTTGCTGGCTCAAGTTTCACAAAAAATCCTTAAATGAATCCTGGTTTGAGATTAGGACATGATGCCCTGTAGTTCCTGAAATGGCCCTATGCACACCTCTGCCATCTTGTACAATGCTGTTATGCAAAGTGCTGTCCTCAGCAAGATTATAAAAGGAAAACTGATTAACTCTGAAAAATATCGAAGAAGCCCCTTAGCCTGCCATGTCAGATGTTCAGCCAGGACTCAACTCTTCACGTGAAAGTCCACAAGCTCATTCATCAGGGCAGTGCAGAATTGCTTTTGTCTTCAATAAGTGATAAAATTGTATCAATTGTTCCAAAATAAACTTAAAATTTTTATCACATTTTGCACCCCCCTCTCTCTCCTGAATAAATGTGGAGGTCAGACTATACCTTGTGGAAGTTATTTCTCCTTCCACAGTGTTGGTCCTGGGATGGGAATCAGGTGTTTAGGTTTGGTGGCCAGAAACTCTACCCAGTAAGCCATCCGGCCAGCTCAAAGATCACTCTGAATTGTTTTCTGATTAGTAAGTGAAATTTGGTACTAGATAAACTTTATATGAATTTTATGAGGAAAATTAGGTCTTATAGACAAGTGAATAACTGACCACGCATGGTTACAGAATGGAGCGGGTGCTAACATTCTCATTAAAGATTGAAGCCACACACTTAAGAACTTAAGACACGGACGGATGCCTTTCTTTTCATACGCAGGTCTGGGATTCCTGCAAAGTGTGTTTCAGTTCTGTGATCTACTCCCGTTGCTTCTAGATGAAGAGATAGGAGCGAAGCTATCTATGGCTTCCTCAAATTACCCACGTGGCTCCGAGTGGCTGTGATTTTTCTAAAGATGAAAAGCAAATACGGCCACGTTTCTCTGCCTGGTGGCCCTGTTTGAAGTACCACCGGTGCTCTGATGTCTCCCGGAAAGTTTCTAAACAGGTGAGGCACTAACAAAGCAGGCAGCAGTGTTTACAACCCGAGTTCCATTTCTCAGTGTCCTTTAACGCTGGGGCACTGGGGAGCTGAGTTCTCCAGGAAGAGTTCCCACAGACAGACATGTGTGTTCCCCACCCCTGCCCCCACAGTCAAGTTCTTTAGTGTTGCTTTAGACAGAGTCTCCATCTGTATCCCAGGCTGTTCTTGAACTCATGGCAATTCCCCTGTCTCAGACTCCCAAGTGCTGGCATGAGCCACACCACACCTGGCTTTTGCTTCTATTTTATTTCATTAATTTTTTTTTTGTGGTGTTGAGGACATTTGCACATTTATTTTATTTTTAATTACGTGTGTGCATGTGCGCAGGTTCCCACAGAGGCCAAAGAATGCAGGGTTCCCTGGAGCGAGAGTTACAGAAAATGATGAGTTAGCTTTCTACAAGAGCTATAAGTAATCTCAACAGTGATTCATCTCTCTAGCCCCTATTTATTTGGTGGGCTGGCTAGTTTTATGTCAACTTGACAGGGGCTACAGTCATTGGAAAGGAGGGAACCTCAACTGAGAAGATGCCACCATAAGACCGGCTGTAGGAGCCGGGCATGCTCGCACACCTCCTTTAATCCTGGCACTCAGGAGGAGACAGAGACAGGCGGAGGCAGGCAGATGTCTGTGAGTTCAAAAACCAAACCACCACCAACAAAAACTCAAAACCGGGCTGTAGGCAAGCCTGTAGAGGATTTTCTTTATTAGTGATTGATGGAGGAGGGCCCAACCCAATATGAGTGGTGCTGCCCTTGGGCTGGTGGTCCTGGGTTCTATAAAAGAGCAGGCAGAACAAGCCATGGAGAGCAAGCCAGTAAGCAGCACTCCTCCATGGCCTCTGCATCAACTCCTGCCTCTGGGTTCCTGCCCTGTTTGAGTTCCTGTCCTTCAGTGATGGATGTGAAAGAGTAAGCCAAGAAACCCTATCCTCCCTAACTTGCTTTTGGTCTTGGAGTTTCATCATAGCAAGCAATAGCGACTCAAACATGCACATCTGTGTGCATGTATGCATGTGCATGTATGCATATACATGTGAAAGCAAGAGGATGGCCTTCCTTGGATATCATTCCTCAGGAACCATACAACTTATTTATTTATTTATTTATTTATTTATTTTTTGTTTTTCGAGACAGGGTTTCTCTGTATAGCCTTGGCTGTCCTGGAACTCACTCTGTAGACCAGGCTGGCCTTGAACTCAGAAATCTGCCTGCCTCTGCCTCCCAAGTACTGTGATTAAAGGCGTGTGCCACCACTGCCTGGCAAGCAATACAACTTATTTTTGAGACAGGGTCTTTCACTGGGACCCAGGGCTTCTGACTAGGCTAACTGGCTGGCCATTGAGCCCCTGGGATCTGCCTGTCTCTGCCGGACCAGAGCTAGGATTACAAGCATACACAGTCCTGCCTGGCTTTTTACACGGATGCTTCCCAGTGATCTCAGATGCTTCTGTTTACGTGACAAACACCAACTGAGCCATCTTTTCAGTCCCTAGTGAGAATCTTTGTACAATTAGGTTGCACTTGGATGTTCTTATTTGAAAACACACCACTGAAGTACTTCTATACAATCCAGGTTCCTCAGCTGAAATGAGGCTGGTTGTTCCTTCTCTGGCGATGTGATGAGCACTAGGCTATCTCTGGTCTTTAGCTGTCAAGAGCTCATCGCTGTGGAAAGGCACCAGAGCACAGCAGGTCACTATGGCAACATGCCTGAGACAATCAACCTGTCAGGAGGAGAGGCTGGCTTTCTGTTGGAGGTTTCAGGCATGGTTGCAGGACCTCACCCTAGGGCCTGTGTCAAGGCAATATAGCGTGGAGGGGGCATGTATTGGTCAGAGTTTTCTAAAAGAATGACTGGTAGAACACATTATGTGTATTTATTAAAAGAGGGCTTATGGGGCTGGAGAGATGGTTCAGGGGCTGGAGAGACAGCTCTGCGGTTAAGAGCACTGGCTGCTCTTCCAGAGGACCCATGTTCAATTCTCAGCAATCACATGGCGGTTCATAACTATCTCACAGGTCCAGTTCCAGGAGATCCAGCACCCTCACACATACATGCGTGCAAAACACCAACGCACATAAAAGAAAAACAAATCTTTTTTAAAAAGACGATTTATTTGATTGGCCTGCACGGTGTGGTAGTCCAGGTAGTCCAGCAATGGACTTCCAAGGGAGAAGCTGAGATTCCAGGAGTTGTTCAGCCCACTGGGCTGGGTGTCTTGGTGATCCCAACCTGATGCTGAAGGCCTGGAGGATTCTTAGAGACCTGCTGGTCTTCAGGCTAAGCTGGAAGCCTGAAGAAGCTGCATCTAGTATCAGCAAAGAAGTGATACAGCATCAGGGTAGATGGACTTGGTAGTGAGAGTGAGACCAAACAGGCAAAATAGTTTCTTTCTTTTATGTCCTTTTATCCAGGAACCAGAAGGTGCTATCCACATTTAGGGCAGGTCTTCCCACTTCAAATAATCTGATCAAGAAAACCCCTTTTATGAATGTCTTGAGGTTTGTATGTTAGTTCATTTCATAGTCAAATTGACAACTAAAGTTAACCATCAAGAAGCAGGAGCATGAGGCATGAACACAGGGCGAGAAGCATCTCTCCTCATGGCAGATGGTGAGCAGAGAGAGACAGACAGGATCAGGGTCTCAGCAGCCCCTCTTCCCTCAGTAGACCCCACAGGGTTCCTAAGGCTCCACTGGTTACCATACCACAAGGAGCCTCAGATGCGAAAGGCGAAGTGTGTGCTCGAGGCTAGCTTGCTCGGTGCTGCGGACTGGTTGCTTTTGATTGGTGTCTGGCTGGCTGTTGAATTATTGGTCTTTTGTACTGTTGAGTCCCAAGGAGCCTTTTAAAGACAAGAAAAAATTAGCTCTTAATGCGAATTTTCAAATAGGTATTTGTTATTTGACTTTGAATACAATTTCTGTTTTCTTTCTTAAACAGTAGGAAAATATTGTTTTGTATAGACACATATATCATTTCCTTTGGCAGTTTTGGGGGTTATTTGCATTTGAAACACGCCCTCTCATATGCTAGGCCAGTTGTCTTCGTTAGGGTTTGCATTGCTGTGAAGAGACACCATGACCTAGGGGACTCCTATAAAGGACAACATTTAATTGGGACTGGTTTATAGTTTCGGAGGTTCAGTCCACTATCATCATGGCAGGAAGTGTGGTAGCATCCAGGCAGGCATGATGCTGGAGGAGCTGAGAGCTCTACATGTTGATCCAAAGGCAGCCAGAAGGAGACAGTCCTGCAGGCAGCTAGGAGGAGGGTCTCTTCTGCACTGGGCAGAGCCTGAGCATAGGACCTCAAAGTTCACTCTCACAATGACACACTTCCTCCAACAAGACCACGCCTCCTAATAGTGCCACTTCCCATGGACCAAGTGTATTCAAACCACCATACAAGTTCTTTATCATCGAACTGTATGTCAAATCCTTTAAATGAGTAAAATAAAAGACCCACACACTTTATTCATTTAGTGTGTGTCTGTGTGCTCATGTGTGTACATATATACATGTGTGTGAGTGTGCATGCCACGTGTGTGAGGTCAGAGGATAACTTCTGGGAGTCCATTCTCTCCTTCCACTGTGTGGCTCCTGGGGACTGAACTCAGGTCATCAGGCTTGGTGGCAAAGTACCTTTGTATGTTATTTCCATGGCTCCTCTTTAAAATATACACATACATGCATATGTATGTATGCATATGTATATATACACACACAAATATATACATACATATATACAAACACATGTGCATATCATATGTGTATATATTTTCATTGTGTACTTGTATCTGTATCAGTGCAAGAGCACACACACCATGGTGCATCAGAGGACAGATTTCAGGAACTGGTTTTTTCCTGCTGAGGCATCCAGCGATTAAGCTCAGGTTATTAGACTCATACCGCCAGCACCTTTACCTGCTGAGCCATCTCAGCGGCCTCCACCACTTTTTGGTAGTGGGGTAAGAGCTCACGGAACCCAGGCTGTCCTCAGCATACTCTGTAGCTGAGGAAGACAACCTTGAACTTCTAGTTCTTTTAACTACATCGCCCAAGTGAGGGGCTTCCAGGCAATTCACCACCACACCAGGCATAGATTTCTTATTTTTGTCTTTAATCAATAATCCCTTATGGGTATAAAAGCAATTTAGAATTATTTGACATAGGGAATGACTCTAGGGTAGGCTGTGTTGTACTGTATGTATCAGTGGAGAGAACAGTGTGAGTCTCCTGCTGACAAATACAGTGTCCAATGGTTCAGTTAGAAAGATTGATAGGAAGTGCTTACATATTGATTAAAATGTAGAAGCAGAGGTTAGTGGTACCCGTGAAAGCAGGAATCTAGCTACTCTCTTGGAGCCCCAGGCTTCCTGAAAGGGGCTGGGGATTCCCACACACCTGGTCAAACTGACTTTCTCTCTCTCTCTCTCTCTCTCCCTCTCTGTGGTTTTCCTCTTACTTACAAATGGGTGATAACAGAGAGGTTTTTGTAGTGCTAGAAGCTTATGCAATTTAGGGACGCTTAAAAAAAAAAGATTTATTTATTTGATGTTTGAGTGTTCTATCTGCATGCCCAGAAGAGAACGTCAGATCACATTATCAATAGCTTTGAGCCGCCATGTGATTGCTGGGGATTGAACTCAGGACCTCTGGAAGAGCAGACAATGCTCTTAACCACTGAGCCATCTCTCTAGCCTCAGAGCACTGAACAGAGCTATGGCTGTAGCTTAGCGGCATAGCTTTTGCCTAGCATGCACAGGGCCCTGGGTTCAACTCTCACTATTGCCAAACAAAACTAAAAGTTTAAAAATAGTGTGTATAAAGCCCTGGATTCGATCCCCAGTGCTGAAAAAAAAAATGGGAATGGGGTGGAGGGAAGTCCCTGGAGAGATGACGGAATGGTTAAGGGCACTGGCTATTCTAATACAGGACCCAGGTTCAATTCCCAGTGTCTATATGGCAGCTTACAACTACCTGTAACTCCAGTTCCAGGGGATCAGGCGCCCTCTTCTGGCCTCTAGAAGTTCTAGGCATACACGTAGGCAACACGCACACACATACACAGAATAAAATAATCAGTTTTTTTGTTTTGTTTTGTTTTGTTTTGTTTTGTTTTTCAAGACAGGTTTTCTCTGTATAGCCCTGGCTGTCCTGGAACTCACTCTGTAGACCAGGCTGGTCTCAAACTTAGAAATTCACTTCTGCCTCCCTAGTTCTGGGATTAAAGGCGTGGGTTACCACTACCCAACAAGATAGTAAATTCTTTAAGATGGGGGTTGTGGATGTGACTCAGTTGGTGGAGTGGTCACTGGACATACGTGAAGCCCCTGATTCCATCTTCAACACAGCAGACTCTAGATTTGGGGCTGATCTTGCCATCTTGACACATGAAAGAAGTGGAGCCTAGAGGATCAGGAATTCAAGGTCATCCTTTGCTGTGCAGTGAATTTGAGGCTAGCCTGAGCTACATGAGACCCTGTCTCAAAAAGGAAAACAAAAGCCAACTATGAAGTTAAACCTTTCCCCCAGCCTTGGATTAAGCTCTTCCAGCTTTAGCGCCGGTCCATTTGGTGGTGGCTTTGGAAGTGGCATCAGCTCCTGTTTGTTGACTCTGCCCACCTGAAGTGTACAAGAAGCATGACCTTTGCATGTGGCAGCTTGCCTGGAGTAGGCATGCTAACATGCTAACACTCCCAAGCTGAAGGAGCTGGCAAACACCTCCCTGCAGTCACCCTTGAAGGATGACCTTTCTAGTAGGTCAAGATGGTGAGGAGGGTACCCATCTGCGTCTCTTTTCCGGATCTGCGATCACCTTTTCTTCATGGTTTAGGCCCCTGGTGTCCCTTTCTGTCTCCTCCGACCTTCAGTTCTCTTCTGCTCTGAGGATGCTTAAAGCTGCTTGGAAAGGAGGTCTGAGCTGGTGAGGGGGGAGGCAGGCATGAGGAATTGCTATGCTCTCCCATGGTGTCTGTCACTCTGTGCATGTCAGCTGTTCACTAAGGTTACCAGTGCACTGTTGTTTCTGACACACGGATGGGGCAGAGAGGTTCCAGACCCACTGGCTAGCTTTATCTTGGTCACCATACTCTGCTTCCTTCAGTAGAGGTAGCCAAGGTACAAAAGGCACGTTCATTTAACATGCAGTTAATTTCATCACACAGATTGCTCTCCAGAGGTAGTGAACTCCCCAATGCCAGGGGTATGCAAGAAGAATGAGGACAGAGTCCCTGGCTGCAGTTTTCAGGTGGCTTTAACACAAACCCTAGACCTTCCTCATAAACATCCCTGTTGGAAAACTATACAGACGGCCATCAATAAATATAGAGTCCACAGTCCCTCTATGTTAAGATTCCCTTTAAAGATAAGTGGTTGAAAGCAGGGCGTAATGTCATCCTTTTGGAAAGTTTTTATTTTTATTTTGTGGGTATAGGTGTTTTGTCTGCACTTATGTCTGTGTACCCTGTGCCTGAAGAGGCCAAAAGAAGGCATACGATCTCTTGGAATTGGAGTTACAGAGAACAGTGAGCTGCCATGTAGGTGCTGGGAAATTGAACCCAGGATCTTTGGAAGAGCAGCCAGTGCTCTTAATTACTGAGCTAACTCTCTACCTCCTTTTTAAGGAACCTCATATACACCAGGCTGGTCCCTCAACTTTTATGTTGCCAGAGATGGCTGAACTTCTGATTCTCCTGCCTTCATCTCTATGTGCTGGGATGACAGGTCCTACCATGCTTAGTTTATATAGTACTGGGCATTGAACTCTGGACTTTGTGTATGCTAGGCAAGCGCTTTACCAACTAAACCATACCTCTAACTCCATTTCCTCTTTCTTTCACACTGTAGCCTAAGCTGGCCAGGAATTCACTCTATGGCTGCAACTCACCACAATCTTCCTGCCTTCTCTTCCTGAGCACTGGGACTGCAGACATGAGCCATCCAGCTTGTTGTTGTCTATGTGTATGTTGAATAACTCCTTCCTCTTTCCTGCAAGGTTGGTTTTTGATTGGGTAAAATGGAGCAGGCCACTGGAGAGGTCCTTTGACTATCTGTGTTTCCTCTCATACTTGTGTTGTTAGGGTATGTGTCTTGGATGTTGGGTGAAAAAAATCTAAATAAATAAAAAGAATGCATCTTTCTCCTCTTCATGAAGTCTATCCAATCTATTGAATCCATCAGCGGTGGCCTTTCACCTTGAGCCCCCTCTCTTGTCTGAAACAGAATAGAGAAAGACTATTAAACTGCATTTAACAAATTCAGAACGGCAGGTTCTTGGCTGGGGGAATGAATTCCACTTAGGAGAGTCATTCTTCCTCAAAGGAGGCTGGTTGGGCTGGAGAAGAGAACTTGGAGAGCCTTTTGTTCTGAGGGGACCGCATCTGGATCTGAATGTGTCTCTACTCAAAAGGAGACTCCTCATAATGGACCCAACTCCAAACACTCCGAGGACAAGGACTGGCAAGCTTTTCAAAAGGAGAAAACACTTGGCTCCTGCTGGGGGCTGGGAAGGCTCTGGTTCCTGCTGGCAGGCATGTGGGCTTTGCAGGTGGGTGGAGGGCTCCTGGGCCAGGCTAGAGTCACCTTCCTACTGAAACTCTGTGTGCCTCCTCTCTCCATCTGCCTCTCCTGGGAGCTGGGGGTCTGAATTCATTTGCAATCCCCATGTGAGGTTTTCTGCAAAAGCTGCCAAATGAGTTAGGACCATGAAAGGCATTTTAGGGGAGAGTGGGCCAAGGACAACTTGCCTGCCAGTAGCTTCTGTGAAAAAAAAAAAAAAAGACCAGGGGCAGAGTCCCACCTGCAGATAGGGAGAGTGGGGCAGCAAGTGGAGTGGTGTTGGGCTCTACCCCAACTCTACTGATGCCTTCGCTGTGACCAGAGGGGAAGTTGTGCAACTTTGGTTGGGCCCCGAGGCCTTTCCTGCAGCAGAGGGCTGGAACCCAAGCCTTGACATCAGAGGTGACACAGTTACTGCAGTCATAGCAGGTCGTGACTCCTCGGAGGACATGCTCCTGCCTCCTGGTTGTGTGGGTGCATTGCCTTATGCGAGGGCTCTGACTTCCCCAACATTCTAATTTCCTAACATTCACAATGGGGCGGGGCCCAGAGCCAGTAAGGACTTCACTAGTTACTGATGAGACAGCCAGCCTTCCACTGATGGATACCCTGCGGTGTTCCCTCCTGGTGACCACAGTGAGACCCTGGAGATGGATAGTCTGAGTCAAAGGAAGTCCCTCTTACAGTATGACTTTCACCTTTCCAGGTGTTCTTTTGATACACGAGGGGGTCAATCCAGGGTGGCTTGTTGTGCACCTTAGGACATGAGGTTTCATGAACCCTAAGCAGCTAGAGATCCCCAGGCTGGTCATCCTGAGGTCAGATGGGGAGAACCAACATGGAAGGGATTTCTATGTGCAAGGACCAAGACTGAGAATGGGCTTGTCCCTGGGCTGGGCAGAGCGGGACTCCTGGGGAGGGGTCTGTAGGGAGGAGCTACAGATAAAGGATGAGGAGCACGAGCCCAAAGGGATTTCTGGACCTGGATGCCCATTTCCTTCTTGGGGCTGAGTGTTACAACCAAGCCTGGCACTGGCGGTTGCCTGGGAGAGTGGGTGTGTCTAGCCCCTACCCTCCATGGCAGCAGGTGAAGGTCCTGTAGACAGACCTTCTCTGAGAGAGCAAGAGGGCCCGCAGGGAGGCAGAAGTACTCATCTGGAGGCTCCAGGTCTGGAGGGGAGATCAGGTGATCCTGAGACTGTCTGAGGGTAGCATATAGGGTATAGTCCCCAGGGATCCAGAATTTGTGGCCTCAGGCTCTTGGCAGCTGTGACCCTTCGGGTTGGGATGATCCTGACAGTCGAGAAAGGGCATAGGGAGAATCTGGGACCTTGTCGCCCTGACACTGCCCACCTGGTAAACTGTCTTCCTCCTCTGCACACTTCCTGGCCCAGTGACAGACTGTGAAGCTACCTTCGGTGCTCCCTTCATACTCCTTGCTGTGCTCTCTTCCATGTGTTCTCCCTATCTCTGTGCTCCCTTAGTGCTCTCACTGTATTTTTTTTTAAAGTGGAATCTCTGTGCTCTCATGCATGTCCTTCACTCCGAGCTTTCTTTGTAATCCCCTCACTGGACTTTCTACTGTACTCTGTCCTCTGTCCTCCTTACTGTGCTCCCTTCTCTGTGCTCCCTAGTGCTCCCACTGAGCTCCTTTTAGTGCTCTCTCTGTGCTCCTCCATGTACTTCCGTCTGTGCTCCCCTTGTGCTCCCTTCCTTGTACTTCCTTCCATTGGCTCCTTCAGTGTCCCTTCATGTGTCCCATGGCCATCTTTCTCAGTTCCTCTGGTGCAGCCGTCACCTCTGTCCTCCCTGCTTGGATATGCTCCCTCAGTCCTGGAGCTTAGGGGTTATTGTAAAAGTTGAAGTAACCAGGGCCGGATCCATGTCATGCCCGGTCTGTTCAGCAGGGTGACCTACCTGCTCACTTGTTCATCCTCAGCCCCCATAGCTCTCCACCCTCAGGGATGTGAGGACATCTGCTCACTCGGCAGTCTGGGTGCAGGGGCTCAGGGACAGAGCAGAGCGCTTCACTGTGGAGGGTTTGTGAAAGAAAATCAAGATCAGCATATATCAGCATATGTAATCTAGGGCTGCTGGGCTAAAGGAGGTGGTGAGGGAGAGAGGGAAGAAGGGGAGAGACAGGGTGGGCAGGGAGAGGGGGGAGTGTTGGGTTGATGTGTGTGGGTTCCAGACTGGTTGTTGGGTTAAAGTGTGTCTCGTGTCCACCCCGCCACAGGGCTAGGGCCGCTTGTAGAGGTGAGACATGGGAGTTTGACTGCACTCTCCCCACACCAGCGCCGGGTGGGCGTAGGGCTCTGAGAAGTCTTGGGACCCCGCTCTGGGTATAGGGAGCACAGTCTGAGGTCCCCGGGGACAGGAGTTAGCTTGTCTGGTGCTTGAGCTCTTGGGCCTCCAGGCACCTCTAGGAGCCTTGAAAGAGCCGGAGAACTAAGTCGGGGGTATACTGGCTGGATTCCCCGCCCCCCCCCCCCCCCCCCCCCCCCCCCCCCCCCCCCACCCCCCCCCCCCCCCGGCCCGAAGGGAGAGAGGTTGAGAGGCTCCGGCTGTGTGCTGTGTGGTTGGGAGGTCGCCATGGCTGGAAATGCAGAGAGGTCTTCTGTGGGAGATTAGACAGCAGGCCTGTAGGTGAAGGTCTGCTCCACTGTTCCCCACGGCAGGATGCCGAAGAAGAGAAACCATCCATGGTTTCAAGATGTTTATTGTCATGGCGGAAAGTAGATGAGAAACTGTATCCCAGTTTTCTTAGGGCAGGCCTGAGGTTAAATGCCTTTTGCAGGGAGGAGGGTCTGAGAAGGAATGCTTAATTAACTATGTCCTTCTGGCCTTTAGGTAACTCATTAATATGGAGATCTGTCTTGAGGCTATGTGACCTATGATCACACCTACCTGTGGAGGGGTGTTGCCCTACGTGACTAAAGGACACAAGTCTATGGAGGGCTGAGGCCTAATGTCAGGAGCCTGGAGTCTGGAGTCTGGGAACATGGCAAACACCTACTGTCCCTTGCAGGGGACCCTGTGGGGTTACCTGCTGGGTCACTGGGGTTTCAAACCTAGCTCAACCAGAAATCAGGTTGCCTTTTAAGGTCCTACAGGGGAGAGACAGGGTGGAGGGAGGGGAGAGAGGGGGAGGAGAAAGGGAGAAGGGGACAGAGTGGGAGGAGAGAGGGAGAAAGGGAGAAAAGAGAAAGGGGAAGGAAGGAGGGAAAGGAAAAGAGATAGGGAGAGAGAGAGAAACAGAGAGACAGACAGAGAGAGAGAGAGAGAGAGAGAGAGGAGAAACAAGAGGAGTGTGTCTCCTTTCCGTCTCTCTCAGACTTCAGCTGCCAAACTCTAGAGGTTCCTTTGGGAGATGCTGAGGAGTCCCCCTGAGACAGATGCTCAGCCTGGGTGCACAGAGGCCAGGCTGTTCCTGGCTGGAGAGCTGGGGGTCTGAGGTTCTGGGATGTCTTTCAGAGCCTGAGAGGTAGCCTTGGGTCTGCCAAGCATGGCTGGAAGTTTTGGAGTGCAATTAGAGAATTCTGAGGCCCCTTGTCTATCTTTCCAAAGCAACAGGTTCCCCAGCTCTGTCTCCTCCATGGTCTCTCCAGAAGGACCTGGAGGAATTCACCTTGCCCTGACTTCCTATGATCTTCAGATCTTTGCAGTTTCTGGAGAGATCTACTCCCCCTACCCCAGAATATGGGACTCAAGGCCAGTGGTTGCCATTTTCCCTCACCACTCGCTCCACTCCCCCAGGCCTTCCCCGTTAGTGTATTGAGCCTCCTGGATGAACCAAAGCCAGTTAGGATCCTGGGTCAAAGTTAGTACTAGGAAGCACTAGGGATTGAGGGTTGGGGTATCCTGGGGGTAGTAGGGCTCCCAGATTGTAGAGTGGGAAGACATGCATTGTGTACTCACCCCATGGCAGTGGCTGGGAGCTCCCCATCCTATGGAGCTATTTGTTCTCTCTGCTCCTTGGCTACAGACTCTGAAAGCTTCTGCCTGCTGCTTCTTCCAGCTGATGCCAGCCACCAGACTCCTTAGCATTATCTGTGCCCAGTGCTACATAGACCTGCTATTTCAGCTGATTGATTTATGATTCCCATTTATTGATGAAGAGGCTTTTCCAAGAATACGTAGCTGCATGCTATTAGAGCTATGATTTGAACTCAGGGAGACTATTTTCTTTTGAAATGGTTATACTAAAATTTCTTTAAAGATTTAACTTAAAAAAAAAAAAAGAAACAAAAATTATATGTGTCTGTATGTGTCTGAGCACGTGAGTGCAGGTTCCTATTGAGGCCAGAAGAGGGCACTAGATCCTCTGGAACCAGAGTAGCAGGAGGTTTGAGCTGCTGTATGTAGTGCTGGGAAACCAACTCAGGACCTCTGCCAGAGCAGCAAGTGCTCTTAACTGCTGAGCCTTCTCTCTGGCTAAATTACAATGGAATTTTAGCAAATGTTTCTGAGCCATCAGAATCATATCTGGGAATGAGACTCTCCACACTGCTTGTCAGACCTTCTCTCGGTCGCTTGCCTGCCTTTAGCTCAGAAACCTGAGTGATCAGGGAGAAGAGAGGCAGGAAGGACATGTTCGGAATATGAGGAGGCAGAGTAGCTGCAGGATGAGAGTAGCAAAAGCTAATAGTTATTAGGCACCCACTGCATACAAAGTTGTTTTAAGGGCCATTGAGATGGCTGGCTCAGCAGGTAAAGGTGTTTGCCCCACAATCCTGATGAACTGGGTTCAGTTCCCTGGGTCTCACAGCGGAAGGAAAGAACAAGCTCCCTAAAGTTGTTCTCTGACTTTGACTCTCTCTAAGGAAAACAAAACAAAATTCCAAAGTTGTTTTAAGTGTTTTCAATCTATTTAATTTTTCTTTTTCTCTTTCGTCTGTCTGTCTGCCTTTCTCTCTCTTCTTCCCTACCCCCTCTCTCTTTCTCTCTGTGTGTGTGTGTGTGTTTGCTATGGTGCACATATGGAGGTCAGAGGACAACCTCGGAAATTGGTTCTCTTGACTTCCCCCTGGCTTGAGATGGGATCCTGTTGGCTGGTTTGTAGGTCAGGCTCTCTGGCTCATGGGTTCTGGTGATTCTACTGTCTTTGCCTCCCGCCTCACTGCAGGAGTGCTGGGATTAAAGGCAGATACTGTTGTACCCCACTTTATATGAGTGCTGGGGATGTGAACTCAGATCTTCATGTTTGCGAAGCAGGAACATTACCAATTGGGCCATCTCCCCAGTCCATTTTCAAATTGTTTAATCCTTATAACAATCCCCTTGACCAAGGACTATCATTATTCCCATCTTGAAAATGGTGAAAACTGAGGCCACTGCGTCCCCCAGTCTCCAGGATGTAGCTGGTAAGTGAGCTGAGTCCACCTATGTACAGACGCCAGCTGCAGGACCTGGCTTATCGGACAGGTAGGAGTCCTCCTAGGGAAAAACCGCTGCTGGAGTGAAGGGCAGGGTCCCCTCGTCCCTGTTCTTGAACATCTGTGGCTGGCCAGCGTTCAGTGAGCAGAAAGCCTTCTGGTCCCCACTTCCTGCTTGGCTCAGCTCTGTTGTGGCTCCCCCAGGAAGTTTAGGAGGGCAGCCGGGACAGAGCTGGGCTCTCCACAGCCCGGAAGCTCTTTGCCATTCAGTTTCTTTAAACGCTTTTCTCTCTGTGTTTTTAAATCTAATTTTTCAGCTTCTCTTTTTTTTTTTTTATCTTCACTCAAGTTGCTTTAATGAAACAAAAAAAGTGTGTCTGTTTCTCTCTGCTGGAGCTGCCCGGGGAATTTCAATATAAAACAAACAAGTTGGCTTTTAAAATTAAAATTTTATGGGTGGCATTTCCTCATTTAATGGAAGGCACAAAAGGCTGGAGTAAAACCAATTAACGTGGGGTCTGGGACTCGGTGTTCAGCAAAATTAAACAACAGGACCGCCACACGCCAGGAGGGGTGGAGTGCGGAAGCTGAGAGGTGGGAAGGGGTGGGGAAGTGGTCCAGGAGCTCCATCAGTATCCAGGCCAGGCCTTGTCACTAGATCCCTACACTCAGGTTCTGGTGTGCAATTCTGTCAGAGGCAATGGGCAATCTTGGGGTTGAGAGGAAGATCCTGAACAGTGGGGTCTGAATGGGGCTGAGACTTGTGCCAAGGCCAACATTCACAGGGATAGGATTCCTTAGAACGACTTGGGTCCCATCCAAGGAGTTGAGGTATAATCTTCATAAATGTTGTGCTCCAGGGACTGTACAGTCCAGGAGGTGACAGGTGCCTCATGCAGGCTTCAAGACTGAATGAAAGGCCAGGTGAGGTTAATGGGACTCCTGCTTCACTGTGAGTCCCTCAGGGGACCTGTCACCCAGTGAAGGTTGCGTTTGGAGAAGAAGGGGGAAGACCCAAGACAGGAGACCCAAGAAAGGGAGGGCTGTGTGGAGGATGGTGGGAAGAATTGTTGTGTGCACTGGCAGGGGTAGAGTGCCCAGCACTGGAGGAGAGGTAGTCAGGGTGGCGACTGGACAGAAGAGGGAAGAAGAGGGAACCCTGACAGGCAGATCTGCAGCAGTGGGCCTTGCTCTTATCGCTGGGGCACTGGATCTCCAGGGAGTATCTATAGGTGTTACATGGGTTGCAGAGACCCCTGTGAGATCAGTTTGCAGGACCAGCAGGAGGACAAGAAAGATCCCAGCCAGGGGTGGACAAACCTGAGGTCTGGCTGTCAGGGGTTGGAGGAAAGAGATGCAGGGACAATGGGATCTTCTCTGCCTGGGGGCCTACAGGACAGGCAGGTGGGAGATGGAGAGTCAGGCAGTTGGTGTCATCCGACTGTGGGGACACTGAGAGCAGACCTCAGAATGACAGGAGTGTGATCTCCCAGGGGCCTCTGTCCACTCACAGGCAGTCTCCAGGCAAACAACACCTTCTGTCCCCATCCCCTCATCTTGCCTTGCTAGACCTTTCTGTCCTTCACTGTGGTAGCTTTCTCCCTTGACTTCTTGCTATATTCTGGATTTACAGAAAAAGCCACTCTGATTGCTAAATGGGGGTCCCTTGAGTCAATCATCCAGTGGGTCCCTATGGTCACAATCAGCGTTTTTCATCCACTTACTGGGTCTTCAGATGAGAGTTGTAGACTATAGATTGAGGCCGGGCCTCTGACAGTATAGATATTAGGTGCCAGGGCCCCTCTCTGGGGAGAAGAGGGGTTTATGAGGGAGACAGCACTCAGTCCCAGCCCTATGGTGGCATCCCTTCCAGGCCTGTCTGACAGACTAATTTTAAAATCTCTCTGAGGTTTACCTGTAAGTCTCTTTGAGGTTTGTTTGTAGCCTGAGGAATTGTGCTGGCCTGAGGAGGGTCAGTAGCAAAACCATAAACAGATGGCCCCTGACTTTCTCTTTCTATGTAACAGAGATGGTGGAAACAATGAGGCTTGAAGTGGGTTCTTACAGTTAGGGTGCTGGCACGTTGTTGCCTTTGGTAATAGGTGGAGTCTATTTCTTTTATTTCTTTTTTATTTATTTTGGGTTTTCTTTTTTTTTCTTTTTTCTTTTTTTTTTGGTTTTTCGAGACAGGGTTTCTCTGTGTAGCCCTGGCTATCCTGGAACTCACTCTGTAGACCAGGCTGGCCTTGAACTCAGAAATCTGCCTGCCTCCGCCTCCCAAGTGCTGGGATTAAAGGTGTGCACCACCACTGCCCGGCTGTGGAGTCTATTTCAAACTCAGTTTATTGGTACAGAAAGTTGGCCAGCTTTGCCACACCTGACCAGCGTGGCCAGTCACCTACTCATATTTCACTGGGGAAGGAGGTCTTTGGTGGGTTTTCAAGCACGAATTGAGGCTCATGTGATAAGCAAAACACAGGAGGATGGTGCTATGATTTAAGTGGGAAATGTCCCTCATGGGCTCATGTGTATGAGTGCTTGGTCCCCAGCTAGTGGAAGTGGGTGGGATTGTGGAACCTTTTGGACGTGTTTGTCAGGATTCCAGCAGTCCAGTTCAGTAGTGTCAGATGACCACAGTCAAAGAGTTCAAAAAGTGTCACCAAACACGAATCAGCAGTGGTGGTATGATCCAGCAGAAACAGACAGGCCTCCGCCGAATTGGCCGGAGTCAGTGGGAGCGACCAGAACCAGCCAGGACACTAGGAGTTCTCTGCTGTGCCTCTCTCAAGGAAGTGAAGATCAGAAAAGATGAGAAACCAAGGAATAGTTGCACAGCTAGCTAGGCAAGTGCCTTGTCACTGTTGCTGAGACTTTATATTCTCTCCAAATATCAAGTGTCCTCCTGTGGGTCTTGCCTCAGTAAAACACGCTGTGAGTCTGCATCACAGGACACAACCAGAAACTTCTACTTCAAGGGATGGACTTGCTCATTATAACTGGCCTTACCTCTGGTCCTAGCTCTGTTTCCCGATTCTCTGAGATGGAGAGCATCTGAGGCTCCCACGAGCTGCTCTGCTTCCATGATCTCCCTAAGGTGATGGACCATACCCTCTCTAACCATAAGACAAAACAAATTCTCTGAGCTGGGAATGTGGCAGTCACTAGAGTGTTTGCCTAGCACACACGAAGCCCTGGGCTCAGTCTCAGTACCCCACAAACTGGGTGCAAGGATGCACACCTGTAATCCCGGCCCTCAGGAAGCGGAGGCAGGATTATTGGAAGTTCAAAGTTATCCTCAGCTGCACAGGGAGTGTGAGGCCAGCCTGGGCTACACGAAACTCTGTCTCAAAAATAAACAAACAAATAGATAGATGAATAATCCCTGCTTTAATTTTGTCTGAGGAGGCATGTGGTCACAGTGATGAAAGAGAGAGAGAGAGAGAGAGAGAGAGAGAGAGAGAGAGAGAGAGAGAGCTGACAGATGGTGTTGACTAAATGACAGCAGCAGACAGGTCAGGGTGGGAGAAGTTCTCCTTGCCCGAGAGCTGTAAGTGCATAGTTTTATTGGAGCATGAAACTTTTGGGACTTGACATCCCAGTGCCATGTGAAAGAGTGTGTTTGAGAGCCCTGTAAACTGTGGTGTGCCCGCACTGCTACCTGTGAAGTTGCCTTATTTATGAAAATGTTAATTAAGCTAGAAGTAGGTAGATGAAGTGTGACCGTCTAAGTACAGAGCAGACAATGAAAAGACCTGCTAATTTCTCTCTTGAATTCACATTTTGGGGAATGTTTATAAAGTGAGAATTCTAATTACCTCACTCACGCTTCCCCTCAGATGGCTATATTGCGATGGAATGATAGTCCCTGTGAAAATATCACCTATTTTTTTTTTTTTTAACAGTATTGACCTGAGTCTTTACAGATAGCGGAGACTCACCCTTAACCAGCACAGGAGTTTGCACTCATATGGTTTAAAGGTCCTGAAGGAGATTCAGCAGAAATCTCCTCATCCATGTTGAATGGAAGCAACATCCAAATGGATGGTCAGGCTTCTTCCAAATCCTGGGCTTCTCTTCCACTAGGCCAAAGTCTGAGCTTCATTTCTGACTGTCTGTAGTCAGATGCATTATGAGTAGGACTTTAAAATATGAACAGGAGGTCATGCTCAGAACAGGATAGAAGGTAGTACTGAATTTCCCCAGTGAAGACAGAAACAAACCCCTCTCCATTTTAGGCTTAGATTGGATTGAACTAGCTTGGGTCATGCAGATGGGGATCCCTGGGTCTGTTTGGTTTAGGTCTTGGTAAAGCCCAGCATGACAGCTGTCACCGTGGTAACAGAAGTGCTGCAGGTGCTAGAGACTATGATGGTACCCAGTCACGCTGCTGGACCATGGGATTTAAGTGCACAGACCTGGGTGTGTGCTCAGATGGCTGACCACGCTGTGCATCCCTGGGGAGCCTCATGGGCAGTCCTGGCCCCAGCACTGCATCCTCTGCCACTGCTCCAGGCTGTCATTTGCCTGTCTACTTAGTCACTTGCTCCTGCTTGCTGATATCGACACCATCCCACCCCACCACTGCTGCCTCGAAGCCTGGCATGTCCAGGCATAGCAAAGAGCTCCAGACAGCTGAGGAGACAAGACAGAAAGCAGCAGAACAAAATTTATGGAAAAATTATCATCATTTGCCACAGATGTAATCTGATTACTAGGAAATCCAATAAAATGAACTAAAACACTTAATTATGGCAAGTAAGGGAGCTTAGTGAGATGTCACACCCAAAATAATAAAGTTTTAAAGCTTTGGATAAACAATAACTGCAATAAGTTTAAAGATACTGTAGGCTGTTAAATTATTTTTACATCAATTAATTTAAGTATTTTACTTTTATTTTTTTAGGTTTTTCGAGACAGGGTTTCTCTGTGTAGCCCTGGATGTTCTGGAACTCACTCTGTAGACCAGGCTGGCCTCGAACTCAGAAATCTGCCTGCCTCTGCCTCCCAAGTGCTAGGATTAAAGGTGTGAGCCACCGCTGCCCGGCATTTTTATTCTTTTTGTTTGTTTGTTTGTTTGTTTGTTTTTCGAGACAGGGTTTCTCTGTGTAGCTCTGGCCGTCCTGGAACTCACTCTGTAGACCAGGCTGGCCTCGAACTCAGAAATCTGCCTGCCTCTGCCTCCCAAGTGCTGGGATTAAAGGCGTGTGCCACCACCGCCCGGCCGGCATTTTTATTCTTAAATTGTGTGTTCATGTGAGTGTAGAGGCCAGAGAGGGTGTCGGATCCTCTGGAGCTGGAGTTACAGGCAGCTGTGAGACATTTGATGTGGGTGCTGGGAACCAAACTCAGGTCCTCGGCAGCAGCTGCACATGCTCTTAACGGCTGAGCCACCCCTCTTGCCCCATTTATTCATTTATTTATTTGTGAGTGCGGGTGTGGCTTTGAATGTGCCCTAATACACATGACGCACCACTTGTGGGAATGAGCTCTCTCCTTCCACCATGTAGGTCCCAAGAATTGAACTCAGGTCACCAGGACATCTTCCCCATCCCAAATACAGTTGCTGGAGAAAGTCTTTTATTTTTTCCCCTCTCTCTCCTCCTCTTCTCTGTTGTCTTCTTCTAGGTAGAGTTTAGCTATGTTGTTCACACTGGCCTCAAACTTATGGTAATCCTTCTATCTCGTTTCCTATGTGCTGGGATTATAGGTATGTTCTGAAATATCTGGCCTTATTTAATTTTAAAATCTTTGTCTTTTTTTTTTTTTTTTTTTTTGACAGGGTTTCACTGTGTAGCTCTGGCTGTCCTGGAACTCACTCTATAGACCAGGCTGGCCTCGAACTCAGAAATCTGCCTGTCTGCTTTCTGAGTCCTGGAACTAAAGGTGAAAACCACTACTGCCTGTCTTAATTTAAAATCTTTTCTTAAAAAAAGAATTCATTTGTGTTTATGTGTATTTGTGTCTGTCTGCCTGTGTGTATGCATCTGTGTGCACAGTTGCCCTTGGAGGCCAGAGGATGACCTCAGAGTCCTTGGAGTCCATCCAGATTGACTGTGGCTGTCATACCATCCATCAATTCTTTTGGGTCTGCCTGCAAGGAGAGTCGCTGGACCACGTGGCCTTGACAGTGCGTGGTGTTGCTGTTGAAGACTGGTCCTGTGCAGTTCAATGGACATCCTGGTCATGGCTCGGCTGGTGTTTCTGTGGTTCCTTCCTTGATCAGTTGAGTTCACAGAGGGTGGAGGAAAAGTCTCAGGAGTGTCTGGACCTGGTGGCTTCTGCCTGGCCTGAGGGAGATAGGGTGGCAGAAGTCTTTTAAAGACATAGCTTCACTTTGGAGAGTGTGCGGTTGTCCCTGGCTCAGCCTTTCTGCTCATGCCCACTTGGACATGGCTGCAATTGGGGCTATCCAGGCTGCTGGTTTTGAAGGTAGCAGGTATGGGGCTGGGGGCAGTAGAGGGAGAGGGGAGAGGCCCCTTTGGGTCAGTCAGGGCTAACTGGGGCCCATCCTGTTTCTCTCACTCTTGGAGGAGGCAGTGATGAGGGTAGGGTGTTAATGAAGGCAAGTGCTTCAGTCGTTTCAGTTTGGAGAGTCACAGGGTATGGCAGCTGGCCCAGTGCAAACTGTGGTGTTCAGGAAGAGCTGGCTGCACTGTCACTGTGAGCTTGGGCCAGCAACAGCCTGCAAAGGCAGAGAAGCAAGAAGCCATCCTTCCATTCCATCCCTTCTACCCTCTTCACTGCTTCCTGCCTCCCCTCTCTGCCAGACTAAGTCCTCCTTCCCACTTCCGGCTTTGTGTGTGCACCAGGCTGGAGACTCAATGGATTCACGTTCTGCCTATCCTTGGGGACTTCCTAGTCAGACAGGGGAATTGAGTAGAGGCAATAAGCAAGCCCACCCTGAGTGGCACCCGAGCTATGGAGCTCTTGTGTCAGTTTTTGGTGAGTTAGGGAAGGCTTCCTGGAGGAGGCAGAAGCACAGACATCAGGTGATACTTCTCAAAGGGAAGCTGTTTCCATATTCTCTCCAGGTGAATATGGGTTTCTGGGATGGGAGGATTTCAGACTGAGCAACAGCATAGGTCAGCGGCTGGAAGGAACAGGAGACAGGAGATGTCTTAGTGTTTCTATTGCTGTGATAAAATGCGGTGGCCAAAAGCAACTTGGGGAGGAGAGGGTTTATTATTACGACTCTCAGGTCACACCCCATTGCTGATGGAAGCCAGGACAGGAGCTCAAATGGAGCAGGGATGTGGACTGAGCTGCCATGCAGAGGCCATGGAGGAATACTGCTTACTGGCTTGCTTCTCATCTCTTGCTCAACCTGCTTTCCTATAGTCCCCAGAACCAACCAGCCTAGGGATGACACCACTTACAATAGACTGGACCCTCCCACATCAGTCACTAATTTAAGGAGCACACTATAGGACAATCTGGTGGGAGCATTTTCTCTGTTGAGGCTCCCTTTTCCCAAATGACTCAAGCTTGTGTTCACATAAACCAGCCATCACAATAGGGCAGGGGAGAGAGCGGGCAAGGGGGAGTTGGCTGAGCTGTATTGAGGGGTCTGTAAGACCACACTACCGACCTGAAGCTTGATCTATAGCCCATGTGCCTCTGTGTGTGTGTGTGTGTGTGTGTGTGTGTGTGTGTGTGTGTGTGTGT
>JANHMN010000004.1:27059934-27083685 GCA_030674055.1 Rhabdomys pumilio | reverse complement strand
TCTCTCTCTCTCTCTCTCTCTCTCTCTCTCTCTCTCTCTCTCTCTCTTTCTCCTTTGCCTTACATATTCACGACTAGCCTGACACTCACAGAGATCTACCTGCCTCTGCCTTCTGAGGCATGTGTCACATCTAACCCAACTTTCTATTTTAGACACAGCTACTGGATAAGAACATGTCTCTCCAGAGTCCCTCTGTCTCCTTGTCCTCTAGAGTTAGCACACAGGACAGAAATGTTTGAGAAGGACAAACTGGACTGAAGAATTCTTTTTGAGAGTCTTGTCCTGTTTCTTGAGGAGACCTTGAAAACAGGCTCTTGGGAGAAAGTGGGTGTCAGGAGAGGGTGCCCACGTGATCAGGCTTTGGTGCTGTGGACTGGAGGAGAGCATGCTGGGATGAGAGGCTGATGAGCTGATGATAATAATTATGACAATTATGCAAAATACACAAATAATAATTACGGAAAATCATGATTATTATTTGTGGGTGGGAGATGTCTATAGCTTTTTGGAGCTGGGTGCCCCTTTCCAAGTGGGTGGCTGAGTGTCACAGCCAGACTTGGGGCTGGTTGGCAGAAGTGGGACTTTTCCTCCCTGGACAGATGTCCTGGGTCCTGGGTCTTGGGGGAATCCTGCTTCCTGGTGGCAGCCCTCCCCCTGCCATATGCATGGCGTCCCTGGTCTCTCAAGGTGACTTCACTCCAGGTTTCACCTCAGCTTTCATTTCCTTGTGAGGGAGTGCTGTGCTGGTCACCCCCATTTCACAGAGGGCGTGAACTAGGTTAAGTAACCCTCTGAGAGTCATTAGCTGGTCAGGGAAGGCTGGGCTGGACCCCTCGGCTGTGGACGTCATATGGTCATTGGAACCGGGACTTCAGCCTGTCTTCCCAGCTTTCTCTACATGTTTGATAAGACATCAGACACACTCCGCTGAAGGAAGGGCCAGCATTCATGAAAGACTTACCTGCTGGATACAATAGTTTATATTTAAAGCTCATTTACCTCCGAGGACAATTCAGCTACAAAGTGCCAATCACATCTATTGACAAGAATGAAAAAGATAGATTATGCTCAGGTCTGGGCATGATGAAGAGAGCGGGTTGTTGTTCACATCACTGGGGAGTGAGAGGCATGTGAGACACCGGAAACAAGATCATCAGAACCAAGGAACTAAAGACAAAATAAAGTGTTTGTGTTGAGGGAAGGGGCATGTATGCACATCACGGCACATGCATGGAAGGCAGAGGACAGTTTTTAGAATCGGTCCTTGCTTTCCACCTTGTTTGAGACAAGGACTCTTGTTCACCACTGTATACCAGGCTTGCTGGTGCATGAACATCCAGTCTCCCATTTCTGTCTTCCATCTTGCTGTAGGAGTGCTGGGATTACAGACCTGTGCTAGGGTGATTGGCTTTACCTGGGTTCTGAGGTTTGAACTCCAGTCCTCATGTTCTCATGCCAAGTGGTCTCCTCACAGAACCATCTCCTCAACCATCCATGAGCTTGAAAGTCTCCACATCCCGGGAGTGAGTTTCCAGTTCCTCTGTGGGAACACAGGGATCCGAGCACAAAGAAAGCTCCCTCTTTTTCTGTCTGTGGCCTGTCAGTTATTGAGCCCATTTCTTTTGTGTGTGTTTGTGTATGTATCTGTATGTGTGTATTCATGCGTGTTGGGGACAGAGGTCAACCTCAGGTGTAATTTCTCAAGATGCCATCCTTTGTGTGTGTGTGTGTGTGTGTGTGTGTGTGTGTGTTACTAGCTTGGAACCTGATGATAGGAGTGGCTGGCTGTCTATGACCCCCCAGGATCTGCTACTTCTGACCCCACAGGTGGCTATTTAAAAAAAAAATGTGGGTCCTGGGGATTAAATTCAGGTCTTCATGCTTGATGCTTATGCCTGAGCTACCTTCTGAGTACCATCCTCCATCCCCAGCCTGACCCTTTCCCTTTCTTTAAACACAATTCTCTATTTTGAGACAGGTTGTCTCAGACTGGCCCCAAACTCAGTATGCAGCTCAAGATGACCTTGTACTTCTGCCTTCCCTTCTCAAGTACTGGGATGGCAGGCATGCACCACCGCCCCTAGCTTTCGGGCAGTGTTAGAGCTGGAACCCAGGGCTGCATGTGTGGTAAGCCAGAACTCTACTGACTGAGCTACATCCCTGGCCCTTCGCCCACGACTGTTTTCCACCAGGAATTAGAAACTGGAGCAGCATCCTGTCTCTCAGGAGGAAGATGGTTAACGGGTGATGTTCTGACAGGTGGCTCTGTCCAGATGTGGGGATCCAGAGGCTCATCTGGGAAATCTTATGGGAAGAAAGTGAGTCCTGTCAGCATCTGAACCAGTTCTCAGCATCTGGAAACTTCTCTCTGCGGCTGTGAAGATGAAATAAGAAAATGTTTGCATCCTGCACAGATCTTATATCCTCCTGTCTCCGGGTTTTCGGGCAGGTTTTGGGGGTGAGGCTAGTACCTCTTCGGTCCTCTGTCATCCCTTTGTTTAAGAGGCTTCAATCCTTCTAGATTCCCACTGGACCTCGATTTGCAGATTATCTGCGTGTGGCAGAGCCAACATGGTAGAGGCAGCTCTGGGTGATTGGAAAGGTGGTTGTACCTGGATGGGCAACTGGGCAGTGGCATGTGGCAGAAATGACATACCTCTTGGCAAAGGCTCTTTCCTCAGTACCCTCACGAGTCCCTCCCTGGCTCCATGTATGTGTGTAAAGGATCCTAGGAATGGGATGTGTTCTAAACTATTAATAGTTTGACCCTGAAAGATCTGTAAACAAGCAGCATTCCCAGCTCTGTAAAGTGTGTGTGGTGGCAGCTCAATGTGACAGAAGGCATCACATGTGACTCTAAATGATTGTGTCAGCATGAGCTAGTGTCATTAATAACAACCCCGCACAGCCTGGCAGAAAGAGGATTGCACGAGGGCAGGAGTGGGACTGGGACCGAGAGGCAGTTCTAGATTCTGCAGACCTAGGTGTGTCTGCTCAGTGTCTTTAGGACTGTGTGATCTGACACTGTCTCATCACCTCTCTAAGCCCAGGTTTTTCATTTATGAATTAAAAATGCTAATGATCTTTCTCTTGCAGGGCCACGAGAGTGAAATGAGAGGTACTGAGGGTGCTACTGTTTCCCTGTGCCCCCTGTGTGCTCCCTGCAACAATGTAGACAGATTCCACTGTCTCCTCGTGCCTTCCGGTGTGCTTCCTGCAACAATGTAGACAGTCTTCACTGTTTCCCTGTGTCTCCCTGTGTGCTCCCTGCAACAATGTAGACAGTCTTCACTGTTTCCCTGTGTCTCCCTGTGTGCTCCCTGCAACAGTGTAGACAGTCTTCACGGTTTCCCTGTGCCTCTCTGTGTGCTGCCTGCAACAGTGTAGACACTTGCCACTGTCTCCCTGTGCCTTGCTGCAACGGTGCAGACACTTGCTGCTCTAGCAAGCCTCCCATGAGCCTGAAGTTCCTTTACATGGCCTACTCTTCTCTCAGGTGTCTGGGCGGCTTGCCTCAGCTTCCTGCTCAAGTCTCTGCTCACACAGCTGCTGAGAGGTGCCCTTGTCTAGAACAACACCCCATGCTGTCTCCTCATTGCTTAATTCTCATTTCAAGCTCTTCTGTAGGGTATTTTGGCATTTCCTTTCTTTCTCATCTGCTTCTGCCTCTAGAACTGCCACAGGGCAGGGACAGGGTCTCATTTGTTATGGACTCTCCAGCACTGAGTGTTGGACCTCTCAGCTCACAGTGTTCTCCATGTGTTTGCTGGTAGAAAGAAGGGAGAATTGTGTGGCAGGGAATCAATTCGGACAATGAGGCTCAAGCTGTGCGTTCTGAGAAGTGGTTCTCCAATGCAGGGAGAAACTTTAGGATGGATTCCCTCTGAAGCATTGCTTGGAGATCCTTCTGCCTTCACCAGGAAGTGGGTGGGGAGGGAAAGGAGGCTACCTGGGATCTTGGTATCAGACCCTACCATGCAAGAGCTGTATCACAGGAGGAGTGCCAGTGTTTGTGTATTGGCAAAGAATGAGGGCTCACAGAAGCGTTCCCTGTCAGGTGTCTAGATTCTCTCAGGCATGTCCAGCTTGCAGCCTGTGAGCCATGACAGCAGACTAACACAAAATCATAAATTTATTTCAGACCGTGTGAGATTGTTGTCTTGTCACAGGATGGCATGGTTCTGAAGAACTTCCTAAATGACCATGTCCTGTCCCAGTGTCAAAAGGTTGGACACGCTTGTTGACGTGTGTCCACAGATAGGTCATGAGGTGTGTCCTATGGTGGCTTGCTATGTGAGCTCGGGCCTGGCTGTTTGGCATGCATTGAGCAGACTGTTCATCCTAGGATGCACAGTAGAATGTGGGACTAGACACAAATGCTGGTGTGAGCTTGTGTGGGCGCTAGGACCCTGTGGGAGCAGAGGTGTGAACTGTTGGGGTGAGCAGTGGCTATGTTATCATGTGGCTCATGGGAGGATGTGTATGCGTGTGTATTCCAGGTTCGAGCATGTTTCATGCATGGCTTCTGGATTCACGTGGGAGGATGCGGATGAGTGTGTATTCACATGGATTGTGTGTGAGGGTCTGGGTGTGAAGGTGTCTGTGACTGAAATTTGGTTACTGCTTAGCCAAGGATTTCCATGGCCAGGAGAAATTGTTTGCAATAACCTAGCAAACATGCCAGTGAGGTCATTTTGCTTGTGCCTGTGTGCCTGGGCAAACTGACGTGTAGCTGTGGAGGAGAGATGAGTGTCCCAGGATGGTTTCTGCTGCTTGTGCCTGTCTCATTAGAAACCTGATTACTTCAGAAGGCCAGGCACACAGGGGTGGGGATGGGGAGGTGGAAGCATGGAAGCAATGGAGTGCAGGGCCGTAGCATGAGGATCACATCCCATTTGATACTAATTGGCTTGATGATGGTAATTGTCCCATTGCAGACAGTGTGTCTATCCCCTCATTTAATATAATCAATAAGGTAGTATAGTTTGATGCAAATGAGGTGTGGGGAAGCGCGGGGCCATTTGTTAAGTCATGTTCTAAATGTGTTTTGCTAATTAGCTGTAGCAGGCTCCTCCCCCTCTCCTAGAGTGGGAGCGGGTGGCCACCTTGATGCCATGTTCTCTTCAGAGAAACCCAGGGAAGACTCATCAAGGAGCTTCAGGGGACTGTGAGACTTTGTCAGGACCAGCTGAAGTGCTTCCTGAGTCAGCAGGAAGTAGTGGTTCCATAACACACTGCCCCTCAGCCCACAACTCCCCCAGCTTGAACCTCTGGAAGCCATTGCCTCTTCCATCTGACTATGACAGGCTTCAAGGCCGTTGGGGCTGGCTGAGAGGTGCTCGGCAGCCTCTTCCATTTGACTGGGAGGTGCTCAGTGGCTAGAACTGTGCTTTCTCCATCAGATAGCTATCCCTCTCCTCAAGACTCTCACTGAGTCAAAGGTCTCAATGTCCCTGCTCTTTTTCAATCATTAGCTCAAGGTCCTATGGAGGCCATGGATGCTCACAAATTAGGGTATCTTCTAGCACAGGGCTGTGATGCTGCTGTCTCCTGGTAGCTGCTCAGATTTCATGTCTGCATCTGTATCCACGTATGCTGTAGCATACTGAGGACAGTGAGTCAGGGATACTGCATGCTGGCAGGCAGCTCAGCACAGTGGTTAAGAAGAGACTTTTATTCAGACTTTGTGGGTCCAATTCTCTGCCCCACTGCCTACTTCCTGTGTGTCTTAGCCAAGTTCCTTGCTTTCCCTGTTTGGAGGGGTAGCATTCACTCACAGGTTTCCTGTGAGATTTCACTGAGTTAATATATTTACTTAATTAATAAAGTGAATTAATATACTTTCCTTAATACTTGTTATATTCCTGCAAGTATTCGTGTGTATGTAGTGGCCAGAGGACAATCTTGGGTAGTATTTCTCAAGAGTTGGCCACCTTGGATTTTTTTTTTTGTTTTGTTTCTTAAGGTTTATTTAATTTTATTTTAACGTGTCGGGGTATGTTGCCTTCATGTATGCCTGTGCATATGTGTGTGCACTGCTCAAGGAAGCCAGAATCCCCTGGAACTGGACTTATAACTATGTGGCTTCTTTAAAACAACAACAACAGCAACAACAACAACAGGAACAACACAGGTTCCGGGAAGCTTCATCTTTATCAACTCCTCAGTCCTCCAGTTAATATTTACTAAAATAAGTGAATTTGTCATTGTATAAGCCATGTTTACAATTGTTCCGTGGTCTCTCGTGGTTAGTGACTAGAGCCTTGAACATAGTAGAGAGAGACATTCCATCATTCCAGAGAATTCTGCTGGGTAAGGAAGCTATAGGACGGTAGTGTGAGATTAATTGAGCTCCAAGGAGGCCTCACCCCTCCCAAGCCTTGGAGACAGAAAGGCTGAGGCCTGGTGAGGAGGTCCTCGATTCTGTGCTCCCAGCAACCCCTGCGCTCTGCTGCACCTGGTGCTCAGGTCTGAAAGCTTCCATAGCTGTTGTTCCAGATGGCCTGGGAGTGATTAACGAGAGACTCTGCATGTGCACATGCAGGGGCTGGGGCTGTGTGCTGCCATAATCATTTTGGAGATTTCTTTGGGGAAGTGACAAATGGCATCCCAGCCTAGGCGTCCTTAGTGGGGCCATCCCATAAATCAGAGTGAAAGACTTTGCTTGCCTCTTGACTTGTCCAAAGGCCATGTGCCTTTCATGGCCTTGTCTTCCACAAACTCTCCTGAGCTCTGAGGACATTGCATTGTTTGGTTTGTCTTGGCCTTGTTCTGATTCTGCTAGGGATGTGAAGTCTGAATTTGGCAGAGTTTTCCTCTGTAGGCCTCAGTTTTCCCATCTGTAAAGTGTATGTGGAAGGGAGTGTACCCTTTGACTTCTGTGAAGTTGAACATGGGTCGCCCCCTTGTCTTTCCATACTGGCTTATTTGGAATCTACAGTGAGGACTACTTCCAGCTCACAGCAAAGAGCCCAGGGCTGGCATCCAAGGCTGCATGGACAGCCTGCACACTGAAATCGTACCCTTGGACATGCAAATTGCTAGACTCTTCCAGAGGGACTCCAGCTCCATGCAAGGACTCCATTTTCTCAGGATGCTGCCTTGGAGATTCTTCTGTTTTGTTTAGTTGTTTTTGCCAAACTAGGGACAGAGCCCAGTGCCTCCAGCATGCCCGACTAGCACTTTCTCACAGAGCCCTGTCCCTATACCTGCCCTGGTAATCCATACACACTATCCTTTGAGATCCACCTGTCCAAGGGCTAAGGCTGAACTCCATTGTTCTTGCTTCTGGGGAGAAAGTGGCTGAGGTATACTATGGGAGTGGCTTGAGGGAAGAGCCTGAGGAGGGGTGGTCATGAAGTCTCCCTGTTTCATTCAAGGCTAAGTTCCAAGCAGTTTAGCTCAGGTCTGGCTCTGAGCTGAAGCTCGGATTTAGTCAACTTGATACAAGCTAGAGTCACTGGAGAAGAGGGAGCCTCAGTGGAGAAAATTTCTCCATAAGTTTGGGGTGTAGACAACCTGTAGGGAATTTTCTTAATTAGTTATTGATGAGAAAGGGCCCAGCCTATTGTGGGTGGTGCCATCCCTGGGCTGGTGGTCCTGGATTCTTCTATAAGAAAGCAGGCTGAACCAGGCGGTGGTGGCACACGTCTTTAGTCCCAGCACTTGGGAGGCAGAGGCAGGTGGATTTCTGAGTTCGAGGCCAGCCTGGTCTACAGAGTGAGTTCCAGGACAGCCAGGACTACACAGAGAAACCCTGTCTCGAAAAACAAAAACAAAAAAACAAAAACAAAAAAAACAAAAACAAAAAAAAAAAAAAAAAAAAAAAAAAAGAAAAGAAAGAAAGAAAGCAGGCTGAGCAAGCCATGGAGAGCAAGTCAGCAGGCAGCACTCCTCCACGGCCTCTGCATCAGCTCCAGCCTCCAGGTCCATTTCTGTTTGAGTTCCTGTCCTGACTTCCTTTGGTGATGTGGAAGTATAAGCAGAATGAACCCTTTCCTGCCCAGGTTGCTTTGGCCATGGTGTTTCATCACAGTCATCCTAACCAGGGAATTAATCAAACCATTTCACCTCTGCGGAGCGACTGCGGCAATGTCTGGCTCAGGGGACAGGCTCATCTCCTTTCCCAGGCAACTTTCAGAGTCCCTTTGAGTAACACAGAGACTAAACAGAGTGTAGATGCTGACGTAACTACCCCTTCTACCACACTGTATGGTTTATTAAACATTCTCATTTCTGTGTGGTCTCTGGTGGGGAAAGCTTAGATTCAGCAACACAGTTAGTCACGTGGGACGTAGGGATGTAGAAAAGGGGAAAGAGATGTGTCTCTACCTTTCTTTTCCTTTTTTTTTTTTTTTTTTTTTTTTTTGTCTTATTTCATCTTTCTTTTCCTAATCAAGACTTGCTTGATTTGGCTTGTGCAAGCTGTCCTGAGCTCCTTAGAGACAGGAAGTTTGGGGGACAGAGTAGACAAGGTAATTCTGGGGGAATTGCAATTGGGCTGGGCTTCTGCTGTTTTGAGCCTTGTTCCCTTGACTGATAAGTCTCGCTCCGCCATTCTGTTTAGCACACTGGCAGGGTGCTTCTGGCTCTGATCTTGCCATCTGGTGGTGGCCAGCCAAGGCTCAGGGTCCCTTCCTGTGGCTGCCCCATCCACAGTTATGTTTTTAGAAGCCAAATGGCTGCCACACTGGGGACAGCTGGGTGATGGAGCACACCTGCAGGCAGAGGTTAACAAAGCTGCATGGCTTTCGGTAGGTGGATGGCAGAGATGTTAGCTGGGTGAGCCAGGAAGGAGCTGGAACAGACTGGAAGGTGGTCATGGACAGGCAGGAAGCAGAGATGGACAGGCATCTGGCTCTGCAGTTGGCTGAGGTCACACAGGATGTGGCCTGGGTGGACAGCTGGTGTGGAGGATGGTGTCAATCAGGCCAGCCTCTGGCAGAGACTGTTAGACCTATGGACAGGGCCAGGATGTGGCTTCTGGGGTGGTCTGGACGCTTTTACAAGCTGAAGCTTTTACTAAATCATACCAGCCTGGTAGCTCTGTGGGTGGTTCTGGCTTGGTTTTTAAAAGTTCTCACAACTGCTGGTATCTACAATCCTAAGGGTGCCCATGATCTTGAGCTGCTTGGGGGCTTCCTGGAGAGTTCATCCACAAGGGTCTAGTTTGTTGGTCTTTTTGCTTGTTTAGAGACAGCCCAGGATGACCTTGAATTTATGACAACCCTCCTGCCTTAACCTCCTGAGTTCTGGCATCTGCTACTATACCTGACACAAGAGATACTGTCGTGTGTGTGTGTGTGTGTGTGTGTGTGTGTGTGTGTGTGTGTGTGTTTGCGTGCGCATGTGTGTTTCATGCTCATATGCATGTGGTCATGTGTGTGGGTGCACATGTATATAGAGTCCAGAGGTTGACACTCTCTCTTCTTTGGTTACTTTCTACCTTAACGAAGTAGGATCTATACAAATCTAGAGCTTTCCTATCCTGTTTGCTTAGCCAGCTACCTTGCTTCGGGGATCCCTGTCTTTGGTGTTTAGGATTACTCAGGCCACCATGACAACCTTGTGTTTATATTGATACCAGGGATTTGAACTCTGGTGCTCATGCTTGTCTGGCAAGTGGCAAAAGCCACAGAACCTCTCCCCAGCCCTGGAGACGCTGGCTTAGGATGACCAAGCCACCAAAGCTTAATGTGGGTGGGAGGAGGGATTTGTTGTTCCTTTCTGCTAGGTTTTAACTCCACTCCATGTCCCCCTCCACACACACGCCGTACAAACTAGTCTCCCCCAGCTCCCCGTTTTCCTCTCCTTTACATATGACTGCTTTAGTGTGTCAGAGCTGTTGCTCAGGACTCCAAAAGGTTTTCCCCCTAATGAGCTTTGGGGGGGAGGGGCTCAGTCAGCCCCTCCTCGTGCCCCGCCCTACTCTGATCACTTATTTATAAACAAATGGTACCATCCTCTAAGTCACCAGAGGAAAAGGGCCAGTCAGCAGCCAGGATGCTCAGCCAACATTGAGAAGGAGGAGGAGCTGAAAAGGATGTCCTAGCTAGAGGCATCTGTGGGGCAAAAGGCCTTCTTAAGTGCACACAGCCAGTCGTGGCCAAGCCAAGAGTTAGAACCCGGGCCTTGTGACTCCCAGCCCGGTTCTCTTTTTTAGAAGGCATCTATCTTCAAAACTGAAGCGAAAGTCTCTGTTTCGTTTGACAGCTTGACATTTTTCTGTCTGCCAACACTTTGATAAATTTAGAAGAAATGGACTTATTTTGGCACATCTGGTGACTAGCAGAAAGATGAAGATTGCCACTCTGGCGATGTCTTCACACTGCCACCTTGAAACGCAACGGCAGCTGACACGAACATTTTCAGATGTGCCATCTTTGAGTTGGAACAGATTCTGATGTCGTTTGACTTGAGGGTAGAAGTTACCAGGTCTCTGCCTGAGCTGAACTGACCTGTGGGTTAGACTCTTTGTTCTTTATGTGAGATACAGAGCTCCTTTTACTTGACAGGACCAACAGAGGCTGTTGAGATGCCTTCCATCCATCCATCCATCCATCCATCCATCCATCCATCCTTCTCCCTTTCTTAAAAATTAAAACGTACATTTTATGTGTATAAACGTTTTGCCTGCTTGGATGTCTGCACCATGAGCATGTCCAAAGAGGCTATAGGAGGGCATCTGATCCTCTGGGACTGGAAGTACAGATGGTTGTGAGCCACAGTGTGTACTGAGAATCAAACCTGAGTCCTCTGGAAGACCAACAAGTGTTCTTAGCCACTGAGCCATTGAGGGATCTGCTTCTGTTCTTCTGAAGACATTCAGTTTTTCTGTAGAGAAACATTTTGGACTCAGTACGCTGGCTAGCCAGTGGACTGTACAAGCAGGATGTAGGACAGTCAATAGGAAGTCTGGCATCTGGGATCTCAGACCTCTCTTTCTTGTTGGCTCCGCCTTTTTTGTTGCAGCATCAAACCTCGGTGGGATAGAGAAATCCAACTACCCTGGTCCTGAAGAAGCCACCGAGACTCTGATCCAATTTCTTGTTCTTCATAATTAACCCCCAAAGCCAAAGGGTAGGCTTCTCCCAGGAGTCTTGGGGGCTTTCTCTGGACTCACCTGGGAGGCTCAGTGACCTTGAGCCTTGAAAGAGCTGAGAGGGGCAGCAGGGACCTGAGTTCAGAAGCCTTGGTCTGAGAGAGGGACCCGAGATCTTCTAGGATGAGGAAGATTCTCTTTGTACGATCTTTATACCTAATCGAAATCTCCATTCAGGCTCACACGCTGGATAACCCCTTGCAGAAGTTCACATCCACAATCACGTCTAGGAACATATTCACTACCCCAAACTTGCACTCCATGTCTCCCCAAACCACTGCTGTGCAAATCTGTTTAGTTTGCTCACTGGATTCTTCTGAACCATGGGTGGAACCACCAGTACCTCATCAGGTGACAGTGAAGCCATCTCTTCCCACTTTGTCCATCCATGCATCTATCCACACATCCAGGCACCCCGGTACCCATCCATGAATGCATCGTGCATCCACCCATCCATCCAGGCATCCATTCTTCCTTCCTTTTTAAAATTAAAAAATATATCCTAAATGTATGCATGTTTTGCCTGCAAGTATATTTGCATAACGTTCACGCCTGGTGCCCAAGGAGGCTATAGGAGGGCATCTGGTTCCTCAAGATCAGAGTAACAGATGGTTGTGAGCCACTGTGTGGGTGCTGGGAATCAAACCTGGGTCCTCTGGAAGAGCAACAAGTGCTCTTAACCACTGAGCCATCTCTCCAGTCTGTCTGCTTGCCTGCTTGCCTTACTTCCCTTTCTCTTCCCTCCCTGTCCTCACTCTCTCCTTCCTTTCCTCCCTGGGTCTCATGTAGCCCAGCTTGTCCTTAAAGTCATTATGTAGCTGAGCATGACCTTGAACCCCTGATCCTGTTGCATCTACCTCTTTAGTGCTGGGGCTACAGCTGTGTGCCACTATGCCCAGGTTAAGTGGTACTGAATCAAGTGGGGATTGAACCAAGGGCTTCATGCACGTTAACCAAGCATTCTACCAACAGCCCAACACTCTGTGTTCTCAAAGCTCTCATTGCCCTCTGTAGTCCGTTGTCCTATGCTTGTGTCCGTCATCTGTTTTGGTTTAGTTTCTTTGACTTGTCATCTGAGTGTTGTCTTCTGAGTGTTTCATTTAGTCACTCTACAACTGGGAGTCGGGGGCCATTGTTACGCTCATATTGTCATTTTGCAGATGAAGAAACTGAGGCACAGAGAAAATGAATGTATTTAATTAAGATACATTTATAGATGTGTGCCCATGCACGTGTGTGTGTGTGTGTGTGTGTGTGTGTGTGTGTGTGTGTGTGCTCATGTATTTGTGGAGGACCCTGAACAGTCTTTATTATTGGTCCTCAGATGTTATCTGGTCACTCGCCTTCTAGGCCACCATGTCTGGTTTCTTTCTTTTGAGTGCGTGTGCATGTGTATGTATGTGTATGCGCTGAATGCATATGGATGTGTGTGTGTGGGGGGAGTATGTTCTTATGTGTACATACATGGTGGCCAGGGCTGGGTACAGGGTGTGATTGTCTATTACTGTCTACCTAAGTGTCTTGAGACTGATTTTCCCACTAAGCTGGGAGCTCATCTGTCTGGCTAGCAAGCTCCCAGAAGCCACTCTGCCTTCTGTTTCTAGGCTTACAGACACACATAAGCAGGCCTGACTTCTTGTTATTTTTTTTTAGCAGATATGTGAGCAGTGTATCTTCATCAGATACACCACCATCCCATTCTGTGTCTGGCTTTTTCTGTAGGTGCTGGGGATTTGAACTCAGGTCCTTATGCTTGCAGAGCAAATGTTATTACCCCTTGCTCACATCTGGCTTTTAAAATGTGGATCCTGGGTACAGAATCCCCATTCTTGTACATATAAGTATTTTACTTAGCCATTTTCTTGGTCCCTAAGAACATTCTTAGAGGGAAAAAAAGCCTCTTGGATTTCCAAGAGCTCCAAAATTCATAAGTAGCCCCAGGTTTGCACTCTAGATTAGAGGACAAGCTTCTGAGACAGGGTCTCATTATATACCCTGCACTGGACTCATGATGGCCTCAGCCTCGTGACGGATGGGATTACAGGTGTGTGATGCTGTGCCAGGGTGGAGGACATTTTTAAAGGCTGAGCAGATTGTACTGTGGAGCAGTCAGCTGTTAGCTCCAGAAACGCACCTCCTATTGAGAATTACCGATGCTCCTTCATCCAGCAGGATTCAATTATACCTCATTACTCTCCCTCATCTTGAGTGATGATTGAAACCTTTTTGGGGTTATAGATCTTTCTGAGAGATTGCAGAAACCTGAAGACTTCCTTTGAGAAAAGTGCCATGCTTTAACAATTTACCATTTCGGGGAGCTTCCAGGCCTGCGATTGATTCTTCACTGGTCCCAAGCAAAGAACGTTCTACCTCAAAGATATTTTTTCACAATTTTTTTTTTTGAGACAGGATTTCTCTATCTGTCCCTGGCTGTCCTTGAACTCACTCTGTAGTGGCCTTGAACTCAGAGATCCTCTGCCTCCCAAGTGCTGGGATTAAAGGCGTGCGCCAGCACCATAGTGTCTTTTTAAGGGCTTATTTTATTTGCTTTTATATATGTATGCGCATCATGTGAGCATTTGTGCCCTCAGGGGCCAGAAGTGGGAGTTGGAGCCCCAGAAACTGAAGCTGCAGATGGTCTTGAGCCACTGTATGGGTGCTGGGAACCAAACCCAAGTTCTCTATAAGAGTAAGTGGTCTTAACTGCTGAGCCATCTCCCAGCCTTCCTGTCAGAATTTTTGTGGCCTTCCTTTTCCCTCTTCTTTTCTTTGCATGTGTATGTGTAGTGTGGTGTGCGCGCAGGTGTGCACACGTGTATGTACTTGTGGAGATAGATGGTCACACCTGTGGAGACGTGCAGTTGACTGGTATTATTATTATTATTTTTATTATAAAATGTAGCAAATAAAAGGAAAAAAATCACACCTTAAAACTGATTAACTAACCAGACACAAAGGCTATACAACTCAGTGAGCTGTTGGGATAGCCATTTGGCACGGAAAATGTAGAGTGTCACATTTGATTTTATATTCTTTCTACTCATCGAGAGGCAGGATCTTTTGAGGAGCTATTTCCTGATGGTCTAACCAGCCAGCTTGCCTTGGGGATCCCTGGTTTCTGTCTCTGAGGTACTGACATTACAGTCGGAAACCACGCCCACCATGCCCACCACACCCACCATACCCACCTGGCTTTTTACATGGGTTCTGAAGACCTGAACTTTGGTTCTTACCCTTGTATGAAAGACACCTTATCTGTTGAGCTCCCAGCTCCCAGGTTTCCTGTCTCTTCTTGTGGCCTCTATACATGTGGCATTGTTAATACTCTAGCAGTTGGCTAATGTCTGGGGGTCCCATGGATTTCTCAGGAGTATCTCTAAGATGCCATCTAAGATGTCAGGAGCCAGAAGATTGACATGTTATCTGATGCTTCTCTAATTTTTTGTTTGAGACAGGGTTTCCCTATGTATCTTAGCCTAGCCTTGAACTTGTGATTTTCCCGCCTCTGCTAGGAATGCAGGTATAAGCCAGCAAGCCCAGCCGGATATTCTTCTAGATGCCCCAGACGAAGGTTAAGAACAGATCCTGGGAGTTCCTCCCTCATTGTGCATCTGTTGTCTCTCCTAACTGCCCACGAATCTCAGTAATTCCGGGCAGGGAATCTACGTATAAGCTACAGACAAAACAAGTAGGGGACATGTGTACCATCCCTCTCAACCCTGCACCCATGACTGCTAATAAATCACAGTTCTCTTTCTCACCGGGCCCAGCCATGGTCTCATAATCCTTCTCAAATAGTAATTTAGGCAGACATCACCAATCCGTCAAGCTGGCAGGTAAAGGGAAGATATTTGCTGTCCTGGTTGTGAGACTGTGGTTGGGCCCTTGAGTTTCTGACAACCTCTTGTCAGTCTAGGATCTCAGGACCCATATTTCAGCTGGTCCAGAAGCCCAGGCATCTGGTGGTCTTGGAGAGTCCTTAGCCACTATCCCTGTCATTGGTTAAATTGTGTGTTCCTGGGTCTCTTGCCCCTTTCTCTGTATCTACTTGTCCACTCTTCAGTGGAATCGCTCCATCAGCCTTTGCTTTCCTCCTGTCTTACACTGGGAACCTCTGAGATGTTCAGTATCTGAAGTTTGGAAGAGTCAAGAGTCTGAACCATTCCTCATCTCTAACCTCTTTCCCAGTGTCCCTTGTCACCATGCCCTGTCCTCTAACACTCCACTGTTTCCCAACACTTTGGAATTCACACACACACACACACACACACACACACACACACACACACACTCACACTAGCATACTAGCATACACATACAGGCACACACACCTGCTCACACCAGCACACACAGGTTTGCACACACACCTACTCACACTGGCACACACATGCATGCACATGCACACACACACACACACACACACACACACACATATCCTGTCCTAGTTCGTACTATCATATCTGCCTGCCTTCCCACATCCTAGTCTTTCCAATGTCTGGGTATCCACTATCCTTCTTGCCAGTACTGAGAATTGAACCAGGGACTTGAACATATTAGCTTAACATTCTACCACTGAGTTACAACCCCCAGGAACTCCTATTTTTCTTTCCAGACCCTTTTCAAATGCTGTCTGCTCTGTAATGGCCTGTGTGTCCCTTTCTGGGGTTAAGACTCTCCTGTCTCTATTCTCCCCAAGTGTTCATATATCTGTCCTGGTACTTTGATTCTGTCTGGTGATGGTTTCTTAGTGGCTGACATTCACTGGGTGTGGACCCCATACCTCTGTCCCTCTTGAGCCATACTTATTCTATGGTTATATCATCCAAAGCAAAAACCAGCCTTTCCCATTTACACAGTGCTTTCCCTTCTCCTTGCAGAAGAATCCCTCATTGAAATTCATAGGGAACCTGCAGCTTATGCCAGTCTGCACTGGCCAGCAATGTCACTGCCAACCCTAGGAAAACCCAGAAGCTGAATTGTAGGACTTGAATCCACTGCTTCTTCCAGGTGCCCTGGGTTCCTCTCTATTAGGTTGGAGGGACTAGAGGCATAAACTGAGACTGAGCTTGGTGGGAGACAACAGGCGGCTACTGTCTGTATGCTAGGACAGAGAATGTGTTCCTCCGGGAGCCCACATGATCTACAGGTACATGGCACAAAGGTGCCCTCGGAGATCCTACAAATAACATTATTACTAAGAACACAAGCCCCCATAGAGTCCAGACTCTCATTCCAAAACCATGGGAACCCTTTTGGGTTGTCAGCACGATACTCGGTAGTTTCATCATTCCCATTGCACAGATGAGAGAACAGGCTGTGAAGATCACCTTCTGCTCATCCCTTTGAGTAAATGGGGAAGCAGCGGCCAGCAGTACTGGAGGGAGGTCATGAGCTGGAGAAGAAGGGCAGTGGCGGTGTTCTCACTGTAGCCTTCCTAAAGCCATGCTTGGCCTTCGGCTGGAGCAGCAGTCCAGGTGTGTCTTCTTGGAAGGTTCATGGAAAGGGTTGGAGAGCGTATGTGCATAAACCCCTGGTACACTGTGGGGGATCTGTAACCAGGAGTCGCCATTGTTAACTGTCTAATTGCTCACCCCTTCTTGCTTTTCTGTTCTGTCCACTTCCCTCCTGAGCCTTATCAGACTCTCATGGTCTTTATTAATCCCCCCCTCTCCCTCTCTCTCTCTCTCTCTCTCTCTCTCTCTCTCTCTCTCTCTCTCTCACACACACACACACAGAGAGAGAGAGAGAGAGAGAGAGAGAGAGAGAGAGAGAGAGAGACATACACCCCCCCCAAAGCAATCAAGACCTCTTCATCTCTCAGAGGCCCTGGTCAATGGGCCAAGGAGGAACAGAGCCTCACAAGTGACTATCCTTCCCAGTGAGTGGCCACGTGAGTCCTCACTGTGCCTTCCTGCCTGGTGTGTGGATGCTAGAGCCAGGGACACTATTGTAGGGGCAGAGGGCAATTTCCAGTGATGGTCAGGATGACACATTTGTGAGTGACCCACTGTACAATGACAAGAGCAACCAGTGCAGAGCTTGGTCCAAGAGAAGGCTCAGATGTCTGTCTGTCTGTCTGTCTGTCTGTCTCTGCTTCTGCCTCTTGAGAGCTGGGGTTACAGGTATGTGCCATGACATACAGCTTGGCACTTGATACTAGGAGAGCTCCCCATGCTGGCTTGCCTGGTGTTCTCTTGGCCTACCCTTTTCGTGACAGAACCAGGATGCCGGGTATTGTTTTCTTCCCCCGCCCCCCAGGTTCCAGGGAGGCATGGTGCTTGCTGAGTATAGCCTGTTCTAATATATATAGGAGAGAAAATAGAGCAGCATGGCCCAAGGATGGGGAAAGTCATGTTTTAATCCTGATGGGTACTTAGCAGTGTGCTCCTGGACAAGCTGCCTTTCTCCCCTGGAAGTCTCCTAGCCTCAGCACCCATGGGACACGCCCAGCTCTGGAAATCAGAGTTTGGCTGCAAATTGGCTCAGCTGAAGGACTTAGTCAAAGGTACATCACAAGGGGAGGGGGCCCACCCCAACCTTTGGAAAGGAAGAAGAGGTGTCCTTTCTCTGACTGTCTGCTGTTGTACTTTGGAAGCTAGTGGGGACTTCTGAAGGTGCCCTCTGGATTAGGGACACTTCGACGCTCACTGTACATTTTGCAGGGCGACAAGCTCTGGTCACATCTATGCTGCACACTTGCCTCTGAAGCTCTTCCCAGTGATTCTGTAAAGATCCAGGGCTCGACTCTTCCACAAAACGAATGAACTGCTCATCTTGCCAGCTCGAAGTGCACCCGGGCCAAACTTCTTGCTTGGCTTTTATGGGGCTAATACATCTGCAGAGTCAGTTGCTGTCGCTCTGCAGACCGAATGCATTATTTCGGAAAACTTTCTTTTTCTCTTTCTCCCACCCCTTCCCCGCCCCCGCCCCAAAAACCTTATTCCTTTGGCTGAAATGGTTTCATCAACGTCTTTAAAAAACCACTCAGATCTTCTTGGCAACCTTGACTACCATAAGAGAGTAGCAGAGAGAATGCAAACGAAGCGGAGGGCATTAAAAACTCTCCTGCTCCAGCAGCTCAAGTGGAGAAGGGCCCGATGATGGATGGTACCTGGTTTTCTGCTGAGCGATTTTGCTCTTTTTACAGCTGCCAATGGCTGATGTATTTCATCTTTTGTTTCCTTTATTGCCACTTAGGCAGCCACCCTCAGGCGAGGGGTATGTCTCCGGGCACCCACTCATCCCACCCCCCATGGGAGGACTTCAGCCAGCTGTTCTGCAATTGATGCCTGATTTGGGAAGGCTCAGAGTGGCCCAGCTGGACGGGGTCCCCAGGGAGCACCCCGCCTACACTGCTGAGCTCAGCTGATGGGGCTGCTGAGGGGGTGGAAAGCCTGGAGCTTCTGGGGACAGACATCTTATTTTCTTGCACTTGAGTTAGACGAGGCCCATTGTGTGCCAACCTTTGGGCCATGCATTGTGCTGGGAGCTGTGAAGATATAGGGAGTTGGTGTTTCAGTCCTGTCTGCAGGATCTTACCGTAGGATGCTAAGATCAGTTTCCATCTGTCTGATGGGAGCCTCTCACAGGCACCCATAACCAACCCCACACATGCAGGCATGTGCTCATTCAGGCACACAAGCACACACGGATACATACTTACCCATGTCATGCAGGAGCACGAATCAGCATGCACAGAACAACGACTAAGCCCTATCCACTCTGCAATCTGGGTCTACCCACACCTCTGTGCACATGTAGGCATGCATACTTCTGAACACCCCGGGTGAAGAATTCTAAGAGTGAAGCAAAAACTGTGTTATCCACAATCAGAATTCGTGTGCAGGCAAGAAAGCTCCCAGGAAGTGGCTCTAGTACCAATATTGTCTCCATGAAGTCTCTTATGGCCATATGACCTTGGCCAAGACTCTCAACTTTGCTGAGACTCAGTTTCCCTATTTGAAATGGAGTTCCAGATATAAGAAGCCATGGTTTTGTGAAATCAAAATTTGAAAGCTAATGTGGGCTGGAGTATTCATGGTAGTACTTAATAATAGTTAACCAAGTATTAAGTACTAAGTCCTATAGGTAGCACTATGTTAAGTATTTTGTACATATTATTTCTTTTAATTAACCCTCTCAATAAATTTAAAACTCAAATACTATCATTAACTGTGTTTAGCAACTGAGAAAATAGGGGCTCAGAGAGGCAAAGCTATTAGCACAAGCTCATAGCAGGTAATGGTGAAGTCTGTATTTGAACCCAGCCAGATTGGCTGTAGACCCAGACTCTCAGCTGTATCATATACATACTAACTTGGATTGCTGCTGGCACCAGGGATCAGAAAGGGGACCACACACATCAGCTGACCTCGAAGGGCATACGACTCAGTGAGGAGGTCTCAAGGGGCCACACAGTTAGAATGAGCAACTTGACTGATGTGGGAGAGATTTGTGCTCTGTGAATGTCATACCCGCTGACAGTAACAAATTCAAACAGTTTGGAACTGTACATAACCAGTGAAGCCATTACCTTAGCCCCTTAGCCCAGCATCTGAAGATGAGCCAAAAAGGTCAAGCCGAGGGAACAGGTCTTGACTGCCAAAAAGACACTTGGAGGTGTCCACCAGGCAGTACAAGCCTCTGGAAGAGGGAAGTTGAAAGTTAGTCTATGGGGTATGTGGGTGCGTTGGGCGTGTAGGGCTGTGTGTGCTCATGTGTAAGCTGGCAGCTGAGTGTTGGGTTGGCTTGGGCAAGCAGTATTCAGGTGGGACACTGTGATGCATGAAGGTGAAGTTATCCTGGGAGGAGATGAGGAGATTGGACAGCTGGTTGCTGAAAAGGAGAACTCAGAACTGTGAAGACTTGACCTTGAGCAGACGGTAGCAAGATCATAGCTCTGGTCACTGTAGATTGGTGGTGTTTGGGAATGCCACAGAGAAGAATTGGGTGCCCTGAAATTGCCCCATCTGGATGAAAAGGCCAGTTCTGTTAGCTTCCCTGAGACATTGAGTTCTATCAGGACAGTCAAGGGCAGGGTTGAAACTGCTGCCCTGGGACTTGGCCTTTCCCTCTCTGACCCTCTCCCACAGGACAAGGATGCTTCTTCATGCCCCATTCCCTGGGCAACCCCTCTAAGAATTACCTTGCTAGCCTGCTACTCAGGACTTCAGGGTTCTAGAATTGTGAGACCAAGCAAAGATATGGCCAAAGGGAAGGGCTGGGACTAAGACATGTCAAAACTGTGGCCCCCAGGACTGCAGCTATCCCAGGATAGTGAATATAGCCTTTGTAGATCATCACACAATGACATCAGAAGGTTGGACAGGCCTGGTAGATGCTGTCAATGGTAGGAATTCCTTTGTGAGTGGTGGGAAGGGAAAAAGGACAACAACAACAACAGCAACAACAGCAGCAGCAGCAACAATAATAAGCCAAAAGCCTTTAGCCACGCTTCCCTCCATGTTGCTGTGGAGGACAGAGGAGAGATGTACTTGGACAAGGCGCTTAAGTTCTGAGGGGGAGAGGCTCTGGGGAAAGGCAGAGGGAGAGGAGAGGGGTTGGGAACTTTGAGAGATTCCAGGAGAGATCAGGACTCCCTTTTTAATTGCTTTTGGCCACTGGATGGTATCTTTGAGTGTAGAATCAAAGTAAGATGGGGCCCCATGGGCAGGGGAATTCATTTGTGTGGCTCAGGCAAGGCTCCCCAACCCCTTCCTTACCTTTTGATTTTGGAAACAGGACACACGAGGCACAGATGCACACATTGTTAGTAAATTAATGATGGCGTTTAAGATTAATAGAGTCAGAGAGAAAGGGAACTCAGGCATCACACCTGGGCTGGAGGGACAGAAACCTGTTCAGAGCTGCAGGCTCATAAAGAGAACTTGACTCTAAGATTGTGGGGGTGCTCCTTAGAGGGGAGACTTGAAATTGCAGCTAGAAAGCCCCCAGTGTCCCTTGTCACTGTCTCTCGTTACCCTGTCTTTGCCTCCTCTGCTTCCTTTGTTCTTGTACACAGGGGATTTAACAGTAAACAATGTGAAGTATCTTCTTCCTTTTCCAGTTCTGAGGTTTTGGAAGAACATCACCTTGACAAGTGAGGGCAGGCCAGGCTCAAGGTCCCCAAGCAGGGAGTCCCTGGCTCCAGCCTGGATTGTGACAGGCTTCAAAGAGCTGTTTCCAGCAGGCAGGCAACCTGATGGTTGTTCAGGGAGATAGCCCTCCTTGTTCGAGTGCTTAAGTACTATGCCAGCCTAAGATTGACGATAAAACTCTGATTGTCCTTGTCCTTGAAGGCGGAGCCCAGAGCACCCTCTGCCTTAGCCCTGTACTTGGTATCCCACACAGCCCCTTCTCTGGCCCAACCTGGGCCCACAGGGGGACCTTTGAGTCCCCCTCCCTGCTTTTAGGATTTTCCTACTGCTCCTGGTGGCGACTGCTGGGCAGGAAGCACTTCCAGGAGGGTCTTGTGCTCTGCCCTTCCTTAGTGACTCTAGGGGCATTCTGGGATTGCTTCTGACAAGGGAATGACCTTGGTTCTCCCCACATTCCTACTTGTTCTATGTATTTGATTTCTTCTATCTCTGTTCCTAGCCACCTTGTGAAGACATACTCTGGTACAGTCACATCCATTTTATAGATGAGAAAACTGAGGCACAGCACACAGGTGATGTGCCCAATGCCAGATTTAAATCCCAACAGCTTGGCTCTAGAACCACTGTGTATGACCTTTCTTAGTCCTGAAAGTTTTGTGTCATTAAAAAAAATCAAATGTTATTTTGATATCATAATGGGGAATGACTCAGGGATTATTTGGAGGAGTGGCATCTAAATATCCCCCCTCAAACTTATTCATTTTTTCCTCATTTTGTTTATAGATGTGTGCCAGTCTATATAAATGCTACATGTGTGCAGAAGAGGGTGTTGGATCCCCTTTTAGAAGGACCTGAAGATTTTACCTCTGGCTCTCTTCACTGTGCACTTAGAATATTCTCGATCTGGTTCAAGGTCCCAGCCAGGGCCTTACACTGTTCTGCCTGGGCCTGGCCTCCAGCCTCTAGTGTTGGCATGAGTTCTTGGCTAGTGCTGACAGTTTGAGCTTCAATCACATGGTGTCAGGAGCTCCTGGCCTTCCTGGTAGGTGGATGGGGTCTGACACAGCTCATTCTCTCACCCCTGCCTGCCAGGAGAGGCAGCAGCTTCTGGAAAAGAGGATCACAAAGCCAGTTCACACCGCCTTGCCTGGCTTGGGCTCCCTCCTGACAGCCCCAGGCTGGCGGCAGATGGCTCAGCTTCTCAATTGCAGAGGAGGCTCTGCTGCATCAAAAGCAGATTTAACTTTGGGTTTCAGAGGCTGAGGGGCAGGCGTCAGTGGGAGGGGCTCAATTTGATTGAACACTGGCTCAACTGGCTTCCCCGGGAGGGGTCTGTAGTGGGAAGCCAAAAACAGGGTTGGGTCTGCCTGCCCCAACTCAAGGGGAATTCTGAGGCAAGCCATCTCTGGCCTCAAAGCCTCATCTGAACAAAGGGCAACAGCAGCCTTTGAGGAAGTGGGAGAATGAGAGCTGGATTCCACTCTGCATAAGAGTGAAGACTTACTTAATGGTTGCCAGTATTAAACCAAATGGTCAAAGCTAAGGGCATGTTATTCACTCAACAGATACCCATTGTGTCTACACAGGGTTTAGTGCTGTTTGGCAAAGCTGTGTAAAGCCAACCAGTCCATCTAAGCACTTTCTGTATACAGTCGTCCTCCCTTTTTATGGCTTGATTTTCCTGCAGTTTTGCTTCCATGGGGTATCTGGTGTGGCAGCACATTCCTATAATCCCAGCTCTTGGAAGGGGGAGAGCGGGAACGCAATACTCTGAAAATATCTCTCACATTCTAAGAGACTGGAGCTTTCGCTGGAGTGCCTTGGATTTCGCATGTAATCAACTTTTATAACCCAAGCCAACGCATAGCTGCAATTTTAAAGTGATATACTCTTCCATGTCTCTAACTTAGTGTGATGTGAGTGTATTATTTGCTGAAAGCGGCAAATACAGAAGCTGAAAGCAACTGCCTACACTTTTCCATAAAAGTTGACAGCATCCATTATGGATACCGGCTGGTAAACAATGATGTTTGTGTTCCGGGTCAGTTGGGATTAGTTGGAGCCAGCGACTTAATCCCATGTAAAACTCTGATAAAGACTTCTGTAAAGTATTGGTTTTTTTCCCCATGTGCTTTCTGCGCAATTCAAGAAATGAGCAAAGCCCTATGTTAGGGACAGACACACCACTTACAGACTGAACAGACATACACAGCTCACAAAACAGAATACACACACACACACACACACACACACACACACACACACACACAATCACACAGAGATAGGCAGATACTACTCACATTCACACAGACATATACCAGACAGACAGACATGTGGAGAAACACCACTCACACAGACAAACACAGCACTAACAGACAGAACAGACAATATAGATTATACAACAGACAGAATACACACACACACACACACACAGAGTCACACAGAGATAGACAGATACCACTCACATACACACAGACACATCCACCAGACAGACAGATAGACACACTACACACACACACACACACACACACACACACACACACACACACACAC
>JANHMN010000004.1:27039738-27058191 GCA_030674055.1 Rhabdomys pumilio | reverse complement strand
GAGAGAGAGAGAGAGAGAGAGAGAGAGAGGGGGGGAGAGGGGGAGGGGGGGGGGGCGGGGGGGGGGGGTGGGGTTAGGGAATTGCTGGAGAGCCAGGCAGTGCTGTCATTAAGAGACATTGTGTGAGATTGTTCCCCTTCAAAAGGCAGCTGTGAAAGGAGAGAGTGTATTTTTTTTTAAAGGCCCATTATGCAGGCGGCACAGGGTGCATAGTGCTGGCGGAGGACTGTGGGGTGTAATTAGGGCAGTGACAGCTAGAATTACCCAGTTGTCTCTGCTATGGTGCCACCTCTCTTGGGTGGGAGGGGGAGATGGAGCAAGAACAGGTAATGGCTGGGAAGCCCTGGACCCTTGCCAGGAAGGCAGGGCCCTTTGGTGAGCCATGGTGACCTAGGATTGAGCAGAAGGGACAAGGAGAGCCAGGGTACCACAGCTACTCATTTCTAGACCAGGGAGGCTGCCTCTGATTTTTAGAAATCTTTTATGATGCTCACCGCCCCTTCCAGGCTTTTCCAGCATTCTCACCCCACCAGGGAGCTGGCAAAGGAAAGCCAATTGTGTGGAAAGAGAAGGCAGAGAAATCATTTCCCAGCTCCCAGCTCAGGGGCCCTGGCTCATCCGCAGGAGGGGCAGCCTCAGCTTCCCGCTGGTCTGTCCTGTCCCTTCTCCTGGCTGGTCAGGTTGGTACTTATCTGCAGTGCCAGTTTCTGCCTCTCTGGTCCACACACGACACTACAGTGTTGGTCAGGCAGACAGAAATAATTGTTACTCCAGTCCTTTCTAGTCTACAATAGAATTACTAGTGACTCAGTTTCTCCTGTTTGCTTTTGACTTGGGGCTTCCCTCTGAACCATCCTCAGTCTCTCTTCCTATGTCCTCTCCTTCTCCCAAGCTGTCTTGGATAAAATCCTATCATTAATGTCAGCTCGAACTTGGAGCTGACTTCTTTGTCCCTTGGTTTGGTTTTCCCACCCGGGGCGAGAGGCTCCTAATTGTCCTTGTGCAAACAGACTGCTGTGAGAATTACACAGGACACTGCACACATGTCTTTTTCCTCCACTTCCGAAGAGGGCTCTCTCTATGTGGCCTGGGAGGGATGCAGACTGGGGAGCCACCTGCCTCAGCTTTAGGCGTGCTGAATCCACAGTGTCCGCCTCAAAGGTAAATTTTCCTTGAGGTCAGTCCCTGTGAATCTCCTGCAAAGATGACCCTTTCTTGCAGAGAGCTGGAATCAGGCAGCTTCTCCCAGGATCCCAACTTGGCCTCCCAGGGCTGCCTGCTTGAGTTTTCTTCACTGTGTGTGTATCCAGCCTGCAGCATGCCAGTTGTTGCATGGGCCATGGCCGTGCCTGCAGAGCTTTTCACGGGGAATTCTTGGCCCCTTGAGCCTGGCTTGTCTGTTCCTCTGTCTAGATGTTCTGCGAATGCACAGTAGAGAGGGGTACCTGGCTTACTTCCCACTCCCCAGAGCATGATCTTTTTAAAGAACAAATGGGAAAGCTGATATTTGGTAAGGAGTGAGTGGTCAGGACTTGAGGGCTGGTACTTTATTCTCCTTGGAGTAGCCAAATAAGGAGGGGTTTAGCACCTCAGACCCTAGGTCACTGGTTTGGGAATAAGTAAGCAATTTCTTCCATGGCCGAGTGCCAGTCCCAAACAAACTTTAGCCTATAGGCCACCAGGTCACTGCTATCCACCAGAGCAGACCTTAAAAGTTATTATTACTGAATAATAAATCTTAAACTCTAAACAGGCAGAGCCAGAACCTCAGTTTCCTGGAACTCATGGCGCTGTTGTTTAGATAAGTTTAAATGAGCTGTGATTAAGCTAATTTTGAGGTAATTAACTTGGGGAAGGAATCCTTCACTTCTTAAAATTCTAAGTGACTGTTCACTGTGAGAGGGCGCACTCTCGGAGCAGCCGCGTGGCTTTCAGGAGTCCCGCTTAATTAAAACGTAAGGAACTCAGCCACAGAGCAGGAGTTTAACGTCATTAATGAAAAATGAATATTCTTTATCTAATTACACAGCATAATTAATAGGAGTCTCCAACCACAGAGGCGGAGGAGGGCAGGGGAAGTCACAAGAAGGTAGTCTCCTGCTCCCATACACCTCAGGAAGGCTCAGGCCTGCTGCCTGAGTCCTTTGAGGTCGCATGAAAGCCAGAGCCTCTCTGGTGCAGGAAGGCTGTGCCCAGAGCAACTACATTGTCGCTGACTGCTCCCAGTCACCTTGGGTACCTGGGGTCGCTTCGGTGGCAGTTGAAGCCCATGTCAACCAGCCCAGCTCTCGTTCTTTGTACATTCAACACGTTTATTGAGTACTCTGGGTCTAGACGGAATGAAAGTTCTAAGCCTCGTCCTCAGGAAGCAGGCAGGTTTGGATCCTCAGTCCAAGCTCACTAGCTATTATAGATTCTCTGCGTCTTCCTTCTCTCATCTGTAAAATGGGATTGACAAGAGCCCTTGTCACTGGCATGAAGGTTTACATAAATGACTGAATATTCAAAAGGCACGTATGATAGTGCCAGGCATATATAAAGGCTTGGTAATAAGCACTTGCTATGGAAATATATATAAGCAAGACAGGGTGAAGGCACTGAGGGAGAGTGGGATGCAAGAGGGGGCTTCTCCAGGAGGGGTGGTTTCAGACTTAGTGTGCAGAGTGGAGGATGGGGCCAGAATGGCTGCTTCTCTTCTCCGACCCATCACTGCTGTTCTGAGTGCTGTTGACTCCGCTTTCATGTCGGCATTCCTCTGGGAGCTTCTTCAGTCATCACTAGTTACTTTCTCACTGGTGAGACAAAATGTCTGACAAGAAGCCATTTAAGGGCCTCTAAGGTGGCTTCTGTGGGTGAAGGTGCCTCTGCCCAACCTGAGAATCTGAGCTTCATGCCTGGGATCCAGATGGTGGAAGGAGAGAAGTCACACACAGGCATGCATGCACACACTAAAGTGTAATGAAAACAATTTTAAAGAAACAATTTTTTAAAAAGGAAGGGATTCATCATGGCTAGGAAGGCTCAACGGGGACTGTACATTGTCTGGTCACATTGTAGCCAAAGTCCTGAAGCAGAGACAGAGCAAACATTTGGAACAGGGATATAAAACCTTGCCCCACCGATTGGCTCCCTCCTAAAAATGCCCCAACTTCCCCAAGCAGGGCCACCATCTAGGGGCCAAGTATTGAAACACATGAGCCCAAAGGGGACATTTTCCAGTCATACCACAACAAAGCTCATTCTGTATTTTCATTCCGCTTCCCCTCAGTCAATCCAAATTTTGCTCTAGGAGAGCAGTTTGGTTAAAGCAACATCTGCCTACAGGCGAGACTGGTACATGTCTCAAGGTATGTGCCTATCAGCTTTCGGTTACTGGGACAGAGTACCAGAAGACACAATTTGAGGAGAAATTTGGGCTTATGGGTTCAGAGAGGTGGGCTATCATCGCAACTGGACGAAGAGGGTGCTTGCTTTGTGGTGGCCAAAAGAGAGATAGGTAGAATGCCGGGTAGTGGTGGTGCAGGCCTTCAGTCCCAGCACTTGGGAGGCAGAGGCAGGTGGATTTCTGAGTTCGAGGCCCACCTGGTCTACAGAGTGAGTTCCAGGACACAGAGAAACCCTGTCTCAAAAAAACGAAAGGCGGGGGGAGGTAGATACGTAGAGAAACAGAGAGACGCAGAATATGAGGACAAATTTTGCTCTTAATGTCACACCCTCAAGAACATATTCCTTTCAACTCCTCTGGTCCTGTTACTTCCCAGGAGACCACCAAATTATGACGCTGCCAGTGGGTCAACTAGTGATGATGTCAGAGTCCTCGGGGTCCCGCCGGCTTCCCACTTGCTTCTGAACACTGCCGCACTGGGGACTGCACCATCAATATGCGAGCCTTTAACACGTGGCGAACACTTCAGATCCAGACCATAGCAGGACATCCTGGAGATAATTCTTTGAGACTTAGGTTATGGTGAGACACCTGTGCAATCATCTTTTCTGATGGTGTATGAGACACCCAAGACTCAGAAATATAGGCTTCCATTCTGGGCCCAGCTTCAGCGCTTGCTCTCTCTCTGGCTAGCCAGTCAGCATCTTGCTCTTCTCAGTCTGTTGGGCTGTCAGCTCTTCCCCTGAGCCCTGGCCAGTTTGAGGGTTTCTTTGTCATGGGCTGAGGAATCGGTGCCATCCCATGATTCCATTTTATTTATTTTTTTCTGATTTTGGAGCATGGGAGTGCTGGGAATCAAACAAGTGTCTTTTGTACCACTAATTCAGTTTCTAGTCTGACCTGAGGCAATTTTCAGGATATTCCTCTGCCTCTTCTCCCTGTTCATGCCCCTGCCCCCGCCCCAATCTGTAGAGTTAGGCACAGAGGGAATCATTGAAGTTTAAAGAGCAGGAAGGCTCCACCCCAATCTGAGGAGATGTGTTCAACCTTGTAGCCTTCTCTCCATCACCAGGTCCTCTGGCTTAGCCAGTGTTCAGGTGAAGCAAGGCAAGCCACTCTGGTTCGTGGCCCAGGCCACGTCTCAGTCCAGGCGAGGCATCCAACATGAGAAGCTGGTCGCTAGAAAGTCACCCTGGACCAGGCAGGTTGCCTTCTAAGTGTGCATACTGGCTGTCCTGGAAGGACCCTCCACACCTGCTAGAGCTTTGCTGTGTTGCCCTCAGTGGCTTCAAATGAGGACGAGTCTTTGGTGGGGGGTTGGGGGGGCGCTATGTCCATAGGAAGAGGTGTGGGAGGCTTCCAGCTGAGCTAAGCTGATTACACTCCACAAACTGTATCCATTTAATCTCTAAAGTGTTTTGACTTTGTCTTTAGGGAAGAGAAAGAAGTGGCCCCAGGGGGAGGGGCCAGGCAACTTTGTGTGTGTGTGTGTGTGTGTGTGTGTGTGTGTGTGTATGTGTGTGTGTGTGTAGTGCCAGAGAAACAACAGATGGAAGTGTGCTGCTGGCTGTCCGCAGGAACCCACTGCTTCGAAGACTTTGGAATATCCCCAGCATCTTTCAAAGTCCTTTATTCCTGGAATTTTGGGGACACCAGAATCTCCCCAAGGGAATCAGTCTTGAAGGGTCCAAGAGAGGACCAGGGGCAAGGAGTGTGTGTCCAGGGCTCCATGCATAGAAATGTCTGCTTTGCAGTTTAGGTGTGGCTAAGGACACTGTCATGGTTTCCAATTTTCTTCCTGGGTCTGGGTTTCTTCTGGGCTTCGCTATTTACACAGATCTCTGCATTGTCCTTAAAGTCATGGTCGTCGTCCTGCAATGAAAGACATTATTTTAGCAACGCGGACAGAGTTCTCGATGAAAGAGCGGGAGCCTCTGTTCCTGGTTCCAGGAGAATCAGGCTCTTCTGAAGCAGCCTCAGAGTTACTGGGGCTGAGACAGCCTCTCCACTCCCTGTCAAGTCCAATGTCAGGCCCAGCTGCTCTAATTTGATGTTTCTTGAGATAGCAGGAAGCACCTCAACCCCGTTTCACCAGCTCCGGTTTGTGCGGAAATCAAATTGACTGCTCTGTTGTCCTTTCAATCACCTGTCTGAATGGCTTGGTTTAACTCTCTAGTCAGGATGATGGGCTTCAATCACTGTTCATCCAAGAAAAAAGGTGCATGTAGGGGTGTGTGTGGGGAGAGGACGTTCTTCCTCAAAAACACTTTGCATGTTATTAAATAATAGCAACACCCACCCCCCAACTCTCTGGGAGCCCCAGGGTGCGCTCTGAGAAGAGGCACACAACACATCCCAAAGCTGTGATTTATCTTGTCAGTTTCTTTCAGATCCACTTTGCAGCCCAGTTAGCAGAAGGACAAGCGACACTTGACTTTGGAGGTGGCAGGAGTAGGTCCCGGAGGCAGCTGGGAGAAATGCTGGTCCCATCCAATAGTGTAATGCTGTGTTCCTTCCTCAATAGATACTTTATGGAAACAAGTCCCCTTGCTCTAGACTGCCTGCAAGCTCTCCCTCTGGGGAGACACAGCTCTGGCCTTGGAATCTGTCTGAGTGTTAGCACTGCCGATGTCTTGCTATGGTGACTGACATGGAGTCACTTTGCCTGCAGGGGCCTCAGTTTTCTGTATTGTCCAACAGGGAGAAGAACAGCAGCCTGGTGGGATGAGTCAAGGCAGAGAGTAGTGTGTAGAAGTCACAGAATGCCTTGTGCTGAGGCACTCCTCCTGGAGTGAGGACTAAAGATGCTAAGGAGACATGCAGGCAATGTGCAGAGCTGTGTCTAGAGCTACACAGAGCAAAGCATGCAGGGAAGTCTGCACTATGCAAATGATACACAGAGCCCACACTATGCAAATGAGCTCCAAAGCCCTAGCGGGACCACTAGCATCCCCCTCCCCTCTTTTTGCTTCCCGACCCACAGGGATGTGAACAAGCTGCTGCTGCAAGCGCCTGCCTGCTGCCCTGCCTCTCCACCATGATGGGCTCTTATCTCCTCAAAACACACTGCATTCCCCTTTTTGACTCCATGGACTCTGTTAGAATCCTGTCTGCCAGATAGTCAGTAGGTTTCTGAAGCTTTATGTGACTAGGTTCACTGAAACAGCACCCACATGTGGACATGAGGCGGTGACTGGAACATGACTGACATCTGTTTTCTGCTAGCAGGGTCTGTGAGGTGGGAGGGGGTGAAGCGAAACACACTATCAGATCTGTGGCTGCTATGCCCCCCCTTCTTGTCCATGCTGAGCCATGTTCCATGTTGAGCAGGCTATAACCATCTTATATGAGTTTGCATTTCTCTCTGAGCCTTACTTTTCTCATCTACAAAACAAACTATCTATAAAAAAATAATGACAACAACCAACCCCACCTCCAAACAACCCCCCCTCCAATTCACCACCGCAAACCCATAACCTAAACAAACCTTTGTCCCTTTGCCGTGTAGCAGAACCCCTGCTCCTTTGTACTGTGTGGCTGTTCCAACTAAGCCATGCTCTGCTTCAGTTCACTGCCTCCCATGGAAATACTTTAACGGATTCCCTTCCTTTGTTTGTTGCTATCTATGCGCGTGTCTCTGTCCAATTCTCTGTTCCAGGATACAAGGATCCAGCAGTCCTCTGGAGGTGTCCACTGTGTATCCGTGACATCAGATTGCTCCGAGGAATGAGAGGGAAGCCTCATGTGCAGGAGCTGGCTCCTGCCAGGAGCCTCAGCTGTCTGACTTCCACTTTTGGAAGGTTGTGGGTACATTATCGTTTCTGCATATTGAGTGCCTGGTGCAGATAAGGTATTTACTCATTTGAATAGATGAAATTTTTATGAAAAAGGAAATTTATACATAGCCTTTGAAATTTTACTTCCCTTAGCTCTACCTGGGACTTGTGAGCTTGAGGGACTGAACACTGACACATGGAAACTTTTCACCCTGGGCCAGGGCCAGCAAGAAGAGTCTGCAAGCTTTGCCTGCCTGCTTTGGTTAGCAATGTTTGTGTTGGATCACGGCCATGGCCAACATTTGCATATGCATGTATTGTTTGTAGCTGTTCCACCTCCTCCCCGTACCTGGAGCAGTGCTGAGGGAGATAGCAGCAGAACATGGCTGCAGTTGACTATCTTATCCTTGATAGAAAAAAAGATGGGGGCTGGAGAGATGACTCTGTGGCTAAGAGTGATCTCTACTTTTGCAGTGGACCAGGGTTTGTTCCTAATAGCCACATCCAGTGGCTCAGAAAGATCTGTAATTCCAACCCCAGAGAATCTTAAGACTTCTTCTGGGCTCTGAAGGTACTTATATTCCCATGGACACATACCCATAAACGGACAGACATGCACACACATTCTTAAAAATGTAATGATAGTAATAAATCTTTAGGAAAAAAAAGATGGCTGACTTCTGGCTTAGGGTAGTGGTGTTCAGACTTTTGCCTGAATGAGAGTTATCTAGAAGGTGTCAAATCCAGGTTGCTGAGGCCTATGTCAGGAAAGCCTCATTGAACCCAGGCTGTGGCAGGGTGGGGTCTGGGCATTTCTAGCAAGTTCCTGGGTGACAAGGAGGCTGCTATTGTTTCACTTTGCTTTGTTTTTGTTTTGTTTTGTTTTTTTAGATATTGTCTCATGTGTAGCCCAGGCTGCCCTTGAATACACTATGTAGCCGAGGTTGGTCCTGAACTCCTTATCCTATCTTCATTTCTTTTTCCAGTGGTGAGATTACTGGCACATGCCACCATAGCCAGTGTCGTGTTGTGGTTTGGTGGACTTCTTCATGAGATTCTACAATTTTCTTTTTCTTATCAGCTTTGACCCAAGGGTGAATTCCATTCTTCATGAAAGGTCAGTGCAAAGGCAGCCTCCATGACTCTGTAAGAACTGGGTGCCTTCTGTGAACCGGACAATGGGACACACTGGGCGCTCAACATCGTAAACAAAATAGATACACTGCCCCTCTGTGACTCACTCTGTAGTTGGGGTGAGGACCAGAGGGGAGCTGTGGGGAAATAGAGTGAACAGAAACACGCAGACGCAGATGTCAACACCATGTGACACCCCAGTGGGAAGGGGACCGTGGACTCCTGCTGGAGGTTCTGAGATGCCTCTCAAAGGAGTTGCCATTTAAGTTGAAATCCGAGGTCAAGAGGAGGCTGCCCTGGAGAACAAGGAAGATTCCTCTAGGCTGGTGCCTGGAGAGGGAAGCTGCTTACTGCTACTCAAGAAGGGAAAGCCAGGGTGATTGGAACAAAGAAAGGGAACTCAGGAGTCAAGGGGAGGCTGGAGATGTGGGGGGAGGGGTGGGTTCAGACAATGTTCTTTAGTCTCAGCCACCCTGTCTTAGTGTCATCGCATCCTGAGTGGCCTTCCCACCTCTTGTTTTTGGTCTTAGTCAAGTAGCTATAGTTTCAAGACCAGGCCTTGAGAGTGTCCCTATATCCCTGCTTACTCCTTTGAACCCTGCAAAGGAAACACATCGAGACTGATTTGCTAGTTCTAAGGCCTGAGGAAGTGTCACTGAGTCAGAATCAGCCTAAATCATCTGGCCAAGCTGACCTGAAAACACACAGGCAAGCATTCCTGTTGCCGCTGGCCCACTGGGTTTCAGGGCAGTTTGTTACACAGCAGTAGCTGACTCAGACAGCTGTGTTAAGAACTCTGAATTGGACTGGAAGTATAATTGGATGTCATGGAAAGGGTTCACCGAGAAGATGTAGAGGTTGACAGTGATCTCCCTGGCTACCGTAAGGGGTGGGAGGGATGTGGAGAAAGTGGGAGACTCTTCTGGGCTGTGTGCACCAATGGTGAGCATGTGCACAGAGCAATGGTACCACTGTCACATGTGGAATGGACTTACTCTTCCCTAGGCTCCCCGCATTCTATTAACATCCTCTTGACTTTGATATGTCAGGGTCGGTAATCCTTATCCCTTTATCCACTAGATGATAGGATTTCCAAGGTCAGGGACTTGCCCTGACCTTCTCTATGTCCTCTGGTTCTCCATGCCCTGTGTAGAGCCAGGTTAGCACAGTGGTTTATGACCACCCTGAAACTGGTTAATATGGAAGCTCTAATGGCTGCTGTGAGCTGGGTTTTCACCTCAGCAATTATGTACAGATCCATACTCTGAAGTGACTTCTGCCAGGTCATGGGCTGACTGTCTTTAGAGCCTTCTCACTCAACATGAACCACACGAGAGACTCCCCTCTAGGTCCAGTGTCCTGAAGGGGATGTCATGGAGTCAGTTGTGCCAAGGCACCAAGGTGACTCTACGGCAAGCCCAAGGAGCTGGACAAGGACTGCAACCAGAGCTGCTTACAGACCTTTCCCAGAAACAGATGAGGTGACCCATGGCTCTCACCAGGTGACACTCTCTCTGTGCAGATAATTCCTAACACATTTATTTACCTTCAACATCTCTGGGGAGAAGAAAATCCGTCTGTATGTACACAATCCAATTTAAATCAGGAAATTGATGTGTTTGGGTTAATTTTGTCTGCCCTGGTGCTCCTGGTATTTACCCAAGAGACTCAGGATATATAACCAAAACATTTTATAACAAATACTGTGATTCTGTCCCAGAGGAACAGGCCCCAAACAGAGATAGACCCAGAAATGTCACAGAAAGAGAAGAGGAAAAACGGGCAGCAGTCCCCAGCCAGCCTCCGGAGAGTGGCCTGTTTCAGAAAACAAATTTGAACCAATTCAATAGAGCATCCTGGTTCAGCAGAATTGGTTGGACACCAAATCTACACTCCTCTCTGGGCTAGGAGGTGGTAGGTGGCAAAGACACCATTGTAGAGCCTGTCACAGTAGTCCTTCCTTCTCATTCATTAAAAAAATAAATTAAATTTATTTATTTATTTGTGTATCAGGGTTGGGGCTCGTGTTTCATGATTTGTTTTTAGGCGTCCATTCTCTCCCTCCATCATGTGGGTCCCAGGAATTGAACTCAGATTGTCAGGCTTGGCAGCAAGCTCCTTTACCCACTGAGCCATCTCACGACCCTCTCAACCCTTTCTTTTTAACACATATATATTTTTTACAGAGTTTCAATGTATCCCAAGCTGGCTTCGAACTCCTGATCCTTCTACCTCCACTTCCCAAGTCCTAGGTGACAAGTGTGTGCCACCACACCCAGCTTCATTTTATAGTAATGCATATTAATTACATAAAATAAAAGGCCGCATTATATTTTCATACATATATGTAGTGTACGTTGATCAGCTCCTCCATAAATCTCTCTTATCCCCCCTCTCTGCTGCTTCTGGTCCCCCTTCTGGTCCCACTAATAAGCTCTTCAGATTTTCATGTCTTTAAAAAAATTATACTCAGGCTGGGCAGTGGTGGCGCACGCCTTTAATCCCAGCACTTGGGAGGCAGAGGCAGGCGGATTTCTGAGTTTGAGGCCAGCCTGGTCTTCCGAGTGAGTTCCAGGACAGCCAAGGCTATATAGAAAAACCCTGTCTCGAAAAACAAAACAAAACAAAACAAAACAAAAAAAAAACAAACAAAAAAAATTATACTCAGAATACAATAAAAAATGCAATATTTGTCTTTCCAGATCTGGCTTATTTCAGTATCATGATCTCTGATTCCATTCATTTCTTTCTATAAATGACACAATTTAGTTCTTCGTTATGGCGTGAATGAGACTCCATGGCAAGCGTCTACCACACTCTGTTGGTCCACTCAGCCGCTGATGAGCGGTTACTCATTCCACCGTCTGAAGATCCAATGTGGTAAAATCACGTTGAGAGCAATTACTGGGTATAAGTCAGCTTCTCTGGCTGTGCCGACTGTAGGTTGTGTTCCCTGCAGCCTTGATCTGTCTGTAGAGTCTGGCAGGGCGAGTGAGCGCTCAGTGTAATCTGTTTTACTGTGAGGTCTAATTTGCATAGTAAAATACAGGTTTGGATGAGTTTTAACACAGGTGCTCCGGATAACTAACACCTTAATTGAGATCCACTGCAGTGTTGTCCCTGTGGGTAAGTGTGTGTGTGTGTGTGTGCTAAGATTCCATGTAACACAGTCTGGTCTTGCATTTGCTGTGTAGCCAAGGATGATATTAAACTTCTGATCTTGCTGCCTCCACCTCCCAAGTGCTGAAATTATAGCTGTACACCACTGAGCTTGGTTTATGTGGTGCTCGGTGTTGAGCCCAGGGCTTCCCGTGTTCTACAAACTGAGCCACATCCACAATTTACAGTGATGCATTTGTTTATCCTCTTATATCCGAACTATTATCACGTAAATATTAAATTTATGAATGAATTAATATTATTTTGGTTACCAAGGGTTGTTGCAACAGGCTTATATTTTATACTTAAAAGCCTCATTTTGGTTTAGGCCAGCCCTATAGGAATAGCCACTTGTGGCTGGAGGCTCGGGTGTGGAACACCACAGCAGAACATCACAATTAGCTCAGAAATCTCATTCTGCTTGACCCTGTATATATCTCCATGCACCCAGATTCAGCCATGCTCAGACTCCTGCCACCACAGGCTCACCCATCTGGCCTCTCTAGAGCTTCGAAGGAACTGAAACCATGTGCAAGTTCCTCTTGGGGTTCTTTCACTCCATGAAGTCTTTGAGTCCTGTCTGTGCGTTAGTTCTTTGTGCCTTTGTGCGCATGTGTGTTTGTACTCACATGACTGTGGAGGTCAGACGTTAATGTCCCGTATCTTTCTCAGTCACTCTCCACTTTGGTTTTCGAGATAGGGTGTCTCACTGATTAGGCTAAGCTTGGTTGGCTGCTCAGTAAGCAGTGCCTGGCTTTTTTGAGTGGCTGCTGAGGATCCAGGCTCAGGTCCCCGTGCTTTCACAGCAAGCACTTTGTGGACTGAGCTATCTCTTCATCCCCTCCCCCCAACCCTGTTCCATTTCCTTGCTGAGTGGCGCTGTATAGCATGCTGAGGCTGTCTGTGCATGTGTGTGTTGGTTAAACACTTGCTTTAATGTCATACAAGGCATGAAGACAACACTCCCTCTCTAAAAGGACAAGGGCAGGAAGACGGCCAGAATTTAAAAGGATAACAGATGGTCTAGGTCATTGTCCCCGGAAAGGGAACACTTTGGTTGGATAGCCTGGGCTAGAGTCCTGGTAGAGAAGGGAGACAGATGATGGGTGATGGGTGATGGATGATAGAGTCGGGGGAAACCTGCAGAGGAACAAGGGAACAGATTTATGGGATGAGAGCCAATGATGTCAGTCTAGCGCTGACTCAGAAGGTCATCAATGCTACCACCAAAGAACCTTCTAGAAGTATGACCAGGTGCAGGTCACGACCATAGGTCAGAAAGATCTTCCTGGAAGAGGAGATACATGGTCTGGGCCTCAAAGGATGGTCTTCCCTCCTGTGTTCCCAGCAATCCTATGTTAGTCTCTTTGACTTGTGTTGGGCTGTCTGTCTCCTTTACCTAGACTCTCCTCAAAGGAAGACCACCCCTTCTGGCCTTCCTGTCCACAACATGCTTCTCCCTGCCCTTCCCCCTGCCCCAGGGTTAGCCGCCTGCCACCCTAGAGTTTCTCACCCCACCACCTACAGTTTCCCACGCCATACACCAGCCTAGCCTGTCTCCTGTGGGGAGGCTGCCAGTTGCCACACCTGGCCTGCTGCTGGACAGAGATCACTCTGGGCAGAGGTCACATTAACTAGAGCTGTCTCTGGTGTTCCAGATCCTGGCTATGGAGGGGAGGAGGACTCTGGAGACTTCCTGGCCTGGGAACCGCTCACTATTATATCTGTGTGTTACAGCTGAGGTGACTTGGTAGAGTCCTGAGCTGTAGCGTGAAAGGTGTTGAAGCATTCCTCCAGTGAGTTGGGCTGAACTGGAGCCGAGTGCACTTGGTCTTGTTTCTCTACCAGTGTGGCAGAGATGGTAATAATCACTTTTTCCAGAAATTAGGAAATTAGCCTGGACTTGTCCTATGGAAAGCAGAGACCCCCTAAGGATCCTAAGTGTCCTGGATGGAACTCCAGGCCTCGCCCACAAAGAAGGACCCCGACTCCCCCGTCCTTTCCCAGACTTACCTCCTCAGAGGTAACTGATTTCTTTAAACTCAGGAGGAATTAAAAAAAAAAGAAAAAGGGAGACTGTGAGATAGATTTATGACCATGTTAGAAACATTGGATTGAAGAATTGATCCCTACGGCTAAGTCATTTCCCTCTTTCGTGTAAAATATAAATAAATCTGGGTGACTTAGCCTGAGCGATGAGTTGGCTGCCATCTGGGTGGTGAGACACGCATGCCCTTCAGAGGCCAAGTCTCCTCCCCTTGACCTCATCAATTAGCTGTTCTAAATGGCTCTGGCTTTCTCCCTTAGGCGACGCTGGCTGTGCCCTCCTCTTCCCGGGCCCACTGTGGTGTAAGTGGACACATTGATGGGTGCTGGGGACACCTCATAGGATTCCATCCTCAACCTTGCTAAACCTGCTGAACTTTAGACCATAACTAGAGGGCTGGTGCAATGACTGCAACTTGGCTCCAGGCTCAAGGTGGCTGAGCAGCTCAAGTGTGTGATTGTACAACCTGCAGCTCCTCTCCCCAAAGGTTCCCAGATTTCTGGGCTGAGGCAGCCAGCGTAGCGAGACCTAAATTACTAGGGAGGGGGGCCACTTTCATTGTCCTGGCTCTCACAGTGGTTTAATTTTAGCACACGTCCCTGGGGTAGCTCTTCTCTCCGCCTCAGCCCAGCCTTAGGTAAGGACCTGCAGAGAGGGAGAGTGTTGACTGACTCCTGCTGCTCCTCTCTCACACTGGCACAGGCTGTGCCCTGCTGCTGTCGGTCAGAGCCCTCTGGGTTTGGCAGCCCAGGAAAGGATTTTATAAAGTGCAATTTTCCAGAAGAAAGATGTCTTGGCTTCCTCTGTGTTTTTCTATCTCTTAAGGGCACAGGTATACAGATGGACAGATTCTAAGAGATTGGGAACCTGGGGTTCCAGGAAGGGTCAGAAATGGCTACAAAGGACAGTCTTTCTGCCCTCAGGCTAGACAGAAATGGCTACATGAGATCCCCCATAGGCAAAGGTGCAGTGGCTTCTAGGGTAGGTATGGGAGGCGGGCTAGATAACATCTGTCCTCTTACCTGTTTGTTTCCTGCAACCTCTGGCCTGGAGTAGACCTGGAGTGGAGGAGGCTGTGCAGTTTCCCAAGTGATTCGTCCAGTGATTCTGCCAGTGGCTTTGGCCTTCTGCCTCCACAGGATGCTGGGCTCAGAAAGATGCATGCCTCACTGGCAGGCGGAGTCCGTGAGGTTGGTGAGACCAACCTTCCAGATTCTAATTTTGAGCTTGCTGCTGCTTGAAAGCGGAGAATCTTGATGGGTAGAAACGGGACCAAGGAACTGGTTTGTTACTTAGGTATTTCGAACAAAAGCCAGATCTTCACCCGTGTTAACCACGTGCTTTCCCACTGAGCTGCAGCCCCCAGTTACCCTTGTGGCTTGTCAGAACTACATTCCCATGCTTGGAAATTTCACCAGCTTTTGAGTCTTGGGGGCAGGGTGAGGGAAGCCCACAGCCTCAGCAGAGAATCTAAAGACAAGTTTCCTGCCATGAGAGCAGCGAGGTGGGACACACTCAACCTGTACTGTGACCAGGGAGAAAATAGCAGGGACCCACAGATCTGTTTCTGGGAGGGCGGCAGGTACAGGTGGCTGAATCTGATTTCTGTGGGCATTAGTGGGGGATAGCCCACAGCAGTAGGGAGGTGACTTGGGGGCCTGAGAAGGAGACGCTTGTGGTGGTGGTAGGGAGACTCTCTTCCATATTCTAGTGCCATTCAGCATTGGCATCAGTCATGCCACAAGACTTGTATCCCTAAAGATGTGGCCCTGTGACCAACCCAGTGAGGACCCCTGGGGAAGAGCTGGGAAGGTGGCCACAGAAGGAATAGGACAAGCTTTGAACCCAGTTTCTGCAGGGAGACTGAGTTTCTTTGAGGTCCCAGAGAACCAGGCTGCAGAGTGAGGCCAGACGGCCCCAAGAGATCTCTGTCCTAGTTTGCCACTGGGTTTTGTTCCCATGGAGTCTCAGGGAACCCTACCTCCGGATCCTTTGAAGCTCTTCCAGAGGAGGGTTCCCACAGAACAGAGAAGAGTCCTCCCTTCAGTGTGTGAGTGCATGTGTGTGTGCGTGACACGTGTCATGGCATGCATGTGGATGGAGGTCAAAAGACGACCTGCAGGAATCAGCTATCTCCTTCTACCATGTGGGTCCTGGGGATGAACCCAGGTTGGGAGGCTCTGTATAAGCAAATGTCTTTACCTTCTGAGCCATCTCATCAGCTTCCCCTGTCCTTCCTCCCTCCTTCCTTTCCCCAAGCCTCCCCTCTCTTGTCAGGATTTCACCACGTAGTCCTAGCTAGGTCTCAGCCTTGCAGTCTTTCTGCATTGGCTCCTATGTGCTACGGTAACAGATATGTGTTGTCATGCCTGCTTTTTAATCTCTGTTCTTAAGACTAGGCTCTGTATCCAATCCAGTTTGTTTTTCTAACCCCAGATCTCTGGTTATGGTTTAATCAGCACCAAACAAATCTATCACCTCCTTTTGTGTGGATGTAATACCTTTAATAATGTGTAATACCTTTAATAAAGTTTCTGAGCACTGTATTAGTTTTGCAAGTTGATCCATGGAGTTATACAGTCATTATAGACTTAGAATGTTACTGGAATTAACCCTGCTTTTCAAGGGCTAGGAACTCAAGTCTGCTCACGTGTGCAGCTTGTCTTTGGAAACAGTCTGCCTTCAGGGCCGGTCTCCATCCTGTCTGTTCTGTAGGTTGATACAGCCTTCTCCAACACAAAGCTGGGTCTCTGTGCTTCTTGTGGCTTGCTCTGGCTTTCCATGTGAATATAATTGGAATTTCACAGTCATCAGTTTCTTAAATGATTTTTCTGAGCTTTGCAAGATGGTGAGTCACAAAATATCGTCAGAATATTTTCCGAGAAGCTGCTGACAAAAATGAACCTGCTTTCCGTTAGCCTTTTGGGGAGCATTTGATAAGCTCCTACTGTGTGTGGGGGTGTGTGAAGGGAACACTGTGCTCAGCATTGGAGGAGGAGGAGGAGGGGAAGGTATAGGAGGAACAGCTGGGCTTCACCCTCTTGTAGCCTAGGGGGTGAGGTTTGGGTGAAGCTTGCGTTGAACTTCTAGAAGCACAGAGCGAAGCCATTGATAGACCAAGGGAGTCAGGGGGAGGTGAGTGGAGAAGACCCGTGGGCTCCTGTGATTTATCTGATAGAAAGCAGAGCTGAATTTCTAGGCGCCATGTGGAGAGGTGTTTTCAAGGCACTGGATGGCTGCAGGATTTTCTGTCTGGAAGTTGAATATGACCCATCTGAAATCTGACTCTGGCTCTTGGCTTCCTCTTAAGTCTGCCCTGCTTCCTTCTCCTTGTGGTGGTCTGCTGCTTAAATGGCCGTGCCTCCTGCCGGCCTGGACAGATCCCCTCTGAGCTCCGTGGCCCTCCCCATGTTTCCAGCTGTAGGCAGATCTTCCCACAATGTGTCCTTTCTGTGATATGGGTTCCTCTTTCACACCACTTCCGACAGTTCCACACCCTTCATCTCTGGGCTCTCCTGGCTCCTGTGGACCTTCCGTGCTGACTGTGCCACATGGGAGATTAGAGCTGAACCCGGAGCCCCCTGTAACCGAGTAATAATGCTGATGTTGTAGACCTGTCTCGGTCATACCGTGTGTCCCAGATAAGAGCCGAGGAGTCTGCACGTCACCACTGTGCTGTGTCCTAGACCCACAGTCTCAGACGCTTGCTGAGGAAATGCCAGATCAACTCAGAGATTCTGAGAAACATCCTGTAATCAACCTGACTGCAGATCTGCTGAAAAACCAGGGTCATGACCGTGAGAAACAGTCACAGATTAACAGAGGCTGGGACATGAGACCATGAGATGCCACGGGGATGATGCTGGGTTACAGTCTGAGCAGAAAAGGACGTTCACAGGGAATCGGGGACAAGTCACAGCGTACCTGAAGTTTAGTTAACATTGTTGCATGTGCAGAAGTATTATTGTTATTGTTGTTATTGTTTGAGACAGGGTCTCATGTGACCCAGGTTAGCCTCAAACTTGCTATGCAGCTTAGATGACCTTGACCCCTGACTGTCTTGCCTCCACCTCCCAAGTGCTGGAATTAGAGCATACGTCTGTAGGTGGATCTAACCCAGGACTTCATGCACGGTAGCCAAACATTCTATAAGCTGAGCTTCATCTCCGTCCCCTATTATTATTGTTGCTGTTGTTGTTATTTTGTCTCACTGTACAGTGCAAGCTTGCCCAGAGTTCACTATGTAGCTGAGGCTAGCCTCAGACTTGAGATTCTCCTTTCTCAGCCTCTCATTCTGGGATGGCAGTACTGTAACTGGTTCATGTTTCAATTTTACTTATGGCTACGGAGATGGCTTAAGAGCACTTGTCGCTCTCATCAAATATCTAGGTCCAGTGCCCTGCACACACGTGGTAGTCCAAGACTCTCTGTAGTTCCAGTTCTAGGGGATCTGACAGCCTCTTCTGACCTCTGCTGGGTACTAGGCATGCACATGGTGCCCATGCATACCTGCAAGCACACACTCATACACATAAAATTAAATTAAAAAAAAAAAAAACCTCATTCATTTGTTTTGTGTGTGTTTGGGTGTGTACACACCACAGTGTGCATGTTGAAGTCAGGTGACAACTTGAGGGAATTGCTTCTTTCTTCCCATTGTGTGGGTCCTGACCTTCAGACTCAGGTCATGTAGCTCAGCTGCAAGTGCTTTTATCTGCTGAGCCAGCTTAATCCAGCTTTCTTTGTGAACTTGATGACCTTACATGGATGGGAGGGCATTGTCTCCGGGGAAGCAGGGTGCGCTCAGGGGAAGCAGCATCCCAGGGAGCACTCAGAGGAAGTGGGGTCTCAGGGAGCACTCAGAGGAAGCAGCATCCCAGGGAGCACTCAGGGGAAGTGGGGTCTCAGCACTTGGGGGAAGTGGGGTCTCAGGGAGCACTCAGGGGAAGCAG
>JANHMN010000004.1:27005371-27039728 GCA_030674055.1 Rhabdomys pumilio | reverse complement strand
CAGCACTTGGGGGAAGTGGGGTCTCAGGGAGCACTCAGGGGAAGCAGTGTCTCAGGGAGCACTCTGCTCTACAGCGTTTGCACCTTGTCTATAATCTGAAAGTATCCCAAAAAGTAAAGGCTGGCAAAATGGTTCAGTGGGTAAACCGTTCCTGCTGCAAAAGCCTGGTGCCCTGAGTTTGGTCCCCAGAACCCACAGTAGAAAGAGAACAAACACCATGAAGTGATCCTCTGACCTGCACAGGAGTTGCTGTGGCACCTGTGCCCCCTCCCCATAATAAAATAATTGTTAAGAAAACTTCTTCCAAAATAAAAAGTTTTAAGGAAGAAAACGAACAAATGTTAGGGGAGCGTGGCTTAACTCTACCACCTGACCCCTAGCTGTGTGGCCTTGGGTAGGATGCACACACTTCTGAGTCTCAGTTTCCCAAGACTAGTAATGGTGCCAACATCAGAGGGGCTGAGGCTCCCTGGTACTGACTCTGCAAGGGGTGGGGCCCATGGGAAGCAGTCAATACACTTAGTTGGTGTTATTGTTATTGATGAAGATGGAAGTACAGCTTCTGAAAGCTGGGAGGGCTGAGGAACACTCGGGGCGACAGAATTCAATAAGCTTTGAATAATTCAAGGCAATTCAATTAAACGAATGTGTATGGATTTCACTGTGGGCTGGGTCAGGTCCTGGGACCTGGAGAGAGAAATCAGGACTCAGGTGTGCGTCTAGGAGTCAGAGGTGGAGATGGTGAGGGCACGGAAGGATGTAGAGTTGGTTAAAGGCAAGGTCAGGTAGCTATGAAGTCACAGGTGGGCTCAGATGAGTCTGAGGTTGCACTGGGAATTCAAGAGGGATTCAGGATGTGGAAGGCCTTGGCTTGAAGTGTTTCATCTTTTAGACTGGGTTTTGACATTTGTATGTTGTGGATCTCCAGGTATGGGTCAGGAATCCTGCAGCCCACATTCTGGGTATCTGTGCTTGGTGCTTGAGTGAGCCTACAGCCTCTGTACAGCTCTGCCCAGGGCTGGGAAGTCTTTAATCCATGGATTATGGGCAGCTGCCATGGGACTGTCTTCAAGGCCAGTACCATCTTGAAATCAGGATGTTTGGAGTTTTCAGAGCTAACAAGGTCCTGGTAGGATGAGTCCCTGTAACCTTCCTTGGAAGAAGGAAGCCAGGACAGTCACCAGGTCTTCACCAGAGAGACTCGGGCCACTCACTCCTTCCTGAAGCTCATTCTCAGTTGTGTGCATCTCTGTAACAGCTGCAGGGGGCCTCAGGAAGTGCTAGCCAGCATGGCCGAACTCTTGACATTGTAACTTGATCTACCAAGTTCATGTTTAAAAACTGCAGAGTAGATTTTTTTTTAAATGTCACTAAAAATGTTTTAAGTAAGCTTAGGGTTTCCTGTTGGGCTGTTTTCATAACTACCCCTGGCCAGGTGTGGCACTCAGCCTATGTGTTAGACACACCCATCAGATCACACAGAACTGAATTGGGGACTCCATCTATGCAGCTTTCTGGAGTCTATACTCACGCTGAGGTACTGATGCAGCTGTTTTGTGTTTGCCCACACTCCTGTAAGTAACTCTGGTAAATCACTTATTGGATAATAAGTGATGCACCGCTTCTCCAAGCTAGACTTAGGAGGACTCATTTCTTTGGTCTCTAATTGTTACCCTGCCTGGGCTGAAAAGCTAGCTTTTCATCTCCCTAGGAAGTCACACAACAACAGAATCTCACAGAGGCATGGGCTCCTCGAATCACAGAATACCAGTTGGCAGACTGTGGGTTCCAGCTCAGGCTGATGACTCAGTTCTGGTTATGGTACAGGGATAAGGCACTGCAGGCTGAAGGCCTGTGTGCCACAGCATGCTGTCTCGAGGAGTGCACATCCTAATGTCATCTGTAGTGCGAGGAGAGGGATGGCTGGGGAGACAAGTTGGGTGAGTGAGGAATGTAGGACCCTGCTGTTAGTCCTGGCATTTGGGCAACATGGCTGCCCCACACGTTTGGAGATGGAAGCTTTGGTCTCTAGCTGAAGGCTGCTCTTCTGGAATAGGGCATTACTGAGTTCCCCATGCCCCATGGTAAAAGGGACATTGAAAGTCCATACTGCGGGACCAGGAGAGGATCCTACAGGGTGGAAAAGACTTGGAATAAGATAGAGATGACAAGGCACTGGAGGGGACCATGGAAAGGCTGCGCTTGCATCTCTTCTCTTGGCTTTGGTTCTTTCTGCTACCTGCTTTTTTTCTCAGAGCCAGGATTCCTTTGTGGCAGCCAGCTCCCCCCTCCCTCCTTCTCTTTCCCTTCCCTTCCCCCCTCTTCCTTCCCTCCTCCTCTCTCTCCCCCATCTCTGTCCGACTGTCTGTCAGTCTCTCTGTCTTTGTCTTTGTTTTTCTCTCTCCATGTCTCTCTGTTTCTTTCCTCCTGCTGCATGCATGCACGTGTGTGTGTGTGTGTGTGTGTGTGTGTGTGTGTGTGTGTTACTGGGGTGAACCCAGGGCCTCATATATGCTAGGTGAGCCCTCCACCACTGAGCTGCATCCCAGCCCCTTTTAACCTTTAAATTCAGAAGCAGGGTTCCATTGAAGTAGACCCTGAGTATTACTGCTCCCGTCTCAGACTCCCAAGTAGCAGACATCACAGCTGTGCACCAGCCAGTACCCCTGAACCTCTGTCTGGTCTCTGTCTAAGTCTGCAGAGGCTCATTCCCCTGCTTGATGAGACTCTAGAGGTGAGGCTCAGAAGCAGAGGCCATGTCCACTCTTCAGGGATTTGTTTTACATCTGGACCATGGGGCTGATGCCATTGTAGATCAATAGGAGATCTGTCTCCTAACTACTTACCTGCTTCCCTGGACCCATGTCTACCTTGGGAGCATGGGAGCATCGTGTTCTCGAATGGGAGTTATCTTAAACAGAGCTTCTGTGAACAAATGCTTGATTCCTCAGTTGTGGGTGATGATGCTAACTGACTCTAAGGAATGCTTGAAGTTGGGATTTGCTGCGCTCCGAGTCCTTGGTTGTAACATCTGATGCTCGTTATAACACAGGCAGCTAGCTTTGCTCTTAGGATGCCGACCATGTAGCCTGGGGAGGTGGCAGCTGGTGCCAATGAAGGACACATGTTGGGTGCACAGGGCATTGCTACCAGCCCACCCCCCGCCCAATGAGACCTGGTCCTGTTCTCAGTCCCAGTCTCTGCTTCTTTCTGGAGAGTGTGCAACGTCCTGGGCACTGGTGGGAGGGGCTTGCCTTGGATTTCTCTGGCTCCTTGGACTTTAGTTTTCTCTGCTTGGGCTAGTGTTGCCCACCTGACAGGGAGTCCAAGAGCTGGGACAGTTATGGAGAAAGTTCTAGAACCTGACTATTCAGACTGTGTCAACCTATGGGTAGAAAAGCAGCCACCCATCGTCAACCCTTGACTGTAAGAGCTGCTTTCGGGGTCTCCCTCTCCCCAGCCTTTTATTTCTTGGCTCTGCTGGCTGCTCAGGAGAGTGAGGGAGAGGCTCTCAGATTCGGGCCTTTGCAGCAACTGCATCCTTTATGGAGAATTCTCTGCTCACTGAATGAAGGTGGTCACTGGTCACTGCAGCCACTCTCCTTGGTGAATCACTTTAGTGAATAGTTTCCTCAGCCCCTGACAAAGACAGCTGGCTTCAGGGCTACTGCATGCTTTCCCCTTCTCTCCTGTCTGGACCCCTCCAGGGGTCCAGAGCTGAGATGCTCACCAGGCCCATGTCTCCTTCCTCCTTGGGTTCTGTTGGCTATGAGGCATCTTAGCAGTCCAGGGAGCACCCAGTGTTTTGCACAGACCAGGATATCACCAGCCTCTGCGTTTGATTTCTGTCAGAGTGTTCATGTCAATCAAAACTAACTAATATTTATGGTGTATGTGTTGTATAGCCAGCATGGGGGAAAATTGCCCTTTTCTTTAGGAAAACAAAAACAAACCTACGAAACAGCCCACTTTTCTGCTCTCAGCTCTTGCAGATTCCCCAGCCTTCAGGAAGGGGTGCCTTGAATTATTCAGCCTGCAGCTCTCCTCTCTGGAGAACAGAGCCTGGCGGCCACTTTAATCACTGGATAGGTTTCGAGTCAGTTATAATCAAGCCAAGTCCACGTGGGAAGGCACTGCTGCTGCTGCAGCAAAACAAGATCAAAAGCAGGCAGAGAGGGCGATCAGATCGGAGGGAGGAAGGGCTGGCTTCTGCCCAGCCTGTCCTTGGTGGTGACTCTGCTTTCAGTAAGGGGCTTCACTGTGTCACTCTCTGACCTTTGCTAATGTCCCTGTGAAGGCAGAGACAGAGCAAGGATGGGACTTCTGTCAAGTGGGGATTGGGGGAAGTGACAGCCTTTTAAGAATGTGGAGTAGGGGCTGGGGAGACAGTGTAGGTGGTATGTGCTTGCCACACAAGTATAAAGAACTGAGTTCACAGCCCCAGTCTCATGGAAAAAGCCAGGCATACTAGTGTGTGCCTGTAATCCCAGCACTGGGGTGGAGATAGGTGGATCCCTAGAGTGATGGCCACTCAGCTAGCCAAATCTGTTACCAGGTTATCAAGAGACTCTGTCTCAGAAAAATAAGGTGGAGGAGGACAGAGGAAGACATTCACATCAACTTTTGTCCCCACATGCATACACCACACACACACACACACACACACACACACACACACACACGCATATACCACACACACAATCACACATAATATACACATACACACAGCACATATACATACATACACATACACATACATATACATACACACATATACACACATACATATACATACACACAAATATAAACACATACACACATATACACATACTGATACATACCATACACATACACACATACATATACACATACATACATACATACAAGTGATAGAGAAAGAAATGAGGTTGTGTCTTGGGGACTCTTTCTTTCTAGAGTTTACTTGGGATAGGATATATCCAGGCAAGTGCTGGGCCTATACAGGATCTGGAGGGTTGGCTGTAGGGGACCAGGAGAGGAAGCCAGAGTGGAAAAGGAACTAGAAGAGAGCAATGTGGAGTTTGCTCCTACTTGGTCTCAGGGGAGGGTGATTTGAGGTCCTTATTAATGTTTCCAAGTAAATTGTGGGAGAGTGGGGATGGGGAGGTATGCAAGAATCAGCAAAGAGGGGGTGTTTGGAGAACTCATGCCAAGGTATAAGAGGCTCCAGATTATACACTGTTGTTGGACAGTGTGGCACAAAGGGCTGGGACTGTGCCCAGCTTATTAAGGATACTTCAGGGTAATAGAGCAAAGGATATGTGGAGGGTCCATGCTGTTTGTTCCATTAATGGAGAGATGGTGACAGACGGGTCTCCACCTGCAACTGCAGTGGCACCATTGAAGTTTTGAGACAGGAAAGACAGTGTAGAGGTTCCTTCAGCTTGTTTTCTTGCTGAGGCCATTTTAAATTTAATTAGCATTTGATTTCCTTGATGGGAAGGTCCATGGAAAATTACTTGACTGTATTCTAGGGACCTGAGGTCAAGATAACCCAGCTAACTTAGCTCAGCTTCTGTTAAACTGCTTGCTTGCACAAAACTTCTCTGTAGCTTTTGAGCGAGAAACTAGGATATGTTATTATTATTATTTTTTGTCTTTAAAAATCCTTTTCTCTAAACCCTTTAGACTTGGGTCCTAAATACCTGAGTGTGGTCTCAGCTGGCTGGAATAAAGATTTTCAATTGGCTGTAGATTGTGTCTGAGTGTTCATTTTCAAATCCCTGGTAACACCAGGACATTTTGGCCCCCATATTGCTGGAGGTTATCAGGTATTGCTGTAGCAGTGTGGCTTGTTTCTGCTGACTTGGTATGTGGGCAGCAGGGCCTTGGTGATAGATCTCACAGACACATGTCAGGGTGGTAGCTGAGAGGGTGGTCAGGATGCAGGAAGGGCTTTGAATGCCAAATGGTTAGAAAGCTTATTCAAAGACACAATTAACAGAAAACTTCTTAATCCTAGAGGACACAGATATGCAATATAAGAAAGTCAAAAGTCAGGCTGAGCATGGTGGGGCATCCCTTTAGTGAGACCTTGGGTCAAAACTTAACAAAATAACAAAATTACTTAAGTGTAAGTGAAAGTGATACAGTGTGGTTGCAACTTTTAAAGACACGTGTGCACACAGGAACACACACACATGAAATAATTGTGCTAAATGCTAATAATGATCGTGTCAGGGTGGTGGCTGGATGTGCAAAGTTTGCTTTTAATGTGTATTAATGCTTTAGCCAGAGAAAAGAATATTTGTTTTAATGTGTGTGTGTGTGTGGGGGGGGTTAGATGGGGGTAGGAGTGGAGATGGGGGGAGGTTTGGCAGTTGGAGGACAACTTGCCATATTCTCCTTCTGTCATGGGTTCTAGAAGTCAAACTCATGTTAATCCATGTTGGCCATAAGCACCTTTACTGGCTGAACCATCTTGTTAGTCCCAAAATCATACTTTTTAAAGTCTTCTGTAAAAGGGCTTCCTTTCTCAGTGATATCCCCAGAGGCTGCAAAAAGATCATTTTATCTTTTTTTATTCTATAAGTCTTTCGGGAGCTGCGATGTATGGTAGAGGTGAGAGACATAGCAACAGAAATAGATGTAGAAACAGGAAGATTTGTCTGTCACAGTAACAAGAGAGGAAAGATTGCCGAACAATGTCAGATTGTGCGTACTGTGATGTCTCGGAAAGTAGAGAAGAGGGGAAAGGGGGTGGGGAGGGAAGAAAAAGGAAAGGATATAGAGAGGAAGGCTCATTTTGAAGTTGCCTAATAGCCCAGACTCGCCTCAAGCTCTTGGCAGTGCTCCTGCTTCAGCATCCCATGGGCTGGCCTTGGCTCCTTTTCCCTTCCTCTCTGGGATCCTCTGTGAGGAAGCCACCTCAGCATGGGGCTTGGCTCCATTTGTTTGTGGCTCCCTTTCTGTAACTTGCTGGAGACTGAGGTGCGACCCTTTTCAAATCTGTGTACCTTGTTGTTTCTGGAAATTGCATTTGTAGGCACAAGTATCTATTTGCATAACATCAGGCGTGACTTTTTTTTTCTTTGTCCCGGAAGTGTGTATTCTCCAGCTTCAGAGCGCAGCTTGCTTTTAAAAGTGATCTTTAAAACCTTGTTTACAATGACAGCCAGCACTAGGCAATTGTTAGGTCGCAACCTGGAGAACAATTACCAGATCCCTGTAAATTTCTTGGCCTCCTTTTTTGCCAATTCGGGCAGATGACCTCTATAAACATCCCAAACGAGCAATGATTGAGGTCAGGGAGGGCTAATGCGATTTCCCCAGACGACACTTGGTTGTTTAAAATAAGGTAACTAAGAGAGAGTGTACTTAATAGGAAAGTCTTTCTAACAACTTGAATTTAAAGAGCCTTTTCTCTTTTCGGAAGGATAATTGTGGGAAAATCCTCAGGATTTTTTTTTTTTTTAAAGACTAGATTAATGGAAGCCTGGCTTTCCGTCTGCCGGCTGCGAGCTAATTATTTAATCATTGCTCTGTTATTGGACAGTTCAATTATACGTTTCCCCAGGTATAAGTAACAGGGCACCTCCTGGAACTTGCTGGCACTTTACAGACTCTTCCCTAGGGACACCCTACAGTCAGATCGTGTCTCCTTCTGGTCCTCCACGGGTGATGTAAGGAAGAGGGTAGTTATGAAGGTGGCCCTACATAAAACTGTAGTTTTCCTCCACACATTAGGACACTTCTTTGGTTTTTTTTTTTGGGGGGTGGGGCTGGGTGAACTCTGCAGAGGATGGAATGTCACAATGTGATAAGGTTGAACATTCCTGGAAAAATCTGGATAGATCCTGTTAAACTCTCCTTCGGAGATGGGTGTGCCAACTTCTAACCCATTGTGAGTGGTGCTGAATTGTTACGGTAAGCGGTAAACGGGGTGTGTCTTTGAAATTCACAGGGGCAATGCTTCTCAGGAACTCACAGACAGAGTTTTGTGTGGAGTTGCCAGAGCTTACCTGTTTCAACCAACTTTCCAGAGGCCTCGCATACCTCCCGTGATGGACAGCTCCCTACCCCAATAGGAGCCCTAGCTAAAACTGGAAGGTTATGGTTTGAGTTCAAGACCCATCCCCACAAGACGAGTGCTCCCTCTCAGCACTGGCTACGGCGTCAAGTTCAGCCTCATATTTAGCACAGGCAGGCAATCCTTTCCTAATATAAGCTGTAGGAGGGCTAGAACGAGTGTCCTCACCCACAATGGCCCCAGGGATGATTGTAGAGTGTGGGCACCTGCTCTGGGCCTGAAGAGCGCTCTTCTGTGTCCCCATCTTGTCAGTGAGTCCTGCTGGCTGTTGGCAGCTGGGTCCATCCTTCTCTTGCATCTGCCTTAACCTCTGTAGAAGGAAGACATCAGGGAATGGATGATAAGGGTGGTCAGTTACCAGGTCATATGCTTCTCTGTCTCTGCTCATTTCTACTCAAGTCTCCTCATCGAGCATTGGGGGAGGGAGTGGGGTAGGGCGGGGCGGGGGTGGGTGGGGCAGGACAAGTGTGCAAGCTACCAGTAGGATATGTTCTCTATCAGTGGCCTTCTGGGCACCTTTCCTCTCCGCACATTGACTATGGTGTTTGCAGTTCTAGGATAGGGTCCCCCAGTTGTCTATTGGACACGGTAGCTTAGCTGTTGAGAACAGGTGAGGCTATTTTCTGCCCTGAGCTGGGGCTATGACTGAGGCAGACGCAAGACTGCTGATTGGCCAGTGAATGGGCTCTCTGAGGGTCAGGTGTTCTCTTCTTGACCAATCAGCTGTTGACAGCGGTCATAAAGGGGTCATGGCTCATCCCATTCAGTGGGGTTTGTGAGCATCAATAATGATGGACGTGCGTGTGTTAGTTACTTGTCTCTTTGCTGAGATAAAATGCCCGACAGAAGCAACTGAAGGAAAGAAGCATCTATTTGTCTCACAGGTTCAGGGTACAATCATGGTTGGGCAGTCATGGCAACGAGAGCTTGAGGCAGAGCTGGTCACATTGCATCCTCAGTCAGGAAGCAGAGAGAGAGAGAGAGAGAGAGAGAGAGAGAGAGAGAGAGAGAGAGAGAGTTGACAAGCTCGCGTTTCGGTCCAGGTTCCCAGCTCATGGAACGGTGATGCTCACCTCAGGGTGGGTCTTCCTGTCTGAATTACCCTAATTTAGAAACTCAAATTCATGCTCAGAGGTTTATCTACCAGATGATTCTAGATCCTGTCAAGTTGGCAAAGTTAACTATACATCACAATGTCTTAGAATGTTTTCTTTTTTTAATGTGTGTGTGTTTGTTTTGTTTTGTTTGCTTGTTTTACATGAATGCATGTGGGTGACTAGGCAGGCACATGGTGACTGGAGAGGTCAGAAGAGGGTGTTGGATCCCCTGCAACAGGAATTACAGATGCTTGTGAGCCACCATGTGGGTGTTGGGAATTAAACTCAGTGCCTTTGGAAAAACAGACAGTGCTCTTAACCACTGAGCCATCTCTCCAGCTCCCACCATAGTATCTTTAAATAAAGGAATAAATACCAAGTGGTGGCCAGCGAGATGCCTCCCCAGAGATCAAGCCTGGGTCCTGTTTCTGTTGGTAGGGGATTTATAGAGTTGAGGCTCCAACTGTCCTTTGGGAAGGAGCAGGAGGTAGACACTCTTCAGCATGGTGGGGCTATGGAGGAGAGATCTTGGCATCTTTCAGGCCTGCTCAGGTGCTTTCCTCTGGGCTTGTACTGAAGCCTGTATATAGCGTATCTCTACCTGCAGCTTGGTTGAGTCATGAGAACCATGGATGTCCATAGGACTGCCTGAGCAGAGAAGGAAGCGCTGGTGTCTAGGTGGAGCCTGGGATGGTGGTAACCTTCCTGGAGAGTGGCGCAGGACCCAAGCCCCACCCACCTCCTCCTGCTGTCTTCTGCAGGAACAGAGATGCCAGAGGAAGGTGGAGCATCCCCTGCTTGCTTACCCCTTACTCTCCCATTTACTCCTGTAGGGGCAGAGGCAGGGAAGGCCTTAGGAGGCTGAGCAGGATCTGCAGGTTGGCTGATGAAAGCGGACATCTGGGACTTTGATTCTTCCAGGCTTGATTCCTTTGTTTGATTCACATGGCTACTGGAACCTTCCCTACCTTCTGAGGGAGGGGCATGATGAGTGGGTGCCGTAGAGCAAGCATTGCTCAGAGAAGCAGGGACCTGGGTTCAGGTATCAGATTTCCCAGCTTGCTGTGCCATTCCCCCGACTCCCATCCCTTACACCCGAGCTTCAGGGTTTTACCTGGTCACTGAGGTATTGGAGTGTTGGAATTCATCAGCATATCCCTGGCTCTTCAGGAATGAACCTCACCAGACCACTGCTGGGGTCTAGTCATTGCTTCCTGACTCTGACCTGTGTCACCTCAGCACATCAGCGTTCACCGACCGACTGTTTCCAGAGAGGAATCAAGAGCTCAGAGGTGTTAGATGACAAGTCCAGAGTCATGGAGCCCAGAAAGATCAGGACCTGTCTCCTTCCAGAGTTTCGGAGGACCTTTTGCTAGGAAAGAGATGGCAGCTGGGGTGGGGCGGGGAGGCAGCGCTCATCTGGAAGACAGATGGCTTTCCAGCTGCTTGTAGGGTTCGCGTGCTGTTCTAGTCACTGGGCATGGAATGGAGCTAGACCATCTGATAATACACCATAGGTGTGCGTCATCTCACACCACTGCCAGGTGATGGACAACCCTGGGCCCGACAGGTCTTTAAGTACCAGAACTGGGTTGGGCCCCGCTGCCCTTAGGAGACACAGCCTGCAGAACTGCAGTCAGATGCCTTCCTAACAGCTCTCTTCCAAATGCCTCACACATATTCAATGGCCCCTTCACCCCCTGACCACAGCCGGAGAGGTTTGCTCAAATTAAGAATTTGATCCATTCCTTCAGTCCCCCTCCAGGGGTTCCAGAGAGCAGAGGAAACGATGCCTTGTCTAATGTACAGATGCAGCTCTGCATTTGGAAGGAGATCCTGACAAGCTCTAGGAAAAAAAAAACCGTCCCCAGATGACCCTCAGTTCTTGGAGAGAAATCCTAACTTGTGTAAATGTTGAAGGGTATGTTACCCCCAGAAGCCCAAAGCCTGCCTACTTGAGGGTCAATGACAGGAACATGTACAGATGGAGGTGCATACATGTGCATGTGTGCACACACCTGTGTGTGCCGGTGTTCAGGGTGACCTTGGGGTCTCCTTTACAAGGACAACCTGGTGGCTTGTCCGGGCTCTGGGGTCTGTCCCCTGTCTTGCCAGGGCAAACCTTGTAGGCTCTTGTGGAAAAGAGGGATGGTGGAGAGGGAGGGGAGGGACAGTTTCGCCTGGCTTTGAAATGCGTGTTGATCAGTGTTGGCCACATAGAAAAGTGATTTATTCTTTTGACAAATGAGGTTTAGAATTTTAGATTGCATTTCAATTCACTCGCTGCAATGTGTCTTATATGGCACATGTGTGGAGGTCAGAGGACACTTGTGGGGTTGGTTTTCTTTAGCAGATGAGTCTTGGGGATCAAACTCAGGGTATCAGGTTTGCAAGTGCCTTTCTCTGCTGAGTCATCTCTCCTCTTCCTCTTCTTCCTCCTCTTCCTCCTCCTCTTCTTCCTTCTCCTTTTCCTCCTCTTCTTCTTCCTCTTTCTCCTCCTTTTCCTTTTGAGACAGAGTCTCATGTAGCCCAGGCTGGCCTCACTGTGTAGCTGAGGATGACCTCCGTTTCCCGAGTTCTGGGCTCACAGGCATGCACCCTCACGCCCATGAATCTCATTTGGTCTTGGTTCTCAGTCCTCTCCTTGCAGGGAGCTGAGTGTTGTCTTGACTGAGGGACAATGGTTTTTTTCTACTTTTATTTCTAGATTTCTTCTATTTGTAGAGCAACACATATTTTACAAATATTTCTCTAAGATTTTATTAGACAGATAGTGGTTGAGTACAACTTTTGCCTTGGAGAGTTCAAAGCTTGGGCTGGAGATATAGCTCAGTGGTTAGAGCTCTTGCCTAGTATGTCTGACGCTCTGGGTTTGGTCCTTCAGCACTGTAAAGGAAAAAAAAAACCAGTTCGCAGCTTAGTAAACAATAAACAAGTAAATGAATAAATCAAAAATATAGAAACAGCATGGTAATTACTAGAATAAACACTTGGACTCAGTGTTTTGAGAACACAGTGACCAGCATTTCCCAGCGTAGCTTGAAGAGATACATGGAGCAGTCAGTATTGAAGATGTAGGAGCTTGTTCAATGGGGAGGCTATGGCATGAGCAGAGCAGCATTCAGCAAAACCAGACTAGAGCAAGCAGAGTCCTGGGAGAGGGGAAATAAACTGCTGTAAAGCTGGAGCAGTCGTCAGCTCTGGCTCCTTTTGAGAGGACACAGATGCCATGCAAGGGAGTTTGAATGCCATTGTACAGATGACAGGGCCTTGAGGGTTTTTCTCTGGAAGAGGGACATGGCAGATTGACGTGGCTTGTGTTTATTTGTGTGCACACCGTGTTCTAATGCCTCCCACGTTGTGTTCATCTGTCTCCCTGGCATGGACCAGCTTCAACAGAACTGTGGACTGGATGGAGAATCAGGTCCCTGCTCTGCCTGCGGCTGGCCACTGTGGGTTGAAGATGTGGTGTGGTTATGGACACATGGATTCTGAAGGCTAAGAAACTGTCCTAGTATAAAATACGGCCATGGGCATGTCACTCTCCAGAGCTCCAGGCTTCACATGGGTCCCTCACAGTCAAGCTCAGATGGGTACCTGCTGCTTCATTGCTTGGTTCCTTATGGATGTAATGGCTTGCTCAAACGGTGGCTATTGGCCTGGCATCATCTGCTCTAGAGCAGCCATGGGAGTGAGCACCGTGCCTCTTCTCATGGTTTTGAGAAGGCTGGAGAGGAACTGGGAAGATGGCTCAATGGATAAGAGTCCTTGCAGGGCAAGCATGAAGACCTGCATTCCAATCTCCAGCATGCATGTAAAAAGGCAGGGGTCGTCACACACAGCTCTAACCCTGGTGCTGTAGGGGGCGGGGCAGAGACTGAAAGAGCATAAGAACTTCTTGCCTTATGAGGCTTGCCTGCTAGCCTCACTCCAGGGTCAGCGAGATACTTTGTTTCAAGAAAATAAGGTTAGAAAGATAGAACCTCTTCTAGCTTCTGAACATACACATGTGTATCAGATGCACCTCTCTCTCTCTCTCTCTCCCTCCTCCCTCCACCCAGAACTTGCCCTACTCTTCTTGTGCAAAAATCCTCTCATGACAAATAGGGTCCTTTCCCTTGCTTGTGAACTCCATCGATTTCCCCTCTGTCAAAATCCCTCAGGCATTGCCAGTTGCCTAATGGTCACCTAAGGGCCACAAGGGGTCCCTGTTGTTAGTAAGTTACCCATGCTCTCAGCCATGTCACTAGCTCACTGGCCACAGAAGCGGGATTCTGTGTGCAGCAATGTGAGCTGGCTCCTTTGAGGTCCACCATACACCAGGCCCCGTGCTCAGTGCTTCCCTTTGAGATCTGGTTCACAAGGAGGCTACTGAGATCCTGAGGCTGAGGAATTGCTTGGAGCAGCATTAGCAATGGGAAAATGGTGCTCAAGGACCACAGCCTCCACTGTGGGTTCCCATTGGGGAATCTTAAAGGGCTGTTTGCAGATGGCCCCACACTGTCCACTGGAGCAGTGTTTCTGCATCAGGTTCCCTCTGAGGATGCAGGATAAGAGGTGGGGGCAGCTGAGTGCTTGCCTGCAGCTCTGTCTACACAGAGATGAGTATGGGATGGGAAGGCAGCCAGGGAGACCTGACCCCTAACCACAGGGGGGTTGGCTTGGGACCTGGAGGTGTAATAATAGTCAGATGCCAGTGGAGGTTGAACTGGAGGCAGAACACAAGGTTAAGAGCCTGAGATGACAATCAGCGGTCTGGCTTGAGCCTCAGGCATCTCATCAGGGCTGGGAGGGGGCATTAGTGTACCCTCCTTGTTATCAAGGGAGCAACCTCCATCTCCATGCACACAGGCTAGGGCGCACTTGTCTTCCTCTTTGGATTTAGTTTTCCTTCCTCTTCCTTCTCTTCCCCATTTTCTTTCATATGGAAATAGGGCTATTGTTTTTCTGAATGTGGAAACTCATGCTGTTTGTAAAAAGAAATCAGGCCACACAATCGTCTAAAAACAAGATTAAGTAGTCCAGGACCCCGACTGTGCAGAAAAGCACCCCAGGACTATTGGTGGAAGCCCTCAGACCTTTGGTGGATGCAGGATGGACTCAGATCTGAAGCTTGCCTCCCACCCAGGTACCTCATGCTCCTGTCTGCAGCAATCCAGTCTCTTCGTCCCTCCCTCCTTGGTCTGTGATCCACTAGTCACTCTGTGTGCTCCACTGACTTCTTTGAGCTGTACCAGTGTCTATTGTTGATTTAGTTCCCACTAATACATCTCCTCTGAAGCCCAGATGTACACCCCCAGGCCCTGGGTATGGCCACTGCAATGCAGCCCAGCCTCTCTGTCCCACTCCTGGACAGAGAATCCAAGTTCTAGATGGATGCAGAGACTCAGCATCCTCTAAGTAGGATGTGTGCTAGGAAGTCACCTGCGCAGGAGATCTGTGCCTTGCTGTGGGATCCTGAGAGGCATGGGTTATGTAGATAGCAGTGCTGGGATCCGGTCATTGGACAGGGCTTGTCTAATGTCTGGACACTGCAGCTGAAACAAATCCCTAACCCGAGAGAAGGAGGCAGCTGACTTTCATCCATTCATCTAATCTGCATTTGTGTCCACCTTGTGTGCCAGGCCAGCTGATTCCAACCAGCTTTTAAAGGTCTAAGGCACGCAGAAGATGCCATCCTCTGGGAACCCCATTGGTTATGAATGTGGAAAGTGAAGAGAAGAAACTGAAGGCTCCACCCAGGCCCTGAAGAGTTGGGGGAGGGGTCGGAGCCAAGGCCCAGCTCTTGCATGAAGTCACTGAGGACCAGTATATAAGGAGCTACTGAGATAGAGTCTGACTTTGGGGACTTGAAGGCAGAGAGATGTGGTGGAGAGAAGGGTAGATGGTTGGCTGCCTAGCAATAGAGTCTCCAAAGCTGAAGTTCTTAGCCATTCTAACACTGCGACCCTTTAATACAGCTCCTCATGTCGTGGTGACCCCCAACCGTAAAATTATTTTCATTGATACTTCATAACTGTAATTTTGCTATTGTTATGAATTGTAATGCAAAACCTGTGAAAGGGTCATTCAGCCCTGAAGGGGTCCCAACTCACAGGTTGAGAACCAGTCTAGAGGCTAAGACACAGGGGTGTGTGAGAGTGAAGTGTAAGGGGCATTAAGAAAGACACAGACAAAGCACCAGGGACCTGCCACTCCATCTCCAACACCAGGAATGAGGTCAACAGATGACCAGCCTTAGCCTGATTTTCCCTCCCCCTTTCCACTTCTCTTCTCTTCCCTCCTCCTTTCCTCCACCCTGTTCCCTTTCCTTCCCTCCCTTTCTCTCCTCTCCCACCTGCCTTTTTTTCCCCCCTTGAGATAGAATCTTACTATGTAGCCCAGGCTGGCTTTGAACTCAAGATTCTCCTGCCTCAGCTCTTCCATGCTTGGGATAACAGAGGTGTGCCTCCATACCTGGCTGGATGTTTGATTTTTGTTTCTCATAGACCTAGTGGTGGTGGGGACTTATTGATCTCTCTGCCTACTCCCTCATCTAATGGATGAGGAAACAGACCCAGAGAGAGAAGCCATGAGCCTGAGGTCACACAGCAAGCCAATGCAGAGGCTTGAGTTACAACAGGGATGCTGTGGTTCCCAAGATGGGTGGGATTTAACACACTAGGCACCCATGACCAGGTGCAGTGACAGCTGTGGATTCCGGAGCCAGATTGACCACTGGAACCCTCAGCTTATGTCCTCATCTTCCAGGGGCAGGGAGTACAACACTTTGCCAGCATGTTGATAGGAACTGAACAGGATAACGTTTGAGAGCTGCCTACTGTGTGCCAGGCTCACAGTAGGTGCTTCATTGAGGCTGTCTCCTGGCTGCTAAGCTCAGCCATGAGGTATCTAACTTCTCATCTTAACCAAGAGTTTCTGACCTTTTCAAAACAACCAGATTCCCAATTATTAAAACTGCACACAAAACTTTTCTGAGTTTCTACATTCTAATACTTAAAATAGAGAAAACACCACCTCAGCACTGTGACCAAGATGTCCCAGGGAAGGCCCCTGCCATTCATCTGGCTGGTCCAAGCTTTGTGAGTAGCAGCCTTCTCTAATGGTGACAACATTACCCCCAGGAAGCCTCACAGGCCCTGGGGTGCCCTTGGTGGGGACTTAGCTGCCTGGAAAACATTATCAAACTCTGAGTCTGGCATTTCGAAGACCCTCTGGGGCGCCCTGAAGCAGTTTGAAAAGCTCATTTAGGAAGGGGATTCCCTTGCTGTGTCTCTTTTTCAGCTCATTTTGGTTTGATTTCTTTGCTTGCTGCTAACCATACGGATACCTACCTCTGTGATCTCTATATTAGCATATCAGTGTCAGGAGAGGTGACGTTCATTGGTACTTTTTTCTTTCTAACAATGAAAGTAGAACTTTAAAAATATTTGTTTTTATTATTTCACTTTTGTTCTTGTGTGTGCCTGTGTGTGGGTATGTGCACAAGAGTGCAGGTGCCTGAAAAGGCCAGAAGAGGGCGCTGGATCCCCCTGGAGCTGGGATTGTAGGCCATTGTGAATTGTCCAACATGGGTTTTGGGACTGAACTGGAGTCCTCAAATAACAGCAAGTGCTCTTAACCACTGACTCATCTCCAACCCTGAACATAGGACTTTTTACTGTTATTAGGGCCACTGTACTATCTATTGCTTTTTTTCTGGGACCAATAGAATTAGAGGAGAGTTTTGGGGTGTCTTGGAGCCTCTGGACTTCTAGGTTATCATGGATGAACTTGGTGGGCAAGATCAATGTCTCTTACTTACTTTGCTTTGGGAAGTGACCTGAATTTCATACAGAATCCAAACTGAACCCTTCAGCCCAGTCCCTTCTCAGCCTTTGCACACGCCATTTCTGCTGCCAGCAATATTTTTCAGTCATAATTCTACAGCTTGCTCTGGGTAATAATCTTTTTTTAAAATAATGATCTATGTTATGAACATTATTTATAAATAGTTAATGTTTCTTTGTTTTCCAAACAGAGAGGCCTCTCCTTGCCACTTTATTGAAACACTCTTCCCAGCACCCTGTCTTCACTCTGATGTAATTTTTCCTTCCTAGTACTTATTATATCTGCTATGTCATTGTGTGCATGAGTGCAGTGCCTTCCAGAGGCCAGAGGAAGGCATGAGGTCTCCCAGGAGTTACAGGAGATTGCAAATTGCTCGATGTGGGTGTCCTTTGGAAAAGGAGGAAGCTTTCTTAGTTGCTGAGCTGTCTCTCTGGCTCCCCTTACTATTATTATTTTTGGAGGGAAAGTGCTGAAGACAGAGCCCAGGTTTTGTGCATGCTAGCTGAGTACTCTTCTGTGGGCTACACAGCCAGCCCCAGCCTCTGAGACTTTCTAATATAGAAATATCACCTGCTTTTACACTCATGATACTATCCTATCCTAGAGATGGGGTCTGTGTTCTAGCCCAGCAGTTTAAAAGGTATTGTAGAATACCTCCTTGGGCTCCTGTGCCCGGAGCTGCCTGAGCTCGATGAGAAATGCGTAGGGCCTATGGCTTCCTTAGTTTCTCCTACCCAATCCCCAGGCCTTGGAAAGATGGGGAGGCAGTAGATGACTTTTTTTTGTTTGTTTGTTTTTGTTTTTGTTTTTCGAGACAGGGTTTCTCTGTATAGTCCTGACTGTCCTGGAACTCACTCTGTAGACCAGGCTGGCCTTGAACTCAGAAATCCACCTGCCTCTGCCTCCCAAGTGCTGGGATTAAAGGCATGCGCCACCACCGCCTGGCAGATGACTTCTTCTTTTCAATAGATGAAACACAAGGGAAGCCAGATATGATAAGAATCAGTTGAAGGAAGTATTGGGTGTGAGCTCCCTCCCTTCCATTCCCATCCGCTGATCCTAGATGCTATGGCCTTTGTAGAGCGGGTCTTTTGGCTGGCAGCTCTGCCTTCCCTTCTCCTCATTTATATAATGAGTCTCATCTTCATTGAGAACAATTGTTCCAGGCTCTTGGCACTGCACTGTGTGGATTAACCCACTTAATCCTCCCAGTGACCCTCTGAGCCAGGTACAAAGAGTATCTCCATTCACAGATGTGTGAACCAAATCACAGACCTATAAAGCACATAACTAGTTGATGGTACAATTGGGATTTGAACCCAGATAGTTCTGACTGTAGAGCCCTTGGCCTTAACCCCTGTGTTAGCACCAGAGAAAGCAAGAAACCAACCCTCTTGGGATAATGGGACAGGACTCCTTTTCTGGCTTAAAGCAGGATCTAGACTCCAGGATTCCAATCTAGACTCCTGTGTCATCTTCCACTGACCATTTAGCCACTGACTCCAGAATCCTACTGGGCTCAAAGACCTGGAAGCTGAAGCGCCTGACCTGGTGTATTAGTCATGGTTTTACTGCTGTGAACAGACACTGTGACCAAGGCAACTCTTAACTGGACAACATTTAATTGGGGCTGGCTTACAGGTTCAGAGGTTCAATCCATTATTATCAAGGCAGGAGCATGGCAGCGTCCAGGCAGGCATGGTGCAGGAGGAGCTGAGAGTTCTACATCTTGTTCCAAAGGCAAACAGGAGAAGACTGATTTCCAGGCAGCTAGGATAAGGCTCTTAAAACCCACACCACAGTGGCATGCTTCCTCCAACAAGGCCACACCCACTCCAATAAGGCCACATCTCCTAATAGTGCTGCTCCATGAGCCAAGCATATTCAAACCACTTCCCATGACAACAGTAGGTACCGAAGAAGCAGTAGGGCCACCATATTCCCTGTGACCACCTTGAATCTTTCCAAAAAGAACTAGAGGTCCTGATACCAGCCTCTCTGCGTTTCTGGGTCTGGAAAATGGCAGCTGATAGTGGCTTATCTAAGCGACATCAGAATGGCGGATACCTGGGTCTAAGGCTCCAAACTTGAAGCACCTGCTTGCTCAAAAATTTTGAGGCTGCCAGTTCCAGGTATATATCTCTAAACATCCTCTTTATCTGACTCACCACCTCTAGTCCCCATCTCTGATCCTTGTCCCTGGTGGCTCAGAACACCTGGCAGTACCTTGTCACGCAGTGGGCTTGGAGCTATAATGTCTGCACAGAAACTTCGGCTCAGCTTGTCAGCTGGCTGATGGCAAGTGGCCCTGCCTCTCTGCAGCCCTTTATTTCCAGCTTTCCAATCGTCTTTCTTTTCAAAGGTGAGGATTCTATGCTGCAAAGTAAGTCTGAGCTTCTCAAAGTTTCCCACCAAAGCAAAATCTGACTGCAGAAGAAAGTAAACAGGTGCCCTGGGGGGTGGGGGCGGGGCGCGGCCAGGTGGGGGTGGGGGCGTAGCTTAAAACAGCCTGCCACAAGCTCAGCATTCATTGAAGTCTCACCGCAGCTTAAAAATTCATGGGAATTTTGCATTCAGCTCCATAATGCATCTGCGCTGTTCCTTTTAACGCAAAGACAGCGTTTCAAGTTGCTCGCCATCGGGTAATCTCAATGCCAGCAGGACCAGCCATGTTTGTCGTATAGCTCATATATTCTTCGGCATACCGATGGGAGTCCCCAGGGATGTGTGCATCCAGTTTAAGAAAGATTCGTGTAGGTACAGTGCTCTGGAAGGAGCAAAACACATTAGATAAAGGTCAGGGAGTTTCGATGTGAGCCTTGGCAGTAATGGGAACACATCCATCAGAGAGCAAGATGTATTTATGGAGGAAGGGAGGCACTTGGGAATGGGGAGGCGATAGGGCTAGGAGAGGGGGTGTGGGAAGAGTGAGAGAACACAAATTCCAGGCTGCCCAGGATCCAGCTCTCAAGGCAACTTCTCTTCTACGGAGTGACCCCAGCTCAGTGCCACGGAGTCCCTGTGAGCCATGTGCTCTGAGTCCTTTGGCTTAGGGTAAACCCCAGCACTGCGTGTGGGCTTTTCTCTTCCTAGCCAGGTCCCCCCCAGCCAAAAGTCCTCCTTGCTTTTTTGAGGCCATCAATGCATTCTGGAAGCTTCTGCAAGTATCCCAGAATGCCTCAGGTGAGTTTGCAGCTGAGACTCCACTGGGACCCGAGCTGTAGGCACAAACCTTTGTCATCTCCTTTCTGCTCTTCTTAAGTATCGTTTTAAAATTGCAAAGCTCCCATGCAGAAACGCGCTCTCCGTGATATTACCAAATGTCTGAGAGCAAATATTTCCCAAGAACTGTGGGGGCGCGAGCAAACACCCTCTTTTTTTCCCCCCTCTGTTATTCCTGGGCGGAAGCAGATAATGAGTTACCCTTTCCACAATCAGTGCTTGCTAGATTTTTGGTTACATTATTGGGAGCAAACATAAACAGGGTAAGTTAAAGGCATGGATTATTGCAAAAATAAAATTGGGATACATGAAGCTTAAAAGTCTTAATTTTAAAGCACTCCTCACAATAGGCCAGAAACTTGATCCTCTGTAATTCTCCACAAACAGTGTCTGCATTTTATTATTGAATGTGTCTTCTCTCGGTCTGGAATGAGATTTGACTCATGTTTCCGCATAAATATAATAAAAGGATGCTTCCCAGCGAATATAGATTTAGGAAATAGTGTTTACTTATTTCTCTCAATTCAAAAGAGTCCAAACTAGAATTTTTTTTTTTGCTTGTTTCAGTAATTTTTCTTTTAAACACAAAGACTGCGTATTGTTTCCTTTCACAGAGACCACAAGCCAATCTGGGAAGAGTTACGGTTTTGTCTTTGTTTTTTTGTATTTCTCTCTAGGGAGTGCACACCATACTGGGAATCTACAAGTCAGCAACTAAGGCTTTCTACTGCCTGGCAGTGGGCTGTGGACAACGTGAGCAGGTGTCTGAGGGTCTGCTCAGGCTCAGGACAGCAGCCAGTCAGGCTCTCCTGGGGCAAGGTTCTACAGGAGGTCCAAAGATGGGGTCAAGCCAAAGTTTTAGGCCAGCAGACTTCTATGGGTTCTCTTGGTGTTTGTGTGTCTTTCCCAGAAGCCCACAGAGATAACAATCAGGGGCGACTGCTGGCTGACTCTGTTGCTTCCTCTGTTACTTTTCTGCTGTGATGAAATACCAGGACAGAAGCAATGTCAGGGAGAAAGTGCTTATTTTGGCTTACAGTTCCAGGTCATGGAAGTCACAATCGGTGGGGGGCAGGGGGACTTCAGGGAGCTGGTCACATTGTATCTGCAGTCTAGAAACAGAGAGCAAGGAAAGCTCGTCCTCAGTCAGCTTTCACCTTTTTATGTAGTCGTGCCTAAGGAATGCTGCCACCCACAGTGGGCATGTCTTTCCCCCTCAACTGACCTAATCAAGATAACCCCCTAAGACATGCTCAGAGGCCTGTCTCCTTGATGATTCTAGATTCTATCAAGTTTGTAATACCAGCCATCACAGTCAGCTCTGGGCTCACAGTAGCTTTCTTGTATCGGGATGTAAAAAAACAGTGAAGGACCCTAGCCAAGGCAGAGCCAGTTTATTTTTTCTGTCATTCCTGGGCATGGGATGCTGATTCTTTGAGCCTCAGTTTTCCCATTTGTGAAATGGGATGATAATAGGATTTGCTCTGAAAGATTGGTGTGACAATCTGCCAGAGGGAAGAGAAATACATATTTAGAAAGCCATTGGATGTGTATGCATATATAGAAAGATATATATTGCCAGTTAGAAGTGCTTCAGACAGGGTTTGGTGGGGCTAGGCTCACTCTTGGTCTGCCTTGCATTAGAGCCAGTTCTCAATGCTTTTTGTTTGGAGAGAAGTGCTGGTAGTTGAACCTAGGACCTCACACAGATACAATTGTCTTACCACTGAACTATCTGCCCAAGTCCCCCAAATGTCATGATTGTTGTTAAAAGCTTTCAGAAAGATTTTCAGTTCAGACTAGATTGCTCAAAAACTAACTATTTGTGTTTTAAATTTCACCACATTCAATTTTTTTCATAAGTCAATTATTTGTGCCGCTTGCTGGCTTCCCTTTGTGTCAGGGCTGTTTCTGCTAGGGTGGGATCCAACTCCCCACACCTCTCTTCAGAGAACACTTCCCGTTTTAGAATACTCTTCCTGCAATACGTGCTCATTGCCACCAGGTGGCAATAGATTCCCAGACCTCTTCTGGGAGCCCGGCCATAGCAGAGATAGTCCCATTCCTTGGAAACAGTTGAAAATGGATTTCTATTTATTAAACCAGTTCAATGAGATTAACCTACTTACCACCCCAACTTTAAGCATGGCAAGCGTCGCCGCAGCTAATGAGACAAAATACAAAGTGTTTGGTACACTCAATTATCTCTTCTTAAGTAATCCCTAAAGAACGGCTAATCCGTGCTCCTTCCCCAGGGAAGGCTCCCTCTCCTGTGTCTCCCCGCTCCCTAGAGCTTCCTTCTGCTCCAATGCACAGGCGCTCATTCAGATCCGCTTATGGTGCCTGCGCTCTGGGACAGCCCTAAAATGGGGGTGTTCTCAGCCAGAGAGGGGAAAGGTGGCATTCTGGAAAGAGCAGTGGGTCCCAGACCCAGTCCCAGGGTAATGGGGATGCATGGACCAGGCTAGGAAAGAACTGGAAGAACAGAGGAATTTAAAAACTTAGGGCTTTACCTAAAGTGGTCACAGTCGAGTACTTTATTTGGAGTCATGTGACCTGGCATTGGCAAGCCTTTTTTTTTTTTTTTTAGTGTGTTCTTAATGTGTTCTTTAAGATACATTAAATATATAGACTAAACACACACACACACACACACACACACACACACACACACCATACATGCTGACTTGAAAATCTGGACCAGATTTGTCTCTGGATGAGTTTGAGGAGCTGAAAGAGGGGTAGGCAGGAAAGAGCTTAGCTGATATGTGATATGCAGGACAGAGGGCCGTGGACTGTGGGATTCCTGAGGAGAGGGCCCCAACTCTGACAGATAAATCCCTCAGTCATTGTCCACTCAGTAAATATTCACTGTATTCACTCTCTTCCTGCTGGGCAGAGCTCTGTGCTAAGTGCTCAGGATAAACAGCTCCCAGCTCCACGGATTGCTGTGCAGCCTAACCAGAGAGACAGACGCCATGCTCTGTGGCGTAAGAGTTTGGTTGTGGCTTATAGAGTACCTGACAGATGCCCAGTGCCTTTGAGATGTGGGTCAGAGAAGGCTTTCCCAAGGAAGCCATGTTTAGCATGGAGTTTGAAGGGTTAACGGTAGTTTAACTTGCCCACTTGCCAGGCCATCTACCCCTTTTCTAGAGGTCACTGGGTACCCAGTGGGGAGGGTCTAACTCAAACAAGGTTATGAGCCAGAGAAGGAGTTATTGATGGTCAGGGTGGAGCCCCAAGGGGTCAGGATTGGAGTCTTTCATCCCATGCTTCTCCTGTCCCAAAAGGGCCATGTATTTAAGCTGCAGTAGCAACAGTAGCCCAGGCTAGCAAAGGCGAGGCCTTGGGAAGATCCAGGGAGGGGCAAATGGCTGTATCTGATGGTAGAGTCCCAGCCATCATTTGGGAAAGATGCTTTGGGTAGAGGATGGCACAGATCCTTGGTTCTCCCCTGGTCCAAGAGATCCCAGCCAGCCTCCTCTTATTTTTTGGCCTTGAACGCAATGATTCTCCTGTTTTGGCTTCTTGAGTGTCTTGTTCTTAAGTCCCATTAAAAGTTTTTGATTGCTTGTTGATTTTGAGACAAGGTCTCATGGATCCCAGGTGGTCTCTGCAGACAACCTTGAACACCTGATCCTCCTGCCCCTGCCTTTGAAAGTCTGAAATTGCAGGGACGCACTACCACAATCAGTTTGTTCAGGACTTGGGGATCAAACCCAGGGCCTTGAGGATGATAGACAAACACTTTGCCAATTGAACTACATCTGCAGCCCATTATGGGTGTGATATTTCAGGATGAGGGGTGAGGCTCAAGATAGAACTGAAAGCCAGAGTCCCCAAGCACAAAGAAGGAGATCAGGGATCAGAGTTAAACTAGGAGGCTGTGCTGGTTAGTTTTATGTCAACTTGACATAAGCCAAAGTCATCTGAGAAGAGGGAACATCAATTGAGAAAATCCTTTCATAAGGTCTGTCTGGAGGCAAGCCTGTAGAGCATTTAATTAATTAGTTACTGATGGGGGAAGACCCAGATCATTGTGAGTGGGGCCATCCTTGGGCTGGAGGTCCTGGGTTCTATAAGAAAGTAGGCTGAGCAAGCCATGGGGAGCGAGCCAGTAAGCAGTACCCCTCTGTGTCCTCTCCATCAGCTCCTGCCTCCAGGTTCCTGCCCTGTTTGAATTCCTGCACTGGCTTCCTTCAGTGATGGACCAAAATGTGGAAGTGTGAGCCTAATAAACCCTTTCCTCTCCGACTTGCTTTTTTGGTCACGGTGTTTCATCACAGCAATAGAAATGCTAACTAGGGCAAAGAGCTTAGGAGTCAAGACCACAGTTTCTCTGTGTCTGATCAGTAGGGGCAAGACCCCCAGATCTGTTCCATAGTCCTCCTGCCCCCCACCCCTGAGAAGAGGAGCTATGTCATCTTCATGCACAGCTTAGTCCTGAGCCTGGGCGTCCTCATGAGGTAGAAATGCTGGGTTTGCCTGATGGAGTCGGGTGATTAAGCAGTGGCCTGAGACTTGGAGTCTAGCACGCTGCCTGGCCCACTGGCAGTGCTCCCTTCTGCTGCCCCCTCTGGTGCTCAGTCCATCAGTGCTCCCTCCTGCTGCCTGCTCTCCTTCTCAGGCCTCAGCTGTGCTCCCACCTTCCAACCTCAAGGTGCCTTGCCTTTTCTTAAGGCCACAGGACCTTGTTGGTGGCCACTTCCCTCAACTCCTGCCTTGACTGGGCCTCATGCTTTTTAAATGTTTTCTTTTGTTTGTTTGTTTGGTTTTGTTTTTGTTTTTTCAAGACAGGGTTTCTCCGTGTAGCCCTGGCTGAGTGAGAGTGAGTTCCACACTCTGTAGACCAGGCTGGCTTTGAACTCAGAAATCCACCTGCCTCTGCCTCTGCCTCCCAAGTGCTGGGATTAAAGGCGTGCGCCACCACTGCCCGGCTTGCCCCATGCTTTTAAAAGAGAACACGTTTGCACAGTTTCCTTTAAAAAGAAGCCCTTAAATATCTGACAGAAGACACAACCACACATTTTCCAGCGCATCCTCCTGGGGACTGAGAAAAATAAGTCACTGTCACCCCCAGCACTGAATCTTTAAGGTAAGTGTCTGGCGCTTGGAACTTGGGTTGGATGCTGCCTCTGAGAACTCCTCACTGTGTGACCTTGAACATGACAATACAGATGAGAGTCAGAGAATTCACAGATGCTACTATTTTTATTTTTGTTGAATGTTTTGGGACAGCAGGGGCTTTTCTGGCTACTTTATTACCCACTCACCCCCACATCCCATTTAAGTGGAGGACTTGGCAGTTCACACCAGTCCGGCTGTTTAATTAATTTAGCCCATCAGTGAGCAAGTACTGCCTTTGGCTCACTGGGCTTGAGGCTCCAGGGTCAGAAGCAGGTACAGGAGATAATCTTACCAGAACCTTCCTTCCAGGGGCCTCCTGCAGGTCAGCCACACCTCCCACGGCAGATCCTCTGCTTATTGGTTGAAGGACTCAGGGCACTTGGCTGTCCAGCCCTGACTCTTTCTCTGTGCAGGATTTGATGTTACTGTAATGGCAAGGGATTCCAGATACAGCAGCTTATCGTGATGACTATCAATGAGATCATATGTGAATCACATATATAGACCTTACTCCGAGCAAGGGATTTATTGATCCCTGATAGCCATCTCTCAGAATCATGGTCATAATCATGATAAAGATGCTCCCACGGGGGCTGAAGAGATGGCTCCGCCGTTAAAAGCCTGTGGTGCTCTCACAGAGAGCCCAAATTCAGTGTTCGGTATCTACTTTTGACAGCTTACAACTGCCTGTAACTTCCGACTCTGGGGATCTGCCATCCTCTGTTAGACTTCAACCTCTCTGTCCTGAGATGCCCACATACGATTAAAAAGAAAACAAATACTTTCAAACTTCACATACAAATGCTTTGCTGGCCATGAAGGCTATCTTTCCCATTCCTAGCTCCTATGGAGCACCCACATGCCTCCAAGGAATGAAGATCGCAACAGTGTCAGCTGAAGCGATATAGGTCTGTGCTCAGGCTTCCTCTGTTCATCTTCCTCAAGAGGTCTTGAGGAATTGTGGGAGATCCGACCCTGTTCCTTCTCAGCCATATTTGTGAGCACACTGTCCTCCAGGCTTCTCCCTGCCTGTGTCTCCGTAGTGAAGAACTCAAGCACGCCCCACAGCCAGGCCTCTGCTCTTACAGGCATGTGTTTATTCAAGTACACCCACAAACAGGGACACATGCTCAGGTGCCGGCACCCACACACTCGCCTCCCCATACACAGAGGCATATAGATACCCACTCATATCTAGGTTGCCCATTGCCCTCAACATCTGCCTTCCGCAGCTACCTCGGTGCACTCGTCACAGTGAGGGGTCTGAACACAGCCTCCACATTCCCCAGATGCTACAGCCCCTCCCGCTCTTGTTCTATCTAGGTAAACAGATCCCCTCTTAGCCTTTCCCAAGGACAGGCTTAGGAAGATGAACCCCCACACTGTCCCAAATGTATACCCCCACAGCACATCCAGGACCTGATTGCTGCTCTGTACCTGTCCAGGTCTCCCTAAACACTTGGTCATCCAGTCCACACTTGCTGGCCCCTCACTTGGGGGCTTCAGAGACAGGTTTTGGAAAACAATCTTGGGTCTGATGGAGTGCTTCCTTCGGGCCTCCTCGGCTTGTAACAGATTAAGGTGAACAGGCATTTGTCACAGGGAAGTGTACCCAGTTGTGCAGGAAAATGGACTTTTCGATGAGCGTGGGAGCTTGAACCTGTCACAGAGGGGAGAGTCTGTGTTATTGCAGCCTGCCGGGCTGCTGGGGCCGTCGCGTTGCCGGCTTATCGGCTCTGGCAGGCATCACCTCCGACTGAAAGGATCCCATTACGGTAAGTAATGGCTTAATCACAGTCAGTTTGTAATGGAGATGACCTCTCTGAGTCCCGCTGGCCTCCTCGGATGGATCGCACCTCTCCTCACCGTGACAACAGCACTGGTTCTCCTCTCCTGAGAAAGGTCCATGGGCCACCAGAACAGGAATCAGGCAGCTTGGGGGAGGCTGCAGTGAGCAGGAGCCAGGACAAGGGCAGCCAGAGGAGGAAGAGCCCAGGTACACCCCTGACTAACCATCCTGACCAGCAGGGAGCCTCAGGCTGGAGAGGGCAGGAAATCATATGTTCTATGGAGTTGCCACACCTTTACACAGAGCTTGGATGGACTAAAAAGCAAGTCTTTCTTTTTCAGTGTGTGTGTGTGTGCGTGCCTGTGTGTGTGTGTGTGTGTGTGTGTGTGTAGGGGTGATGTTTGGGTTTTCCAATTTTCATATCGTGCCAGCTCTGGCACTAGCGCTTCGATATTCTCATGCTACCTTGTAATTCAGAGGCTTAAAGGACCAAGGACATGTATTAGATCAGATACAACACTAGGCCCTGACCTTCCAGCATGGGAGCCTCAGAACTCAGTGTCTATGCCTTTCTGTCCAGAGATAATCCCATCAGCCCTTCCCTCTTTCCTAAGCAGACCATGAGCAGGCTTCCTTCACAGTGTGTCCCTCAGCAGGCAGTGATGCTGTGTGTGCCGCAAATTTTAGCACCTGCCTGCAGCAGCCCTTGGAAGGAACAAAGGTCACTTTAGCCCTTGCTCAAGGTTGGGAGTTCCTACATAAAACAAGAATCCTGTGTATTGCTGCCCAGTTCACATGTCCCTGTGGCTGACTTGGGGATCCTGGGCTCTGAGTTAATGGTACTGTCCCCCTTTCTCCATGCTAACTTGCTCCTACTGCTGGGCCTGGGAGGGATACTGGAGGCTTAGGAGAGAATAGGACTCTTCCTTCTCTGCCTTCCCCTTCCTTCAGCACTCTCAGTTAGAGTTTCCATTGCTGTAAAGAGACACCATGACCACGGCAACTCTTATAAAGGAAAACATCTAATTGGGGCTGGCTTATAGGTTCAGAGGTTCAGTCTATTATCATCATGGTGAGAAGCATGGCAGCATCTAGGCAGACATGGTACTGGAGAAGGAGCTGAGAGTTCTACATCTTGATCCAATGCCAGGCAGGAGATTGTCCCTTCCACACTTTGTGGAGTTTGAGCATAAGACCTCAAAACTCACTCCCACAGTGACACACTTCCTCTAACAAGGCCACACCTATCTCAACAAGGCCACACCTCCTAATAATGTCATTCCCTGTGGGCTAAGCATTCAAACACATGAATCTATGGGGGCCAAATCTGTTCAAACCACTACGTTGTAATTCCTGGCCCCTATAGGTTTGTTCAAAGATGAGTCTCTGGAGGCCGTACCTACCTATAGCATAATGAAAAATACATTTAGTCCAACTTCAAAAGTCCTCACGGTCCATAGAAGTCTCAACAATGTTAAAAGTCCAAAGTTCAAAGTCTCTACTGAGATTCATTCAATCACTTAACTGTAATCCCCTATAAAGTCAAAATAAAAAAGCAGATCACATATTTCAAAATCACAGGATATACATTACCATTCTGAAACATCATAGCGAGGAAATACTGGACCAAAGCAAGACAGAAAACCAGCTGGGCAAGCTCCAAACTCTGCCTATCCATGTCTGATGTCAAGGTGATCTTCAGATCTCCAACTCTTTTCATCTTTGTTGACTGCAACACACTTCTTTCTCCTGGGCTGGTTCCACTCCCTGATAGCAGCTTTCCTCAGCAGACAGCCCACAGCTCTGGTATCTCAAACATCTTGGGGTCTCCAGGGCAACTTCAACTTTACAGCGTCTTATTCCAATGTCTGGGATTTATACATGAGCCACCAAAGGGCTTGGGTCACTTCTCCAGATATGTCTTCTGTAGCTCTCTAAGCTCAGATTGATCCTACTCCATTGCTACTGCTGTTCTTGGTGGTCATCCCATGGCACTGACATCTCCAATATGCTGGGGTCTTCTCCTATAACTAGGCTTCACCTATAGCCTCTCATAGGCTTCCTTCATGGTACCAAGCCTCAACTTCTTAGCATGACCCCTTCATTCCTGGGCCATCAACTGCAACCGAGGCTGCACTTTCACTAATGGCCTTCCACGGCCTCTCACAGTGCCAAGCCTCAGCTGCTCTCCATGATTCCTTCATGCTTTCAAAACCAGTACCACTTGGGTGACTCTTATACATTACGAAGTCCAGATGTTGCAGGAAGTACAACCTTGGCTATCTCTGGAACACAGCTTCTTTGTGCTCTTAGAAAATGCTTCCCAGGAGATTTCACCTCAGTGATGCTGTTCTCTTCTTAATCACTGCTAATTTCTTAGCTCTAGCTAACCCGCATCAATTGTCCCAGTAACCCCTTCTATTCTGGACTCTAAAGTCAGAGCCACATGGCTGAAGCTGCCAAGTTCTGCTGCTTGCTGGGACTGGAATTTGGCCCCTTGTTCTATTTTATAATCACTAGCTTTCTGTTTTCTAATTCCTTCTCTACTTGAAACTTTCTCTGTACCAGGCTGGTTCAGAGCTCAGAGATTTGCTTGTCTCTGTTTCCTGGGATTAAAGGCATGTACCACCACCATGGCTGGGCCTAAACTTCTAATGGCCAATATTCCTCACGATCCGGATCAAAAGCCTGTGTCTTCCAGCCTCAAGATCTGGATCACAGGTGTACCTTCCACTTCTGGATTGTAGTTCACTCCAGATTAAAAGTCCAAATGAAAAAAAAATAATTAGGTAATAATAACACCTAACATGATATAACCATCCCTTGTTCAATTTCGAACATATAACAATAAGCTTAGGTGAGCGGGATCTTGTCCTGAGGTCACCATTCCCTTAATTTGTTTATTTCTCTGAACACAGGATTCAGCTCGATTCCACTCCTTGGTGTCCCTTTAATACTTGAACCACACATTTTGTAATTTTCCCTTCTCAACTTGCTCTGCTTGATCAAAACAGTCCTCATAAGAGTGACCCACAGGACAGAGTCTAAACTTGATCGGAGACTTCCTTAGTCAATGCAATTAATTTGAATCTCTTCACCTTAGCCTCAGGCAGACTCTTTGAACAAGGGCAAAAAGCAGCCACATTCTTCACCAAAATATCACAAGAAGAATCTCTAGGCCACATACTAAAATTCTTTTCCTTCAAAACATCTAGAGCCAGGACCGCACAGTTCAAATTACCCCCAGGAACAATGTCTTCCATATTCCTACTAGGATAGCCCATTACGCCCCACTTAAAGCATTCCACTACCTTTCAAACTCAAAGTTCCCAAATCCATATTCTTCCAAACAAAAGCATGGTCAGGCCAATCACAGCAATACCCCAGTCCCAACTTTTGTTTTAGGGTTTCCATTGCTGTGAAGAGACACCATGACCAAGGTAAAAAGGATAGCATTTAATTGGGGCTGGTTTACAGGTTCAGAGGTTCAGTCCATTATCATCATGGTAGGAATCATGGCAGCATTCAGCCAGACATGGTGCTGGAGAAATAGCTAAGTGTTCTACATCTTGATCCAATAGCAGGCAAAAGATTGTCTCTTCTGCACTGGTTGGAGCTTGAGCATAGGACCTCAAAGGCTCCCCCCACTCCCAGTACTCACTTCTTCCAACAAGACAGCACCTAGCATCTATTCCAACAAGGTCACACCTCCAAGTAGTGTCATTTCCTGTGGGCCAAGCATTCAAAGACATAAGTCTATGGGGGCCAAACCAATTCAAACCACTACAAGCATCTGACATGGACACCAGGAAGAGGTGGGTGGAGTCCTGGTTCACTGTCATCTAGCAGAGTGGCCTCAGACATACTTGAACCTCCCAGTTGCTGGAGATTCCACACCTACATGCTTCCCTGCTCCTACTAATCAATGTGAGGTCAAGACGGCCTTGGGTAAAGAGGACAAGAGAGCTCATACCTAGTTGGCACTCAGGTGAAACACTCTTAGCAAGGCCTGGAGGTAGGTCCCAGAATCCTGCTCATGCTATCTAGCTAGAAAGTGGGATGTTCAGACCCAGACACAGACTGCTGTCCTAACAACTGCACATGTCTGTTTGTGGTTCCTTGGGCACAGTGTTGGACCTCTGGACAGGAACTGGGACCATGAGGACAGTCATCAAGCCCGTCTGCTTCAGGGAGGCCTCAGAGAAGAGAGACATTGGTGGGAAGCCCTGGATCTGTGGAAGTTCACTAACGGGGGTATCAGAGTGCCGGGGTGGGAAAGCCCAGCAAAGATGGGGTTTTGTAGAGCATCCTGGACATGCTGGGGTTTGCACACTGACCTCTGTCACTCTGCTTAACTGCAAGGTTTTCCATGACAAGGATGCTGCTCACGATGATAGAGAGAGAAGTAAGCTCAGGTTTTAGTTACTCAGCAGCACACGTTCCATAAACATTTATTAAGTGACTGTGTATCAGACCTGGGCCAAGTCACCACTGAGTTTCACTCACTGAATCATATTCATTCAACAGACAGTACTCACTATCTGATGTAGGCAGGGCCAGGCACTCAGGATTCAGTGGTAAGGGAGACAGACATCGTGGTTAGCCCAGGAGACAAATCTGAGTGGCACTGTGGAATATTCTGCTCTGCTTGGACCGGTTTGTCCCTTCATGTCACTGGCATGACAATGACAATTCCACAAAGAAGCATCGTTGGGATGCTCATTTCTAATGAGGAGGCACAGGCTCAGAGAGCTTCCATCATTTGCCTGAGGCTGCACAGCTGGGAAGAGATGCCTCCGAGCCTGAACCCAGATCTGTGCAAGCCTGTGTGTACCTCAGCAGGGCTCTGATGTCTTCTCTACTGGGAATGCCCTGCAGATCTGGGGTCACACTGGGGTGTGGGAATGGGGGGCAGTGTGTGCCCCTGCCCTCTCTGCCCCAGGGTGGCTTTCTGACTTTGATCCACCCCACCTTCACCTTCACAGCTACCCCAGCCCCCAGTGTCTGGGCCTTACCTCCTCTGCACTTGGGGAGAGCGTATTCTCATGCTAATTGCAAAACTAATTGTTCTTATTGCAAAATCCATTATATAGTATATTTATATTGCAGATAATGAGCTGTTTGGATTAAATAGCTCACTAAAAGTCAATAAAAAGAAATTTGCTTCACTGTTCCTCCCCTCATTTTTCACAAGCACTGTTAACATGATGTCGTTGTCCCTGAAGGCTGGAATTCATTAAAGAGCCTGGAGCTGCAAGGGGGTGCCGCTTTGTGCTTCTTCTTTCGCCTTCACAAGGTGCTCAGTGAAGGGATTGGAGGCAAGAAGCAGGGTCCTCCTCCTGGTTTTATTGAGGCAGGGATGACTAATTGAGAAAAGAGAGCTTACATCTAATGGAAGTGACAACCAGGGCTCTTGAGAACAGAACCCAGGGCCTGGCAGAGTGGAGCAGGTTAGGGTGGGGACTGGAAGTGACAGCTACTGCCTCCCTCAGCAGGAGAGAGAAGCAGAGACTTCAGGGCTGTGATCTACTCTCCTGAAAGGGCTGGCGGATGTGGGGATTATGGAGAGGGGGAAATGAAGGCTATCATAGGCCTTGGGTCTCCCAGCAGGAACCAGGCAGAGAGTAGATAGCACAGGCCATGCCTCAGGAAAGAGAGTGTTGAATTTGGAGTGAGAGGTCTGGTTCCAGGTTTGGACTTCTTCTAGGACCACATCTCTTGTGGGCTTCCAGGATCTTTTAGATCTAGCCAGTGCCCTGGTTCTAAATCTGAAGGTGTCTTGTTTAAGCTGAGGTCTTCCAAGAGTGTGAGTCTGTGGAGCTCCAGGCTGATGGTTCAGGCCCTCTGAGATCAGGAGGCCTCAGGAAGTGTCACAACCCAGGGAATGAGAACCCCAGGGAATGGTCCTCAGCAGCATGCTGAGCCCTGGGGAGTAGGGAACAGAGAGGAGGGACCTGACCCTTGTCTGTTTCTTATGACCACTTTCACTTTTGATCTACTCAGTGAGTTAAGAGTTGAGGTAGGGCCAGCAAGATGGTTTAGTGGGTAAAGGCACTTGCTGTAAAGACTAATGACTCGTGTTTCATCCCAGGGACCCACATGGTGGAAGGAAAGAACACATGTACACTGGGGCAGGTACATACCCACCTCCCCAAATAACTAAGCCTCAACTGCTAAACTAAATGTAGGGGTATGTCGTGGTGACTTTGGGCTGCGTCGTTTTGGCTCCCAGTGGTTTGCATGTGAGCGTCCACCCAGGAGCTATCGGGATTTGTGAATAGAAGATTACATACACACACATACCTGTTAATTTTAAAATGCCTTGGCTACCTCAAAGTCTGGACACTCCTAAACCTTCCCCTGCTACCCAAGGCCCAATCGGGGAAATGGCCAGCGGCCACTTACCTGAATTCTTACATGACTCATTGGCTTTTTCCCCTGAAGCTCCTATATCCATCTGTATCCCACTGCTTTATGTCAATCTCTTCTCTTCCTCCCTACCATGTCCTAGCCCAAGAAACTCTAAGGGTCCCACCCTGTCTCCCTTTGCCCAGCCATTGGCCACTGGCATCTTTATTGATCGATCAAAAACCAATTGGGGACAAGGACCTTTAGCATTTGGACACACTGATTCTTGATTGAATCAAAGCATTAGAACCAATCTCCAATAGGTGTAAGCTGGGGTGGGGGGGCGGGGGAACACTGTGACTCTCCAAATGTATGTCAATAAGTTCCTTCTGATCTGATTAATCAATCATTAATCATCAATCAACCGACCAGCCAACCAACCCAAGTGTCTAAAATGTCAAAATGGTGTGTGTGGCCCCGGAGAAGATTTATCTCTCAGTTCATGGTCGTATGGGGTGGACACTAGTAATATAGTAACAGGAACCAAAGCCAGTGCTGCAGAGGAAAGGACATCCGAGCAGTTCTGGCTCAGCCAGTGCTGATATGTTAGAAGAGCCGAGTGGTCAGCAGAACTGCTGGCCAGTGGGTGCTGGCATCTGACACGCTTTGTCCTCCTCCACCACCTAGTGCTTCACATGCTAGATGTAACTCTATCATGAGCTGTAAGGTGTCATGTGATCTGGTAATAGGATTTACAGAGTCACTTGGAGGTGGTCAGGACTGGAAAGGTCATCAGGGTAGAGCTCTGGTGGGAAGAGAGAGAGAGAGGGAGGGAGAGGGGGAGCGGGAGGGGGAGAGGGAGAGGGAGAGGGAGAG
>JANHMN010000004.1:26964234-27005271 GCA_030674055.1 Rhabdomys pumilio | reverse complement strand
GGGAGCGGGAGGGGGAGAGGGAGAGGGAGAATAGAAGAAACACATGGATGCCTTCAGTTTATCAACTCTGATTTTGGCTCTTTTTTTTTTTTTTTTTTTTTGTGACAGGGTCTCATGTGGTCCAGGCTCATCTTAAATAATTTTTAGCCAAGGATGACTTCCTGCCTCCACTTTCCAAGTGCTGATTACAGGTGCGCAACACCACACCTGGTTTATTCAGTGCTGGGGATTAAACCTAGATGCTAGACAAGATACTTTGCAATTGAACTATGCCTCCATTCCCCCAGCTCTTTTTGAGACAAGATTTCACTTTGTAGTCCACCAAATTGCTGGTGATTTCCTTGCTTCAGCCTCCCAGATGCTGAGATTACAGGTGGTTATGAACCAACACGCTTGGGCCTAACTCTTGCCGTGTGAACCATGTGGGGACTCTGTTAGCAAGAAGATCATCAAGAAGATATGGTGTCTTGATTCTGGACCCCAGGAGTTGTGAAGCAAAAGAACCCCTTTCCTTTACCTATTATTATTATTGTTGTTGTTGTTGTTGTTTCACTTGGTCTGAAGAAATGTCATTACTGTAGAAGAAGATGCATGTTATAAGGAAGCAACAGGAGGCGCTGTGAATGGAGGCCTGGGCCAGGGACAGAGCAACAACAGTGGTGGGACAGAAAAAACATTAATGCAATGAGTCTGGGAAGCCAGATGGGGTCCACCCAGCTCCTGCAGGCTCTGATGTGTCACAATACCATTCAATCACTACGGATGCCACTGGAGCTACTGGGGACTTTATACATGGCGAGAAGTGACGTGATTTACACTGATTTACGTATTTATTCTTTTTGATCATTCTTTGTTTACTCTTGTCAGTTTCATACTTCTGTCCCTCTCATCCTTAACTGTCTCGCCCTATCTCCCTTTGACATCCTCTAACATGTCCTCTTCCTGTTCGTATGCCCTCTTCCCTATTGGCTTTGTAACCCATTGAGTCCAGTTGATGCTGCCTGCGCTACTATTGACTGATCTCGCTGGCTTGCTTTTGAGCAGAGCATCACAACTGCACAGCGCAGCTACCATGTCATGACCAGAAGACAGCCTTTCACATCACCTGTCCTCATTCTTTGGCTCTTGCATTTTTTATGCTCCCAGTTCTTTGGGCCTTGAGCCTCCAGAGGCATGGTATGGTATAGATGCTCCATTTGGGCTGAGACCATTTGGGCTGAGACTTATCTTTAGCATGTTGTCTGGTTGTGGGTCTGTATTAACCACTACTCACTGCAGAAGCTTCTCTAAGCAGCACTGAAAGCAGCATTGATCTTTGGGTATAGACATAAATATTTAGAAGACAGTTTGGCAACATATCCATGTAGTATAACAATAGCAATAGATTTCCCCAGGGACTTATGTCCATGGGATTTTAACTAGGTTTGGAGCACCAGGCATAAATTCCTTTCTGTATAGGAGGCCTCAAGCCCAATTAGAAAGTGGTTGATTAGTGGTTGATTACCACCACAATGGTCATGTCACTATTACATCAGTGGGCACGTCTTAGCTAGCAGGTCAGGATTGTAGCATTTAGTGTTCATTATTGGTTAACACCCAGAAGTGGCTACTCTTCCCCAGTATGGCCTTCATAGACCTTCAGCACTATAAAAGTTAGCCAGTAGAAAGGTTTTTTGGTCAGTTTCAACTTGATTTCTCTTTATCTGCAGTCAAAGTTTGTTGTGTGTTCAGCAACCGGGTTTTACCATCCTGTTAGGGTGGGACCAAGAACAATGGCTGTGCAGGTTTTTTGGGAGGGAGGGTCCTAAGGTCTCTATGACCTGATTTGTGTTTTGAAATGATTGTTCTGGTTGCCAGCAGCACATTAAGAGACAGTGTTTGTAGGCTGAAGCTGCAGAGATGGATGGCAGAGCCTGAAGAGAGAGCAGAGATGAGGGAGAAGGGAGAAGAGGGGAAGAGAAGATTTGCCAGGAGGAAGGATGAGTTGTATTAGGATGGGAGGACTGCTGCTGCCCAGTTTCCCATTCAGCGCTGTAGAGGGGACAGAGAGTCATTTGTATGGGGGGGGGGGGGTCGGAGCAGTGCGGGGCGATTGGGAGCTCTCAAATACTGTGGAGCAGCAACTGACTTCAGAACCATGGGGAGTTCCCCACCCTGGTCTTAATTCCCCCTTTGTTACACAGGGCTAACATCTCAGTTGCTTCTCCTGACATGCTCAGCTCCATTCTTTGGGGCCAGTAAAGTGACTCCAGAACCATTTCCTGGGAGCAGGGCACACAGAGATGCTGGGTCTCTCCTGCACAGAATCCCAGGGCCTGTGGGAGGGAGAAGTCTGGTGTGGGCTTCAGGCATGTACAGATGGAGCCTGCAGGCTAAAGGCAAAAGGGGAGGGGCCTGAGAAAGCCCCACTCCACTCCAGGCAGCTGAAATGGCTGTAATCTATAGTCATCTCTATTCACAGACTTCAAAGGGAAATGGGAAGGACTGACATATCTGGATGCTGGAGCAACTTGAGTACAGATGAGATCAAAGGAAAAGGAATGTGGCTTCTTGGCCCATCTTTTCCCGGACCCTCACATCCATAGATGCAAGTGTGGAGGGGCTGTCCAGGGTGGAATCAGAGTCCGGTAGACACTAGAAGCTCATTCCCTACCAGCTTCTGTTCTTCTGGGTGAGGCTGAGATGTTCAGGGTCCCTTTCTTCTGGTGTACATGAAAGTAACGTGGCAGATAATCAAGGGCTTCGGCAAGGAAGTCATAGTCTCTCCGGGCTCAGTGCACCCAGAGGTTAATTTGCAGCTCTTTAGTGTGGGAGTAGGTTTGTGGCATCTGAGTGGGGAGTTAAAGTCCTGGTTCTTAAGCTGTGTCTCTGTGTGGTCAGGAGATGCCCTCGGTCCATACTTCAGAGATCTGCTTTGCTTGGGAACAGGGCACAAACCAGAGCACCTTCTTGTGGCAAGGTTTTTTTATAACCCTTGATGGGATTGAGGTCTGGTCAGGGTCATTGCCTGTTAACCTGCAGCCAGCAGTGCACTGCTCCTGTTTAGAACTGCTGATCAGCTCTCAGATTCAGCTCTTTGGTGAGTGCCTAGTTCTTCAGGGATGGTCAACTCTACAGGGCAAGTCCTTGGTGGAGGTATCATCCATTCTTTTGGAGAAAGTCCAGAAAGGTCAGTCATTACTGAGTTAGTGGACAATGACTCACTTGATCAGGCTCCTGCAGGTACAACTCTGGAGAGGGACTGGGCAGGGACATGGATGTCCAGGTTCTGGTTTTGGATAGGATGGCACATTTGAATATAGCGTTCAAAGCCTAGAAGTCAGGATGGAGACTTGGGGGTGGGGAGGAGAAGGCCTTTTTATTTACAATATGAAGCAAAATGCCAGGGTTTCTGTAGATGACTGGATGACAAGTATAGGGGAGAGGGTTAGGAGGTCAGGGGGAGAGCAAGCAGGGCCAACCGAGCTCATAAAGAGGCAGAGAATAGCAGCTCCAAGTGCCCCCAAAGGATTCACAAAACACAGGGCACTCACATGGCCTCATATGTGCAGATTGAAGATTATGCAAGTGCATGTGTGAGTACGTGTGTACATACATATGCACAAACGAGCGAGTGTGTGTGTGTGTGTGTGTGTGTGTGTGTGTGTGTGTGTGTGTGTTTGAATCCCAGATCTATAACCGGCAGAGCTGCATGAAGACTCTGGGCCCAGGGCCCAGAAGGCATTTGTGTGCATGTGATAGGGGAGGCTTTGGGCAGTACTACCAAAGGTTGGAATAAAGGGCTTGGATCAAAGAGGTTGGAGCTGTCTTGGGGTACCTGGGAGGCAGAACAGACACCTCAGGGGGGTAGGTGTGGTGCTTAGAGAATTAGGAGGGAAGAGGTGTCTCTAGACTCTTACCTTCCCAGCTCTGACTGAAGTGGCTAGCCAGGAAGTGGCTGAGGCAGTGGGTCCTTACTTCTGCTGGGGAGAAGAGGATCTGCCTATGGTTCTTGTTTCCTTGGCAATTCTGTCACATCAAAGTTCACTTACATGTGTCATCATGTGTGCCCAGCTGCTGGGGCCAGCAGAGATAACCAGCAGCCTCCCTCTGAGCTCACTGGACTGTCCCTGTGGGTTTACCTGGGATGTGGGGACTCTGCACAAACAAGGAACAAAGACATCTCTGGTTAGAGGGCCACTTCTCAGTTTACTGAAAGGAGACACCATGGCTGAGAAGCCAGAGGCAGTAGCTTTCTCCCTAGAAAGATGGGTGAGTGCTTGGGTATCCTGTCTCAGTGCTGGAGGGACTTGGCAATTAGGGATGACTTAAGGCAAGAAGAGATCTGTGAATATGTGGGGATCCGAAGTGTGCACCCCCACCCTCTGTGTGTGTGTGTGTTTTAGGGAAACTGAGAATAAAGACTTGATGAATTTGAATCCATATCTGCGTGTTTGTGACTTCTGTGCCGTGCAGACTTGCTGGGCTGTCTCTGCGTGCATCTGTGACAATGCCCCTGTGTGTTTGATGTCTGGTCCTGATGCACGCTCCAAGGGCAGTAAGAGTAGCGCTTCTTGGGAAGTGTGTGTGTGTGTGTGTGTGTGTGTGTGTGTGTGTGCGCGTGTGTGTGTGTGTGTGTGTGTGTGTGTGTGTGTGTGTTGAACTAGGGGAGGGAGGGAGAGAGGGTGAAAGCGTGCCCAGTGGCAGGCATGACAAATGATTAATCTATAGAAATCTATATTCTATTCTTCCATGCGTCCACTCCGCCCTTCTCACGCTCCCATGCATCACCTCCGCAAATCCATCACCAGCTCCCAGCCAAGGACAGGCGGTGAGGAGTGCGCCTGCCTTATTGATGGACTTGTGGCTGCTTTTTCTACATTTGGAATGCGAAGAAGGAACGCTCCCTCTCATTGGTTCATCCCTTCATTCCATCATTTGTCTAGCATGTGGCTCTTGAGTGCCTACTGTGTGCCGGATGATGCTGTGTGCTCAGAATTAGATGAGGAACGGGCAGCTGCAGTCCTTTTACTTTGTGTGAGGGCTACACAATGAGTTGGCCATTTTGGTGGAAAGTCAGGCAGGAGGTGCCACGGATTTGGCAAGAATTGAGATGGGTGGGAAATGAATGTGGCTGGAAGAGGGTGAGTCACAAAAGAGGGGAAGATACTGGGCAGGGGGTGGGGCATAGAGGGATGGGAGGGAGTTAAAGTAACAGAACCCAATGAGATGAGGATTCATCACCAGGCAAAGGGAACAGTATAGACAGGCCAAGATGTCAAGAAAACTCTCACCCAAGGAAGAGCTGTGCAGGGGGAAGGGGGAGGCAGCAGGGGTGGAGGAAACTGCCATTCAGTCACAGGAGCTGGATTTCAGCTAATGTCAAAGGAGACTTTAAGTGAAGGCCACAGGACAGTGTGTGTATTTTAGCTTGTTCCTCAGTGGCTCGAATCCAGCCTGGACAGAGGCCCAGGTCAGGGATCAGCACAGCAGTTCTAGAGAGGGACAGTGGTGGCTTAGGTTACAATGGTGACCCTAGTGTAGAGCTCTGGATGTGGTAATGGACTGGATGCTGTGGTGAGCATGCCATCATGACATGGTTTCTGGGCAAGTGACCTTGCTGAGCCTGTTTCCAGCTCTAACATCGAATGCTGGGTCCAGGTGCTGTTCATTGATAAACGACTTTTCCAGCAAGCATGAGTTTCAGGATTCCATCTCCCAGGTTTTTTTTTTCCCACAAGAAATAAAATCCTAAATCCTGAATAAGAAACAGTTTGTTCCCCATCTCTGACTACCCTGAATGAGTTATGTTCTTTCCCTTAGGATGGGTCATGTCCAGATCTGTTTTTCTGGGCATTTGGGGGCAGACCTGAGTTTAGGTTTTGAGGAATGTTCCAGAAGCCAGCTACTTTTAGTCTCTGAAGGACACCTGGAGGCAGTCCAGATTCATTCCCTGTTGCACAGAGAAGGAAAGGTTGTTCCTGGGGTTGTCTGGCATGTCATCTCCTTTTGCTACTGCATGAGACCTCAGATCATTCTGGACCCGCTCCAGCCTTCAGGGTCTTGGTACAGCTTATATATTTGTAGGAGTCATCAGAACCACAATGCTCACTTGACCACAGCCTGTGGTCCTGGGATCTTCTGGGGAAAAAAAGGTCTCTGGCCTAGGCCCCAAAGAGGTTCCTGAGTGACTAGATTTACACCTGGTCCTACATGGCCAAAAGAAAAACCAGAGAGGTATGTGTTGACTCTCATCCTGCCCGCTTCAGCTAAACAACTCCAGATCTCTGAAACTCTTTGGATCTGTCTCCTCTACCTTCTGGTGCTGCTCCGCTCCACAAAACGTTTCCAGATGCAGGCATAGTTGACACTTGTCCAAAGTTTGCACTTCTTCTTCCCTGGTCTTTCCAGGCAAGACTCATACCAACCCCATGAAGTTATGCAGAGGAGCCTTCTGAGGTGTGAAAACCTGGTGGCATGTGGGTGGGCAGGAGGGTGACCTGAGGAGGCAGTCCCCCAGGGGTTGTGATGCTCTGCCTGCATATCCAGCTGAGGCACGCCATGCTTTTCCAAGATGGAGAAGAGCCAAGGAGAAGGCCCTGAATACTTAGGATATTTTCAAATTGAGTGGCAGCGGGCACGTGATAGGGGGGGAGACAGTGTGTGTTTCTTTGGAGCATTCAGTCACAATTCATCATTATCCAATTTTTTCCCCCTTGGGTTTTTCTCTTGCACACATTTTTATCCCAATCTGACAGCTAAATGAGGAATCACACAGCCTACGTTACCTGTTTTGTTCAGGAATTAATCCGTCCTTAAACACCAACTGCCAAGTAGTTTGTGTGAGCAGAGACAGGCTGAGTAGGCACCCAGACAGCTTGGGGAGGGTCTGAGGGGCCCTCTAGCTGGTCACCTTTTGGGGTACCCTGGGATGCAGAGGCATTTGACATGCCTTGAGTGTATGCATGGTGCTCCAGGCTCCTCCCCTAGGTACTCTGAGCTAGCCCAGCTGGTTGCCTGACCAAGTTCATGGGGTCACTGACTGTGAGGTTGTCCTGGCTCTCCCTTTGCTTCTGGGAAAGAGAGGCCTGAGCCTCTGACTCTGGAAGTTAAACGAGGGGAGCACCAAACCCTCTGGGAGTAAGCACCTGTGTTTTGTCATCTAGGCTGGGCCAGTGGACCAAGGACAAACCCAGCCCACAGCAGTAGGAGTACAGAGGCTGTGGGCAGGGCACTCGATGTTTCTAAAGTGGCCACTCATCTTCCCTTTCTCTCTGTTCCTTATTCTCTCCCCCAGCTTACCCTCTCTCCTTTCTTGTCCTTCCCTCCCTCCTTCCTTCCCTCCCTCCCTCCCTCCCTCCCTCCCTCCCTCCCTCCCTCCCTCCCTCCCTGTCTTCCTTTCCTCCTCCTATTTTTGTTCTCTGCTTCATTCATGAGCAGTAATGATGGAGACAGGCCTGGCTGCTGTGAGTCAGTCTGAAAATGGGACTGAATTCTCTACAGGAGAAGCTGGCCTTATACAGATTGCATGACAAGCAGATGCTCCAAGCTTCAGGAAGCTGGTGACCAACAGAGTGAAGCTTGGGGTGTGAAGTGAGCCCAGGCAGGGGTGCACTGTCATAGGGCCTTGGCTCTGTCTGCTGGCACCCTTGCCCAGAGACAGAGTAATGAGTGACAGGAACCAGGCCTGGCTGGGTTCCAACGAGGGAGTTAGCTCTGACTGCAGACTTGTTGGAGATAGCCAGTGCGGACCGGTGTGAGACACAACTGGATGAAGAGGCAAAGGAAAGAGGGAGCATGGGGCACATCAGGAGTCCCCAGGCTCTGAAATGGCAACTGCTTGCTGTAACTGATGCTCCCAAAAGATTACTGTCTGTAAATGTCATCTTGAGCCAGTACAGGGCACAAGAGAGGCACTGTATGACAGGGGACGTGGCAGCCAAACGGGTAAAGTACACGTACCTGTAGCCCTGTGACCCTGGCAATGCTAGGTGTCACTACTCCTGTCTGTGACACATTTCTGATTTTATATAGTCTCAGCCCCCCCCCCCGTAAGATTATATGATAAGGAAGGGTCTTTTAGAAAAGGAAGAGGATTAAATGACAGGGTAGCCAGCGCTGGATGCACTTCTGCCTGAGATGCCTGCTCCCACGGGCAGCTGCAGAACCACCATGTCTTCTCTGGCTATGACCCCAGTGACTGCTTGTCCTTGTCTGTCTTGGGCCAGCACAATGATCTCCATGTCCTGTGTCCTCTGCTTCCTTCCAGCTTGCCTAGGTGGGATTCAGGAAAGAAGCAGATGGCATCTGGGCCTGAGTGTGATGGTGCTTACTTACACAGTGGAAGGGTGATAATTTATGCTGCTCAGTCCTGGCTGAGGGTTGGAAGGAGGTATGTATTATTTCTAGAAGGCAAGGCTGGGGTTGAGACCTCCCCTCTTCTGATCTCCAGCAAAGGATTGTTTTTTGTTCTGTCCCATAGAGAACAGGTCTGCAAGGCAGGGAGCTTCCTTGGGCCAGGACCTTTAGAGGAACTGGGCATGGGAAGTGAGCTGTGTTTACAACCCCCAGAGAGAAAGCCAGAGGCAGAGGGGCCCCAGGTCTGTGCAGGAGAGATACAGGTTCACGAATTGGGCTCTCCGTCTCCTGCCTGGCTGGGGTATGGACCCAACTCACACATGCCCTTCCTTTTCGTTTTTCTCCCTGTCTCCCTCATGAATGGAGCATGGCTTCTAATCGGTGGGGAGAAAGATGTAAAACTAATCCCCACTCTAATAAAAACAGTCTCCCGATTAAATATGTATGAACACATATTGATTTGGGGATTAAACAGAAAAGAAAATTGAGCCTGTAATTGAGCCAGGGAACATAGAGGGTGAAGCTTGGGAGGCTCATCTTCAAACACACCTGCTGGGGCTGCTGGGAGGGCAAGGGGCTGAGGGTGCCCAGGCTCCTTGGCTGGAAGGACTAGGCCTGACATTGGTGTGCGGTGGGAGGGGTCTGTGCCTGCAGTGGGAAGAGCCTGTGTCTGCGGTGGGAGGAGCCTCTGTTCTCTTCCTAATTTGGTGAACTCCCACTGGAAGGCTGTGCTGTCCCTATGGTTGTTGGTACTGAGGGCCTTTGGAGGAGATAAGCTGCTTCAGGAGGTGTCCTGTGCCTTTTTAGCACTCATTTCCCAGACCCCGAGGAAACAGAAGACCTGAGCTGAATCTGTCTCACAGCCTTCTCATTCCAGTTTATAAGGTTGTGTCTACTTCTGGCCAGGGCTGGGCACTTCAATCACACCAGAATGATCTGTCTAGGAAAGAACTGGCTTACTGTGCTTGTCTGAGGATTCACATCTATTCATCCAGTCTGAAGGAGGAGGGAGGTTATGAAAGTATGAATAGTCTCATGGTAGTTGTGCCCCTCTGGAATCAGGCCCTGTGCTTAGCAGTCTCATACAGACTTTTAGATTCCCAAGAACACTGTGTCATGGATCTGATGATGTCTGCTGTACAGTCTGAAAAAGCAGGCTTGTTGATACCAGGACCTACTGTAACAGTGGAAGGTGTTTATTGTATACCGACTACAGGCTGAGTGCTTTACAAACATTATTGCCTCGTCTCACATTGACTTTGTAAAGTAGATATTTATCAGGTCCATTGTACGGAGAGGAAACTGAGTCTGAGAGAGTTCAAGAGGTGACCAGTGTGGTACACAGCCCAGTCACAGAGAGTTTGCTACTTTCTGCTTTATCCTGGGAAGCTATGGGATCCTGATGCCCCAGCCCAGCCTCTCATGTCCCAACAGAGTGCCCACCTTCCTGAATCACTGCCCTTGCTCTGGGTCCTAGCTCTTTCATGCCTGGACTCTACAAGAACTCCTTCCCAGATTCCAAGCCCTTCCTCTCCTCCCCATCCCCCGTTTGCTGCTCCCTAGCTGAGTTCTGCCTGCAGCTTCTGGAACCTGCCCTCCTCTCTGCTCCTGAGTCCTTTGATGTATCCCATACTTTAGGATCTACAGAGTATTGTCTACAGACCTTTGTCATTTCGCTCAAGGTTCACAGTGACCTAACATCCCGATGGATGACAAGGAGACTCTGAGGCACAGTCAAGTGGGGTAATTTGGCTCAAATTGCAGAGCCAGTGAGTGACAATGGCAGCTTCTTCCTTCCAGGTGAGATTACACCTGGCCCTTTGCATAGGACCCACAAAAGACACCAAGGCTACATGATGAAGTGGCCAAGATTCAGACTTTGGTGTAAGCTTTGGAGTTGAATTCAAGTCCTTGTGCTTTCTCTAGCTGGCTACATAGCTCTCAGGGGGCCATGTAAATTCTCTAATGTATGCTCTCTCCCCCGCCAGGTTTAGCTTGACTTTTCCTCTGGGATGAAGCCAGAACCCAGAAGAGCCCTAGGGCTCAGGGTCGGCCCACATAGCTCACAGCTAGAAGATGAAACTGCCAGGCTGGCTACCCCCTGGGTAAGAGGAAGAACAAAGGCATCAGGGCATGGAATTTTGGACAAGAGTGCCTGGTGTTCTGAGGTACTGCTTAGCTCAGAACTCACCAGGGATGCAGACAGGCTGGTCCCTGGAAGTACCACCTCCTTCTCATGGTTATTAAAGTAATAATTTAATTCTAATGAGGGCATGCATGTTCTCTGTGCAGCCGGAACGCCACTCCATTCTGTTTAGAGGATGCAGTAGTGGGATCTGGACTCTGCCTGGTGAGGCTGGAAGGCAAGCGATGAGTAGCGACGGAGACTGGCAGTTGTGGGGCTCAAAGTGACCCGAGCTCTTTGGAGGGCCTCCCAGCCTACACAGGGAGCTCCAGCTTTGTAGGCCTAGGGGGTAGATGGCTCTAGAAGCCTGGGCTTGTTTCCTGACTCCATTGTAATCAGGGCAAGGCTGGGGATATTACTTGTACTTCTGTGAGCCTCAGTTTCTTCCATGAAAGGGATAAACGTGACTCAGGCTAATGCATGATGCCTGTGAAAGGGGATGACAGGCCCATGTACGGAGCCCGTGCCTGGGTTAATCTGTCAGCCCAGGCAGCCATTCTCCCTCTTGCTTTAAGCAGCATCTCTGTGCTCATGAAGAGACACAAACTCTGTCTCAAATTGGGATGGCTTTGTGACCACACCTGTAGGATCCTGTTCTAGCAGGTTTGTTCCTCTCCCTTGGCAGAGATATTTGGTGCTCTGAGCATCTTAGCTCCAGGCAATTGGTTGCCACAGTGTGCCCTCCACTTTCTGTTGCCTACCAGGCGATCCCACGGAATACATTGGGGGAGGAGTCTGATCCAAGATGTCCTGGGCAGAGCCTACCATTTCCCTGCCTTGAACAGTGGTAAAGACTCCATCACTCTTGTTTCCCGGTTCTTAATGGCAGGCCCGTGGCCCTCACCATGGCCCGAGGGCTGGACCATTTCCACATTCCTCAAAGCATCTGGGTTCCACTGCCCACTCTGCTCCAGGTTTTGGGAGGTGTGACGGGCAGAGCTGATTGTCAGCTGGCCAGGGTCTGTTGTCACATGCAGGATGGGCCTCCAGGCTTGCTTTTGGAAGATTATCTTGATAGCTTTAACTGAAGCGGGGAATGCTGTGTTAATTGTGGGCAGGTCTGCTCCCTGGGCAGGGGATCTTGGGTGATATAAGATGGAGAATGTAAACTGAGTGACAGCGAGCAGCTTTCATTTTCTGTTTTCCGATTGTGGATCTAATATGACCAGCCAGCTCCCTGCTTCTGCTGCTATGTCTCCCCTGCCCGGCACTGTGCTTTCACCACCACATTGGACAGAATTTCTCTGGAGCTATGAGGCTAAACAAAGCCTTTCTCTCTTAAGTTGCTTTCTTTGGGGTCTTTTATTACAGCACCAAGAAAGTAACTAAGACATGAAGTCGTCCATGTGAAGTGGTTCTTTTATAGGAGGCAGGAAGGCTGGGTGTGGTTCCCTGGTGCCTCCCTCACAGTGTCATCCTTGGCAGGAGATCCCAGCCTCTTTCTGGCAACTCTTTCTACATGGCCTGTGCTTTGTAGCAGTCGGCATGCCTCAACTCCCTTATAGGAACTGTTCAGGTCTTAGGGTTCTATTCTGAACTTACAGCTGAGGTCCCTTCAGACCTATGCTGAGTCAGTCACTGAATAGTCTGACCTGACTTCATCGTCTTCCCCATTCCTGCTCCCCCTCCAGTCACACTGGCCATCTTTCTAGTCCTTGAATGCACTTTCCCTTGTCTGCCCATGCTCTGTCCGTAGCCCACAAATTCCCGTCATGTCTGTCTTTCGGGGGAGGGGGGTTTAGCAGGAAGGCAGGACAGGCAGCTGGAAGCTTGAGAGTCATGGATCATCTAAAGAATGCAGTGGCTGGTGACTGTAGGAAGCTGTGAGATGAGACCTAGGCCTGAGGGACACAGACAGGAAGGGGTGTGGAGAGCTGCAGTCACAACCGGGAATGGAACCTGGGAGACAGAGTCAGAAGGGAGCAGGGGAAGAGAGAGCGCCTGCGGCTCTCAGGTCCTGTTCTCTGGTTTCTACTTGGGTCTCTCATGGCTTATCTCAGCTAGAGGCTGTCTGGCAGGGCATTCCTGAGTCATGCTCCATGGCTCAACTGACACAGGGTAGATCATAGGGGAAAAGAATGGGCTTGTCTTGTCAAAGGGGGAAACAGAAAGGTCCAACTTTATGTTGTAGGCACTGTTGTTGTTTGTTTGTTTTTGTCTCCCTTCCCAAAACAACCTACATTATCTGCTGGCTTGGCCATTTCTTGGCTTTCTTCTCTACTAGACTGTCAGTTCCATGGAGGTGAGACCTTGGTGGCTTGGTCCCTTGCTGTCTCTAGTGGTAAATGTGGGCTGGCAACAGGGCAGATCTTTGTTCTCCACAGAATGGAATAGCCCTGGGCTCTAGGTGCAAGCCCACTACTTCCTGCAGTATTTGGCTCCCTTTAGCCAAATACTCATTAAGCACCTACTGTGTGCTCAACCCTGGAGATAACCATGCAAGGTGTGGGCCTGCCAATCTGCACGCGGCCCATATCTATATGAAGCTCAACAGTTAGCACCACGTCTGTCCTGAGACCTTCAGATACAGAATCATTGATGTCAAACCTCACAGCGGTACTCTGCACCAGCCCTTTCTGTGGGCATTCCCCACTTTGCTCGGCTAGTGCTTCCTTGTGCAAACCCACCTCTGGTGGTATGCAAGGTACTCTCTCTGAATTCCAGTTTGTCGTTATCTTGTTGTAGGCACTTCTGCTGTCCTGTTCCTGTCCCACCTGTCACTCCAGCTCCGACCATACGTGCTCTCTCTGACTTGGAGACTAGCCTGAGAAATTGGCTACACTCACTCCAACCTCAAGCGATTTCACAAGCCCATGGGAAGACATTGCCAGTGTCTGTGAATGGCGGTGTGGGGGGACAATGCGGAGGGAGGGTAGGAGCTGGAGCAGAGAAGACAAAAGCCGAAGCCCAGTTGCTCTTGGAGCAGGAAGAGCTCCTTGCAAATGATGTATGAAATGAGGAGCATCTGCTGCGAGCGATTCGTGCGCAGGAGCTTGGCTAGGGTCCCCAGCCTCTGGCACTGCAGTTGGTGGCTCCATACTCCCAGCTCTGCAGTGCTCCAGAGTGCTCCCAGGGTGGCTTCAGCTCCCTCTTCTGGTCTTTTTCTATCAGGACACACTGCACACAGTAGGCAATCTGATTCATCTCCCTTGGTCCCTGAAGCAAGGCAGGAGGGTTGGCAGCAGCAGTGAGTCAGGCCTGACATTGGCATGTCCCTGCTGGGAGGTAGAGCCCAGAGAGGGACATAGATCCTCCCAAGGTCACACGGGACAAGTGTCTTCTGATATCCTGTGCAGGAGTTCATCCTGATGCAGGGGGGCTTTGTGTACCTCTGGATCAAACTTGGTGCCAGCATAGTGGTAGCCACGTGGTGCCCTGTGAACACTGTGGAGTAGGAGGCTGATGAGCCTTCAGTCTCACCCCTATTTGTTCTGTGCGCATGTGCCATGACCCCTCCTTGCTGCTGCAGGTACATGTGACATCACCACTTCAGAGCTCTGGAAACATACTCAGGGAGATGCCAAGCTGGTCCTTGAGATCACAATGGCTGCTGAAATGAGGGTTAAAGATTTCTGAGGAGGTACAGAAATGTCCTTTCTGGGGCTGACAAGAGGGCTTTGTGGGCAAAGGAGCTTGCCACAAAAGCCTAGAGAGCTGAGTTCAATCTCTGGAACCAACATAAAGGGGAAGGAGAGACCTGACTCCAGAAAGTTGTCCCCTCCGCATTCATGCCATGGCACTTGGCACTTGTGTCTTTCCTGCATCACACACACACACACACACACACACACACACACACACTCCACACACACATGCACACGCACACATACACACAGACACACATACCACATACACACATGCACAGACACACACTCCACACACACATGCACACGCACACATACACACAGACATACATACCACACACACACATGCACACAGACACACACACCACACACACATGCACACGCACACATGTACACTAAATTTTTAAAAATTAAAGAAAGAAATGTGTTTTTCCAGGACCTCCTCTGGCCCTTGAAAGGCCTGTGGTTTCCTTACCTATGGACAACATCAAAATGCAAAACAACTTCCCTTTGGCTCTACTTCCCTATTTATTTTTCTCTGTGACCTGCAAAGCCAGGGCATCGTGCATTGGTCCATTCCTGCTTCCTCCAAGTGGGCAGTCTGTCTTGAACATGCCTTCTGTCCCCTGGCAACATCCCTGTGATGCCTGTGGTGAAATGAGATGCTCCTGCCTCACAGGGCTGGGCCATAAAGAACGGTGGCAAGGAGCTCAGAATCGTAGGTCATGCTGATATGCTCATATTTGCGCTCTATTCATATTACGTCGTGATGGATGGAGGAGGGATTTTATCATGAGCTCATTCCTGCCTTAAACTGCTAATTCATGTCCCCTCTTCCATTTTGTGTTTCTGCACCCCGTCAAGCACTGATGGCTGAGGATTTGAGTGCGCAGCTGTAGAGAGGGCTTAGGTGGAGGCGGGAGAGGGGGGAAGCATTATCGAGCAGGGCTGTTAAGAGAACAGTCCCAGCAAGTCATTTGTGATGAAAGCCCCTTGTCACCTGGTGGTGGGGCCTGGGGTTGCTGGTGTACAATCACAAACAGGAAAGGCAACAATAGCTTATACTCAGCATGAGACTTTTAATTTTTCAGAGTGATTTATTCAAAATTTTAAAATATTTTAGTGTGTATGCCTGCACACGTGTGCACGTGCATGCACTCTCATGCATGTGTGCACACACATGCAAACACGTGCACATATGCACAAGTACACACACACACACACACACACACACACACACACAAATACAAATGCCACAGTACAATACCCAATTACTCTCATGCACTCACATGCATGTACACACACACACACATACACACACACACACACACACCACAGTACAATACCTATGTGGAGGTGAGAAGCAAAGTTGTGTCTTTCTCTGCCACATGGGTTCTGGGGGTGGAGTTTAAGTGAACAACAGGCACTGCAGGAAGCACCTTTATTCACTGAGCTATCTTGCCAGCTCAGCACTCCTGGCTTTTAAAACATGAGCTCTGGGGATTGAACTCAGGTGTGTGCATTTACACAGCAAGGGCTTTTCCGACAGAGTTGTCCCTAGACCCATACATGATTTTATTTAAATCCCTGCCAGTAGGCCTGTGAGATGGGGAACGTATCATTCCTAGTCTATCGATGAAGAAACTTGAGACTTGTCGAAGGGAAGTGATGTATGTCAATCCGTTTCAACCTAGAAAGCACAGACAAATCTCCAGTAGGGCTGCTGCTCCATCCTTGTCCCATTCAAGTCCCTAGAGGTCACACACGTTAAGTAGTATGGATCAGGTGACATTTGTACATGTGCCAAGGTATTGAGTCACTGAGTTCATCTACCCACAGCCTACTATGCCAGGCAAAGCACCCAGGAATAGAGACTCCCAGTACACACCACAGTCCACCCTCAGGGCCTTACCTAAGCACAGGAATAGTCAGGTAAATCAGAGGCCCTTTGTAGACTCTGTGACTTCCTGCCTAATTGTTTTTTTTTTTTTTTAAATAGGGGATTTTTATATAGTCCAGGCTGGCTTGGAACTCACTGTGTGGCTCAGTTTTGTTCGGAACTCACAATCCTCCTGCCTTAGTCTTGACCACTGGGATTCCAAAGTCCATCTGTGGCTTCCTGGTCACCTTCCTCCCTGACAGCTCTCTTCAGAAGCTAGAAGTTGCCACTCCCTCCTGCAGGGGAAAGATTCTAGCATGTTTATAGCCCCCACCTCCTGGGTCATGGGTCATTGGTTCTCCCCACCTACTCCTGCTCTGCCCTTGGCAGAGGCCACCCCATAGGAAGGCTCACTGCAGCTCTGTATACAAACTCATGTGTGTGCCTGGCTTTCAGCTGTCTTCCCAGAATGCCCCCTGTCCTCCCTCCTCTCCCTTGCCATTTGAGTCCTCATGGGTTTGTGTGTCCTACAGGCAGTAGAGGACCAGGAGCTGTGCAAGAACTGGAAGGAGCTCTTCAAATCAGGAAACAAAGTTGGAGCAGAGATCCAGAAACTCCAGGCCTGCATTCAGCCAAGTGCCTGGCAGTCAGGAAGGGATGTGCGCGTGGCAGCTGTTAGTAGGTGCATTTTTTATTCATGAGTAGCTGCTATTCGCCAAGCCTTAGAGCCACAGGGAAGAGAGCACAGTCAGTGTGCCCATTACCCTAGAGTTCACTGTGACATGAGAGAGAAAAATAGGTAAACAAAACCGCTAGCACTTCGAAAAGCACTTCACCATCTGTGCATCTGGTAGCCTGGTAGCTCCCCCCCTCCCCGCACCCCCCAGCCCCAGCACACCTGAAGAAACCGAGACTCAAGATTTTCAGTGACTTCGCTGAAGATTTCAAGCCACTCTGGATAGAGCCCGAACTTGAGGTTGGGCCCTCTATTCTCAAGTCCATTGCTTCCTGGACTTGTGAACACCAGTGCGTTCTGAGACAGCTTTTCTTGGGGCTGTTTAGATGCATCCTATATTGTAAATCCTGTCACACTATAAAGTCACTTGTGCCACCTGTAGCTGCTCCCCCGCCAGCATGGGGCCTATGGTGGGAGTTCCACGGATGAGAGCTAAGTGTGTGGATAAAGAGTCCAAGGCTGGTGTGCAGAACCCCGGCTGACAGGCCCTGCATTCGGACTCTTTCCCCGTCTCCCAGCTTGCTCCAGGATGCTGTCTTCTCAATAGCTTTCCCTCAGTGGCCGCCCTCTCAGGCTCTCTGTTTCTCTCCCTCTTTCGGGGAGAATAAAAATGACTGGACTTGGCATTATCTGCTGGTTTCCATGGTAATAAAATCTGTTTCCGATAATGGCCCCTTCCCTGGCTGTGGTTAGTTTTGGTAATTTTAGCAACACTGTTGCACAGGCCACCTGCATTTCAATGCGACGCAGGCTGGATGCAACAGCAGCTTTCAGGTTGAATAGAAATAAGAAAAAGTGCTTGCTCTCAGATTTCTAGGCTGGCTACAGGCTGGAAAGGAAAAAGGGAAAGTTACGTAACCCCCACAGGCTTGAGTATGCGCTCAGCTTAACACTGCTTCTAACTTAAAACCCCTCTCATGACCTCAGTGACCAGCGGTGAGTTTGCACTCACCTGCTTCTGTGTTTAACCCTTCTGCTGTTTGGCTCCCATCGTCTGTCCTGTCTTCTCTCCAGTCCTCTCTTTGAAGTTCTTGTGTACCCGTGCTTTCCCCTACTCTGACTGCCTGGGGGTGCCTCCTAGGTCTTCAAGTCTCCCACATCCTGCACCCCTGTGCCCATCCCCCCGTCTCTCCCGCCTCATAGCATGTACCCCACTGCTCTGGTGTGTTTATTCATTGTCTTCACCACTCGTATCACAACGAACTCTTGGATAACATGGACGCTGACTGTGTTCCTCTTTGTGGCTTCTGGGCCTGGCATACAGCACACACTCATGAATAATAAAAAATTACACGTACGAGCAGCTCCTGTGAGTTCCTCTCTGTGTGCCATCTCTCTACTGCTCCTCAGCATCCTGTCAGGCTGTCATGACTACTGTTCCCAGATGACAGACAAGGACACTGAGGCTCAGACTGGTCAGGATGCTAGAGAGTCCAGAGCTGACCTGTAAGCAGACAGAAACTGGACATCGGTGAGGATGAATGAATTCAGGGGATGAAACTTGGCACCTGCACATGGTTTCCTTTTGGCTCCATGAAAACATTTTCTTGGAGATCTTTAGGAGAAGTGGGGAGGATTTTGGCCGCAGGCAGAAGCCCTTCTTTTCCCTCTGGTGAAGCTAAGGGGAGGGGCATGGTAAGACTAGACGAGGGGGGCATTCAGAATTGTAAAGGGTATGTGATGTACGCGCTCACGTGCGCAGCCCCATGCTCTCTTTCACTACACGTGAGATTGGGTAAACCGTTCCCAGAGGCTGGCAGGGACTACCACAGGGGGCAGTTATTAATAACAATAGCCGACATGTATTCAGCTTTTTATCACCATTGCACAGTCAGACTCGCATTTATGAACTGTTTAGAAAGCTGACGCTTGATAGAAAGGAACAGCCATAGGAGCTGGGTAGTTACACTTCTGTAAGAACTTCTGGGTGCTCTGGGCCTGGCCTCTACTATAGTGATATGGGTAGTGAGAGAGGTGAATGGTCCCAGCCACCCAGGAGGCCAGCACGTGTTGTATGTTCCTTAGAGCAGCTGCAGGTGCTAGGGCTGAATGGGTTTTGGAAATCACGGACCTGGGCTCTACTCTTAGTTTGGCTATGTCCTGGCTACATGGTCTGGGGAGGAGTCTAGACCTGCCACACGTACGCCTTAGAGATGGGGCTCTGATTTATTCAGATAGGAAGCACACATTTCACACCGGGTTTCCAGCAGGCCGGCTGCCTATGGGATGATAAATGGCTCAGTGCTTTACAGGTGCACAGACCTCCCCAGGGGTGAGGGTGTTTAGACACGTAGGTTCTAGAAGGAACAGCCTACCTTCCCTCAGGGATGTGTCAGAGCTACATTCTGTTGCAGAGTTTGCCCCTCTGCTCCAGGTGACCTCTTTTCTGTTTGTGCCATGTGCATAGCACTTTCTGAATTATCTAGTGGTGAGATGTGACCTTAGAGATTGGCCTGTGGTGGAAGTGGTCTCTGGCCGCCGCAGCCAGATGAGATGTCTCCAATTTGATTTAGAAGTGTGTCTGTATACTCTGGTATCTATCAGTAGATCTCTGGTATCAACATGAGATTCACCGAGTCTCTTTGATTTACTCCCAGTTTTTAGAAAGTAAAACCAGGGTTCTTGGAAAACAGAGGTAAGGCCCGAGCATCCAGCTTGCAGTGTGTGATGGACCCACTTCTGCTTCTGACTAAGGTTCAACTTCAATTGGAGCAGGAGCAGGAGCTGACTCCGTTTAGGTGAGACTCTTGGATCAGTCCAAGGACAATGTACCAGAGACTGTCTCTCTAGTCATCAGACCCCTCTTCTCTGAGCCTTGCCTTCTCTCTGTGAGTATGGGATCTCTGCTGAGCAGATCTCTGATGTGCTCTCTCAAGTCTTCTTCCAGAATAAGACCCCCCCACCCCAGACAACAGAGGTTCATGTTGGGAGGGTTTAGTGTCACCTAAACTTCTCACATCTCTACAACCTCCTAAGCAGCCCTTCTGGAAGGACGGGGGCTTCCTAATTCCTCCTCTTCCTGTCAGGCAACAACTGTCTTGTTTAAACTGTTTCTAGGATTAGTCAAACAATCGGAGATCACAGCTAACAGCCGCCCTGTTCTCTCATTACTGGGTGCCTATAATTAATATTTATAAACCAAGGGGGTGATTGTCTTTTTTTTTTTTTGCGCTGAAAATGAATTCAGGATTTGCAGCCGGTGGCGGCAAACATGCAGCCTCTTGTTACCCATCATGGAAAAAGAGTGTGCTGTCTTCAACAGACGTACTTGTAATTGTAGTTGGCAGTCAAAAGCCTGGCTTTATATAGGGAGGATGGTGGAAGGAAACCTTGAGGGAGGACATGAGGGATGGTGGAAGGGGGACAGGCTTAGAGAGAGGGCCATAGGGAGAGGGGTAGTCACAGAAATATTGAGACATAGAAGGAAAGAAACGAAGAAATGAACGAGAGAAAGCTTGCAGCAAGCAAGAGAAATAGGAGTTCATGAAGAGAGAGAAAGGGGAAGATGGGGAGAGAGGAGGGAGGGAGGGAGAGAGAGAGAGAAAAAGAGAGAGGGAGGGAGAGAGAAAGAAAGAAAGAAAGAAAGAAAGAAAGAAAGAAAGAAAGAAAGAGAGAGAGAGAGAGAGAGATGGAACAAGAGAGAGAGAGATAGGAAAGTCAAGTGATTGGCAAAGGACACAGGTGACCAGGGTCCTTTGATACCCCCATCTAACATAAAGCACGTTCAGTTCTTGTCCTGGCACCCAGTTGCTATGCCAAATGCTGACCCAGCATAACTCTGATATGTGTCCCCAAACTGAGACCTCACATTCAGCAGATGTCCCTCTGGACTTTAGTAGGTGTTCCTGGCTTGTGGTAGGCAAGCAACCACTATCTTAACTTGTGCCTGTGCATTTCCCAGCCACCAGCAGGGGGCAATAGATTGTGCCCTGGGCAGGAGTTGAGAAATCTCTTCAGCTTCATCACTGCACTGAGACCCTTTCCTCAGTTCCTCCAGGTTAGGTGACCAGTGGCTTTGAATTTCTCTCTAGTTCTAGAACTCCCTGTCTTCAGATCCTGTCTCTCTGCCCGTCATCCTGCTCAAGTGGGCTGTGGGGGCAAGGAATCCTAGCAAGGACAGGAGCTTGCAAGGGCCACCAGAGGCTCTCAGATTTGCACATCAGAAGTGGAGGAGGGCTGTTAGCTGCTCATGCCCCCAGGCCTTGGTGAGGTAGCGGAGAAGATGAAGTCTTGCCAAGAGGTGGCCTTGAAAGTGAGGCTCCTGGGAGCTGTGAGCTTGACCCTGCTGTATGGTTATGTATGAGGACAGAGCACATGGGAGGAGAAGCTGGGGTTTGAGGGTGGGGGGTGTGGAGAGGTAAGAGGCAGGAATGGGAGGTTAGTGGCCTGAAAGGAGATGTTAAAGCCAGCCCAGAATCCCCATTTAGCTTATGCAAACCCACAGTCTGATAAACTGAACCCCAAAATCAGTGTCTAAAATAGCACTCTTTATTTGCACATCTCTGCCCAATAACTGGGATTGTTCTCTTCCTCCATTTCCATGTATTCCTGTTTCTGTTTCTCCACCTCCTGAAACCAGTGGGTTAGCCTGAACATATAGTCCAGGCAGAGGCATAAGAAAGTAAGCAGGGCCATACTGGGTTTCCTGAGGTGTAGGCTGGAGCTGGCACACTTCAACTCTGTGGTGGCCTGAACCAGTAACGTGGCCCCACTAAAATTAAGAGGGTGTGTGTATGTGTTGGGAAGGGGTGGGAAATACACCCAGTCACAGTGAGACTGCCAAGTTTGTGATGGAGGGTGCAGAAGTGCGGGAAGAGGCTAGGCATTGAGGCCAATGGGGTGGTTACCCAAGGTACCTGACATACGTTAAGAACTGTACCCAGAAATAGAGCTTCATAGGAACCAGGAAAGACAACGTCACTGCCTTCCTGGAGTTTAAAATAACATTAAAAAATAGTCACTGACCATGACATTGACGAAAGAAAGCATAGGGAGCCTGATGGGGGAAACTGAGGCATATTGTTGGAGCAGACCATCTCTCCGAGGAGGTGGTCTTAAATCAGAACGGAGGGAGAGCATATTAGGAAAGAAGAGGAGCATGTTGGGAGAGGGTGATGCGGTGAGCACTCAGCAATGCTCTCTGTACATCCCCATTGTCTCCTGAGGAAAGGACCCTCAGAATCTTTGGCTTGTCCCTCATCTGTCACAAGCCACTGACCTTGTTATGGTGACTAGTGACTAATGAGTCCAGTGTGTTCCCACTTGTTGTCTCTTCCCTTTCAGTAGCTCCACCCTGCTTCCCATCAGTCTCCTCTGTCAAACACCAGTCCCATCCTGCCCTTTTTAAAGCCTTGTAGGTTTGTGAGCGCTGCAGTTTCATCTGCTGGGTCCTCCTAGCTCCCTTTCCCATAGTCAGCCCTCTCGCATCCCAGCCTTCTCTGCTCGGCTCTCTGTTTCTCTGCATCTTACTCCATCATGCCTCTCCCTCTTGTGCATCTGCTTGACTTCTCAAATGACAGCCTTCTACACCATCTTCCTGATTCCTTCTGGAGTGTCCACGCCCCTCAGACTGGTGCTCTAGCCTGCTGTGGACAATGCATAGAACACTCGCCACTGTGGGCTGCATCCAGAGACAGTGCTCAAATCCGATCTCATTTCTGTCATAGTGCACTCAAGGAGTCCCAAGGGATTTGGACCCCACCACTCACCCCAATACACCAGTTAAAGAAATAAGTAACAGTGATAAACAGAAAAAGGAGCTTTAACGTGTGTGTGTGTGTGTGTGTGTGTGTGTGTGTGTGTGTGTGTGTGTGTCCTCATGTGCTAGAAACATACAGAGGAGTCGGCTGATACCAAGTTCATCTTTAGGGTACTGACATAAACTGTATGTGGTCTGGTTGGCCACTCTCAGTCCTGGTTCTTCAAGGTGGTTCAAAGAATTCTTTATTGTTCAAGGGACAATCTAGTTCCCATGATTTCTCTTGCTCCAGGGTGCATGGGAGATGCTTGCTAGAGGGACATGCTCTTCCTGGAATCCAAAGTGACGGTAGTTTAGAGACAATGACAAGGGCCATCTAGATACCTTTGGAGGTCTGGTCCAGGGCATCAGGGTTCAATTTTTTTGCTTTGTGTGTGTGTTTATCTATGTGTAAGTGCACATATACCTGTGTGTGAATGTATGAGGTAGCCAGAGGACAACCTTGGATGTCATTCCCTGGGTACTGTCCACTAATTTTTTGACAGGGTATTTAATTGGCCTGAGACTTAACATGTAGGTTAGGTTGGCCAGCAAGTTCAAGGATCTACTCTGTCTGTCTCCCTGGTGCTGGGTTTATAAGAACATACTACCATGTGCAGTTTTTTGGGGGGATCAAACATTTTCAGCCCCATGGACCAGCATCTTATAAAAGCCCTAATAGCTCTCATCTTGGCATTTTCAGCCTTGAAGAGGGATGAGAAAAGTCACACATCACCAGTTTCCAGACTGATACACTTCAAGGGGTTGGCAGGTCTGTGCAGAGGGCAGCAGGTGACCCAAAGCAAAGGAGACAGAAGCAAAAACTGGCCGCAGTATGGGCTTCCATCCCATCTTTGTTGCCTTGTAAGCCCGAATGAGGAGTCAGCGTGTTTAATTACTATTTTATTTTAGTAAAAATGGCTCCTAAGAGGACCCTGAGGATCCTGCATCTCCTCCCTCATTGACACACTACTGTGGTTAAGTGGGCCGTGGATTCTCAGAGCCAAGGACATGTGTTCACTTCACCTGTGTCACTGGGTCTAAGTCTGGTTGTCACAGAGGAGAGTCTGGCACATTTTGTCGAGACTGAAGCTCTTACTGCTGGTATACTATGGGATGGCACCACACTCTGCCCAGAGGGAGCTCTTCAGATTTTCTCAGCTTGTTCTGACTCTATCCCTTACTGTCTGTCTTGGTGATAGGCAGGATTATTGGGGGGAAAAGGTGAGACTCATTTAGAGAGCAGAGAAGCCTGCAAAATCCTCCACCAGGCCCTGGCTGGGGGAGATCTCCATTTTTCTTCAAGTTTCCATTACCACAGTAGGAGTGGAGTGGAGCTGAGTCTCTGGTCAGCAGAAGGGGAAGACCCAGCACCAGTGCGCCTTCTGTGGTTTGTTGATCGAACCATAGAGGGCTCTGTGAAGGCTTCTGAGACTGAAATCTGGTCCTTAACCCTGATGTTGGAACCACTGGGAAGCACTGAAGATACCCGACCAGGGGTATAGACCAGGAAAGCTCATGCCCTGGGCTCCTGCACAAGTCTCAGTGTCAGAACCTACTGTGTGAAGGAACCTACTGTGTGAAGCATGGTGAGCAGAGACGCTGTGTCAGACACATCACATCACAGGCTGAGCGTCTGTGGGAGAAGGACTTCTCTTACGTGAAGTTCATTCTGCCAGGGTGGTATCATTTCACGCTGATGCTCGGGACCTGGCTGGTGGACACACTTTGGTCCTTCACAAGGGGCTTTCAAGGTCACCCAGGCTTTACCAATCATGGGCACATGGGAGGAGGGTGGCTCAATTGACTGAAGAACTTCTTGGGCCAGGGCTTGGTGGGATGCTCACTCCCCTACACATTTTCCATGGGCAGCTCCACCCATGAGCCCATCTGTGTACAGGGAACTGGGAGCTTGGATGACTGGTGTGAAGCCACTTTAGAGCTGCACCAAGATATCTGGACACCCTTGGTGGCTCCACACTGTCATAGCTTCCCTGGTAGTCCAGTGGGGCAGCTGAGGACCCTGTGCTCACCTCTTGGTGGGAGTTGACTGCATCTCCTCACCTGATGCTGCACAGCTCCTCCCAGGCTATGGTGCCTGATGTCTGGTGCTCCTCTTTGTCTAGAGGAAGTCTGGGGATCCTATGGGTCTAAGAACAGCAGCTTCTTCCCCTGGGGAAGTTTGTAGGAGGGAGTCATAAGAACCAACACTGAAGGCTTGGTACTTACTTTGAGCTTTTCCAATGACAACGAACATGAACTATGATTGGGGTAACCTAGGACTGGGGTAACCTGGGGTTGTGTATACAGATGCCTAAAGAAGAAAGGCCTGTTGTTTGGATCTCTCTCTCTCTCTCTCTCTCTCTCATTCTTTCTCTCTCCCCCCACACATATTATGTACATATATATACATATACATATACATACATACATACATATACATATACATACATATATATATATATATATATATATTATACATGTGTGCTCAGGTACATGTACACAAATGTGTGGGTGTGTATGGAGGCCAAGGGTCAACTTTGAATGTTACTGAACCTGGCACTCATTAGGGTAGACTAGCTGCCAGCAAGCTCCTGGCTCTGCGGCCAGTGCAGGGATCAGGAGCACCCATTAGCGTATCTTTTCATCCGGGTGCTGGGGGTGGAACTCAGGTTCGCACACCTGCACAGCAAACATATTGCGGGCTGAACCATCTCCCTTGTTTGCATTTCAACTCCTCTGCAGCTCTTTGTCAAGTCTCCTCAATGCGCAAGAGGAATGGATCACACTGCCTACCTGTCTTCCTGCTCACAACCCTCTGGGAGGTCTTCCACCCTGTTTCTGGCGGCCACCCTCCGAACAATTCGGAATACTATTAGGGTATGGAAGCAATTACACAAAAGAACATTATTGATGTTTTACTCCATGAGTGTTCTTGTGAGAGTTCTCTGTACTCTTCAGGGTGTGTGTGTGTGTGTGTGTGTGTGTGTGTGTGTGTGTGTGTCTGTGTGTGTGTGTGATGGACCCCTCTGAGTACACAAGGGAATGTTGGAACTCACAGCTCAAGTCATTCACTCACCCTTCCAACAGAACTAACATCAGTACCTACTGACTGGGACCTACCCAGAGGCCCCTCATCTTGTGGTGCTTTCAGCCTTTACATCATTTGGTCTGAGTTTGGAAATGCACGTGCTGGTGAATCTGCCTGTTCAGTGTGTCCTATCCCTAAGCTGCAAGGACTTGCCACACCTCAGCCATCACCGGCCTGCTTTGAAGAAGACCTCACCAGAATTCAGACGCAGAAGTGCCTTTGCAGCAAGTGGATTAAATAAAGCCACTTCCTCTCAGGAAAGTGTCTGGACGGCGTTCCAGGCTGAGGAAACTGTGCCTGGGGACGTCAGATGTGTAAGAAGAGTTTTTGTTAAGCCAGTGGTTTTATTTGTGGAAGCTTAATTTCAGTCCGGCTTAATAGTCTTAGTGATTAGGAAGAAAAAGTTGACTATTTTTCTAATTCTAAATGCCATATTTACAAGGCAGAGTATCAGTGAGACAAAAATAATGCTCACCCATCATCTCACCCTGGGGAGATCCCACAGTCCCAGCACAATCGTTCCCCCCTGCCTCTCTCTGTTTCCGGTTTTGTCTTTTAAAAGTCACTGTTAAGACATTGTATTACACACATTCTCTCTCTCAGTTAGCATTTGCCACAAGCAATTTCTGGGTGCTAGTCACAAAAGCATTGCTTGTATATTTTAGTGTAATGGGATTTTTAAATATAATTTTACACTGTGTGTGTGTCCCCAGGTGGGCATGTGGAGGTCAGAGGACAACTTGCAAGAATAAGTTCTCTCTTTCCACCATGTGACAAACTCAGGTTATCAGGCTGGGCCATGAGCACCTTTTCCCTCTGAGCCATTTGCTGGCTTGAGCATTGCATCTTTAAGTGACAATCTAGTTTTGAAGGCATATTTGTATCATAACCTCCTGGACTCCTCTTCCCATCTTTGTATTGGGGATTGAGAGTTTGAGGTCAGCTTTGGTTATATAGCAAGACTCTGTCTTCTCCCACAAGGAAAAGAAACGAACAAAGAAGCAAAGAATAGGTTGTAAAAGGCAGACACGTGGAAGATGTGTTTTTTAAGACAAGTCACATGGATGAGTGTGTGCACAGATGCTGGAGGCCGTGGGCATAGATGCTGGAGGCTGTGTGCACAGATGCTGGAGGCCGTGGGCACAGATGCTGGAGGCCATGGGTATAGATGCTGGAGGCCATGGGCATAGATGCTGGAGGCTGTGTGCACAGATGCTGGAAGCTGTGTGCACAGATGCTGGAGGCCATGGGCATAGATGCTGGAGGCCGTGTGCACAGATGCTGGAGGTTGTATGCACAGATGCTGGAGGCTATGTGCCCAGATGTTGGAGGCCATGAGCATAGATGCTGTGTGCACAGATGCTGGACTGCTGCTCTGTAGCACTGTGCCGTTCATCTGGAAAAGCTTGCCAGAACCTAGTAACTTTTCTGTGCACCAGATGGTGACATTCAAAAGACTACCAATACCAAGTGTTGCCAAAGACATGGGGCCTTTGGATTGTTCATGAGATGCAGGTGCAGTTGAAAGTGGCATAAGCATTTTAGATATTGGTTTCTGCTAAGACCAAGCATATCTGCAGTTGACAGAGTGACGTCACACCTGTGTATATACCCAAGAGTAGTAAGTGTGTGTGATTATGCGAGTGGATTCGCATTTTGTTCATCTGAGCCCCAGGCTAGAAATACTTGGACTACCCATCAGTATGCATGTAAAGAAAGTATGGAAAGTCTATAGGATGAAATAGTATACACCAGGCAAGAAGAAGTGATTGCTAGGAGTAAGCATGAGGGTGAATTGTGTTGAGTGGAAAGAGATGTTTGCCGTATGATTGACTGAGAGGGAGTTCAGCACAAATCCATGGTTATTAAAAACAGAACTGTGGTTATCTCTGGGACATATGCAGGCTGGAAAACACAGGGGAGAAAACCACACTGCAAATAAAAGCAGGCATATTTTATACAGTGTACACAGGTTATGTTTTCAATTTTAAAAAGGGGTGGGATTTGAATGATATCTTCCCTGCTAGGGATCCTGAAATGCCAGAGTCCAATCCTCCAGTTACAGACACTCGCCTCTGAGGTGCCAAGAGTGGCACTTGTGGAACAATATTGTGACCTGCACTAGCAGCAAGGATTAGCAAGGCCACCCCATGGGGAGCCACCTTGAACCTTGTGCTTGGGCTTTCCTGAGTCACATGGCCATCTCCCCTTTGTCCAGAAAGTCAGTGGGGACTCCGTACACTGGGGACAAGGCACCCCCTTCCTTTCTTGACTCCCAGAAATAAAAAGAAAGGAAAGGAATGTTGGAGTATCAACAGGTTGCCCTGTCTGTCAACTTACACTACATCTTTGGCAGAACTGAGCACTGAGGTTTTAGGAGGCACTTAGGAAGTGGGCGAGCTTGCCTTTGACACTACCTACAGAGCCTGTCAAGCTTGCCTGGGCTGCACCAATGTGAGGGCTGGACAGAATCAGGCCCTTAAGTGGTTACCATAGAGACCTTGGAACCAGAAAGAGCCTGAGGCTAGATCTAGAGGGTCAAGGGTGGGGATGGCATGTGGGAGTCACTGGAGGATCACCGAAAAACGGAAAGTGTATAGCTGGACTACAGTTACACCCCCTAGAGCAGGCCAAGCTACAGTTGCATCTGACAGTTGCCCAAAGCTGACTTCTCTGGGACATATTCTGGGTATTGAAGATAAACCCTCACTGGCAAAGAAGTCTGCCCAAGGCCCCATTGTTGCCTCCCTAGAGATCCAGACTTTCCTAATAATTCATATATATGTGTATATATATATGTATATATATATATAATATGCACATATACATCATATGCATATATGTGCATATGAATGGTGGGGGCATGAGTGTGCCACAGCTCATTTGTGGAGGTGGCACACTCCTTCTTCCATGCGGGACATGGGGATTGAACTCAGGTTGTCCACCTTAGCAGCAAACACTGGCTTTATCTGCTGAGCCATCTCACCGATTCAAATTATTACTAATTTTAAATATTAGCCTACGGAGCAGTGGATATCATTACGGTATTTTCACAAATGTTTCACTCTTACATTCTTTTCTCGTGTTCAGCCCCATCCCCCCCCCAACTCCCCTTCCCTCTCCTGCTGCCTCCTTACTCTTCCTGTGTCACCCCTCCTCCCAGTCTAGATTCCACCTACCAGAGGGATCACTTCTTTCTAAATCTGTCTGGCTTGTCTCACTTAACGTGATCTTCAGTTCCATCCATTTTCCTACAGAATGTGATTTCCCCGTTATGGATGAATAGGGCTTCGTTGTGAATAGGTGGCGCATTTCCTTCGTCCATTCACGTATAGATGGGCGTCTGGGGGTGGCTTTTATGATTCAGCGACTGGGATAGTGTAGCAATAAACAGGGATGTGCTCTGCATCCCGTGAGCACGCATTTTCCAGCTTTGTTCATCAACAAACACAGCCTGTGGTTGTTGATCCTGGCGTTTCTTTGACAACAGGCGAGGTAGCGCCTTCCTGTCTCTGTTTACGGCCCATTTCTGCCTCCATTTCTGAAAGCTCTCCCCTAGAGTTCTGTTTGGTTCCTTTACCTCAGGGCTTCTCTCCCGGAGGGACTGGACCCTTGAGACCAACAACCGCCTGTTGCTAGGTGGAGCTGAGGTCGCTGTTGCCTCGCAGGTCCTGAGGCATCAGAGCGCAGCGCGCACGGAAGTGTTTGGTTGTTGATGTAGCACTTGGCATTTTTTGTCTCCAAGAGCTTTCCCTGGAAGCTGTGTCAGCCGGCAATTAGCTCCCTCAATCAGGAAAGCAGCTCGCGTGAGCAGAGGCGCATCTTGGAGCTGATTGCTGCGAGCTGCGGCGGCGAGCAACTCTGCTCAGGCTCTTTCTGGGTCTCTTTTCCTTTTTCCATTTTAAATAACTGCTTGATTGTAAAGAGGGATGATTCACGACTCGAGCTGCCTTCAGTAACTTTGTGAGGAGGTTAAGAGCGAAGAACCATCTCCCACTCCTCTCTTTCCCCTCACAGAGACCAGAATCCCACCTGGGCCACTTGCTCCCACAGAAAGGGAAAGGGAAGAACGCAGACCTGCCGGGGTGGGGGAAGAGGGAGGCTTTTCCTTGCTAACAAACGCAGGTGGCCGTCTCTTCTTCGTTGGGCCTGACCTTCGCGCTGGGAGCCCACTTCCTAGCTGTAAACCACCCCTACCCCCATCTGCCTCCTGTTGTTCACCCCCTGGTGGAAAGGTGCTTCCTCCTATCTGAGAGCTCTCAATAAATTTTATTTTAATTTAACCCAGCTCCTCAGAAGCTCCCTTCTCCAGGCTCTTACCGGTTTTCTCTCCATCCCTACCTCCTTTTGTCCCTCCTTCCTTCTCTTCTTTTCTTCCTTCTCCCTCCTTCTCTTTTTCTAGCAAATACTTACGGACAAATACTGTGGACCTAAGGCTTTGTGAAGAAACGTCAAACAAACTAGATGTAGCCTCTCAGGTCTGTGTCAGAGGTAGAGACCAGTAGTGCTTAATCCAAGAGCCAGGCGCCAGGTACAAGCTGTCATCCCAGCTTAGAAGCTGAGGCAGGAGGATGAACGGGTGAAAGCCTGCTTCGATATCTCAAGAGAACTCTGTCCTAGAATGGAAAAGAAAGGAACACTGGTTACAAGGGCTGGGGATGGGTAGAACACTCATTCAGCAGGTCAAATTTCAAACCAACAGGCAGGGCAGGAACAGCCACCGCCAGTTTGGTGGTCTGTACCTGGGGGTCAGGGGGAGGGCTGTACAGCTGGAGAGGCAGCAGATGCAAAAGCGGAGAGTTGAGTTGGTGGTCAGAGTTGGTCACCCAGGTCTGCTGGGCCGTGTGGAACACTTGGGTTTCCTTCTGAAAACAATGGGAAGCCACTTGACCATTTCTGAGTGTGAGAAGCATTTGAGCAATTACCATTTGAGTGATCTGACTTGGGATTTCGAAGTTTTCTTTGGCTGCTCATCTGATTAGGGGAAGAAGAGGGCCAGAGTGGAAGGAAGGAAATTACCCAAATAGGCCTCTTTGTCTGGGAGTGAGCCCTTCTGTGGCTGTCAGCAGGGAGGGAACTGGGCTGGCACTTTGAGCGCCCAACACCTCCAAGGTACCATTCCTCTCACCCACAGAGCACAAATCCTAACCTTAGGCCCAGAAAGTCATTCTTTATATAAGCATCTATGATTTTTTTCTCCTTTTCTTTCAGATGTTTTGTTGATCACATTATATTCTTGACATGTTGTGGACCTTCTGTGTTTTCCCAGATGCCACCTAAGGGAGGCAGACTGCGATTAAGGCTCATTCGCTGGCAAAAATAAGTCGAATGCATCAGCTTCACAGAGGAACGGTCTGCAGCATCTTTGCAGTCGTTTCCGGTATTGAGGCCATTGTTACTGTTGTCCCAGCATGGCTGGGAGAAGTTGGGGAGTGGGGGGTGGGAAGGAAGGTGAAAACATCTAGAGCCCTTTCTTCCACACACCTCATGCTCTTTGTGATGTTGGACACCTGACCCTGCCTCACCAAGGCTTGGTCTCTTTATCTGTATATTGGGTACACTGCTACTGCCTGCACCTTTGGATGGTTGAAGAGTCAGCCACACCTAAATTATTGCCTGGAAGATTTGTGTCTCTTGTTGTTTAGTATTAAGTTTGTATAGGAGAGACTTGAAAGCAACAACGCAGCTGCTTGTTTTGTCTCCTTTAAGTCTGACAGGATTAGGGTTTAAATGGGAAATGTCACTCTCATAGGCTCGGTGCTTGAACACTAGGTCCCCAGTTCATGGTACTGTTTGGGGAGATTGAGGCTGATGCCTGCTGCCAGAGATGCAGGCTTGGAGGATTATAGCATAGCCCTGCTTCCAGGCCCCCAGATCGGTTGCTGTCTTGTAACCAACAGTTGCTGCATGTTCTCACTGCACAAATGGTACCGCCATGTCCTGCCCCCACCACGATAGAATGTAGCCCCTGGCTAAGCCTCCCCTCTCTTTAAGTTGCTTGTGTTGAATATTTGGTTACAACAGTGGGGTAAGTGGGTTGTGGAGAGCTTGTGCCAGTGTTAAATTTAAATCCTCAGGGACTCAGGCTTCTTTTAGCTTCTTTACCTAAAATATCAACTAAAGCTCCATCCATTACACTTACTGTCCAGATTGCAGGTGGAGGAGGGGAGGCAAAGAAGGGACCAAGGATGTTGGCCTGCTGCCTTTAAGACTCCTCAGTGCTATCACAGGATGTGTACACTCATCAGCTAGACTTTGGGCACATGGTCAGATCTAGCTAGCTGCAAGGGATGCTGGGAAATGGAGTCTTAATCTTGGGATGTCTGTTTGTCCACTTGAAGATGGAGGATTTGAACACAGTGAAAGCCAGGATGACTGTCTGTCTCCTCTCACAGGTGGTCCTACTGGAAGGAGAGGACAGGAAGGAAGCAGTAGAATCAACGTCCTTTCAGACATCTCTCACTAAACAGCCATTGTTTCTTTCTCTGTCCACCATAGCTAGTCAACTACCATGTCTTAGAAGCTGAGCATCCCCCAGTCTCCCAGTTTCCATAGAAACAGCCCCAGCCCAGGCTGAATAGTAACTCACTAGGGTCCTTGAAGACACGGCCCTCTCTCCCCCCAACTTTATACTAGTCTATAACAGAGATCCAGTGTGGCTCTAACTGCCTCTTAGGATAGAGCACACTCATGTGACCACAGCTTGAAATCAAGGCCCTCCAGGATGGCCCCCAATGTCTTGTTCATTTTGCTTGCCTTCTTTTTGAGCATCCAAGTAGACTGTCTGAGTGTGTGCCCTGACCACTCGTGTTCTAGTTTTTGTGCTTGGAAAACTCCTGATCATGCTTCAAAACCCACATCAAATTCTCCTTCTCTGAAGTCTCAGCAATTGCGGTCTGACTCATACCTCCGTGGCTCACTCAGATTCCTTCCTCATTCATCCCCTCCTCCTTTCTATCTTGGTGTGTGAGTGGTGGGTTGACTCCTGCAGGCTATACCCTCAGAAGCTCATGGGAAGGCTGGTCACAAGGAGGCATCTGACAAGGGTCTGGAGGGTTGGAGGGAGGGAGAAACTAGGGCATTTTTTCACCTGCTTTTGTCTGGGACAGTCTCTGAAGAAGCTTTACCACCTATGCTCCCTTGTGTGGTCTCAGATTCTGCCAGGCAGCCTTCCCTTCCTGGGGGTGCTGGTAGCTTCCTACTGTTGCTGACTTGGGGGCAGTGTTAACTAGGCCTCTCAGTTCACTTAGGTAGCCAATCCCTTGTATTTACATTTCCACTGTGTGTAACACCCAGGGCAGTTTCTGCTTTCCTAACTGGACTCTAGTGGATCCACGTGCTTGGCCCTTGAATGTAACTACTGGATGGATTCTGGATGAGCACTGGACTCACAAGACCCAGTCACCTCCTACCATGGTGTGCTCTGTGCTTTTACTCCCTTGGGACATGGCTGGGAACATTGACACCAGCCCAGCCACCTTGCATCCTGGGTAATGTTTATTCTGCTTTGTGGCTGGGGGCTGGGCAGAAGGGAAAGGGAAGCAGACCAGAGCAGGGTGGGTGACTCCCCTCTGTCTCCTTGTCTCTTCTTCGTTTAAACTCAGAGCCTTGTTTCTGGGGTCAGGCAAGGATTTATGAGTGTGTTTAGGCGGTGACACGCAGGGACTGTGGCGAGAAATGTTCTCTGTCACGCTCTGCCAGCCTTTGCAAGGAGGCAGCTGGAATCATGAGAGGGGAGATTTTCCTTAGCTGATGGAAGCTTGCAGCCTGAGCCCTACTGCGCCTTTAAATGCTACCTAGAGCTGCTCTGTGAGGCGGGGCTTGTCAGGGGGAGCACCTGAAGTGCTCCCAGATTTGTCTGCTCTGAAGGCAGATTAGGAGGAAAGGTTTAAACAGAGGTGAGGTGGATTCGAACTAGACACTGGGAAGGACTTTCATCTTGTTGGTGAGGGTGGGGTTCAGAGGATCTCAAGAACATTGTCTCCACAGATCGCAGCCTCAGTTCCGTTTGCCTGTTGACTGCACCTCAGGGCCATTGCACCAACGTTTCCTCTGCCTCCCGGATCTTCGACACTTTTATTGGACCCTTCTTATCTTTTACACCTCACAGTCCAGGCCTTGTCTCCTCGGGAGGCCTCCCTACCGCCTGGTTTTGTTTTCTTATCCCACAGATCACCATCTGCCACATATTTCTTTATCCCATACCTGGTCATTATTTGTCTATACCCACTAGATTACCAGTCTATCAGCTTTAGGAATTCTTTCTAGAAAGTTCCCCCACCAGTTCCTGACACACCAACATGGATGCAATGAGCACACTAGTCATTTTAGGGGCCTCACAGAGGAACAGTTAGCAGGGCCCAGAGTGGCTCTGACTGTGCCTAGTTAGGGAATGTCTGGCAAGTTCTGCTGGGGTATAGGAAAAATGGCAATGATCCCTTAATAACACCTGTCCTTCAAGGTGCCACTTAACGTGATTAGGTGAGCACCATGGCACTCATATCACAACCCTTCTGGATGCTGAGCTGCTGTCTAGGCTTGCCTGGGCTGCATGCAAGCTGCTGAGGTGGTGCATTGAGGTTGTCTGAAGTGGCCTCAGAAAGTGGAGGCTTCAGGGCTTTGGGCACCAGGAGATGGCTTGGTCCTGGGTCAGGCAAGACTGACTGTGTTTGGGCTGCCAAGAATCTCCTAGACCATGATATCATATCATATCATATCATATCATATCATATCATATCCCATATCATTTCATATACCATATCATTTCATATACCATATCATATCATAGACATTGTAGAAACTTAAGATTAAAAAGAAGCCCCAATTTTGGTTTTAAACTCAAACATTAACTTCCCCCAGGGACACATCCTGGGAGAAGCACATTTCAAAGACTCAAACAAACATTCCAGGAAGAAAGACCCAAGATAGGAGTTTATTAGAGAGACGCGCCCTTAACACAGTAAACCTGGGAAAACAGAAGCCACTTAAGCTGACCCTCTTTGTTGTAAAAGATAAGGTGCAAATTTGAGTTACTTAGAAACTGGGAACAGAAACCGGACCTGGGAATGGCTGTTTGAAATCCTTTATGGTTACTGTCTAAGAAATAATTAACTGTCCTTGTGAACTCTGTAAAAATGGTATATAAGCTGCCCTTAGCTTTAATTTGGGGTTCTTCTTGCCTGCATGCAGGAGAACCCCAGTATACTGGCTAACATCTTATCATCAATAGGCCTCATGTTATTTCAGTGAATCCCGTCCGTGAATGTTTCTGGGGGAGCGCGTCAAGGTCCAACAACATGATATGGATAGTGAGGTGTAGACTCCAGAGCCAGGCGCTGGGATTCCAATCTGCAGTATATAAAGGGCAGGTTAGCTCACTCCTTTTTATCCCACTTTCCCCCTTTATAGAGTTGAGACCAGACTAGCACCTTCCCGAAGCCTCTGTTCTAATCTAAAGGGTGTAAGTGAGCCCTTGGGAAGCTTGCAGCCCTGCACCTTCAGGAAAGTTAGCATCATGAGTAGTGGCTGGTAAAACTAATGGCTATTATCTCATTTCTAGGTGTTATGTCTGATTTCTTCTCCCCCCATTTAATAAGCCAGAATTTCAATCTCTAGTATGTCAGAGTGAGCCTCTGTTTTCAGATAGGGTCTTAAGTAGGTGAATGTTGGGGGGGAGGGGCCCTAATCTGATTAGACTGGTGTTATTAGAAGAAGGGATTAGGGCACTGGGTGGGTGGGGGCAGGGCATGTAAGCAGAAGAAAGGCTGCATAAGTACTCAGAGAAGCTGGCCACCTCAAGTCAAGGGTGGAGGCTTCCCCAGAAGCAAGCCTACATCTTGTTCTTGGATAGCATCCTCGCAGCAGTGGAGTGATGGGGGCTGGAGATTACACTGTTTGTCTGAGGTATTAGGTTGTGGCATCCACCACAGCCCAAGACTCTGAGCTGGGTGTGTCTCACTGAACACAGGGCGGCTGTGAAAATGTGAGGAAGACCCAGGTAACTGATGGACTCCTGTAAATGCTGGAAACCATAGTGTGTGTCTGCAATCCCAGCACTCCAAAATCGAGGGGGGTGGGGTGGGGCAGAGACACAACCCAGAAGCTGCTAGGCCCGCCAGCTTAGTGTATGCAGCAGCGAACAAAAAGAGATACTGTCTTTTAAAAATCGGAAGTTGAGTACTAACGCTTGAGACTGTCTTTTCTCTCACGTGCACACATGAAGGCATGCACGACACGCATGCGCATGTGCGTGTGCACGCACACTAAAAAGAAAACGCATAAAAAAGAAATAAAAATATCTCAGGCTCAGAAAGCTGGCCTGTGTCATCCTCCTCATCCTAACCCAAGGGCAGCTCAGGTTCCTCTCTGTCCCTGCCCCCTCCCTCCCAGCAGGTGTCACAGTGCTGTCAGAGGTCACTACCTGGATTTGCTCACAGGGCAGAGCTGAGTAAGGAGGCTGAGATGTTTTTGGTGACAGGAAAGCAAACGAGCAAGGTGGTCCCTTGCGTGGGTACCTGGGTACAGAGAGTCTGTGGTCCTGGGCTCAAGCTTGGCTCTTTCCAAGTACAGCCCTGGTCTATCGATTCAGCCACAGGAGTCAGTGAGGGAACAGAGCAAGAGAGTGTGGCTGCCTCTTCACAACCTTCTGGCTGAAGCTCCATTCTTATCTGGGTGATGCTGCTGGACAGAGGCAAGACACCAATGGAGACACGTCTGTTTCACAGATAGGGAAACTGAGACAGAAGATTGTCAAGTTGGTTTCGACTAACTGGATACTTAGGACTGTCAAGTGTCAGAAGCAAGGATTCCTTCCGCAAAAGAGAATACTTTACCCTTTTCCCTTTCTCATTCCCAGCACCAACACTGGAGCCATATATACTCCAAGGTCAGAGCCAATCCGAGAGAGGCAGGCGAAAATGCGCTTAATTGATTGGAGCAAAGCAAGTCTAAGGCGGAGCCAAGCAGCTGACTGATGGCAGGGGCAGCGACGGCCCAAGGCCAGCGCGGAGGCTGCGGGCGAGCCAGGCCCTGGCTGGAGGGCAGGGAGTGCAGAGGCTCGGGAGCAGCTGGTCAGCCCGAGGCCTTTGGCAGCGGCAGTGGCTCCGCTCAGCTGGTGAAGTGATGTTCTCTTCTGATTGAGCTAATTATGCTGATTGAATTTCCTCCCTCTCCCTTCGGAGCCTCGTCTGCCGCCTCCTCTCCTGTCTCTCCCCACCGCTCCCGGTAGAGAAAGAAAGGGAAGGTTTCCTTAATGTGACTGGTAATTGTTATGCACACAGTGTCAGATGTTAATGTTGGCCCTGATTGACAGCTAATCAGCCCATCAGCTGTACAAAAAGAGTGAATAACTCGGTAATTTGATTTCCCCTGATTCCCCTGCGTGGGACGGCAGGGAAGTCTAAATTAGCAATCAGGGAGGTTGTGGCAGATCCTGGAGGGCGACGAGGATGATGAGGATCCAGGGGCTGGGGTACAGCTGTGGTTGGGGGTCGTTTCCATTGTGGGGAGCCCCGCTGGTGGAGAGTAGCTCAGCGCTGTGCCCAGATCGTGGGGTGAAGGTCCCGTTCCAGTGCATCCTTTCTTGAGGCTGGCGTCTGAGAGGGAGCGCTTGGGGGTACTGTCCTTTGAAACCCCACGGAGATGGAGAGGGAGTTTCCTAGGTAGTAGCAGTGGTTCTCCTCACCCTAAGGCTTTGGAAGGTGGTTGCCAGGGTTTCTGTAGGATGACCCAAATTCTTCCCATTCTTGGGAATAGGAGTCCCCTAGCTCAGAATTCTGTCGGATTCTGTTCAGATAAAATGGAACACATGGGGATGAAGTGGTCTTAAGTGGTCCTCCTCCCCGTCAGACGAAAGGATTAGGTCGCAGCATCTACTGGTGACTGTGCCAAGTATCTCTATTACATAGAAGCTAACAGACAACACCCTTGGTTGTGTTTCACAGTAAGAATGTGGACAGCTAGGGCTCAAACTCAGGGCGTCTCCAGCTTCTTGATTGGCGGGTTGGTGAGCAGGCATTTCTACCGTGGCCTGTCCCAGGTGGTCACTTCCTGCCTTCACCTTCTGAACGCTGCCATGAAGTCTGAACCCAAGCCAGCTCTCCTCCCCAACAAAGCACATATGTGTCTATAGCCACACAAATGTTCATCCCCACATTTGTCCTTTTACAGTTGGGGAAACTGAGGCTGGGGAGTATAGGCACTTGCCTGAGATCACAATAGGAGATATAGTTCCAACCTCCGGTTCTGCTCCTCCCACACTGGCAGAGAAACTGCCTAGGTGCCTTGAAGTTGGCATTGACAACAGCTCAGCCTGGAGATGCCTAGAACTCTAGGTGGTGACAGCCCTCTGCTGATCTTGGGTAGTGGCAGCAGCTCAGGGCTTCCCAAGGGGAGAGTGAGGAGGAGGTAGAGCTTCAGGTTTGCCACATTGGGTATTCTGGGAACATGGTGGCCCTGACCTGGGGGTTCATTCCTGTTGTGCCACAGGTACCAGCAATCCAAGGATTAGGACTTCTCCATTGGGTCTCAGAGGTCACCTCTCTTGCAGCTCTCTGTCACCACTCCTAAAAGAGCTGCACATGCTGGCTGTGAAACCAATGTGACCAGAGTCAACTCCTGCATGGCCCGGGCACAGCAGGGAGGTAGGGAAGACCAGAGTCTGTGAGGCTGAGACTTTGGGGAGTTGTATCCATAAGGGACAGGTGAGAGCTCATTTGTTTTCAGTGTCTGGCTGATGAGGGTGCTTAGATCCATCCCACAGATGGTGAAACTGAGATTCAGGTGGGAAGAAAAAGCCAAGTCTCACTCCTACAAAGAAGGAGGCTTCTGGTTCTGCTCTGGGCCCAGTCTCAGCCTCATTCTTGGAGGCACAGCAGGGATTGAGGCAGGAATGGGGCAGGGAGAAGATGAGTGGATCAGCAAGGTTCAGATGAGGAACAAGCCTGGGGCCTCGGGTTCTAGGGCTGGTGGGGGTGGGAGGAGAATGAGAGGATGTAGGGGCGAGTGTGACCAGAATGTATTATATACACGTATGAAGCTATCAAAGAACAAATTAACAAAAAACGGAAAAGTCCACGCCTTAGTTAGGGTTTCTATTGCTGTGATGAAACTCCATGACCAAAGCAAGTTGGAGGGGAACTCGGTTTATTGGCTCATGCTTCTACATTGTAGTCTGTCACTGAAGGAGTCAGGACAGGAACCAAACAGGCCAGGAACCTAGAGGCAGGAGCCAATGCAGAGGCCACAGAGGGATGCTGTTTACTGGCTTGCTCAGCCTGCCTTCTTATACAGCCAAGGACCACCAGCCCAAGGGTGGTGCCATCCACAATGGGCTGGGGACTCTCCCATCAGTCACTAATTAAGAAATCTTCTACAGGCTTGCCTACAGCGTGATCTTCTGGAGACGGATTCCCAGTTCTCTCCCTCTTCTCTCATGATTCTAGCTTGTGTCAAGTTGACATAAAACTAGCTAGGACAGTCCAAAAAACTGCCAGAGTCAGGAAGAACCTGAGAAGACATGAGAATCAAATGAGTAAATGTGACTTTGAAGGGAAAACGGAACACTAGGGGACATCAAGGAAACTGAAATAAGTTGCAGATGGATATTTTTAAATAAGTTTGTTGGTATCAGTCCAGTGACTGTAACAATGCACCCATGGTTTACGTAACTGGGTTAACCCAGTGTGCAGAACATGGGAGCACAGTCTATCTGTGTTATTTCCCTATAAATCTGTTATAAGATTATGAGATGTAGCTCAGTGCCTAGATGCATGAAGCCTTGTGTTTGATCCCCATAACTACTTCAACTGGGAGTGTTAGTACACATGCCCTGAAATCTCAGCACCCTAGAGGCAGAGGCGGGAGAATCAGAACATAGCAGCATAAAGAACTGGAGGCCATCCTGGGATACGATGTGAGACCCTGTCTTTAGAAAAGGCAGGAACTTTGTGTGAAGACCGAATCTAAGGCCAGACTTGATATCTAAGGTTCCTGAGGGACTCTGAGCTGTGAGGCTGCCTGTGGCAGGAAGGGTACCAAGCATTCCATGCAGCTGAGCAGGCCAGCAGGCTTGGCTTCCTGATGGCTGGTGTGTCTGAGGAAATGCTGCAGAGAAAGTGCCAAGCAGGGTGCTGAGCTACCTCAGGGCACCTCCGGGCAGACCTTTGCTCCCATGGAGCTCACTGTGAGAGTGCATCTCTTCCTCTCTCTCTCTCTCTGTCTCTGTCTGTCTCTGTCTGTCTGTGTCTCTGTCTCTCTCTTTCTCTGTGTCTCTGTCTCAGTGTGTGTGTGTAGTGACATCACAACAGTTCTTGCATGACAATGGTGACTGCTGCTACCACGGACTGAGCTTCACCTTCAGACCTGGCTCTGATTAAAAACTTCACTTTGATAACCTTGTACAGTTCTCTTGGCTGACCATCCCAAGGGGGCACCCCTGATCTTCCCAGAGGCCACTCAGCTGAGAAGCAGTAGGGCTGACCCTGGACCTAGGCTGTTTTCAGTATCCTTCTGAGCGGTACTGAGGCCAAGGAGGTGACCAAAGACCTGCTGAAATGGCCAGCACTAGAGGACTCACAGAGTACACTCCCCTCCCCCCATATCATGTTTCCCAAGAAACCAGAAGGAGAGCTGATTTCTTGGGAAATCCCAAGCTCCCAATCAAAGCCAGTGCAACTCTCAGGATGTCATAGCCACCAAGGCCCAGAGCTGCCATCTTGAGTGGTACTGTCACTCATCAAGTGTCATAGGTGCCAGTTCTGAGCCATGAGGCTATTTAGTCCTGTCCTTACCTTCAGCCCTTAGTGGTAGTACTGGGAGATGCAGACCCTGAAGGATCTTCACTCTGCCATCTCTGAGTAACATTTCCCTAGTCTAGCTGTATTGGCCCATGAGTAGTTCCTAAAGTGTCCTGCCGTACCAGAAAGGAGAGCTCAGCTACAGGTCTGGACCAAGAAAAGGCCTCTCCCATGTCTTTCCCTCTCTGCCAGCTTCTGCCTCTTTAGGCCACTAAAGGAGCTGGCTGGGGACTGCGCCTCAGCCCATGTTTCCTTGGGGATGGCTACCCCATTGGGAAGCTGAATATGGCATTTCAGGCCTATGGAGTCCTTCTCTCTATATTCTGCAGCCCTCCAGTATTCAGAGTATCATGCTCTCAGGCTCTGCTCTCATCAGGGTGGCATCTGAGGAGAGCCTGCTGACCCAGCAACACTGTCCATGGCTGTTCCTGCAGTCTCACCAGAAGCTGGTCCCACATACCCATTGCATGCATGAGTAACTGACTCTGGAGAGGTGAGTGACTGCCACTCCACTGAAACCTGGTGAGAAGCAATCTGTCAGTACTAGGCGTGGGGCAGGGTGGAGGTAGGAGGAATCAGGAGTGCAAGGCTAGCTTTGGTTACATTTTGAGCTGGAGGCCAGCCTAAACTATGTGAGATCAGCTCTCCAAACCAAACCAAACCAAACCAAACCAAACCAAACCAAACCAAACC
>JANHMN010000004.1:26953017-26964224 GCA_030674055.1 Rhabdomys pumilio | reverse complement strand
CCAAACCAAACCAAACCAAACCAAACCAAACCAAACCAAACCAAACCAAACCAAACCAAACCAAACCAAACCAAACCAAACCAAAAAGCATGGCTATACTTTAGAGTCCTGAGCTCAGATTAGAAACATCTGCTGTCCTGTGGTCTTGTAGCCCTGTCCCTTCTCCCTCTTCCATTGGCCGAAATTTTCACCAAAGGGTCAAAGTTCATCCTGAGGGCACGTGCACACTTGTGCCACGGACAAGCCTGGATTCTAGTGCTAGCAACGCAGGGATTGGGATATGCAGGATAAACTGAGGATGCTGTCAGGCACATAGGAACGGGGCTGGGTGAGGACAGAACCAGAGGTCAAAGGTACAGAGAGAATAAGGGCTGTCCAGCCTCACAAGGGGCCTGGAGGCTTGGCAGTGTGGCTAGAGAGCTCTTAAGGGGGCCTCAGTAGGTGGGGGGGATGGCAGAAGGGGAGGATGGTATCAGTAACTTCTGTCCTCATTCTCTCCTGCCTTGTGAAACACAGCGCCTTGTGGGCCAGCTGAGGTCACATAAGTGAAGTGAGTCAGAAGCAACCCCACCTTCACCCCTTCACTCCCTTCCTCCTCCCCAAGTTCAGGCTCAGCCACATACAATCTTCCCTTCCCTTCCAGGCAGGAGCCTCCCAGAGCAGGAAGTCAAAGCCGTTGGCAATAGGGAGAGTGGTCAGGAGGACTAACTCTGCCTGCAGAAAGACGTCTGTAACCAACCATGCTCTCAGGAAGAAAGCCAGCCCCCCCCACCCCCCGACTTTGTGCCTCTTGTCCTTTCTATGCTTCTTACAAGCGAGCCTGCTTGTCCATTTAGGAGTCTATACTCCCTGTCATGAACCTAGACACCCTTCCCCGGAGATCAAGACCTGACAGTGTAGGTGCTCAATTTTCATGCTCTGAGTAGGGAGTCCAGACTTTTCCAGTCTGGTGGCCTTGGCTTCCCAGCTATGCAGACAGTGCTTCCTACCCACAGGTCTCACTAAGATGTGCCTTTGAGCTTTGGGGGCTGGGGATTGAGGCTGTTTTTAACCAGTTTCCAGGGTATGGAAGCTACTGATGGAGCTCACTCTGAGTTGCGTGTTCCTGAGGTTGGGCTGCCATTTTTCAACTGCTGTAGACCACAGGCCTTGACTCCTCCACTTAGAACAACAAGAACAGACACCCCTTTACCACAGGAATCCTGTCTTCATGGACAGTGCTGTGCAGTGGGAGTCAGCGAGATGGGAAGGGTTGGGCTTGTCAGTGCAGTCGGACGGCTAGGCACCCATTGGGCTGTTCTTGATGCTCAGTCCCTATCTTGACTGTGTGTCCCTGAGCCAAGCATGAGCCTCAGTCATTTTACTTCCTGGGTAGCAATAAATTATCTACACAGTGTTTCCTATCAGAGGAAGGGGTCTCAAGAATTCACTCTGCAGAGGTAGTGTTTAGGACTGGTTAGAACCGGTGTGCACAGATACAAGTTGTGCGCAAGTGTAAAGACCCTGTGACAGAAAGGTTGGTTTTCTGGGGGGGGTGGGGGTGGGTCAGAGGGTTGGAAAAGGCCACAGTGGTTGGAGAAGTGAGTGGAAAATGAGGTCAGAGACACAGCAGGGGTGGGAGCTGCCAGGTGGAAGTCACTGTCACTGTTCAAATGCTAAACTAAGGCCAGTGGGCATTGCTGTGGGTGGGGGCAGAGATGTAATCTAACGTGCCTCTTCAGGACCCAGTGTGCAGTGGTACAGGACTGGCTTGTAAGGAGGGAGGAGGAAGAGCTGGCACTCCATCACCAGGCTGGCCTTGAGCCAGGCTCATAAACCCAGCCTGGAACTCTAGCCAATAAGAATAGCGTGAGAAGTGCCTCCCCACTGTTCCAGAAGCTTCTTAGTCTACCAGGGCCTCAAGGAAAAAGCAGAGATGCCCAGAGGGGAGCTTTTGAGGGATGCTATTTTGCATCTTAATTGTATGCTAAGCAGGCCCGTGGGCAGGGCCAGCTGCAGAACATTAGTCGCCATCAAACCTGCAGTGACTCAGGCCACGGGGCCTTAAAATATTCATTTTCCTCTGCCTGTGGAATTCAGAGCCTGTGAGGCAGGAGGCAACACTAGGAAGTGCAAATAGGGACCTGTTGGAAGTGGCCAGGTGGAGGGTAGAAATGATGGCAGAGGTCCCGAGGCCTCACTCTGTTCCCTGGCTCCGTTTCATCACAGCCCCAGGTGAGTCCTACATCCTTCTGGAAGTCATTGCCCCTTGGGTTCAGAGCTTGCCGCTTGGGGCTTCTGTCCCTTCTGGGTCCACCTGAGGACAGAATAGAAGTGCTTCCTGAGATGGGGGTGGGGTGGGACACAGAGGGAGAGTGATCTGGAAGGCGGTGGGTTTTGCCAAATCCACCCCTTTCAGGCAGCTTTTGGAAACTCTCTGTCTTTCACAGAAAGAATCTGGCCCATGTACCTGATGCTCAGAGCATCATGATGCTTACTGGAAGTGGATCTTACCCTGCACTAGCCCAGTACCAACTTCTGGGTGCTCCAAGCAGGCATAGCAGTTATCAGTGCCCTCTATGGGACGTTGGCTGAGGACCCCCAGGCTCCGGAATTCAGAAAGGGATGGGACTGAGGAGGAGAGCAAAGGAAGTGGGGGTATGCAGTCTCCTCCTCCCAACAGATGGCTTCTGGGTTGCAGTGAAGAATTTAACTGATGGGTGACTCAGGTCAAGTGACTTTATCCTGTTTCCAGCTGGGCTGCTTGCACTGGCTCTGCTGAGCAGCCCAGCTGGCTGGGGTGGGAATGCCTAAGCAGTTGGACAGATAATTAAACTTAGTGAGTGTCTGTCCTACCTGAAGGATCAATAGCTCTAAACCTAAAGCTGGGCTGTCATTGTTTATTCATTGCTCCCCTCCCAGATGCCTTGGAGACCAGAAGGGCTGACCAGCCACCTCTCATCATCCTACTGCTTTGCCTGAGCCAAGAATCCTGCAGCTGAAGAACACAAGGCAGATCTTGGGAAGAACTTCCTGAAGGAATGTCTGAGGCAGGGAGGCCTGCTAAAGGAGGGGTGAACCAGGACATGGTGCTCCTCCCACGTAGAGAATGGGTTAGGACAGACTAAGGGCGCAGGCGGCAGAGGGGCCCACAACAGTTTTCAAAACCTTGAAAAAGCTCTGGTGTGTTCAGGAGTGAGGGCTTGGAAGCTGGTGGAGCCAGGGGAGTCTGACACACACACACACACACACACACACACACACACACACACACAGGTTACCTTAATCCCCATGATCTGGGGTTTGGGCTCAACTTGGGCAACCCCCCACCCCCACCCCAGACTCTCACAGAGCTGCTATCTCAGTGGAAGGCCACACTGGAGAACAGTCAACTTCCAAACTCATATGTGTGGTGTTGGCAGGATTCAGCTTCCAGAGGCTGTGAGGTGGGCTCTGCTGCAGTGGCCAGCACTGCCTTTAGTTTCTGGTGACACAGACCTCTCTCTCCAGCCAGCCCTATCAGAACAACAGCATGAGGTATTAGAGAAATAGGGAAGGGAAACAAGAGGAAGGGAGGAAGAAGAGGAGAGGAGGGGAGGGGAAAAGGAGAAAGGAGGGAGGGAGGGAGAGAGAGAGAGAGAGAGAGAGAGAGAGAGAGAGAGAGATTTCCACATGTACACACGTAAGTAGAACAGATAGAACAGACATGCAGTCTTTTATAACCTAGTCATGGAAGCGACAAGCAGTCTCCTTTGCCCTCTTCTCCTCTGTCATACCCAATCACTCAGAGGACCCTGGAGAGGAATGCAGGACACGAGGATCCCTGGCAGCCAGAATACAGGGGAAACTGCTGAAGGTTGCTTGAGGACTTAGCATGGTGCTGGTGCTGATGCCTGCTCCATCCACCGATGTTCTCTCTGTGGATGTGGTATTCTCAGAGTAAGGATGGACCAAGACAACATAGAACCAAAGTCTCTTGTCACTTCCTCTTGTCTTCAACATCCCTGGGAGAGTTACACGCCACATTCCTGTCTCACATCTAGCCCACCACCTCCCCTTGGGGTTCCCCTTGAACCCCACTGAACATCACTTTGTTCCTTCACCCTGGGCAGATCTACAGTATCTGACGTTTACAGATTTTTTAGAAATGGCAATGAAAGGTATGTATGTGAAAAAAATATATATATATGAAGAAAAAAATGTGAAGTTTACCTCTCTGGCAAATAAACAGAGCTGTGACTGGTGTTTCAGGATTGACATAGTTCTTTTATGTACTTTTGACAGTTCTAGCTTGTTCCTGACAGCTACAAGCTTTCTCTCTCTCAAAAAAAAAAAAAAAAGTCGGGGGAGGGAGTCATGTGACACCTTCCTACATGGAGTGATGGAGTGCATGGCTCATGTTAAAGATGAGTAGATTATGACTCAGGGTGGCTAGGGTTCTGGTTCAAGGTCACAGAAATTGTGGAACCAGGATATGAGAGACTGTGTATGATTTTTGCAATTCATCCATCCATCCATCCATCCATCCATCCATCCATCCATCCATCCATGTACTTCAGAGATATAGCTTTCAATTCCTGTGATGAGCCATTGTCTGAAACTGGGTACTGGGGTCATCACAGCAATGAGCAAGCCCTGGAATCAACCCTGAAGACCTTTAACGTCCACCATATAGCCCATCTCCCAACAGACTGTGATTTTCTCTAAATCAAAGTCCACTTTCCAAGCATGTCTTCTCTTCCTGCTTCTGTTGCTAGGCATGGATCTAAATCTAGGGGGAGGTTCTGGAACCATTGATTTGAGTGGAAAGTGATGGAAGTGACCTGAGATTCCAGGAGAGAAGAAACGAATAAGATACAGTAGCTGGGCAGTGAGTGGCTAAACAGCAGCTTCTGTGGGAAATGGGGACCCTTCCCCTGGGTCACTTCTCCATTTGGCCAGAACCCAGTCTCTCCTCTCCATGGTCCTTCAGGAGTTAAATCCAGGCTGCTGCCTTTCTGCCCAGTGAGCCAGGTGATGGGATTGTGCTTAATGGTAATTTGCAAGAGTTTGGTCAACTAGAAATACATAAGGAGATGGAAATATGAAAATGCCCTGGGAGTTTGTACAATTGATACATTGTAGCTCAGCCATCTGTTAACTCCATTGCAGGAGAGATGGCAGAAAGAATTATAACCAGCCTCGTATTTGTGGTCTAAACCTTAGCACAGGAGAAGTTGAGGGAGTCAGTTGTGTCTCTAGGATATCCCATACTGCACTGCCCAGGGCAATTCTTTAGCTTAGGACATTCATGTTCAGGTACTCTGCTAACATTGGACACAGGGGACTGAGTCTTCATGAGTATTCAAGCCTGGGAAGGAGACACATTAGGAAAGAAAGAAGTCAGAAAAGGAATGGGTTGAAAGAGGAGAGCCAGCTTAGAGGATTCAAGATGAACAATTGGTGCCTTAACTTGTAGAGAAGTTTTAATCCAGCAACTTGGCTGCTCTGGCAAGGGATCACATCCAAAGACCATCTAGGTCTATACAATCTGGCTGGAATGCTGACACACCTGTAGTCCATAACAATGAAGGAAACATTAGTTTGTAGAAGGAAGCAGCCATATTTGAAAGTGACGTCTAATTGAGGGGCAGACAAAGTGATGAATCAGAGAAAGATTTGACAGAATGAGCCAGAGATAGGATATGCCCAACTCTCATGAGAACACACAGGAAGGAGAAGGTTACTTTAGAGCAGTGCAAAAAGAGCAATGCTGTGTGTGTTTGGCAGCTTTACCGGGACAGTTTTACAGACAGGTTACAGAGGGAAGAAGCTGGACACAGGTAAAGACAGAACAAATCAGAGAATGAGGAGCCAGAAGATTAGAACAGATCACCAAAGTTTGTACAAGGCCAACCAAAGCAAGTCAGTCAGAGCCTGAGAGAAGCCAGATTGAATGTGTCAGCTTTGAAGATTAGATTGTATGGAGGCTAGAAGCTTCCAGGCCTAGGTCTAGGGAGAGTTAGAACAGAGAAACCCTCTGGGCTCAGCCCAAGCCATGTATTCACACAGCTTGGGTATGGCTCTCATCTCAGCTCTTCTTCTGAGGAATTAAAAGTGGGCCTGTGAGTCACTCGCCCCTCTCTCTACTACATCCCATTCCACTTAGTATCTGTGCATCTTTGGGAAAATGACCTAATTGTTCTGAGCTTCAAACCTCTCACCTACAAAGGGAGACTAACCATTTCTGCCACAGGATTGTGTGAGGTAAAGTATATCAAAGCTCCTCCTCAGCTGTAGAATGCTCTCTCTGTGTGAAATGTGACTGTAACAGGAGCATGCTGTATCTCTTCTCTTTTTTCTTTCTAATTAGGATTAAGCATCTTTGTGATTCCAGGCCATCCCACTTATGGTTTGCTATCAGGGACAAACATGGGGAGATGGTGGCCCTGGTGGAAAAGGGCTTTATATTTGGAGAAATGTCAGCAGGAAGTAGACCTGTGACTTGCTGGTTGTGTGCTAATGAGTGAGTTCATGGGGAGGAGACTCAGAATCTCAGCCTGTGTCAGGGTTTGAATGACAATGGTTCCCACAGGTGCATATGTTTGAATACTTGGTCCCCAGCTGGTGGAATTATTTGGGAAGGATTAAGAGGTGTGTCTTGTTGGAGGAGGTGTGTTACAGGGGGTGGAGGGTGGGAGGCAGGCTTTGAAATGTTGAAAGACTAAGGCCTTTCTCAGAGTGCCTCCTGGTTATAGCTCAAGATGTGAGCTCCCATCTGCTTCTCTATATTCCTTCCATCATGGACTCTAATCCATGAACGCTGTAGACCCCAAATAAACTCTTTATAAGTTGCCTTGGTCTTGGTCTTATCACAGCAATAAAGAACTAATGAAAACAGCAGACTTCAGGGTCCACTTGCTTTATTCTCCCCCAAGGAACCCTATGCATTCCTAGACAGAGGGGCTTTTGGTTCTAGTTAGGATATTCCAGAACAAAAACCCAATTCTGGCTCTCAGCCCTGTTCCTCCAGGTGCCTCCCTCCTGGCAAGGTTCCTCCAAACTCCTCCTTACAGGTGCTCCTTCCAGTGCTCCTTTCTGTGGGACCTTGCCTCTCTCAGGCACCTGGCAACTGACCTTGGGGGGGGAGGGGCTGTCCTGGAGACCCTGTCTGCATTCTCTTCCTCAGGGAGGGTTCTTGGATTATAGGGGATTCCTCTGGGTTCTTTTAAAAAGGGTCAGCAAACAAGTGAAGTTGCTTGCAAAATGTTTCCACTCCTGAGGGTCTCACTGGCTACCTTGCCTCTTGGCATCTCTGTAACTTTTCTGTTAAGGTCCCCACAGAGGAGTAGGCTCCTGACCCATGTCTGGATCTTCATTTTTGTGCCCTATCACCCTAGAGTTTCTAGAGAATACTGATGCCTGCTCTGGATCAACAGAAAGAATTTCAGAGGAGGCCCCTGGGAATGGGTAGATAAGGTTCCTTAGCTGATTCAAAGAAGTGTTGAGGATCGTGAGCCCTTGCTTCAGAGTAAGAACGCTGCTCAGCTTTGCCTCCTCAGCCTCCCCAGCCCTTGATTTCCCCTAGGGAGGTTCAGTTCTCTGGCTTCTCTTCATTCTTGTCATTGCGCACGTCACAGTCCCAACTGGTCAATGTCACTTGGGAGATATGGTTTCTCCACTAACCTGTCTAGGTCAGAAGGTCAGTTTCTCCTTTGTTCAAGATGCTGTACATCCAGTAACTTTATTACAAATCAAATAAGCCCTTTATATTCACAGTGATCATATTTAAGGTAGTAACCCCCAGTAACCTACCAAGGCTCATCTGAAAAGACACTTCGATGGACCATTTATTAGCTTCCTGTTGGACTCCTTGCAAGATCCTTCACAATTCTGAATTATTATTGACTCTTCCATCTCAACAGGTCTGTCCTGAGGTTACCTACTTCCTTCAACCCTGCTTTGGGATGCTTATAACAGGCCTCTATCTCCCAGTCACTGACACCTGTTCCTCTTAAGCATAAATATCAGATTCCATTAGAAGAGCATTAGCACGGGGCAGCTGTAATTAATTTTTTCCTGGGAGAATGAATAGTTCAGAAGGCAGGCAACAGAGCAGGGCCTCACATATAGCTCAGTTCATTTATCCTAATTGATTTATATAAGAATCATGGGAGGGCATTGGGATTCACACCCACTGACCCAAGGTGGGAGCACCACATGGGCCCCCAGAGGTATGGGGTAGGCATCAGGATGGAGAGCTGGAGCTGAGGCCACAAACAACATAATGGAGCAGCCTCAGAGGTGGGCAGGCCCTGGAAGCTTTTAGAGGCTCTCAGCAGCCCTTGTAGTGCACCCAGATTACACACTGAGCTATTTCCCATCATTAAAACCCTCCCATCTCATCCTTGGGTACCACACGTGCTCTCAGCAGCAGGCTGAGCTTCAAAGCAACAGCTCTGCCAAAGCAGGTGTAGCCACTGCAGCAAGCTGACCCTGGGGTGCTGGGATACATTTGGCGGCTGTTTGTTTGCTTGCTGGCCTCACAGTCATGGGAGAACTCACATCTGCCAAGCCTGTTTACCTTCCTGCCATTGTTGGGTTGGAGGCTGGGGGTGGGCACCACTAGGTTCCAAGACCCCTCAGAGACTCTGCAACAATCTCCCTGCCCTCTGTTTTGGCCTCAAACCCACACTTCCTCAGCCACCTGCCATCCATGGGCTTTAGGAATGTTCCCCAAGTGCTGGACCAGCCTGGCTCTTGTTTGGCTCAGCATTAATTTTTGTCTTGAAGTAGGAACTAGGTACCCACAAAGCAAAACAGATATCAGGGACAGACTCTGGACCTGTGATGCTACCTTTGGCCTCTTGGATATCTGGTTAGTGCTGTAGGCCAATGATGAGCCTCTCTTGAGTATTTATTTATTTATTTATTTATTTATTTATTTATTTATTTGGCAACAGGATCTCTCATGTAGTCTGGGTTGGCTTTGAAGTTGCTATGTAGCTAAGAATGACCCTGAACATCTGGTCCTCCTTCCTCTTCTTCCTAAGTGTTGGGATTACAGGTGTGCACCCTAGGCAAGCACTCTACCAACTGAGACATATTGTCCAGCTCTCTCTCATCTCCTAAGTTCTTGTCTGAAACCCTGCCTGATGTCTATGCTTCTCTCTCTGAACCCCTACTGTCTGAGACCTGTACCTCACCTGCTCTACCCTCCAGCCCATACAGGCCTCTATTTTTCCACCCTCACTTCTACTTCCTCCCTGAAACCTGTTGCTGGCTGGCTGACTGGAACTGGGTACAGCCTGCCTTGAAGTTCCCACATAGGCCCCTGTGTCACTCCCACAGGTGTCCTGGTTGCTCTGCCAGGACCTGGTTGGAAACAGTCCCCATCTGTTCTGCTCATTCCATCTGTCCAGAGCACTCCAGTTCTCATCCAGCCCTTGCAAGCTGTGTGCCTGTTCTCGGGGCTGAATCCTGTTCCCTGCATTCATTGCAAAAGCTTATGAACAAAGAAGTCATGATGTATCCCATCCTCTGGTGTGACAGACTCTTGGGTGGTATGCCAAAGCCACTACTTTGGGAATCCTAGAAATACTGCATTCTGGTTCACCCCTCCTTCTTCTGTCTGCTATATTCTTACTACAGAATGGGGCATATCTTTAGGCTCCATAGCTTGTACCTGTGTGGCCTTGGGTAACTTCTTTCCTTTCTCTGAGTTTCCCATTCCTTATCTGGGAGATGAGGGGGTTGAGGATAATGATTCCCAGGGGTCCACTTACCTTAGAAATAAAATGGAAAACAAGAGGCCTTTGAAGATAAGGGGGGTTATTATGGTGGACAAATCAAGCTAGGTCTTCCTTCCCCTCTGCCCGGGGCTGCACAGCATTGCAGGGCTTGGCACTAGAGTCACAGAAAACTCTTAGTGCAAGGGCCCTGGGCTCTCACCTTTGGAAAACGGTGCAATTTAATGGTAATGCAATTACAGATGTGCTGGGATTGAAACGGCCCATCTTATCTCAAACTCATCTTCTCCACCAAGTATCAGGGCAGGTGCTGATCTCTAATAGCTGCTGAAATGAATTCACCAGGCAGCTGGGGGCTCCTGGAGAGGAGAGCTATGTGCAGGGAGAGGAGAGGAGAGGAGAAAAGGGGAAGGAAGCTGAAAGGAAGGAGGAAGGAAACAGAGAGAGGGAGAGACTATAAGAGAGAGGAAACAGAGGGCAGGGACCAGCAAGAAATGGGTAGACAGGAGGGAGGGTGAGAGGGAGGGAAGGAGAGGGGAAGGAAAGAGAGAGAGAAAAAGAATATAGTTTTATTTCTAAAATTTCAATAAATGAGGCAATGGAGAAAGATAGAGGAATGAGGAGCCAGGGAGATGAAGAGGAGAAAAGAGAAATCAGGGAGAAGGGAGCCTATGGGGAAAGAAAAGGAAATAGAGAAGATGGAGAAAATAGTGGGAGAGGAATAGGGGAAAGAGAAACAGAAGGGGCATATAGAAAAGATGAGGGAGGTTGGAGACAGAAGGAAGGGGAAGATGGACACAGAGAGATGATGTAGTCAGGGGTACTGGAGAGATGGAGATGGTGGGAGAATAGTGCAGGGGAGACAGCAAGGGAGAATGACAGAATGAGGGGAAGAGGGGAAGTAAAAGAGGAGAGGGAGAGAGAGGAAGGGAAGAGGGTTTGGAAAAATGCTCAGTGAGTAAAATGCTTGCTGTGTAAGAGAGACCTAAGTCTGGATTGCTTGTACCCACGTAGAGCCAGGTGCCGTGTGTGTGTGTGTGTGTGTGTGTGTGTGTGTGTGTGTGTGTGCCTGTATGTGTGCCTGTGTGTGTGCCTGTGTATGTGCTTGTGTGTGTGCCTGTGTGTGTGCCTGTGTGTGTATGCCTGTGTGTGTGTGTGCATGTGTATGTGCATGTGTGTGTGCCTGTGTGTATGCCTGTGTGTGTGTGTGCGCGCGCATCCACCTGTGTGTGTGGTTCCAGTGCTGGGAGGTGAAGACAGGAAGATTCCCAGGTTCACTGGCCAGCTGATTTGGCCAATGGGTGAGCACCAGGTCCAGTGAGAAGAGACTCAAAAAACCAAAAAAACAAAAAAAAAAAAAAAAACCAAAAAACAAAACAAACAAACAAAAAAACCAAGGTGAGGGAAATAGAGGAAGAAATACCAGAAATACCAGGTCTACCCTTGGGTTACACACACACACACACACACACACACACACACACACACACACACACACAC
>JANHMN010000004.1:26932337-26946250 GCA_030674055.1 Rhabdomys pumilio | reverse complement strand
CTCTCTCTCTCTCTCTCTCTCTCTCTCTCTCTCTCTCTCTCTCTCTCATACACACACACACACACACACACACACACACACATATACAAAAATAACCTTTTTTTTAAAGTAGCAAATGCAGCCAACCTTCTTCAGAAGGTTCTAGAAGCTGGTCTACCGTACTCCAATCTGGATGAATGGCCCTATCTGAAGCCTGCAGTATTCTATGCATTAATCACAGTCCTTCATCTCTTCAGGCCATTAGGACAGCTGAGTATGGAGTGGGTGAGGGTCCCGAGTTGGCTTTGAGGCCCCCTGAGGTTCAGAAGTGCTCACAGCCACCTCCAGCTTAGCTCATCCCTAGATTTCTAACAACCAAGACTTCCTTGAGGGTCCCCTCATTTTCTTCAGTCCTTTGGAGGCCTGAAGATAAGGTGTTTTCCCCTCAACTGACTTGTGTAAGTTCTGCAGAGCTCAGGGAGGTGTCAGGAGAAGCAAACCTTTACTCCTGCCCAGGCTGTGCTAGGACAAGCTAGGAGAAGACATGTGGGGATGTCAGCTCTGCCTCTTAGAGCCAGGGAGCATGGGGTGTTAGTTCTGGGAACCCTGAGCCTTTGCTTAAGGTCTTCAGTGAAGCCCAGCAAAGCCCCTCTAGACCCTGGTCCTGCATGGTCTCAGGGTCTACCCTCTACCCTGAGCATCTTCAGGCAACTTCAGAGTGGCTTTATCTACAGTTGACCTTTTCCTGTTCATGCAATGGCCCTATGCAAGGGTGACACCCATAACCCCTCTAACCCCCCACTTACCATCAGCTATACACACCTGCACTGAGCAGTTGTCTGCAGGGCTGTCCTGCTTCTTCCCTGCCCCAGGTTCCCTCCCCACCTCCTTCCCACATTGTCCTAGAGACCATCAAGGTAGTTCTGCCCTCCTGGCTTCAGTGTCATGGAGTGTCACGGAGTCTAATACAAACTACTGTCTGGCTCTCATTGCCTGAATATCCAAGGCCTGCTGTCAGTGGCCTTCACCTCTGCATCCTGTCTTCCCCAGGTCTCTCAGCTCCAACCTGCATTTCCACATCATGGGCTCCCTATGTCCTGCCCCTCTCCCCGTCCCCCCAGACCTCCTGAGAGGCTTATCCTGGTTACTTCTGCCATCTCTGTTGGATCCTGGTGCAGAGGGTGGCCTCCTCTTCTTCCCTCAGCCTCCAGCACTCTGTTACTTCCCTGTTATAGCCCTGTCCCTTTTCCTGATATCCCTGTGGTCAGTTTACACACCTGGCTCCTCCAGGGCAGGAACCTGGCTCTTTATTGCTGAATTCCCAGTAAAAGACCCAGAATATAGTAGGTACTCAGTCAGTGTTGGTTGAATGGAATTTCCTTACAGCTAATTGGGCTGGTTTCATCCGGCAATGACATCGATCCGGAGAGCTTTGCCTCTCCCAAGGATGACAGGACAAGTCCCCTATCCCTGGCTATTGCACATTGGTGTATATGCGCCCGAATCTGAAGCCCGTGTTGTTTGTGTGGTGGGATTGAGCATGCAGCCCATGTTGTCTGTGTGAGCTGAGCCAGCAGCCCACGGGGATGGGGAGAAGGGGAGGAGGGGGAGGGAAGTGGAAACACTGCCAGCCTGGTATTTTTCAGGGAAGGTGTGTGCAGTCGAGCCCCTCCCCCCATTCTGGGCTGGAGGTGAAAGCCAGAGCCCAGTATTACTTTCCATAATGGAGCCAGAGGCTAAAAGTAGCCTTTCTCCTCCTTCTTGGTTGACAAAGAGGGGGAATAAATTACCCAGGCACTAAAAGTTGCATTAGGCAAATAAACATTTCGACAAGAATTATATGTGACATTCAAGAGAAAGCAAATAAAGCCTAAGTTATGGGGACCTGTCACCGCTCTAGGAGAATTAAGTAACTAAAAATCGTTAGTAGCAACTTGGACAGGCTCTTAAACACTCCCGGCTCCGCCCCTGCTTCGGGTCGCCCAGGGAGAGACCACGTGCCCACTATCAGATGGGGAGTGAGCAGGTTCTGTGGGCTCTTGAGAGATTCCAGAAGGAGCTTTCACTCACTCTCCCTTGGAGCCCAGACTGCTGCAGGAGCCTCTTAGGGTTTGTAGGAGTGGAAGGTGAACCCCAGGCTCGGGGCCTCCCCACCTAGCTCATGGGACTCATTGCTTTAGCTTGAGAGACATTTACTCTTATGGAGTACCTATCTGCTTCCGGACTCGCAATCCTCGATGTGCAACTTGGCCTTCATGTGGATCCGGAACATGGGAACCGGGGTTGGGGGAGGCTATCCCAAAAGCTGTTGCCTGGATGTGGGATATGTTCTACTAGCTGGGCTGCCTTGTCAGTGTGAGAGGAAGTGCCTAGCCTTACAGAGACTTGAAGTGCCAGTGTGTGTGTGTGTGTGTGTGTGTGTGTGTGTGTGTGTGTGTGTGTGTGGTGTGTGCCCAGGAGAGCCCTCACATGCTCAGAGGAGAAGGGAAGGGGGGAGAGAAAAGGATTGTGGGAGAGAGTGACCTGGTGGGGAAGGCAGTCAGCATAATATAAAATGAATAAGTAAAAAAATTATAAAAAGTATAAATTCACTCTTGTGGAAGGGACTTGCTATGAAGCAATCAGAACTGAGGACAAACCAGGCTGATAGAGAACTCTCTTTAGTGGGATGGGCTGTAGGGAGTGAGGAGTGGGGGTGGGGCCGCTCAGCTGGTAAAGGCAAAGCAGCCTTTTCAAGTGTGAGGGCCTGAGTTCCACCTCCAGAAACCATGCAGCAGTGCCAGATGTGGTAGCATGTGCTTGTAATCTCAGAGGGCAAGATGTGAGGTGGAGACAGGCAGACGCCTGCGACCCGTCGACCCCATAGCCCGACTTACTCTGCAAAGTTCCAGGCCAATGGGCCACCCAGTGTCAAAGGGTGAGCCCCATACACACGTGCACATGGCACACCTCCGCCATGTTGGATTCCTCCACAGATGGGAGCTTACTCTAGGCCTTTGCATCAGATCTGTTGTCTCTGTGGGAGAGCCTCACCCAGGAATCCTGTGTCAGAGGTTTGAATCTAACAGGCTCACTGTTGAACCGTGAGTCCATCACTGAAAGTCCTGTCTCGGTTTTCCTCAGGGTGCGAAGGAAAGAGCGTGTTTTAGTTTCTTGTTGCTGATGTGACAAACAACAGCACGCTTAGTGGCTTATCTTCTCTTTCTGGAGGTCAGAATTCCAAGTTGGTCTTTAAAAATACACACTGACATGTGTACGCATATAAAGACATCTATTATAATTAATTTTTAAGTCTAGGTTTTATATATAAAAGAGCCCATGGGTATTTGTCCTTTGGAGTCTGGCCTATCTTACTTACCATATGACTTCCCATTTTCCTGTAAATGGCATGATTTCATTATTCTTTCCAGACGAATAAAATCCCATTGTGTATATATACCAACTCCTAAATTGTATTTATTTGGTTTTTGAGACAGGGTCTCACTATGTAGCCTGGCTAACCTGAACTTGCTGTGTTCAGGTTGACCTCAGACTTGTCATGGTCCATCCCTCTGTCTGTCTTCCAAGTACTGGGGTTTCAGGCATGCACCAGCATACCTGGCTTTATCTTGTTTTCTTTACCTATGCATTCACGGGTGGGCACCTACGCTGGGTGTGCAGGTGTCTCTATATTGACCTGGAGTGCTTTGGGTGAACTCCTAGGAGGGCCATACGGTAATTCTATTTTTAATATGTTGAGCATCCTCCATATTGATTTCCATAGCAACTGTGTAAGTTTACATCCCTACCAGCAGCGTGTAAGGTTATCTCTCCCTATCAAAGTGAGTTTTAAACAGCTAAAATTAAGGTGTTGTCAGGAGCATATTCCCTCTGAGGCTCTAAGGGAGCCCTTGACTGTTTAAAGGCCACCTGCGTTCCTTGGCTTGCAGCTCTCTCCATCTTCAGACTCTACCACCCTGGCTTGCAGCTCTCTCCGTCTTCAGACTCTACCACCCTGGTCCTACCTTCTATTCAGATCGTCCTGATTCCCTCTCAGAAAGATCTTTGTGAGGCGTTGTCCACTCCCTACGGCCCCAGATGACTATCCTGGCTTAGGATACTTAATATTTGCAGTGGCCTTTGCCAGAGGTCAGGATGTGGTGATGGGCCGGGGCTCCTGTTCTACCTCCTACATGGCATAGGGTACAGATGCTGGGACGGCTGAATGTGGAGGGAACTCTGGAAGGCTCAGTTAGTGCAGTGTGAACCTCTCCTGTGTGGTCCCTCCAGTTCCTGCCTCCTTAGGCCTCCCTGCAGCTTCAGGACAAAACGTCCTCAAGATGCGCATACCTTTGTAGAAAGATGATGGCAAGATGAGGCTTGGAGCAGGGCTGAGGAGCAGGGTCTCGATTCAAGACAGGATTGAGAGCACTTAGCCACTATCCCAAAACCTGGTGGAGTGAGTCAGGATGGATCCAGGAGGGTCTGGTGGGCCTCCGGTTGGCTGTGTGTGTGTGGGCTCCAGTTGGCTATGTCGAGAGCGGAAGGGAAGGGGGCGCTCAGGCTGGCTGTGGGGACACACTGACCTCCTTGAAGAAGATGGTGAATTGCAGAAGGTGCAGACTCAAGGAGGACAGTGGATTCAGACTATGGACTGCTGGGTGGGCATAGTGCGTGGGATGATCTAGACAGGGTGTCTGTGAGGATGTTGGATGGAAGGTCAATATCTGATGGAAACTTGGAGAGCTAGACCAGAGGTGGTGCTTTGGGGCCAAGTTCTGATGTGAAAACGTGTGACGTGTGGTGAGGACCTTGTGTGTTGATCACGGGCTGCGGGATGATAAAGAAGATGGAGGATGGATCCCTGGACACTGGACTTCCTGGAAGAAGAGCCTGAGAGTACAGCTCCTCCCCCTTTCCTTCCCACACAGCCAGACCTAGCCAAATCTGCCAGCGAGTGTCACCTCTGCGTGCCCTGGAATAATAGCAGCTCAACGATCAATTAAGCTGGTTTGAGGCACTGAGAGAGCTGTCTGGTTTCATCTGTGTCCCAGTCCTGTTCTGCAGAAACAGTTCTGTTTGCTACGTGTTGGTGTCCTGTTGTTATGCACCATGGCAGTGGGGGTGAGTGGGCTTGTCCCCAGGGTCTGGAGCACACTAGTTATGTGCCCCATCACTGGACACTCTCTCAGCTCCTTCTGCTTTAAGTCAAGACTGTTGGGGCTGAGAGAGGCCTGGAGCTTGAGGAGGACAGCTAGGAGGAGCTAAGCAGGGCATGAACTCAGGTGTTCTTGCTCTTGGAGCTCTGAGCTTCCCCACAGACCCCACCTGTCTGGATATCATGGCTCTGCACAGTGGGATGGCACTCCTTACCTGGCTGACCGTGAGATTCAGATCTTCCTTGTGGGGACTCAGATGGAAAGCCCCATGGGCTCTTCATAACTGGAGATTGGAGCTGACAGGTTGGGGCTTACAACTTAAGATCTAAGACTACTTCCCTTCTGGGAGGACAGGAGCTCCTGTGTGTTTCTCTGATGTTTTATCAAAGGGCCCCCAACAAGAGGGGCCTTAAGGTGCAGGTCTTGGTCTGGACTGGCCTTCATACTCCAAAGACTCTCATCTGATGGGATATCCTTCTTCCAGTGCCTGCTCTGTGCTGGCTTCACTCTAGGAGGTACTCACCAGTCCAACTCCTTTCTAAGATGAGGAGATATTAGGAAACAGAATTTGGGCCCCAGACCACTTGTTGTTCTGCCATCTATGACAGGGAAAGGTGTGGCCTGGAGGAGCCCATGTGTGCAAGTGGCAGGTGATGAGTGGGAGCAGGGGGTGCGTAGCAGACAGGGTGATCTTCCCCCAATAGCCTTCCTTGGACTTGCCTTTCCTTGACACAACGAAGGCCATAGTGTGCCTAGGGAGTAGACAGCTACCTTCCCCTTGCAGTTTTGTCAGGACATAGGAACAGTGGTGACCACGAGGCAGATTCAACCAGACAGCTCTGGAGCCAGGACTTAGTTCTATGAGACCCTCTTGTCCTGGCCAGTTCTGAACTTTAAGTTCCTTACTCACTAGCCAAACTGTCCTCCCTCTCAGACCAAAATAACGGTGGTCTTCTTTCCTCTCCCGCCCACCATCCCAGTTGTCTGGACACCAGCTCCAGCTGTTTTTCATGAATCCAACCAGCAGCCCTGCGAATCTAGTACTCTGGTCTAGACTGATAAAAATACAGACTTAACAGGCAAAGTAACTTTCCGGAGGACGCTGAACTTCTGGTCTATGAGCTTCGACCCAAGGTGGAGCATTTTCCCAATACAGGTCTCCACAAGCCTTGGTATCCAGCTCAACACCATGGGTGTGTCTGTTCCTTAGGCCTTTAGAGAAAGCCCACCAGGTAAGCCTTCTATAGCAAGACAAAACCTTCCCAGAAGACGGGACAGGCAGGGATGGGGTGTGACCTCAGCTCTCCTCCCCACTGCCTTCAGCAGCCCCAGCCCTGAAACCTCAGGTTCTAAAGAGGATCTTTGTCAGCACCACATGAATTCTCAGCCCCCAGCAGCAGGGGTCTAAATTTAGACCCCACACTCTGCGAACTGCACTGTATAATGATAATTAGCATAACAATTCTTCCTGTAATTAGCCAGGGAGGGGGAGAGGGGGCGGTGGGAGTCCAAGAGGAAATTACAGAGGGAGCCTGGCTTTTTCTAAGACCTCACTGGAGGTGTCTGCTTGGGCGAGGCTTCTTCTTGGATGGCTGGATCCAGAGAAAGCAGTTTGGGGCGGATGAAGGAGTGTCTGCCTCTAACCTCATTGTGATGTGTTACTGGTGCGTGTGGCTAGGAACCCTGGGAATGAATGAGTTGTGTGAACAAGCTCCTCTCTCTCACCTGCTCCCAAAGGAGTGAGAAAATCAGAAGCTGCATCAACCCGGAGACCAAGTCACTGTTTATTCCCTGAAGTAAACAGCTTAAAATGTAAAGCTGGACTCTGGGTTGATTTATTTACTGATGCCTAATTGCTGGAACCAGCCAAACATCACCTGCCTGTGGGTCCAGGTGACTTCTTGGTCCAGCAGTCATCAGTGTAGGCCTGGAGACTCTACCTGCTGCTTCAGGACTTTCCTGGGGCATCATCTCCATTGTATGGAACATAGTGGGGCAGCCAGGATGCCCTGGGTTGGGGAGGATGGTGGAGTTGCCAAGGGGCCCTAAAGAGGAGGTGTCAGGTTCCTTCTGCCCCTCTACTTCTTAGAGACTCTGAGGCTCCTCTCTCTAGTCTTGAATGCTTTTGAAAGACCCCCGAGGGGACCCTACCTCAAGTCCGGACCTGCGCTCACCCACGGACACACGAGAGAGACCTCCTTGATGCAATTGCATAAGGTGGTTTAATAGCAAGGGCCCTTGGGTTGAAACCCATCCCACGCAGGAGACAAGGGATTTCCACCCCGAATCCCAGAGGCTTGGGCTATTTATGGGTAGGGGTAGGGAAAGGCGGGAAAGTTTGGTGCGGTTACACACATTTGGTTATTTCAAATATCAGCAACTTGCAGAGGCGGCAGGATGGCTAGTAATTCTGGACCTCCCAGAAAGGGAGGGAGAGAGAAGTAAACACTGGATGACCCATTACTCACTTGGGCTAGTTTGGACTTGTCTGGGGCATGCCTTTTTATTTATTTATTTATTTTTTTTTTGGTCACCTTGCCCTGGAGGGGGCATGTCTGTTTTAAGCTGTTTTCAAATTTTATTTTCACACTTTCACGACTCATGTTTCTTTTTAGACTCTACTTCCTCTCTGGTTTCCATCGTCTGGCTTTCTTCTTCAGCAATGCAGAATAGAGCACATCTCTTATCCATCTCCATTGCCCTGGCTACCATACCTCTATTGATAGAGCTTAACTAAGGTCATTGTTTGGTAACTGACTGTATAACTCTTCTGGCTTGTATAAGTTAATCATTAAAGCAATGAAGGAGCACATTCACTCATTTCCCACCTGTCTTAGGCATCGTGTTAATCTCCTGGGGTGGGAATGAGAGGTGCAGCTGCCTGGGCCAGCCAGGGAGAGAGAATGGGATTTCCTAGGCCAGGATTACAGAGGGAGAGCCTGGGTATATTGAGAGGCTGAGAAGAGCTGCACCTAGGAAGTGAGAGAAGATCTGGGCTTGGAAGGCCGCACTATGGTGTCTGACAGCTCACGTTCTCAAGAGCTGCCAGTCCAGGTCCCTCTGCATTGTGACCTTGGGTCTCTGACATTTGAAATGAGGAACAAGATGTTAGGTTTATTGTAATCAAGCAACTGTCTTAGGGTGGGGGGTTGAGGTCAGTAGTAGAGCACTCTCCTTTACAATGAATGAGTCCTGGAATTTGGTCCCCAGAATTAGAGAGAGGGAGAAGGGAAGGAAGATGAGGGAGGAAGGGAGGGAAAGATGGTGGTGCATGGTGGTGGTAGTGCTGGTGGGCTCCAGGGATGTCACTGGAATCCACAAACTCTTCTTTCTGGAGCTATCACGGACTTGACCCCTGTCTTAGTTAGGGTTTCTACTGCTGTGAAGAGATACTGTGACCATGGCAACTCTTATAAAGGAAAATATTTAATTGGGGGCTGGCTTACAGATCAGAGATGTAGTCCGTTATGGCAGGAAGCATGGTGCCACATAGGCAGACATGGTGCTGGAAAGAGGCTGAGAGTTCTATATCTAGATCCTCGGGCAGCAGAAGGAAGAGTGAGCCACTGTGTCTAGGTTGAGCTTCTGAGACCTCAACACACTTCCTCCTAATAGGCCACACCTCCTATCCCTATGAGCCTATGGGGACCACTTTCATTCAAACCACTACAAGACTCTTGTGCTCTGCTCTCTGATCCTGTGGGGGTGTTAGGTAAGGTGGGGAGATGGGTTGGGGGAGGGTTACAGACCTCTCCCCCAAGCTGTCTGCTGGCCCAGCTGTCCTGAAATGTTTGGGGTTTATCTGTGACATTTATCTGTGACATTATTATGCTCCTCTTGTCACTGGGAGGGCCTGGCACGTCCTGCAGGGGTGAGCATAGCTAGCTCCACTTTTCAGAGAAGGAGAAAAATGGGGGCTCTGACAGAATTAAGTCAATCACTGGAGTGCCAGGGTTGAGAAGCAGGAGAGCTGAGATCCAGTCCCAGCAGGCCATACTCAGCATCAGGGAACTTAGAACTGCCCTTGTCACTGGGACAGAGTTCCAGTGTGGAGCCTCCAGTTACCCAGTCAGTTCAGTGACTTGAATTTCTTGACATCAAGTGGGTTCTCCGTTGCCTGACACTTGTCTAAGCTATGTCTCACGGGATGACCAGACCTGTGGTCTGATGATGCTTTGACTCAAGGCCAAGAGGACTGACATGTGACCTGCTGTTTGACTGACACTTGATAGGGCTGTAATCTGTCCTGTGCCTTACAGTGTGGATAAAGAGACACAGTGGAGATATCAAACTATCCCAGGAGCCTTGAGTGGCTGTTCCCATGAACTGAAGCCATGACAGACTAGAGATGAAAGGCCAGACTGCATCCCTCCCTGTGTGGTGCTCTGGGTGGGTAGATGATGCTGACACACGCACGCGCGCGCGCGCGCGCGCGCGCGCACACACACACACACACACACACACACACACACACACACACACACGAGTTCTATAGGGCTGGTACCCTCGTGTGATGTCCCTTCCTCTTCAGATACCTATGGTGCTAGCTACTGGCTCTCTGATGACAGATGTACCTCCATGCGGTGCTCAGTTCTCCCTTCCCCCACACGCTACACACAGGATTCGCTGGCTCAGTAACCAGCTCCGCCCGGCTGGCTGGCAGGAGTGGTGGATGGATGGGGATGGGAGGAGGCAGGAGAGGAGCCATTTGTCTGGGACACTGGGAGAGAGTTGGCCACTTACAGTGGTGATGGATGGCAATTCTGCTCTGCCATCTGTCGGGCTGGCAGGCTGCTTAGCACAGCCCTGCACACCTGGCTGGGGCATTCCCTGTGGAGTTAGTCTGCTCTTTCTGTGGTTCGGGGACCAGCTCCTAGCACCACAAGACAGGAGGCTGGCAAAAGGAGCTAAGCCATGCACCCACAGCCCCAGAGAAGGAGGAGCTGCATTTGGCCCTCTAGGGGAATCTGAGGACAAGCCCTGGCCCTTGGCTGTTTTCTTACTCAGCAGTCAGGTCCTCTGTGAAGCCAAGAAGCTGGCATAACTTCACTGCCTGCTCCCTTGGAACCTGGCACACCTGTGCTCTGTGCAAGCGAAGCAAACTGGGTCTCTCTGTCATCTCCAGCCAGCTCCTGGAGACACCTTCAAGGTCACTGGGTTGCCTGAGTGGAGGATGGGAGGTAGAGAATATCAGGTCTTCCCCTCATCCACACAGGTCCACCCTTAGCATTCAAGAAGGCTCACTACAAGGACCCTCAAAAGCTGCCTACTCCAAGCTGTTAACCTGCAGGAGGCTGAGGTCCTGAGAATGGGGCCTTACTCAAGGGCCTTCAGGTCGCTCAATCTAGCTCTGTCCTTACTTCTCTCCCTAGTACACTCCTTTCAGGATGTGAAACTCCTGTTTGGCTAGTCCCTGTCTTAGTGTATGTAGGCTCCATCCCATCAGCTCCTGGTGTGCTCCGATGTGTGAAGCCATCTCATTGTCCAATCATGGATCCCTAAGCTATGGACGCTGGAGTCTCCTTGTCTAGGGCAGGGAATGAGAACAGAACCAGTTCAAGTCTCCTCCAGGGAGATCCCCAGGGCTGTAGATTATTTGTTCCTGATGTCCTGGTCACTCTTCAGAGAGGAATTTAGCAAAACAAGGAGAAGGACTCTTTCCACACTCCCAGTCTGTAACTGCTGACTTGGAGCCTGGCCAGGTAGTGGGATGTCTGCATTCTTGGGTAGAATTAGCATGCTTTAGATGGGAGAGATGGAACAGGTGGGGATGTGGGAGCCAGGGCCAGAGACAGCTACAGTAGTTCTGTCTATAATGGTACTACAGTGTGATGGAGGGGGTGTGGACAGATAATCCCATGATGATGATGAGAGAGAAGATAGTGCAATTCTAGGGTTTCTTAGAAGAGGTGGCATTTTTTTTTTAAACTCCCAGGTCTTTCTGGGACCTCGCTCCCTATTCTGTAAGTCCTGGAGAAATTAGATGAAAGAAAGGATGGACACATCCTATGGACTCTTGGCAGGAAACAGATGGGCATTCTCATGTAGGACGAGATGAGCCTGCTTTATAAAGGTATGTGCAGTGTATAGGTAGGAACCTTGCAGCATGCAGTGTGCTGGGACTGGTGACAGCTAAGCGGCTGTCAGCTCAAATGAGGAAGTAGGGGCAGTTTCTCAGTCCCTGATAAATAGAGAACCACCTCAAGAAGAACCTTCTATGGAGGGACACAGCACACTAAACAGAACTAATGGACAGGGATTCTCTGAGGCGTCATGTGCAGGTCAGCTACTCAGGGCAGTCAGTACACAAGGACAAAGGCAGAAAGGAGAGGAGGTGCCAGGCAGAGTGACTGCTCGCCAAGCCTCCCTCCCTAGGGACCCAGACAGACTGGGGGCTTCTCAAAGAGAAACATAACAGAAGGTACAGCTGCTGGCTGCAGCTCACTGGGTATGGGGCAAATAGGAAGGTCCCTCCTCGCCACACTCTGGCTACTAGTGTCTTACTATTTCCATCTTGGGACCAAAGCAAAGAAGGTGAGGCCATTCACCCAGGGCCTCCTAACCAGGAGGAGACAGCACTGGGGATGGATGTCCAGACAGATCTGCTTAGCTCCCAAGGCAGTGAGTGCTTTTCACAACTATCAGTGCTTCTCGGGAGGCCTGGCCCCTGCAGGTTTGTAAGGCTGCCTGGGAAGGATGGGCTCAGTGGGTGGCACTGGCTGCTGAGGTGAGCAAGCGCTGCCAAACCTGCTTCTAAAAGTGACAGCTGGCCATTGTTAGCCAGGCAGATGTGGGCTGCAGTTCCCACAAACTGGGGACGACTTGAAAAGCCGGGCCCTGTCTTAATCGATCTGCAAATGTACCAAGGAATTGAGGTAATTTCTCTAAATTTTACCCGTATTCAAATTTTAGAGGTAAGCATATGGGAAGAGTCAGCCTGAGCGCTTACACTGGAAGCAGGGAGAGGGCTAGCATTTTATGTTATTTTTACCCTGGGCATGAGAGAGGGAGGCTCACCATGAATACCTCATTACTTGAATTTTGAATATTTCTCTGGAGTTGAACACAAAAGGAAACTTGAAAAAAAAAAAAAAAGGAACACACTCACAAGCTGGAACCATCTCTCCTTTTGAATGTGTGACTCACACCGGCCTAGTTAGGTTTTAATAGCACAATTGTAAGAATCAATCAGTCCTACGTAGATGTGCGCACTTGGAAGTGCTAAGGAAAGAAGCCATTCCCAAGAGCATTACTATCTCAAAACACTGAAATTATCTTTACCAGAGGACATTAGCAGCAATCGTTAAGGTTTGGTTTTTCTGTTTTGCTCACCTGAGCCCCAAGGTCAGGGCATACGGAGACCGAGGAAGTGTTTAAGATGGAAGTGTTAAGAAAGTTCTAGAAAGAGCCATCTTTGAAGTCCTTTTCTGCATCCACATGAGGTAGGGTTACTAAGCACTGTGGAGTGCAGACTCAAGCCGTGGGTTTCGCCACCAAATAGACCTAAGTCAAAAATCCCTGCCCTCCCCTGCATTAACTGCCCCACCTCCATGGGGTCATCACACTGCTCCTGGCTCCCTTTATCCCTACGATGAAGGTGAAGGGGAGGCAGGCAAGGGTGTGAGCTACTTGTCTTTGGATATTGTGCTTGGCCCATTGCCTTATTCCAGCAGATCTCAGAATGTGAGTCTTGGATCAAGTGAAGTTTGAGTCCCATGCAGGCCCAAAGGAGCCCTCTTGCTTAGCTGCTTTAGTGAGCGTGCATTTCCTTTTAGAAGCTGGGCTTACCTTCAAACATGTCCCAAGCAGAACCTCAGTCTCCTCATGTGAGCACAATGTTCCCATCCTAGAGCATATCTCCCCAGGCCTCCTTCCTCTTCCTCCACACACTGTGAGTGTTTGGGCTCATCTTCCTGTCTCCTTGACCTTTGTGTACACAGGCTGTGTTTCTAAACCTAAGAGAACTCCCCGCACGAGAGAGAGAGAGAGTGATACCTTGCTTCTGAAGGTGGGTGGGGAGGCCCGGCCTAGATGCATTGCAAGCCAGGAGCAGCAGAAGCCAGGGCCAGCAGAAGGCAAACCTATAATTAATCCCCAGCATCCTCCTCACTATTGTCTCTTCCCCATTGAGAGCAGCCAATTAGCAGCTCCGCATTTCTCTGCGTGGCAGCCGCTTATTAGCGAAGACAAAGGCAGCATTGATTCCAATTTGTCCTGCGTTTGGCTGTCTCTGAAGTTAAAGATTGCATTTAGGGAGCAGCAATAGAGAAGCCATAGAGGGGCAACGGCAAGGGAGCACCTAAAATTAGTTGAAATAATTTTAGCTCTATTGTGAATGGCTAAACTAAATATAAACAGAAGAGAGAAGAAAAATCTCTGTAATGTTAATTACCATAAGCATTAAGTACCCAAAAATGAGGCGTACAATTTGTTTGGTGACACTCTGATAATTAAATCATTTTCTCTCACGGAGGCTCCTTGCAGGTTTGCATGGAGCCTGGCTCCTTCTGGGTGGCTTATCTGGCCCCAAGGATCTCCAGATTCTTCTTCTGAGTTCCTGAGGCTGTGGTTTCTTTCCATCTCAGGTGAGTTGTGCTATGTCACTGTTCACTTGGATGATGGCCCAGGTTGTGTGCAGCCTCAGGGAGTAAGACAGTGTAAGGTCTGGGCTGAAGTGAGCACCAAGAAGGCTCACTGCTCAGCCATCTCTTCATCTTTCCATCCATCCATCCATCCATCCATCCATCCATCCATCCTTCCACCTGTCATTTATCCATCCACCTGTTCATCCATTCA
>JANHMN010000004.1:26899440-26932327 GCA_030674055.1 Rhabdomys pumilio | reverse complement strand
TTGTCCATCCATCCATCCATCCATCCATCCATCCATCCATCCATCCATCCACTTGTCTATCCACTTGTCTATCCATTCATCCACCCATTCACCTGTCCATTTATCTACCTGTCCATCTATCCACCTGTTCATCCATGCATCCATTCATGCATGTATCCATCCATCTATCCATGCACCCATCCATTCACCTGTCCATCCATCCATCCATCCATCCATCCATCTATGCATCCATCCATCCACCTATTTATCCATCTGTTCATGCATCTATTCATCCACCTTTCCATCCATCCATCCACCTGTCCATCCATTCATCCATCAATCCATCCATCATCCATCCATCCATCCATCCATCCATCCATCCATCCATCCACATATCTGTGCTTTTTTATTAATGCATTCACTATACATCTTTGAACATCTTTATTATGCAAAAATGCATTTTGAGTCACTGATAAAGAAATACTATCTTGGGCTGGAGAGAGGGCTTAGTGATTAAGAGCACTTGTTGATTTTTTTTGTAGAGGATCCAGGTTCAGTTCCTAGCATCCACATTGGGGATCTTACAAACAACTCTAAATCCAGTTCAAGGTTTGATAGATGATAGATGAACGATTGCTGGATAGATAGATGAATAAACAGATGAGTAGATGCATGGAGGTATAGTGGTTGGGTGGGTGTAAATATGGATAGACAGATACACAGGTGGATGCACAGATATATGAATGGATGGATGGATAAAGAGGTAGACAGGTGAACGGTAGATAGTGGTGGATAGATAGATAGGTAGATGGATGGGCACTGAGCCATCTTGATGTCCACCTTAGCCCAGACCTTAAGCTTCCAAGATGGAAGGTTGTATATCTGAAAAAATTGTTACACGACACCCTCCTACCAGAGAGGACCAAGGGAACAAGTTTCGGCATTTCCAAGGGATCCAGCAGTCTTGGGTGATGGTGAGGAGGCTAAGAAGGAATAGAGGACGTGGAGAAGGCAGAGATGGAAGAGACAAGCAAATGTATTTGTTAAGCACTTTCTTTGTACCCAACACTGTGTGCCATGTCTTATCTGTTACCTCCTGTGTTCTCCACCCTAATCCCTACCCTGAGATTATTATCCCTGTTTCTACATACTGGGCTTCCGAGTCTCAGAGACGTGTCCAGCCGGGGAGACCTGTCTGATGACTCAGCATGGCTCTTAGTAAAGGAAAACATATTCTTTCCCATCAAGCTTCCTCTCATTTCTTTATAAAACATACCCACCACTCTGCATCCTTGGGAAGAAGATCACAAAGTTGGGGGGAAAATGTTCTGACAATTCACCCCATTTTTCTGGATGGTAGCCCTGTAGAACTCTTGCCTGACACACACAGGGTCCTGGGTTCCATGCTTAGGATAGGGAAAAAACAAACAAACAAACAAACAAACAAAAACAAAAGGAAATCCCAGTTCTTCCCACTCCTCTGGAACTATGATGAGAATGACCAGCAGGACCTGACAGGACAAAGTCAGTTGTGTGTGGGGTCAGTTCCATCTCCTACAGAGACCCTGGGACTCCTCCAGTGTCCACTTCATTTCCTTTGCTCCCTTGCATGGCAAAACACCTTGAAGGAGTCCCTGTGGTTTCAGTGCTGTACTTTCTGCCTGGCTTTGAGTCTTGAGAGTCAGCTTTGACCCTGTTGCCAAGTTCATGAATGCCCACAAGGCTCATACTGTACCCTTACCTGGCTCCTCCCAGAATCCTCTTCTCCCAGAATCCTTGGCAGCCTTCTCTTCTTGGCTACCAGGAGGAGAACAGGGCATTAGGAACAGGCACTTCCTGCTGTTGCTCAGTCCCTCTTCCTGGCCTGGAGCCTTTTTTCTCCCAGTACCCTCAGCTTCATGATTCTTTTAGATTGCTTGTTCCAGCTACAGCTCGGCCTCCTGCTTCCCAGAGATTGGGCAACGCTTTCTGTTCTAACCACAATTTACACTGTGCAGTTTATTTTGTATCCTTTCCAGTTGACCACCTCTATCTACAACTGAAACAAGAGTTCCACAGAACAACACGTTAATATTTTCTGGGTGCAGGGTGCCATCACAGCTGAGTTTATTCTGCTTGGCTTCAGCATCGTTTACAAAATGCCAGGCCGGTACTTGGAGACCCAGCTCTAGGTTTGCTCCTGTGGTCCGTCCTGGCTCTAGTCCAGTCTTGAAGGATATGGGCTGTTTACTATGCTCTCTGAATTCTAACAGACCCAGTGACCAGTGCGCTCTGTAGACACCGGTGCCTGGAAGGCTCACATGGGCTCCAGACTTGCCTCAGTGCTAGGTTAGTCCTTGTAGTCCCAGGCCCCAGAACACATGGAGAAAACCCAGTCTAAAGGCCAATACTACAGAGCCAGACACAGAGCTAGGTTCTAGATAGGTTCTCACTGGCATATGTTCTACTGGAACGAGTGTTTAGGTCTGTTCCAATAAATCTCAATATATGACCAGGTGCCAAAGACTCAGGTTTCAGACTCAGTCCCACCCCTGTAGGCTCAGGCTCTATGTCAGCATTAGATCAACACCGGTGTATCCTTCAGACAGCCACTACAGATTAGGGGGTTCTGGCTACTCCTGTGCTCTAGATGTCATGTTTATTCAGTGCTAGTCTAGTTCAATCTCCACAGACTATATACTCAACGTCCGCCTCAGCTCTAGGCTATCCCTAGTGGACAGAGTCAGTCTGTTCCTATAATCCAAACATCAGGAATGACCCCATATTCCTAATCAACCACTTCTCCCCCTGAGGCTCATCTTTGAGGATCTAGACTCTAGACCAGTCCCTCTGGATGCAAGCTCCAGGACCCTGACTTGCTGACCAGCCTACTTGAGATAGCCAGCTATAAGCCTTACCAGATGGCTTACTCAGATTCTTTGGGCTGGCAGATAGATGAAGGACTTCCCCCCACCCCTGGTACTAACAAATAAACAAAATGAAATCCAGTAGTATATCCTAAAGAAATAGGAAGTTATGGATTGCCTGAAAAGAACTCAAATGATAATCTTTGTGGTCGTTATTGCTGTCAATGTGACAGGATCTGGGAGATGAGCCTCTGGGGATGCCTGTGGGAGGTGTCTTGATTGTGTTAGTTGATGTTGGAAGAGCTGTGCTCTGTGGGTAGAGCCATTTCCTAGACTAGGGTCGTGGATACTGCAGAAAATCGAGGGAGCTTAGCACAAGCGTTCATTGTTCTTGCTTCTTGATTGGGGTTGTAATGTCTTCAGCTGTCTCAAGCTCTGGCTGCCCTGACTTTCCTGTCTGACATACTGTTCCTTGAACTATGAGCTGAGACAAACCTGTCCTTCCTTCATGTTGCTTTTTGTCAGGGCATTTTATCACAGCAATAGGAAAAGAAACGAAGATGACCTTAAAGATCTCAGTGAGCTACAAGAGAATGCAGACAACTCAGGAACAGAACAACAACATCAACAAAGAGACAGGAGTCAGAAAAGGACTTAAAAAAAATAAAAAAATAAAAATCCAGAAAAGCAATTCCAACAGCTACAAAGCAAGCAAAATACTTAGGAGTAAGTTAAAGTAAGAGAAAAACCTATACACCAAAGCTCCAAATTTTAGATGAAAGCAATTAAAGAAACACAAGCAGAAAGATCGTCAGTATTTACATATTTTTCCCAGGGTGCATGTGCGTGTGCGTGTGCGTGTGCGTGTGCGTGTGCGTGTGCGTGTGCGTGTGTGTGTGTGTGTGTGTGTGTGTCTGTGAGAGAGAGAGAATGTGTGTGCACTTGTGTGTACATGTGTGTATGTATATTTGCACATTTATAAGTGCACATGAAGGTCTCCTTGCCCACAGAGGCAGGCTCCCTCAATCACACCTTGAGCTCTCTGATGTGGCTCTTCTCAATGACCATCTGATTCTGAGGAGTAATGCCCACCTGACCTTGATGTGGGTTCTGGAGATCTGAACTCTGGTCTGCATGTGTTCACCATGCACTTTATGTGTTTAGTTCTCTCCAGATTGAGAATCACAGCGTTAGAATGCTATAGATTCAAACACCTTATAGATTCATTGACATCCTTCTTAAAACCTTCAATGATACTTTTCAAAAAAAATGACCAAAAAAATTCACACACAGTCTCAACCTTTGTGTGTATGACATTCCAAAAGATTGAACAATGCAAATAATCTGAAACAAAGTTGCAGGCATATCATGCTTCCTGATTTTAAACTATGCTGCAAAATTACAGGAATAAAACAGTATGGCAGTGGCATGAAAGTTGACAGGTAGACCAATGGACACAACTGAGAGCTCAGAGACGGATCCAGTCACTTACGCATACAAGTGCCAGGATGCACAGCTGGGAAGGAACAGTCTCTTCAATGAATGCTGCTGGGGAAACAGGATCCCCATAGGCAAAGATTACAGAAGGGCCTTATCTTTTGCCACACACAAAAATTAATTTAGAGTGGTTTAAAGACTATAAGCTACTAGCAGACAGTGAGGAAGCTTGCCTGCCTTTTTCTAGGCAAGAATCCTTTGGATTCAACCTTAAAAACACAATCAAAGTAGAAGTAGAACAGGGACCTCGCATCAAACTAAAAAGTTTTCCCCATCAAAGGAAACAATCAACTGTCAGAAGAAAGCAATCTAAGATGTGGAGGAAGGGCTATGCAAATCACGAAGGGTTGGAATCCAATGTAGAAGGGATTCCTACAGATGAATAGCAAACAAACATCCAGTTAAAACATAGGCAGCAAGGCTGAACAGATATCCTGACCAGCAATCAAAAACCCCAGTACTACTAATAATATTCGAATGGTTACCAATCATATGCAAATGAATACAAGGTTGGGGTGCAATGTGTCTGTTAGAACGGCCACTATTCAAAGGATAAAGGTAATGGGTTAGTGAGGATCTGGAGGAAAGAGGATGCTTGTAGGCTGTTGTTTACGAGAGTTTGATAACTGCTTGTGCTGGTTTGAATATGCTTGAGGGAGTGGCACTATTAGGTGTGGCCTTGTTGGAGTAGGTGTGTCACTGTGGGTGTGGGCTTAAGACCCTCACTTTAGCTGCCTGGAAGCCAGTATTCTGCTGGCAGCCTTCAGATGAAGATGTAGAACTCTCAGCGCCTCCTGCACCATGCCTGCCTGGATGCTGCCATGCTCCCACCTTGATGATAATGAACTGAACTTTGAAGCCCTAAGCCAGCGCCAATTAAATGTTGTCCTTATAAGAGTTGACATGGTCACAGCAGTAAAACCCTAACTAAGACACTGCTCTCACATAAAAACAAACAAACAAACAACCCCCCCCCAAAAAAAACCCTGTGGCATTATCCAGCAATACCACCTGTAGGTATATACTCAAAGGAATAAACTGAGCACAGTGAAGAGATGACTCTGTGTATTCCCACATTCACTGTAGCAAATATAGATTCAACCTAAGTGTTCACCTGCAAGTCAGTGGATAAAGAAAACATGAACGATAGACTCCCTCTGGAATACTATTCAGCCTTAAAAAGGAGATATGCATTTTTGGCAACATGGACGGAGTTTTGGAGAATACCTTACAAGTAAAACGAGCTGGTCACTGAAATTCAACATCTCACAAGCTCAGTCTGTGGGGATGGAGCTTTGATTGGACAGAAGGGGTAAGTTCTGGAGACAGGCTGTACCACGCACCTTGAAAACAGCTTAAGTAAACTGTAGGTCTGTGATATGAAGACCACACACGATCTAATTTTTTCTCGGTGTTTAAATATACCCAAGTCTTACTGTGCACACTATGAATGGATACAAATGTTTTGTCCAAGAACAATTTTAAAGAAGAAAATAATTTTGTTTATCTACAAACAAATGTTGTGATGTTGATTAAACCAACCTTGCAGACCACTGACCGTCCTGAGTCATCCTTTGAGAACCATTCCTGATATGGCAGGCTTCACATCATGCAGACCGTTTTTTAAACCTCGAAGTTCTTCAGAGGCTTCCTTCCCGTCTTTCAAATTTTAATTCAGACATCCATTCTGCAAACCATATTTCCTTAAGTTCCCCAAGTAAAAGAGCAGCAGATTCTCCTCACCCTCCTGGCCACCTTCACCTTCCGTTTCCCATCGGAACCACCTTGCTCTGGCTGGGCAGAGCTCTTCAGCCCTCTGTCCTCCTGGAGAACTTGCTTTGTTCACAGATGGACCTCAAAGCCTTGAACCAGTCAGGCAAACAGTAGGTACTCAGTAAGTGGGTGAGCTTGTGTGGGTCAGCTCTAGATGACGTCGCCAACTCTTCCTGCAGCTGTGTCAAACTGTGCGCTATCATTTCAGGGGCGCCATGTCTGTTGTTTCAGTCAGTCTGCACGGTCACACCTCCCTTACCCTCTCCATCTCTTTCCAAGGAAGGCTTGTAGCAATCTGTGCACATTAGAGTGAAGAATGGTAGAAAATGAAGATTCAGAGACAAGGGATGGAGAAGGCAGGAGTGGGCTATAACTGCAGCGCAGGCGCCGTATTGATTCTGAGGGACTGAAATGGGTTTTCTCAAGGGTAGCTACAAGTAGTCTAGCTTCTTACCTGGCAGCTCAGGGTCACAGAACAAATCAGGGGGCTTGGCACAGACATCACTTCTCTGAGGGAGTTTTTGATGCAAAGGAGAGTGGCAGAGGGCTCCAGGCTATGTTCTTGGGAAAGAACTTGTCAAGTGGGGTTTCCCTTGGGTATTTGTATGTTTTGACAGTTAACAGAGCAGGTGACATTTTGTGACAATAAAAACTGAGGATCCTGACAGAACCTGTACTCATCTGGGTGTCACCCTTGTGGGAATTGTCACACTCCTAACAAAGTAGTAGCATCCTAACCACTTTGAACTTGTGAAGTGGAAATCACTTCCTTCCTGCCTTCTCTTTCTTTTCACCTCCTTCCTTCGTATTTGTCTTTTTCTCTCACCCCTTCCTTCCACCTCCCCTCTGTCTTCCTCCTCCTCCTCTTCCCAGCTATTAAAGCAAGTTAGAATCAAACTCACGATCCATCCTCCTCCCTCAGCCTCACAAACGCTGGGATCACAGATCTGCACAGTGTCGCCTGGCTTGCAAAATGGACATTTCAAGGCCACATTAGGGGTTTATATCTGCCCGGTTGGCCATGTGCCAGCACGTGTGTGTGTGTGTGTGTGTGTGTGTGCACGCGCGTAGTGTATGTGCTTTTGAATCACCAATGGCTATAGCAAAGGATCCTTCCTCCTTGTTGGAGTGGCTCCAAAGATGACTCCTACAAATTCTGCCCTCCTGGTCCTCCTGCAATTGGATGGTGGTTCCCTCCTGGGACGTCTGGGCTGGTTCATGACTCAGTTTATAAAGAACAGGCAGCTGTTGCAATGCCAGGACTAGGCTGAGCCTTAGGAAAGTTGGGAAGCTTCTCCTGTGGTGACCCTGAGTTGCCAGGTAAGAAACCAGGAAAGATCACAGTTGGTGGGAACTTCACAGAAATGAAGAAAGAACACCAACCCTTCTGCCACCCTTTAAAGCAGGAGACATATGAAGAGACAAAGTGGAATCCCCAGCCTGGCCCAGCTGTGTACCCAGATGCTACTGCATGGAGCAGAAGAGGCACCCAGCTGAGTCTTGTCATTCTCTGCCCAGTCAACTCTCAAGAGATGAGTACATATGAATCTTCTAAGTTTGGAGTGATTTGTCAGTCGATGATGGTGAACAGAAACACTTGGGTACCATATCCACCCCTACCTCTGTGGCTCTCCATGGGGTCGATGGCCTGGAATGTGCGGTGGGGATGGAGTGAAGATGTCCTGCTCTTCCCTCTCTCCCTCCACTGCCCTGCCCTCCTGTTATTTCTCCTATATTCTAGGTTGAGATACTCTCAGGCTTTGATCCAAGGGTGTGGTTACTGAGGCCTGGTATCTGGCTTGGAAACCCCCTTAGAATAAGCCAGGGGTCTTTTGGAATTCCAGCAGCATGTTACCTGGCAGACAGGCACCTGTTTAAGTGGCTAATTCAGTCAAGGAGTCGAGACTTGCTGCACCGTGCCTGGAATCCTAACAAAGTGGAGATCATCAGACCCAGAGGCATGCTGACCCAGCCCCAGGCAACTTGAGCTGAGGTTTTCCCCCAGGATTCAGAGCCTTCAGGACTGGAGCCAGAAACAAAACCAAAACCAAAACCAAAACCAAAACCAAAAACACACTGGGGTCTGCTTACCCAGCATCTTAAGAGGTACCTGGAAAAACTCACTTAAGAAAGGAGCCAGTAGCATCATTTACAGGCTGTGGGAAGAGCTGGGGATCTGTGATCAGGGGAGGATTTCTCTAGAGATATAGATCCCAGTCCAACTTCAGCTGAAGGCAGAGGGCAGGAGGCTGTAACTGGAGAGATAAATGTCTCTATTTTACTGGCTGGAACACACAGGAAGAAGGAATCCCAGACAACATAAAGCTGCCTCCCAGGGTCCAAGGGCTGAGAATCAGGGACTTCCCATGATTCCTTTCTGCTTCTCCTTAACCTACTATGTGCCACCCTCCCCTCTTCTTCACACCTAGGTTGGAGCCTGGAGACAGATAGAATCGGGTTCAGTGTATACCTTACCTTCCTTCAGCGATGTTCATTCCCAGGTCCTAGCAGACCATTTTAGCATTTTCTTCCTCCCGATCTAGGCACCTGTGGTGAAGTCAAGCAGCTGTCCAAGGCACGGGTGTGTCTGTGCACAGGCAAAGGTTGGTTGAGCATTCTGGGCACTGCCCATGTGTACACTTTTCCACAGTGACAGAAGAATGGTACTAAAGAAAGGTACTAAAGTTGTGGGGTTGACAACTAGATGACAATTGGAACTCTTTACACAGCCTGTACCCATGTCTCTCTCTAGTCCTGGTCCTAGTGAGGAGCTAATACCCCTGCTTCATGAAATACTAGGTCCCCACATTCTGGCACCGTGGAGAACCCCAAGGGAAGTTTCTGGCCTGGTAAGACATTTCCATTGTGCTTGGAGTTACTGGTGAAAGTGGAGAGCCCTCGGTGAGCACTGGCATCAGAGGCCAGTGGCCTGAGTGTACCCAGGACTCACCTGGGAGCCTCTGGAAGGTTGCGGAGGCGGTGGTGGCGTGTCTAAGGAGGACAGTGTGTGCAAAGTCTGCAGGTCAAGTTTCTTTAGGGTTGATAGAGGGTGGAGCCCAGAGATGACGCCAATTCATCCCTGTTTCTATGACCTTGTCCCTAAAGTCAGGCTGAATGGTTTGGAAAATAGGTTACATCAATTTTCAACACACTTTCCCTTGCCCAATATACTTGGTCCATCTACTGATTCCTCACTGGGCACGTGTTGTCTGTTTCTGTCTACATGGAGTAGGCTGATGGTCGGCGGAGCCAGGCCACTCCCTCAATAGTCACAGCGTCTCAGAGTGAGGAAGAATCCACAGGGAGAAAGACCTAGTTCTGCTTCTTCTCTGTGTCCATGGGGAACCAAAACCAGGAAGTCCAAGGGCATCCCAAAGGCGTTATGGTCAGCCAAGTGCTGGAAACCAATTCCACGGGCTCTCTGCTTTCCAATCCTCTGTGTCACAGAGCCCAGGCGACACTTGGCCAGTTCACCTTGGATTTCCAGACTCGTGACTGACGAGAGCCCTTCCGTATCCTGGGTTGGCAGCATGCAGTCTCAACTCCCCAGCCCTCCTCATCCCTACCACCCCAGGTGCCTCTTTGCTTATAGCCAGAGCAGGGCAGCTAATCTAGAGCCTGCCGTGGCTCCTCCTCAGTGAGAAGCTTTTCATTCTGTTCCCTGGTAGCCCCCAAGGTCACTCCTCACTTTGACAAAGAGCAGAAGGACAAAGCCCAGACAGGTGGCAGCATGAAGGACCCACAGCTGGGGACACCTGTCCTGACCTTCCCAAGCCCCAGGTCTCCCATCAGGCAGTCACAGTGCCTTTGAAACTGGAGCCTGTGCTTCTGCTCATTAAAAAAAGGGGGAGGGGTGGTTTAACTCTTGGCTCCGTAAGATGTACACATGAAGCACTTTGTCTTGCTTGCTGTGGCCAAGAGCTCGGTCAACCTTGTAGCTCACACTCAAATCACCAGTGTTAGGTGAGCATCTGCCACCAGCAGGCTCCAAGGATGCAGCAGCAGCTAAAACATATTTGCAAGGAGCAGGCTGCGGGTCTGAGGAGATGTAAAGGAATACATGACTAAACAACCCTCAGGTCAGAGAGGAAGTCGCGATGCAAATAAGAAAATATTTTCAACTGAACAAAGATGAAAATAGGATCCCATTAAAACTCATGGGATGTGGTGAGACTATTCCAAGCTGATGGTCTTCACCTGCGGCAAGGAGTCAGGGACCCTGTAAACTTGGCAGGAAAAAAAATATGCGTTCACATTTACACACACACACACACACATACGCACACGCACACGCACACGCACACAAGCACGCGCGTGCACACACACACACACACACAGAGAGAGAGAGAGAGAGAGAGAGAGAGAGAGAGAGGAGAGAGAGAGACGCATACACACACATACACACAGAATCTGTTTTAAATAACCTGGAGTGGAAATTTAGCACTTCCTTCAATTAGGGACATAGGCAGTGCGGTATCTGCCACGGTCTTAGTAGTGTGTGTTGCCAGGTACTACGAACATTATTATTTCAGCCCTGCCCATCCATAGAGAATCGAGGCTGTTTATTTCTCAGCTACAGCCTCTCTGCCTCTCAGCGTGCACTTGGGCTTTACTAGCACACATACACAAGTGGCAACGGTTTGTGGTGGCTGGAAGATGCCTCCTAGTCTGCCATGTGCATAGTAACATCCCCAACAGCATCTGGCAACGAGGCTCACTCACACACATAATCACATGGTAGTCGAAAAAGACCACTATTGGGGTCATATAATTTCCTTATTTATTTATTTATTTATTTATTTATTTATTTATTTATTTATTTTTGAGTCAGGGTCTCACATAGCCTGCATTGGTCTGGAACTTGTTAAGTAGCTGAGGATGACCTTGAAGTTCTGGTCCTCCTGCTAGCATCTCCCAAATGCTAGGATTACGACGTGCACCACCACTCTTGGCTTATGAAGTTCTGGGAATGGAATGTAAGACTTTGTGCATGGTAGGCAAATACTTTAATGACCCAGCGACATCCCCAGTCCTGCCTTGAGCTGTTTAATCCTTGTTTTATTTGGAAATAACTATAGATGTACATGAAATTGCAAGGATCGTGAAGAGAGGCCCCCATGACTCTTTACCTGTTTAACCATCTTGTTTAACCCTGGCACAGCAGTTACACACTGGACATCAGTGTCAGAAAGTGTGTAGATTAGTGCTATAAAGGTTTTGTTTTTGGTACAGATCACATAGTTGCGGTAAGGAAGACACAGAGCCAGTGTTCCTGGACCACCTCCTCCGTGGTTAGCATCTCTCTGCTCCCACAACCTTAGCAAGCGTTGCCCCAATCTTCGATTTTATTATTTAGTATTTAAAGAATATGATGCCTGTTAACTTAGAGGATTAATTTATCAAGGGATATTATTTACGTGGAATTGTATATCCTGAGACTTTAGAGCTTGGTTTTGTCCCCACTCTGGCCTTGAGCTACATCCAGGTGTCATGTGCTTTAGTCATTTTCCCCTCTTGTTCCTCGTGTGGTGTCACCAGCACTTGGTATGGCCACTAACTTGGAAAGGCATTGTAGGGTCTCATGTAACTCTGGCTGGCTTTGGACTCATTGTGTAGCCAAAACTAGCCTTGAATTCTTCATCCTCTGACTTCTAGCCCCACCCCCACCCCACTGCCAGTACTGGAATGGCAGGCCTGTATGGCTGTGCCAGGAATCTCTGTACCTTGAGTTTGTATTGCCCAGTGCTTAGGAATGTTGAAGTTTATGGGCTTAATTACTACTTTTTATTAACTTTGGTAAAATATGTGTTCATGTCTTCTATCTTCTCATTGGCTGAGCTTTTCTAAAAATTATAGTAAAAGGTGCTCAACAAAATTTTCCATTAATATTTTTTTGTGTATGATATGTCTGTATATGTATGTGTTTGTGTGGACATATATGTGGAAGATAAGGACAACCTCAGGCATGGGTCTTTACCTCTGCCTTGTTTGAGGCAGTTATCTCATTGTTCATTGTAGGATCCTGGCGTTAGCTTCTGGGAATTCTCCTGTCTCTACCTCCCCTCTCTTGAAAGGGACATTGGGATTCTAGAGATTATAGATGTTACTGTACCCAACTTTTATGTGGGTTCTAGGCATGGCAAATGCTTTTACCTATCGAGCCATCTCTTCAACCCCTATTTTAAGAATCTTAAAGTGCCTAGTTTGAGAGAACTGTACATGTCCACAATCGCATACCAATTTCCAGAACATTCTAATTTCACAAAACTGCAATTCTCTGCCCTCTAAACAACTCTCCATTTCCCCCACCTCACTCCTGATAACCTTCCTCCTCTTTCCTAAGAGTTTAACTGTACTAGATATTTTATATGAGCAGAATCATGGATAATTACTTTTTTGTGACTAGATTATTTGCTATGTGTAAGACTCTCAGGGTTGACTAATATGGAAGCCTTCATCAGAATTGCCTTCTCTTTTGAGTCTGAATAATAATGTTCTGTTTACCCATATTTTTCTGTCACTGGGTCTGAGCCGATTCTAACTTTCACCATTGTGAAATAATGCTTCTGGGGATGCAGATGTGCAAGCATCTCTTTGAGACTCGGCTTTCAGTTCTTTTGGGTCAGAAACAGAGCCTTGGGTTGTATGCTCCTTTTATTAATTATTTGAGGGTGTCGTGTTGTTTTCCACAGCATCTGTATTACTTCCCTTCCCCCCCAACCATGCACATGGGTTCCAGCTTCTCCTTGTCTTTAGCACCTATGGTCCTCTATAATAAAGTGTTATAGTTATACTAAAGAGCATGAGGGCGCACAGTGTTGACTTTTGAGAATTCTTTATGTATTTCAGTCACAAGTCCTTTATCAAATATCTGGGTTTTTTTTCTAATTTTTTTTCTAGTCTGTAACTTGTCTTTATTCTGTGAATGTGGTTCTTTGTAGAGTAAATTTTATAATTTTGGTAAAGTTTAACTTATTGATGTTTCTTTTTTATGAATCAAGATTTTGGTGTCATGTCTAAAAAAAATCTTCACTAAGCATGGCTCAGAAGATTGCCTTTCTTGTTTTCTTGTAAACATTTTCCCAGTTCAGTGTCTTCTATTTGAGTTGATCTATTAACTAGACTTTTATAGGAGGTGTTAAAAGGCATGTAGGTAATAGTTGATTCAACATCAACTGTTAAGAAGGTTCCAGTATCATTCCCTTGGCATGTTGACAAGACAAATCAACCGGTTAAGTTTTCAACATTGAACTTGCCTGTCATTCCTAGAAGAAATTTTTGCTTGATTGAGGTTTACAATTGTTTTTGTATATGGGTGCATACACATTGAAGCTTTTCCACTGGGTACACAACAACATAGAATCCCCTTGAACTTTTGCTAAACTCATGCCATTATGTGGTGTTGATTTCTGACTCTGTCAATCTTCTTTAAGTATATTTCATTTAACATTGATCTAACAGTCTATGGTCTTTTTTTGAGTGACATCCACATGACATTTTTCTAATTATTTTTTTGGTAAGTGAGTTCATTGTAGATATCACATAGTTGGGCTGCTAAACTTTTCTCTGCCAATTTTCACCTTTTGTTTGGTATATGTAAACCATTTACATTTAGTGTAGTTGTCATTATGTTAGGGCTCAAGACTATCTCTGTTATTATTATTTTTTATTTTTTCACTTTTGTTGTTGCTTTATTATGTCAGTTTTGCTGAACATATGGGATTTTAAAGGATCAATTTTAGGGGTGGTGGAACGGCCATCTGTGAAAGTATGGTCAACTTAAACGAATAACTATTAAAAGCATAAAGAAAGGTGTTTGGAATAAATTCTTTTTAGTCCACTTGGTTCCTAGTAAAGGTCACAGTACTTCAATGTTGAGGAGATAATTTCCAAGGATATCCTTGTTATCACTCTTTTCAATAGGGCTAAAATGGCCTCTGTGCTAGCTGTGGTTCTGACAGGCTCCTCAGAGAGTCGCTGTCAGGCAACAATGTAGGCAGTCTTCTTTCATGAGACTCTGGCTTTATTAATTTCTATTTGCCAGCACAGATACACCAGAATCCACTCTGATTCCACTAGTTCTCATGGGTTCAGTTCTATTAGCAAAAAGAATAGAGGAGAATATATCTATGCTCTGTTTCAAAGAAGGAGTATAACCCCATTTGCTGAGACAATGGTGTGAAAAGATAACCACACAATCTCACTGTTGGTACAACTGGGGATGCTGTGATTCTCTCTCCTCTGTGAGCTCAGTAAATGTCAGCTTGCCAGAAGTCTCCACATCCTGTAAACATCCTCTGGCCTTGTTATGGGTAGCGATTGTTAGGCTTCTAGGTTATTAAGATTCATTTATTTTGACTTGTTTAAATGTTTTGCCTGCATGCATATATGTATATCTTGTGTGTGTCTGATGCCCTCAGTATCCAGAAGAGGGTCTGAAGCCCCTAGAATGGAAATTAAGGAATATTGTGAGCTACCATGTAGGCTCTGGGAACCAATCCCAGGTCCTCTGGAAGAGCAGTAAATGCTCTTGACCACTGAGCCGTCTCTCCACTCCTGCCTTCCAGTGTTGTGACAGAGTTAAAGCCTTGGAAAAAGAAGCTTGCTGGTTGATGTAGTGCATTGCTTTATCATCGAGGTAGAGACACTGAGCCTCTTCTGTCCTCTGGCAATCTCACTTAGGTCTGATGTGTCAGCCACCAGCTGCCCTTGCACAAAGCAAGAGAGGGGCAGCAGCTTTCCATGGTGCCTTCACTGAGCAAATACACCAGTGTCTCCTCCTCCCTCTCCCCAGCAGAAAGCACCACAGCTGCCTCTCCACTGAGCACTAGAGGAAGAGACATGTGGAGGTGAGGAGGGAGACAGCCTTAGGTTCTAGAAGTTTCCAGTGCCTGCCCCAGGGCTGTGATGCCTCTCCCGGGCCAGGCCTGCCAGTGTTTCACCTCCATCTGGTCACGCTCTCTCGCTGGATCCACGGTATCCTTGGAACTCATATTATTATCCTGTTGAAATTTCCTTAACCGGTTATTTTAACATCAAGAAATTTACATTTAATGTCTTATCATTGTAGCAGACTCTGGGAACACAGCCCCATAAAATGCCTAGGATGCCGACATCTGCTCAGCCCCAGGATAGCTAGACACAGGCATGCTTCTCTTTATCCCCCTGACTCGTTCAAACAGGCCCTCGAGCGTGCTAACTGCACTGTTTCATGGCTCAGTGTGGGCACCTTTCCCAGTGTAACTGCATCTCTTTGTCCCTAAACATTCAGCCAGTTTTGTAGCTCAGTCCCTCATCTTTCTCCTTCTGACACTATTAACCTGAGTTTTTCCTACCAAGGCAATTTTTTTTTTTTTATTGAAAAATTCTGGTAAAATACAGAAAGCACAGCATCTGCTGTCTTATCCATTATTAAGTGTAAGTTCTGAGACATTCAGTACACGTCTGTGTTTGGGGCAGTCAGCACCCTTCATCTGTCTTTGGAAGTGGAACTGTTCCCTCCTCACATTCTGGCAACTACCACCAGACTTTCTATGAATCCTATGACCTGAGATGTGTATGAATGGAGCCATCCAGTGTCTGTGCTGGACACTAATCTGACAATGGACCACCTAGGCTGGGTTTACTTTTTGTCTGTTATGAATAATGATGCTATAACATAAGTGTACAAACGAATCTGCTAGAGTCTTCTCTGAACTCTCCAGGGCATACTTCTGGTTCATATGTAAATTCTATTTTTAATTTACTGAGGAGCCATCAAGTCAGTGATGGTTAGTTGTAATTGTTAGCACAACAAAGCCTACAACCACCTGGGAAGAATGTCAGTGAGGGATTGTCTTAAACTGATATGGGAAGACCCAGCCCACTGTGGGTAGCACCATTCCCTAGGAAGGAATACATGAACCATAAAAGAGAAGAGAAACTGAGCTGAGTGCAAGCAAATAAGTTAGCACGTACTCACTCCTTCATTTATCTCTGTTCTCGACTGTGAACAGGTTGTGATTGTAAAATTCATGCCTTGACATTTCCACAACAGACTGTAATTTGAACTCATAAGGTGAAACAGAACTCTTTCTCCCTTAAGATGCTTTTGGATAGAATATTTTATCACAGCAACAGAAATGAAACTAGGCCAGTGCTGTTTGTGTCCATGGTGGCTACACTGTGCCAGTCTTCTTTGTGTTGTTCCAGGGTCAGTATGCTTGCTGCTGAGATGAGTATCTGAGGTGATTTATGCCCACAATGACAGAGGTTTCAGACACTCAGCTTTGTTAAGGTGTAATTGACAAATAGAATATTGCCCATTTGTAGTGCATGCTGTGTGTGTGTCTTGTGATGTCATCACTGTAACCAGGCTAACTAGCATGTCACCCACCTCACTCTTTTTCTTATTTCCATAGGTGTATCCCCCGAGAAAACATGCTACCCTCTTAACAGATTTCATGTGTTATTGTTAAATGTAGTTTTTATGTTGATCATAAGAGTTCCAGAACATTCTCATCCTGTGTAAGGACTTCTTAATACCACTAGCTGACATCCTTCCATGCACTCCCTTCCCTCTGACTACTACTTTCTTTCAGGCTTCTGTGGGTGTGATGGCTTCTGACCCTATAGGTTAGATTCAATGCAGTGCTTTCTTTCTCTGTGTGGCTTATTTCACGCAGTGGGATGCCTTCCAGTGAGGGCTGAAAATGAGTCTGCTGATGGACATAGACACTATCATCATAGCTCAGCTATTATGCACAATGCTGCAATAAGCATAGAGGTGCGGCAACCTCTGAGGTTCTAACTTCGTTTCCGCAGATAAAGACCTGTTAGGGCTGATGAACAAAGTCTATGCAGTTGTGTGACACAAAATCAATATACGGAAACTACCGAGTTTTCTATATACCGTTGGCGAGTTGTCTAAAAGGGAAAAAAAATAAAATACTTAGGAATAAACTTAACTGTATTAGTGAGAGATAGATGTTGAACATCAGAAGCATAAAACGATGCTGAACAGCCAAACCGTCTTCAGTAGGAGTGGTGAGGCTGGAGCTAGCAGTGTGTTTTCAGTATATATTTCAAGCCTGCAGGAATATCAGATAAGCTGGATGGGACATGCATGTACAGACTGATGGTTTAGAATAATAGACAGCCTAAAGATAAGCGGATGCATTACAGAGTGCCAGCAACACCTCAGCAAGCAGTGCTGGGGAAACTGGGTGTCCATAGACAGAAGACTGGACAGCATCTCATGTGCATACAGAGCACGGCTCGAAATGGACTAAAGAGTGAAATTTACAGACTTAGACAGCAAAGTTCTCGCCAACACATGCACACACACGTGCACCCGCACCTGAACCATCATACACACACACATACGTACACACACACACGTGAACATGCATGCACAGTAGAAATGAAATTAGGATCTCAGATGTTCCTGCACCTCTATGTTTACTGTAACAGTGTTCACAGTAGCCAGGGTATGAAGTTAACCCAACTGTCCACCAACAAACTAATGAATAAAGATGAGAGAAGAATATCCAGCCCTAGGTAGAAGACGTTATGCTGAGCTAAATATGCCAATTCCTTGCTCTTCCCTATTTCCTGGCTCCCATGACATTTTGAATCCTTTAGAACTTACTGGAATGTTCATTTCCCAGGGCTCTTTGAGAGTCCAAAGACCTTATGGAAATTAAAATACCAGATAATTAAAAAATGCTTGGCTATCAATATATGGAAGGCTTTTCTTAGGTATTTAATTTTATCATTGATATATTCTGATTTGTGGTAGCCAATGGTCCAGTTTCAGTAGATTGCATATACCTAAGATTTACTTGTTCTTCCTTGGTTTTCCTGTTTGCTGATGCCATCCTCCCTGAATGAAGGTCCTCAGTGGTCCTTTGTGCTTCTGTTTGTAAAGTCTTATTTTTCCATGTCTGGTTTTATTTGGGTTTTCTCCCATAGTGTGTTACTGTGACAGATATCTGAGAAAACAGCATAGAAAAGTTTATTTGGGTTCACCGTCATTCAAAGTCAGCACAGATGGTGAAATATATGGGCGGTGAAAGGACAGTTTCAGCATTATCATTTACAAGCCTGTGGGCCCAGCTACATGGAAGACTGAGGCAGGAGGATTTTAAGTTTGAGTCAACATAGGCTCCATGATAAGACCCTGACTCAAAAATCTGTAAACAACAGAAACATGCCCCTTCCTCAAAGTGTCAAAAAAAACCAAACAAACAAAACAAAAACAAAAACCCCTCCAAAACCGAAACAAAGCCTCTAAGCTCTTATCAAGAGAAACAAAATAAAAACAAAGCCTGATGCAAACGCAGAGGCTGCCTGCTTTGCCAGAGTGACAAGGTTGTGGAGTCCCGCAACTCTATAAACAGCTCTCACCCAGGAAGTGTGCTGCAGTCCATGGCTGCCAACAAATCGCTTCCTCTCCTTGGAGAATGAGGAAACACGCTCTAGTTTGAGGAGGTGAGAGAAAGACACGCCAAGGAAGGGGCTTTAAAAGTTTTCAAAATGGGAAAGTCCTATTTCCCCCAGAGCACCAGCCTTAGGTTGTCCCCCAAACCCCCATCCCTCCACCACGCCCTGCTCCAGCCGCACACAGTGGGTCCCACAAAGGCGGACCACACAAACTGCTAAAGGTGCCATCAAGCCCTCTGCCTGCTCCCTTCTTTCCCAAGGGAGAGACCCTGGGATATATCTATCATCCTGCCGTTTGTCACACACCATCTCCTGCCTCTGTGTTCTCTCCTTCACAAGGCTGCAACAGCAGCCCCCAAAGGCCCTTTCTCCAGTGCACATCGAAAATCTGATCCAAAACTTCCTGTCTGCCCAGCAGGGAAGCACAATGTGAAAGAGCTGGCTCTGTGGTGCCAGGGCACAGACACGGGATATGCGGATATGCGTCGTGGAGATGGGTGTGAAAGAGCAGATCATAGAGAGGTCTCGGGCAGCATGAGTTCTCCCTGCTGCTCGAGTCCGAGTTCTCCCTGTTGCTCTGGTCCTCCCTGCTGCTGGGCCTGAAGACAACCTCCAGTTATCAAGGCAGAACCTGGTACTGACAGTTCAGAGCTGTTTTCAGAACCCATACTTTCCTTGGGAAGTTTTCTGAGGGAAAAAGTTGTCACTAACTCGAGGACAAATTACATCTAAATTCAAGACAGATCTTTTAATTAATTAATAGATTGATTGATTAGCTAATTTCAAGACCGTATTTTGAGCACCTCAGGTTTACCTTGAGCTCCTTGTGTAGCTGCTTATGACCTTGATAGCCTGATCCTTCTGCCTTCACCTTGAAAGTACTTGGGATTGCAGATTTGTGCCCTGGTATTAGGCTTATGAGCAGACGGGGATTGAACCCAGGCCTTTGTGTGTGTTAGGCAAACATTCTACCAACTGCGATACATCCCCAGCCCCAGGATGAGTCTTTTCATGTGATGTTGTTTCTATAATCGTGATGCAAAACCCTCCTTTCTGAAATGGAATTTGGGGGCTGTAAGGCATTAGACCATCTTACAAGGCATTAGCAGTATATTGCTACTTTGGGCTTCATGGGAAGAAGAGCAGGGAGACAGTTTCCATGATCCTCTTACTGGATCTCAGAGAAGACTGGGCTGAGGATGAGATGCTCCAGCCATGAAAAATGAGCCAGAGTAGGCCTGTAGCACAGGGGATGCCTTGACAGTAAGTCGGGCAGCTGCAGTGAGAGCCAGAGCCAGTTGCCCACTGCAATCCCCTCCTGCTCCCCACAAGACTTCCATAAAGTTTTCTTAAATGTGACCATCTGGTCTTAGATGTGCTTGGGGGAATTAGGATGGGACTTTTACAAGAGCAGAAACCATCCAGAGAAATGAAATGGGGATGCAGGACAGAGCTACCGAAATCCATAGCAATGCAGGACCAAGCTGTGGGAAACCAGGTGGCTGCTTGAATTTCACATGACAAACCAGGACTGTTTTTCAGGACACAGGGATGGAAGGGTGGCGGGGAGGGTTCAGACATCCTTGGAGAGATAAACTGACAAAGGGCCAGGCTTTCTTTCAGACCATTTGGGTCTTGAGCTGTTCCTCTCTAGATTTAAAGAAGATGATAGATTTTGGAAGCTGTAGAATTTAGACATATAGAAATCTTATTATGAGGTATACTTGTTTGTTTATTTACGTGTGTGTGTGTGTGTGTGTGTGTGTGTGTGTGTGTGTGTAGTGTGTGCATCACAGGTTTGTCTGCACTGAGGCCAAAATGTCTTTTTTAATCATTCTCCATGTGTTCCTTTGAGGCAAGGTCTCTCTGAGCCTGAGGCTCACTTTTCCTTGGCTTGGCTGGAAGCCAGCAAGTCCCAGGGGTCCTCCTGTCTCTGCATCTGGTGAAGCTGGGTTACAGGAGTACACTGGGACACCTGGCATAATATAGGTGCTAAGATCAGAACCGTGGTCCTCCTGGTTAGGCAGCAAGCACTCTTGACCACTGAGCCATCTCTCCAGCCCTACCATACATGGAAGGCTTTTTAGTAATGTCTGCTAACCATTCCAGAGCCATTGCTGCAATTGTTTAGTGTGTCCTTGCATTTTCAGCATAGAAATAAAGTCAGTGAAGGACATCAACAGTCTCAACTCTTATTAGATACTGACAGGTGTCACCAAACACCTAATGAGAAGCAACTTAAGGGACGATGGGCTATTGTGGCTTAGTTTTAGGAAGGGCTGCAGCCTGGAGGCAGAAGTAAAAAGTGGCTGGTTACATCGTATCCCTAGGAAGAAAGGAAGCAGCAAACCGGAAATGGCTCTGCCGCTACTATCAAATCTCAAGGGCTGTACCAGAAACCCATTTCCTCCACTGAGGTCCCACGTCAGTGCCACCAGCTGGAGACCAAGTGTTCAAACGCATGAGCCCAGAGGGGGACATTTCCCATTCAAGCCTTAAAACTAAGCAGGTGCTAGGCACAGAGATCGTCCATCCGTGCCAAAGCCCAGCTCGCAGCTTCGGGAATTTGCTGAGACAATTATGACTAGCCGCTTCCCACAAGCTTCTTATTGGTCCTCATGGACTCAGGTGCAAGCAATCTCCGACCTGTCTCTCAACTTCTTACTGGTATTCTATTCATACGTTCAGCCACAAACTATCACAAACTATTCCCAGATATATCTCTAAAAAACTCCTAAAAACACACAAATAAACAAACAAACAAAAAACCCAAAGCATGGAGGCCTTTCAAACGGGAGAGGAAGCAAACAAAAGCAGCAGCGAGGAGCATAGAAAACTCTAGAACAGCAACACAGCCTCCTCTGTGTTTTTATGGATTTCATTTCCAGTAGAATGTCAGATTCTTTTCTTGTGAGCAGTGCCTTTGAATCCTACGCCAGGGTTTTGAATTTTAGGTTGAAGTCACTCGCTACCAAACACATCAGGTAAAACCCTCCATTCCTGATAGAAATTTGAACCTCGCAAAACCAACAAAAGTCACACAAAAAGTTTGGATTCTGCTTATATCTTTAGAAAAGGGAAAAAACAAAACAACAACAACAAAAACCAAACTACACCTGCCGTACCTGATGAGAATTAGCTGGATGTGGTAGCTCACACCAGCAATCCCAACACTCAGAAGGCCGAGAAGGAGGATCACAAAGTTGAAACAACGACTAAGGGTTATATTTTTAGAGCCCCAGATTTGTGTTTTCAGGTTCGCCGATGTCATCTTCTAGTTTGTACCTTTTATTAATTGACGGAGTGCTGGCTTCAAAAATTAGCTCGATGTTTGGGGATGGGAAACATTGCTCAGTTAAATTAGAACTTGGAGAGGAGGGAGCCCCATCCTGGGATCAGTTGCTCCACAAGTGTCCCCTCTCCTGGTCAGGCTGTTCCTGGGGCTTCCTTTCCCCACTGTTAGCAATCTGAGCATTCCCTGAGTTATGAGCTCACAAGCAGAACTTTAACCTTGCCACCTCTTCTCCTGATTGTTCAATCTACAGCCTCCAGCATTCTTTACATGTACATGTACAGGTGCATTACGGAGCTCAGAGAACGATGTGCAGGCTTGGCTCTCTCCATCACATGGGTCGCTGGCCTTGAACTCAGGTATTCAAACTTGGCAGTAAGTGACTTTTACTTACTGAGTCAGCTCCTTGTTCTCTAGATTTTGTTTTCGTGGCCCCCAAATTGTAGCAGTTGCCTGTCCAGGCATTCAGGGAGAGGCAGAAGAAAGGATGGTCTTTGGAACTGGAGAACTTGAGGTTAGCTCCTAACTCATCAAGTCACCTCTAGGTGACCCTATGTGACTGTTTGCAATCTGACCTGAAATTCAGGGTCAACACAGCCCTAGTTGAGGGTGGGGGTGGGGAGGGAGGTGCTGAGGTTAACAAGATGAGTGTCCACTCAGCACAGTGCACGCCACAATTCAGGGAGCTGATAGTATCACTTCCTCCCTGCAGGAAAGGAGAGTGGAAGTCCTTTAACTCTAAAACAAAAGAAAATTCGTGTCCTTATATAAAGTTCAGTGAATAATGGCAATTGTTGAGCTGAGACCTTGATAGCTCTTATTTTAGCATTGTCTCAGAGCAGAAACAGAATAAACTGGATTGTTAAAAAACCATATTAACTCCCAGCTAATCAACACATAACAAAAGCATCATCTGAGCAGGCCTGAGGAGCAGAACAGACATTTATCCCTCAAACGAGGGGCCAGCCAGGATGGTGGATAGGTGACTGATATCACGTCGACACCCTCTGCCTTCTGCCCCTGCTGTGGCAGACATCATTAATCAATCAGAGCATCTCATTTTGCGAGCCTGGATTCTGCCTTATCGTACTTTTCATTTCCTTTTTTATCCTCTGTGCTAAAGTGTTTAGAGGGAAATCCAAGATATTACTCTGTTCCATACCAATAGAGCACATCTTAAAAAAAAATAGACGTTTTCTTATATAATTACATTATCACACTTAACAAAAGTGAACAGTGAGCTCTTTGTATTTTCTAATATCCCTTTCCTATGTAAATGTCTCCAACTATCTCAAAATAGTTAAGGTTTTGTTCAACATAGCCAGGGAGCTCCTCGGGGGGACCAGACAGTATTTTAGGCAGAAGTGACTTTTTGGATGAATGAGTCAGAAATATTCCTGGCTGTCCTTTGAGGATTAGAAGGAGGGGTGTCCCTGACCTCAGGTTGATTTAGTACCTGAAAGGTGTTTCTTAGGTGGGGCATCCACTATCTTCCTTCTCAAAATTCCAGTTCTTTGAGTGTTTTCTTCTCCTGGGACCCTCCTGCAACAGGACACTGGGGGCTTGGATTGTCCAGGTTTGAGCCAGGAGACAACATACTATTTTGTCCCTTGTCCTGTAGTAAGTAGGTAATACAAGAGAGGAGGCTTGGGGCTAATCCTACCCAGGAGGGCGACCATGGGATACAGACTTCCACCTGCCCAGTCTATACCAGGTTATCCAACCTCTCTGCTTCCCAAGAAGCAGGTCTTCTGTGTGCACTGGGCCCAACAGCCACTGTGCTATCTGGGACAGGCATAGATTTTCCATTTCCTGTGCATGTCTGTGAGGAGATTGAAGGCTCAATTTCAGGATGCCTGGCCCTGCACAAAGACTGTGATGATGGCTATTGTCTGCAAAATGGTCCATTGTGGAGATGGGGTGAGGGGTAGGGAATTAAGGCAAGAGTCTTCGATCAATGACTGTTGATTCTTTCTTCAGGAGCTAAGATTGGACTCCGGCAGACAAAGGTCTGATTTAGTACGGGACACTGAAGTCCAGGGATGAGATGTCCTGGGGAGGCAGCTATGAGACTCCACAGCACTCAAGAGTCTTGCTGGTTCAGCTGGTGGGAGACTAGCGGTTTAGGAGACAGGGCAGCATTGGGGGATAGGCAAACCAATATGGTATTACAGGCATCCTAAAAGATTCCAGAATAGAAACAGCTGGGGGTTTTACTCTGACCTTATGGGACACTGGAAGCTTTGTCTTTCCTGGGTCTCTCATCCTTTGCCTCTTTTCTTCCTTTCTACTATTCATCGCCCCCTCTCACTTTTCGAGACAGGGTTTCTCTGTATAGCCCAGGCTGTCCTGGAACTCACTCTGTAGACCAGGCTGGGCTGGAATTCAGAAATCCGCCTACCTCTGCCTCCCAAGTGCTGGGATTAAAGGCGTGTGCCACTCAATTATTCTGTCGTGCCTGTATCCAGTGATCAGTGGCTACACTGTATCTAGGGCTTATTCTGAGATAGCCCCAAAACCTAGTGTGGGACAGGTGGGAAGCTACAAGCATATAGGTAACGCAAGGTTTCAAACCACTGCCATTCTTGGGGAAGGAAGTGGAAATGCTGAGCCAGAAAGCCAGCTTTCTTGCTTCATTTGTGTGTTACCTACAATTGAGCATTTTCCAGCATACCCCTCCCCCAAATCCCTCATGGTTGACGTCACAGTAGCACATCGTACCACAGCTCCACCCGCACGTCTATAGGGGTTTGTTCTAAGACAACACTATGGGAATTGTCAGTTGTGAACCTGTGCTCTATGGTTTTTCTTATGTCTGCATACTTACGATAAAGTTGGACATAGACTAGGCAAAACAAGATTGAGAAAGATAATTGGGCATAGAGTAGTATAATAGACCCTAATACAGTTGTGGGGGTGGAAATGTGGTAGAGCACTTGCCTAACACACATGTGGCCCTGAGTTCAAGCTCCAGCCCTGGAAAAGGGAACAGGTCTGGGAAGATGGTTCAGTGGGTAAAATGCTTGTTGCAAAGGTATGAGGATCTGATTTTGGATACCCAGAGCCCAAGTTTAAAAGTTGAACCTGTTCGTGTGCTTCATAAGTTCTAGTCTTCCTCGGGCCTCTCTGGCAAAGCTATTCTAGGTGCATCAGTAAGCTAAAGCTTCAATGAGTGAGAGATTCCCACCGCAAATCATAGCACAGAGAAGGAATGGGAGAAGATACCCGACACTGAGTTCTGCCTTCCACATGCAGGCACAAATGTGCATGCATGTACACGCACAGACATCCGAAGGTTGTGTGCATTGTCTCTCTAAAAACGCCTTGCTGTACTGAGTTCACCCTTCCCCTGGTGATGGTGTGAGGTGACACAATGCCTGCATGATGACATAGAGGGCTGTGAGCCATGTAGGCTTGTGTGAAGATGCTTCCTGAAGGCTACATGAGCACAGGCTGTGATTCTGACCTGATAGCCTGTCAGCTAATAGCCAAGGAGACGGCTTTGACTAAGGAGCTGTGTGTGTAATAGAGATAAGGAAAGATGACTCATATTCAGGGTGGAATGGAGCAGGACAGCAAGAGATTTCATCACCATGCTAAGAATTTAAAACTTATCAGGTGCTCATTTCTGGAAATTTCCACTTAATACTTTCAGATTGTGGTTGACTGTGGGCAATTTAAACTGAGGGCAGGTGAAACTGCAGACGTGAAAGATCACTACACTCAACTCTTCCTGTAACCGTTGCTGCCTATGTCCCAGCTGCCGGGCACCTCCCTGGCTCTGGAAAGGAGGGACTGAGACTCTGGCCCAAGCCTCTGAAACGTTGAGTCAAGATTTTCTGGTAACTGGTTAGGCTTTGATCTTTCACGCCAGGCTGGTTCTTGAGCAGAGGTTTGTTTCTGCACCAATACATACTCTAATTTTCATTGTGTCATAACCAACATATGTGGAACACCCTGCTGGCCCTGTTCTGTTGTTTCTCACTTATCTGTTAAGACTCAGAATTGGATAGCTATTCACAGTCTTAATTCTATCTTGACTACCTCCCACCATGGCCTCTACTTAGCTCAAACAGCTGTCTCATGTTACACTTGCTTTGTCTCACCTTACTATAGCCACTTTGAATTTATGTTCTCATGGTTTATTTATCCTTTTCACCTTCCTCTGTTCTTATAAGATATCATTATATGTTGTTTTCTGTTTCTAGGAATTCTTGTCTTTTCATTGGAATTTTTGGTTCATTTATATTTAGTGTGATTATTGATTTGGTTGATTTTGAACTTATGATTTTGCTATGTGATGCCTATGTTATAATTACTTCTTTTTCTTCCCTACTTTTCTACCTTCTTTGGATTGTTGAAATTTTTTTTAATATTCTAGTTTTATATGGTACTGAGAACAGAACCACAACCTTCAGATGCCAGGTAAGTATCCTACCACTGAACCATGTTCCCTGCCAATATTCTAGATTTTACTCATCTACTAACTTTTAAAAAAAATATGCCTCTTTTAGGGTACTTGTTTTAGGACATCTAAATACATTTTAATTACTTCATTAATAAACAGGATCCTTTGATGTAACTCAGGATAGCTTCAAACTTACAATCTTTCTGCCCCAGAATCCTGAGTGTGAGGATTATAGATGTGCACCACCATGTCTCAAGCACAAGACATTTAAAAAGTCTCTCTCTCTCTCTCTCCCTCTCTCTTTCTCTCTTTCTCTCTCTCTCCCTCTCTCTCTCTCTCTCTCTCTCTCTCTCTCTCTCTCTCTCTCTCTCTCTGTGTGTGTGTGTGTGTGTGTGTGTGTGTAGCTGAGGTGATGTAAGTATGGGTGTGTGCATGCTATGCTGTACATGTAGAGGTCAGATACAACCTTGAGAGCCGGTAGTTGCCTTCTACCATTTGTCTCTGGTTAGGCAGCCCACAAACTTCCTGCAGACACAGCTCAGCCTCTTTGTCTAATGAGTTGTGTGGATGTTGTCAGTTCAGGGAGTGACCTTCTGTCCTAGCATCAGCCTGGGTTATTTAGGGATCGCCACTGAACCCCCTCAAAACCTAATACAACTCAATCACATGACTGGGAGCCTTCCCTGGCTACCAAAGGTGTTCAGTTCAGACTCAGGGTTCTCCGTCCCCAGGAGTTCTCACTGGGGTCACCCAAGATGATTCCAGGAAGTTTCCACCGCACTAGATTTCCACCTCTTCTAAGACCCCAATTCTGGGTGTTTTTCTTCTTCACAGGGACCTGTGCTACAGTGGCCTGAAGAATTTCTGTAACATCTCAGAGTTCATATCTGTGGATAATCAATTCCGTTGCTTTTACTTTTTAAATTTTCTCATTTGCCCTTACTTCTGAATTATTTTTTGAGCACAGAATGATGAGTTGATTTCCTTTCATCTAAGTCCCTCACTGCCTTCTGACTGCCATTGTGTCATGGTAAATTAGGGGGCGTTCTACTCTCTTAACTTTGCTTCCTATCTGTGTGCATTGTCTCTTCCTACTGCCTTTAGGGTTTTCCTTTTATCCTTGCTTTCTTCTTCTTCTTCTTTTTTTTTCTCCAAAGATTAGATTATTATATGTCATGGAAGAGACCATTGTGTGTGTGTGTGTGTGTGTGTGTGTGTGTGTGTGTGTGTGTGTGTCTAGGGAGTCTGCTTATGTTTATGTTGCTTGGGGCTTTGTTAAGTTTTTTTGAGTCGACACCATTATCCCATTTTAAACATTTCTTTGCTTTAAAAATTAAAGAAACTCCATTTTTTTGAAGGATAATTTTAGGTTCACAACAAAATCACATGGAAAACATAGAATTCCTATGTAGCCCATCATCCCCTTTCACACACAGACTTCCACCATCACCATCCCACATCCGTGTGGTACATTTATTGCAACTGACAAACCAACACTGACACCTTGTTATCACCAAAGTGCACGTCTCATTTTAAGGTGCGCTTTTGGTGCCACACAATCGTGGGTTTTGACAGATGCGTACTGACCCATAGCCACCACCATGGGAGTACAGAGCAGTCATACAGAATGGTCTTCCTGCTCCAAGTCTCCCAGCCGTGTCTGTCCCCTTTCTGCCTTTTAGCCAACAACCTCTGATATTTTCACAGCTCCATAGTTTTGTTTTTTGCTAGAAGGCTGAACTGTTAGAATAATAAAGGATGTCTTTTTCCCAGATTTCTGTTCTGCATTCAGTAACACACCTTTCAGGCTTTTTCACGTTATCTCGTGGTTTGATTGCTCGTTTCTGTTCAGTTATGAATAATATTTCATTGAATGGATGTGTCACAGTGTTTGTTTAATTTACCTATTAAAGGCTATCCTATTTTTATCCAGGGTTTGGTGACTATGAATCGGGTTATCTATCTATCTATCTATCTATCTATCTATCTATCTATCTATCTATTTCTTCTCTCATATATTACAACCTGACAACAGTTTCCCCTCCCTCTACTCCCAGTCCCTCCTCCCCACACCTCTCCTGTCCCTCAGACCTACTCCTCCCTATTTCCCTTCAGAAAAGAGCTGGACTTCCATACACTCCATAACACATTGCAATAAGACTAGGCACACTGCCCTTATCATGGGTGGCCAAGGAACACAGCAGGATGAAAAGAGTCAGAAAACCAGGGGTCAGGGGAAGTCAGAGACAGCCCTTCCTCCCACTGTTAGGAGTCCCACAAGAACATTAAGCCACATAGCCATAATATATATGCCGAGGTCAGAACTGTACAGCTCCCTGACTGTGACTTCAGACTGTGAGGCCCTATGAGCCCTGATTAGTTGATTCTGTGGGCCATGTTTCTACGGTATTCTTGACTCTCTGGCTCCTACAATCCTTCCTTCCTTTTTTCGGTGGGACTCCCTGAGCTCCATCTAATGTTTGGCTGTGGGTCTCTGCTCCTAGCAGTTGTTTGGATGGAGCCTCTCTGATGACGATTCTGTTTTAATAACCATTCCTGGGCAGGTTTGGTTGGACACAAGGTTTTGCTCAATTGGGCAAATACTAAGACATGCCATGAGTACATTATGCTGGCACACATTTAATACTGTAATAAACTGCAAGTCTGTCTTCCCAAGTGACTGAGCCATGTGCAGACTCACAGTGCATTAAACTTACTGTTGTTCTATCTCCTTGTCAGCATTTGGGGTTGTTAGGTATTGGATTTAGGCCATTCCTTTAAAAAATGTTTTCACTCACAGATAATAAATGAATATCTTTTAACAGTGGTGTTTTGGTGGATACAAGCATTATGTATTGGTCAACTCAATAAGCTCAGGCTATGCATTGGCTTGCTCTGACCATTCTAACATGTATGGAGCTTTAAGTTGCAATTGCCTACTGCTGTGTGATGTTAACTATCTTTCAGTGATGATTTTTAATCTACATATCATCTGCATATCATTTGCATACCATCTTTGCAGAGGTGACCACTGAAGTATTTTGGGTTTTCAATCGGGATGCTTTTTATCTGTGCATTTTTTAGAGCTCTTTGCATACTTCCGACAATGCGCTTTTATCAGATATGTCTTTAGCAAACACAGAGTCCTGGTCTACGGCTTGCCTGTCTATTCTTTTGATAGTTTTCCAAGAAAACTTTTTGCAACCAATTCTCTTTTGTGGATTTCAGTTCTATCCATACCATAAGCATTAGAATTTCTTCCAGAACCTTCAGTTGTCAGGATTTCAAGGGCTCTGTTTTCCAACTCACCAAACTTGTCTGTTTAGTTTCCTGTTGTTTAACATTAAATTTTTCTGTTTCCATTTATCATTCCTATCTGATTCTTTTTTATATATTCCATTTTCCCCTTTGGGCTTCCCCATTGGTTCATTCACATTATATATATACTTCCTTAAATCTTTGGGCCTTTTTCCAGGGACTGCTTTGAAGTCCTTTACTTCTATGTCTGACACCCACGTTATCTCTAGGTCTCTTTCTCTTGATTTTGTTCTTGGTTATGGATTATATTGTGCCACTTTGTGTTTTGATTTTATTTTTGAGATAGGGTCTTGCTATGTAGCTCAGGCTAGCTTCAAATTTAAGTTCTTGCTTCAGCCTCCTGAGTGCTGGGGTCCTAGACATTAGTATAACACCACAATGTTTGTATTAAAGAAAAACTTCAAAAATTATATGCTGGATACTGTGGATACAGCCTTGGGACCTAGAGTAGTGTTCACTTATTTTGAAGAGAACTTTGCTCTCTGGGCAGCAATTCATTAATGAGTTGGCTTTGTTCTGTCATGGATTGGTTTGGGTTTTTATAGGTGGATGCTAAGGGGTCTCCCCTCAGGAGTCTCTGCTGAATGCATGTGTTCAGTTAGATCTCTCCTCTCCTGTGGCACCACCATCACTCAGAACTGTGTGACCTCCAATACTGCAGCCCGGCTCTCCCACCAGGCACTCTCGTGAAGCAGCCCAGCCTTGCCCCATGTAAGCATCAGCTGGGCTATGCAGACCCAAGCATTCCACTCATCTTCCAAGCCTGATGTAGCCCACACCCAAAACTCCAGCTGTCCCAAGAGCCAATCTCTCTTCTCTAGTGAGACCTCTGTTATCTACCTGGCTGTATTCTGCACTGGCCTCTGGAAAGTGACCTCTTGCAGAGAGGTGGAGTGAGGGTCAAACAAACATGCTGAGTTTCTCTTTTGCAAGGGCTACAGACTTAGCAACCCGAGGCCTTCAGTCATCTCCAGGCAGCCCTTATGGTCCTCCTTCCTGGGCTGTCCTGCATCCATGCCCCTGGGGGTAGGGATGTAGAGACAAACAGGGTCAGTGATGAAAAGGAGCCCAGGGAAGGCACTAGGGTTCTGTAGGCTACATTTTGTTTGTAACTCCCCAGTGGAGCCCCAAATAGGGAGGCAGCTGTGCTCTGTTGAGCTCTGTGAAGAGGCAGGAGGGAGGGGCAGCTGGGGAGTGCAATTAGCTGACGGTTTGAGACTGATGAAGTGGATAATGAGAGGTGTTAGGACGGGTTTTCATGCTAAAAAGAGAAGAAAAAAAAAGAGAGAGAGACAGACAGACTGTTACATATTACCTGCTTGGGCTTGGTATGCTCTGAACCACCAGGAGGCCAGAGAGCAGAGAAGGCAAGCCCAGGCCAGAGCCTCTTTCCCAGATGTACTCTTGGGTAAGTTTCTTCATTAGCCTCAACATCACCTGCATTCAAATGGTCTAGGTCCCAGGCCAAGCATCCATTGCCTTTATCTTTTTCAGTTGTCCTAAAACAATGCCACACTCAGTTCAACTGTAGCCCACTTTCCAGACAGTCAACCTGGGTACCAGGAGAAATAGGATCTTTCCTGAGAGCCATTGTTAGTGAGTGATAAAGCCAAGCACCTTAACCTTACACTCAATCTCAAGTGCAAGGGACCTTAGCTTGTGGTCCAGCTGTGTAAGGCAGCTCTGCAGACTGAGCCAGGCACATCTCATTTCATTAGCCTTGTTTGGGCTGTCAATCATCCCTAACAATACCTGTGAGTAAGGGACCAGCTTCACCCTCCTTTCACAATGAGGAAGAAATGGCAGAGTATGTACAGAGTTTGATCAAATAGCCTCACTTTTCATGTAGAAGAACAGCATAAAAATTGATTAGACCATTATATAGGGGCTGGAGAGCTAGCTCAACAGTTTAGAGTACTTGCTCCATAATCCTGAAAACTAGAGTCCAGTTCTGAGCTGGACATTCTCCACCAATCCCTGTAACCATAGTGCCTAGCTAGTGGGTGGAGACAGGAGGACTCATGGGGCTTGCCAGCTTCCAGCCTGCCTGAGACCTAAACTTCAGGTTCAAGAAGAGACCTTGCCCCAGAGAAGCAATGGGGAATATTGACAGAAGACACCTGATGCCTCTTCTGGTGTCAGTGTGCAGGCTCAGGCATGTACATCTGTGCATATAACCCTCATACTCATACCGACACACACATGCAAATAAATAAGTTCTTAAACCTTTGTACAGCAATTTCATACTGAGTGCATACTGTGTGTTGGGGGATTATGAACTGGTTCCTGAAATAAAGCCACGAGTTAAACAGAAGAAAAGTCCTGCCTGTGTAAAGTTCATGTCGTCGTAGTGAGCAGCCAACTGATAGTGGACCCGTGAGCAAGCTGGAAGTCACTGGTATGGAGGAAAATTGGACAAGAAAGTGGGAAGAGGGAGGACATGAAACACAAGTTGGAATTTGGGGCATGATTCGCTGAGGTTGTGGCTTTGGCAGCAAACCCACCAGGGTCCCTGGATAGCCTACTGACAGAGCACACACTAGCTGGGAAGGCCCAGAGGCCCTGGGCTCCAAGGTGGTCCAGGAAGTCAGCTTAGGGGCCATGTTTCTCCTGAGGCTGAGCGGGAGGTTACTCTGTGGGGTACAGGGGCCCTGAGGCCCAGCAGGGTGATGAGGGAGACAGGAGAGCTGTGTGGCTAGGGCTGTGGTAGCAGGATCATGGAGACATTTTTAGTCATCGTGCAGTTTGGTTCTAGCCGAGTAGGAAATGAGGGGTTGACACATTTTGAGCAAACAAGCAGCCTTTCCCACAGATCCTCTTGCCTGGTGTCGGCAGTGAGACAGGCAGGCCGACCAGCTGGAGTCAGAGCTGACGGTGGCCTAGGGCCAGGTTGGTAGCAGCAGAAGTGAGAGGAAGAGATGGGATCCGGTTACTAGTTTGAAAGCTAATAGATTAGATGTTGAAGGAGAAAGAGAAATGTGTCCAGGCTTACATCAATGCTGGGTGCCAAGCTTCTGTGAGGATGGAGCTGCTTTTGTTGTCTAAGGAGCAGGCTTCCAGGAAAAAAAAAAAGAGGCTGTGCAGGGAGGACTGTCTGATGATCCATGAGATGTCCCTATGAGGACAGAGACCAGACTCTGGGGAGCTAGAAATCAGGAGGGTCCTGTGAGGGGTCAGGAGTCAGGAGGGTCATGTGGGAAGGGTCTCGAGAACCTTGTGGGAGGGGCTGGGAGAGCTGTGTGGGAGGGGCCGAGAGAGAGAGAGAGAGAGAGAGAGAGAGAGAGAGAGAGAGAGAGAGAGAGAAGGGCCTAGTGGAGGTATGGGGGGTGGGGTGGGTTGGGGATGAGGACT
>JANHMN010000004.1:26880565-26899340 GCA_030674055.1 Rhabdomys pumilio | reverse complement strand
GGGGGGGGGGGGGGGGGGGGGGGGGGGGGGGGGGGCGGGGGGCCAGGGGGAGGTGTGGGGGGTGGGGTGGGTTGGGGATGAGGACTCTGTGTGTGCATGTGTGTGCATGCATGTAATCTTTGGCTCTTTCTCTGGCTGAGAAGACTGCTTTGTTCAGGCAGGAAGCTGACTTCATCAGGAAAAGGCCAAGAGATGAGCCCCAGACAGCTAGGGCTGGAACTTTGACACTCCCACCTGTCCAAGGTTTGCCTTCTTTTGGAGTTCTGACACTCTGGTACCCATGCATGGATCTGATATCAAGCCTCAAAGTATCCCTCCATCTCTCTCTCTCAGCCCAGGGCGGCTGGTCTGATGTAGCTGAAAGAACTCACTGCAGACACACAGGAAAAGGGAATACCACTTATGCATCATGTGCCTTGGGTCTGGCCCCTACCTCTCTGGACTTTGCTCCTCCATCTGTTGAGCGGGAGTTAACTGTAGAGTTTGGCCATAAGGCTTAAGAAAGACAACTCCCACAGCAAGACAGGGCAGTAGACAGTGGGATCATGTTCTTACCAGGTCCAGCAAGGTTAAACACACCGTACCCTTTCTCTTCTTCATGTTTCTTCTTTCTCTCTGTTTTTCAGCATTCTACGTGTCAAACGACAGGTCCCTGAGAGCTTTCTCTGTTTCCCTGGCACTCACCAATTAGCGTCTTGATCTGGCACAGTGTCCAAAGCTGTAAGAAATTGGTACCAGGCAGGACCTAAGTTCCCACCTTGTCTCTGCCTGAGGATGAATGTTAGAACCTCCAGGGTAGAATTTTGCTACTGAGACCTTGCAAGAATGAAATAAGGTGTTTCCAAGAATGAATTTAACACAGTGGGCTCCAATCAATACCACAGTGTGCACTTGAGTGCCATCCTATAGCTTTGCTCAAAACTCGTTCACCTAGAGTTTATCTGGACCGGAGGCCAGCAAACATTTGCTATAGAGGTCTGGGGATTAAATATTATAGGCTTTACAGGGTAGGGTCTTCTTCACAGCCGCACATCTCTGCTTCACAAATGGGCAGGGCTGTGCTCCAGCCTCACTTACTAAATCTTGCCATGGCTGGATTTACCTTGCAAGCCAGCTGTAGCTTTCCAAGCTTGTTCTGGTCCAATCAGATCATTTAGCACCAAAAAGGAGAAAGAAATGCAGAGCTAGCAAGCCATCTACAGGACAGGCAGGCAGGCAGGCAGGCAGGCAGGCAGGCAGGCAGGCAGGCAAGCAGGCAGGAAGCTTGACTCAAGGCCCCTCCCAAAATTGCCATCAGTCTTCTCTGGGTCAGCTCTCTCATTGGTTTGCATTAGAGTTACCCATCAAACATTCATTGGATTGGTTCAATGTAATAATACATCTTTGACAGCACATTGAAAGCTTCAGAATTTGGCATTTAGAGAAAGCTTGGAAATGGCAGGGGGAGAGGATCAATGGCTGACCTAGAGTCCTCCCAGTGAGACAGGAGTTCCTGGTTCCCAGCCCTGAAGGACACTGTCAAGATGACAAGGTCAGCCTTATGGCAGCAGCCTCCGGTGGGACTCCGCTCAGAAGCCACACTGCTCTTCCTTAGGCTTTCCCAAGAAAACAATTCTCCAAAAAGAATCTCATCTATTAGTGTGATTATTAATCTGGAAAAAAACCCTACTTCTCAATAAAATGAATCTATGACAAGACAGATGTAATAAACCTGGTTAGGATTTATGGTGTGCCCAGGCATTGCCGTGCAGAAGATAATGTTTCCCTGTAATGTTGATTTGCTGGATGAGGACCATGTAATTTATTCTGTCAATGTACATAAGAAATGTTATCTGTGTGGGGAATGACTGATGGCCCAATGAAAGCTGGCAGGGAAACAAGTGAAACAATTTGGGCCTTAAAAACATAATCACCTAATGATCACACTCTCGTGTTTGTGGTGCACAGTGCAGGTCCGTGCCTGTGGTCGCTGTCCAGTCCTGGGACCATTTACCCTTGAGTTTGGCACCTGAGGGCAGTGGGGCCCTTCTGGTCCTTGTAATGGCGAACTATCTCTCTCTAGACCTTCACTCAGGTCGCTCCCTCTTCCTGGCAGTTCTTTCAGTTGTCCTTCAGCTCCTGACTCAGTGGTTTTTTTCCTTGGGGTGGTGGTGAGAATTCATGTCTGCTCTCCCCAGCCATACACTGCAGCAATAGCAAGGGTCTTGTTCCCTTAGGACTCCTGTGGCCACCCTCTGGGTCTCTGTTACATCCCGGAGTACTCAGCACTTGCTCCCTGGAACCTCACCAAGGGATATCTTGTTCTCTCTGGGTCCAAACCACTTCCTGAGAGCTTCAGCACTCACTGGGGTATTCGCATGGAGCTATGGTCTTGTCTGCTGAGCCCTGTGATGGCACTTTCCCTAAGAGGTAGGTACCAGTGCTATTGCCTTGCTCCATGGAGAGAAGCCAGGCTCAGAGGCCACTCATCTTGTCCAAGGCCATGTAGCAAGTGAAGGAGAGACTGGGATCTCAGCTGGCTACAGAGCCTTGTTCCAAGCTGTGCCAGCTCTGAATTCTCCTGCTTCCTCACTGGCCTCTGAGATTATGCCATTTTGCCCCGGAGTGCTGGCCTTTCAGAAGAAATGTTTGTTAAAGGGTGTCCTGCCGCTGATGAGTAGAATCTTGGTCTGATGGTCCTGAGGCAGGAGATGCCCAGGGACTCTGCTGAGCAAATGAAGTAAAACTAGGGTGCCCCAGAGGGACCAGAGGGAACTGGAGAGAACAGAAAAACCACAAAAAGCTGCTTTCAGTCTCTTCTGGACACCAAGAATGTTCCAGAACTGTGGGGAAGGGTAGGGACTCAAGACAGACACCAGGAACAACAACAACCACCACCACCAACAATGCTGATAATAATGCTTCCACTTCCTCTTTTCTGGAGAGTGTCTTAGCAGTCTACCTATGTTGGCCCTAAACTGTAAATTTTCTTGCTCCTGTGTCCCGAGTGCTGAGATTGTAAGTCCTTGTCAGCCCACCTGGCAGGAATTCATTCTCTGAGATGCCCTGGGACACGGATTTATAAAGCACGGCTAGGGAGGCTAAGACCAGGCAGAGGCCAAGCCATGGAGGACAGGGCAAACTCTGGTCCTGACAGTGTGAGGAGATGAGAGTTCAGGATGAGGTCCCCACTAAGCTGCTTTCTAGGGCAAAGCCAGGCATAGCAGTGACTTAGAGGCAAAGGCCAGTCCTGGAAAAGGCCAGCATTGGAGAGACAGGGCAGGAACTTACAACTCTAAGACACTCAGATCCAAATGCTAGGGAGATCTTGGATTTGGGGGTCATCATAGGGGCCAGACAGACAGTCTTAAGATCAGCCACCATGGCTGACCATGGGAGCCTTGGACATGGATTATTCAGTTTCTGCAAAAGGTGGAATTCGCCTAGGATTATTGAAATGAAGGAACTGGAAGGAAGAGATAAGTTATAGAGATAAAGCAAAATGAGGGGAGCTGACAAGGACTCCCTGGAGTACCTCAGTCAATAGCCCGTTCCACCCTTCTGTGTTGCAGTGTGCATGGAAAGACCAATTTGAAGCAAAGTTACCAACACCCATTCATGAACAAAGCAGTTTACATGTGTGAATGGAACTTGCTGTCATCATGAGGCCACATATATGGAGCAGAACTCGTCCCCCACTGGGGCAGTGTCTGCACATACACAATTTCCATTAAATCTCACCACAGCCATCTGTGGTCCTGCTTTTATTACCCCCTCCCCCCCAGTCATACAAGTGGGGAAACTGAGGCTGACAGAGGAAGTGCATTGCCTGAGGTCACACAACAACAACGTGATGGAGTCTTTGTGTGACAGGTCGGCTAACAGAGGTTAAAGGGGAACGATGCTCTTGCAGGCAGGGCTACTGGGTCCTTTTCAGCCGCACATTGAGCAAATGGCATGGAAGCCCAGGCAAACACAATGCGGAGACTGATCGATGGCACCGGCTTGGAGAGGCAGGACAATCAGCTGAGGGAAGGCAACTGCTTTCCCGTCTCTAAAAACAATAAGCATGTGTTAATTTGAAAATGTTTTCACCCCATTGTCCATGATAGGAAACCCCAACGCCATTCCTTCTGCTTGGTTGCTCCTCTTTCTCCTTTTGCATGGCTGGGTTTTTCTCATTCTTCAGATTACAGTTTGGATGCTTGGATGTCAGCTCCTCGAAGGGGTGTTTGCTTGTGGTTTGGATGTGAAATGCAGTGCCGCTCCCCAACCTCTGCACCCGAGGCACGGTCATGTGTGTTTGAATACTTGGTTCTCCAACTGGTGGTGCTGTTCGAGGGAGGTTGTGAGACCAAGAGAAACTGGAAGTGGATCACTGTGGGTGGGATTTGAGGTATTATAGCCTAGTCCCACTTCCTGTCTGACCTCTGCTTCCCATTCCGCAAGGGAGGTGAAGAGTCCCAGCTGCACATTCTGACCACTCTGCCTTCTGTGCTGGTGAGCTGTCAACTTGACACAAACGAGGAAGAACCTCAGTTAAGGAATTGCCTCCATCAGACTGATCGATTGATCCTTGGTCATGTCTGCGGAGTGTTTTCTTGATTGCTGATTGAAGTGAAAGGCCATTGTGGTTGGTGCATGTGTAAGAAAAGTAACTGAGCAATCCAGTAAGCAGTATTTGTCCATAATCTCTGAGTCACTTCCTGCTTTGAGTTCCTGCCATGATGTCCCTCGGTCATGGGCTGTGAGTAGGATGTACAAGATGAAGGAAACCCCTTCCTCCCAAGTTGTTTTTTATCAGTGTTTTATCACAGCAGCAGAAAAGCAAACTCTAGGATCCTTTCCCTTGGTGATGGACTGTGTCTTCCCCTGATAAATCCTTCTTCCTTTATGATGCTTCTTGTCAGTTATTTGGTCACAGCAGTGAGATAACAACTAGTGTCCCTTGAGTGACCCTTGTGTGATAAAGCACACTCAAATGGCAAGCCAGAGAATAAGCCTAATCCAGAAAAAAGAGTAGGGTGCCCTCCCCCATCATCACCACTCTGTATGTGGTGATGGCCCCTACCACCCTGACAGTGCTGTGACCAGCCGTGCAGACGGGAGGCACCCATCTGTCCCTCTGCTGTCCTGCGTTCCTTCTCTTTTTGGACTTGGTCACACATCATTTGCAATTGTTTGCATGTGCATGCATGTTTGCCCCCACCCCGTGTGCCCACATACACACCTGTATGATCAGTCTGTCTCCCAGTTAGTCTGAATAAGAACTATGCACCTCCCAAGCAGTCTCCTCTGCGGAACCCATACTCAGCACTGGGTCCAATACCTGGCCAATACCCAGTGAACAGCTGTCTAGAAAAGATGAGTATGTGTGCTTCTATTTACTGCAGTGAGGAATTTTGATGTGATGCTTTCTGATCTTCTTTAATAACATGCCACTTGACTATGTAACCCTCTGCAATAGGAAGACTAGGAATCATGCAGATGTGATTATTGGTTCTGTCTGTCGATGCTTTTGTGTTGTTGGAAGGGAGGAAAAACAGCTCTTCAACTGGAGCACTGCACAGCTGCAGAGAGAGTTGGCAGAACCGGGCAGGAATCTTGGCGTTGCTGCCGCTGGATTGGGTGACCTTGAGCATGACCTTTTCCCTCCGGTCCTGAGTTTCCTCAGCTGTAAAATGAGCTTGGAGCAGGGATTCTCCAGGGCTCTTCCAACACTAAAAGCTTCATCTCTGAGAATTACATACACTGAACTTGTGTGTGGTTGAAATGATTAGACTGGAGGCATCAAAGCGTGTGGTGAGCTGCATAAGAACCAGGGTAACATTGTGCTGGGATCCCGTTTTAACCCTCCAGTCTGCATGGCTGCATGGCTGGTTACAACACTGTTGGGGATGGTGGGAGCCCCTCCCTCCCATCACTCACAAGCAGAGTGGTAATGGTTGGGAGAACACGGTACTCTTCCTCCTAGATTGGGTTTATTCTGTGGCTTTCCATTTTGGAGAGGTTCAGAAGACTGATGCTTTGTAAGAAAGGAGCAGAAAAAAAAAGGAAGGATGTTTTCTGCACACACATGCCCAATACATGTGCATGCTGGAGCCTGGGGTCACCCTCAGGTGTCCTTCCTTAGTGCTGTCTACCTGGCTTTTGTTTGTTTTGAGATGGGATCTCATTTGCTAGTTACTAACCATTTCGGCTAGGGCGGCTGCCCGGCAAGCCCTGGCCTTTTTACCTCCTCACCATTGGGATTATAAACTCGTGCTACTGTGTCCATTTCACCTTTTTAAAAAGTGGGTTCTGGGTATTGAACTCAGGTCTTCCAGCCCCGCCCCCATGTCCTCCCCCACCTCACCTCCTTGCTATCCTCTCATCCCCAGACTTCGTAGCATCTGAGGGGCTGGGGCTGGAATGAGAGTCAGACATAAGTGTGAGCTTTCTGGTGCTGAAGCCCGAGGAGCCCAGGGTTCACTAAGCCTGTCTGGGCCACTGCTGCAATGCCTATTAATCGGTATTTAAGTGGGTTCATCAGCTTGGAGCTGCCTCCGTGCTGCTGAGCTCAGCCTGGGCCCAAGGAGCCGGGAGCTGGGTTAATAACACCTTATTTAGCAGAAAATTCCACTCCACTGGAGCATGTTTCAGAGAGAGTTTGATTTCAATGAGGATTGATGTCAATCCTGCAAGGCAGAGGCGCCTGAAGCTGCTGCCACAGCCTCGGCTGCGAAAGGAGCCATTTGTGGTGACTGCAGGGAGGCATGAGGAATGTCACAGGACTCCAGCCCTCCACTCCCACCCAGCAGCAGGGGCACCTGGAACATCTATCTGGAGTGTGGGAATGGGCTGTCCCCATGGCACTAGCTTATTATAGGGAACTGTGTTGAGCCAGAGAATCTTGCCCAAATTAGGAGTTCCAGGGCCTTGCTGTGTGACCTCAAACTACTGGGGTATCCTCTCACAGTTTGGTTAACTCATGCTAGCATCAGAGACCACAGTACTCTTCCAGGAGGTTGACGGGAGCCATGGGCAGTGAGTTGCAGAGTCACAGCCATTCGTGGCCTGAGGTTGGCTCTGAGGCCATTTGAAAACCCATTTCACTCTGTTTCAGGGCCAGGTGAGGATGTGGGGGGTTTTTGGTGAGAACAGTGAATGTCAGGAAAGATGCATGTCCCCACACCAGTGGGTTTGACTGTGATGTCTTTTTAGCATTACCATAAATGATGGCTCATGAGATTCCTTGGCCCTAGGGAAAATCCAAATGGTATCCGTCCTCATTCTGCTTCACCTTATTCCCAAAGACATCAGTCCTATGGCCCCAGGCTCAGAAGTGACCCTAGAAGTCCAAATTCAAGACACTGTAGGCATGTCTGTCTGTCTCCATAGATCCTGGTTAGGGCAGCAAGAAATTAAAGATCTGGGTTCTTGAGTTCTCGTTTTTTTCTATCATGTGATGCTCAGACTGAGTTTTGGAATACTACCTATGCAGGGCTACATGGCTACAATCTCTAAAATGCCTAAATTCGGAAGACCATGAGTCATTGTCTTGATAGCCCAGGAAGGGAAACCGTTTTTCTCCTCCAAGCATCAGTCAAGAGCCAAGGCCACATGCTTCTTTAGCTGAAGAGGGATGAGGCTGTGAAAGCCAATGCATTGGGTGCCATTGTGTCCCGCTGAAGGGCTTTGCAAGCTCCTCTGAATGGGCGCTCTCACAAGCTTTCCAGTTTATTTTTAAAAAATCTCTGAATTTGCTGTTCTTGGTGGAGCTGGCTTAATTCTTCTTCTTCTCCGGCCTTTTCACACATGCGCTAGATGACAAGCCTCAGGTACGATTGTGTTTGCCTGAGTGCAGATAGGATCAGTCGAGGCCGATCTGCAGAGCCCTGGCATCCCAAAGAGAAACGGGACATAATAAACAGGTACCAGAGGAGGGATAAATGGGAAGGATTAGACCTGAACAAAAGCAGAAACATCTGAGACTTACAAAAGCTTGTTCAGAGAATTGCTTGGGAGAGAAAGGAAGGAAGAAGAAAGCAGCCACTTCACCCCGGAGCCCAGCTTCTCCACTAGGCTCCACAGAAGCACAATGCAGAGGCAGCGGCCTCTTGAGAAGGTAGGAGAGGCTGGGGCCCAGCACAACCCATGTTTCCCAAGGACCCTCTAAGGCAAAGCTCTGATGGCTCTCAGCTGTCTGCAGTCTAGGACTAAGGTACACTGTGGGACCACTCAGTGCCTTTCTCCAAGCCCTATCTTCTCCCAATCCCCCATCAGGGATGCTGGGTCTCTTTCTCAGCATTTTTTTTTTTGACCAGAAATTAACAGCAGTTTGGTTCTTCCTACTCTCTGGGCCTCTTGCCTGTAGACCTGCTTTGCCCATAGAGCAGAGGTCCCATTCCATCCTTGTGTGACTTAGGACTACTAGGATCCAGGAAAGAATTTGGTTTTTTCAAAAACTGCCTAGGTGCTGGACCTGGGGAGACTCATTGGTTAAAACAAGTATGAGGACCCGAGTTTGGATCCCCAGAGCCCTGTGAATTCTGGGTGGGTGGCCTGCCTGTAATTCCAGCCTCAGGAGGTAGAGATGGAATCTCCAAAGCAAGTTGGCTAGCAAGGCTAGCCATATCTATGAGTTCTGAGTTTGATTGAGAGAGTCTGCCTCATAGAATTTGGTAAAAGAATGACGGAGGGTGAATCTGACATTATTCTGAAGCCTTAATATGCACACACTCATACCCATGTGCCCCTCCCCCCAAGCATGCACACACAGATGTGCACACCACATAAATATATGCACACGATACACACAAAAAATTGAAAAATGAAAAATTAGACATCATCAACATCATAAAAAACCAACTACTACCCTGGTGAGTTTCCCAGGCTGCTCTACTTCTGCAGACCACGCCATACTGACACTTTAGTGCTGGTGGCTTCCACTCGTCCCCAGCATACTACTCTGTCTCCCTGCACTCTGTTTTCAGTGCTGTGTCCAGGCAGATTCTCATAATGTAAAGACTAGACCGTGCTGGGCTTTAGTTAAACCCTGAATGAGACAGAAGCACTTCCAAGTGGGTAGAGAGAGAGTCTCTGAGTCGGCTCCTCCACAAAACCATCAGAGCACTGAGAAATGGTCAAGCACCCCAGCAATGTATCCTAGGGTTGCAATGACCCAGAGGACATTGATTCGAGAGAAATGCCCTGGTCTCAGGAAGAATGTTGAGCACTGGGGTGTTTTCTCTTCCTGTGTTCCTTCTCTTCTACTCTCAGCTCTGAAGCAACCTTAAATGCCAACAGACTCACAGGCCCTGTGGCTGTGGGAAACAGTGTTTGAGCAGTCACTGGGCAGGGAAGGAGGGTTTGTAACTCTTTCAGGAGCTCCATTCCCAGAGAGCTTTGCTGCCACAGCTGTCTAGCAGCTCCTTAGAGAAGCCCCATGTCCAGTGTCCTCTTTGTTTGACAGGCTCACTCAGTGGGACACTCTGTCTGTAGACTACTCACCAGAAACAACCATGGGAAGGGGCTAAAGAGATGAACCAGCAGCTACGACTACAGTCTACTTTATCTTAGAGAACCAGATACCCAGCACCCACACTGGGAACCCCACAGTTGCCTGTAACTCCAGATCCAGGCTGTCCAACACTCTTTTCTATTTTCCTCAGCATGAGCTCATAGCTCACCAGAAGACGTGGAAGACAAAGGAGGAAGAAGACATATTCTTCATGCTGAAAATGAAGACAGGAAAAATGTCATTTCAGCAAAACCATGCTTCAGAAACAAAGATGGTACAGGCACATGCTTGTAAGGAGCACTGCTGAGAGTCCTCCAGATAGAAGCAGAAGGACACAAGACAGTCCCTAAATCTACACAAAGAAATACAGAGCAAAGTCAACAGAACCATCTAGGTAAATGAAAAAGACAGAACCAGTTCACTTTTTTCATTCTTTTGTGCTCCTCTGTGACTTAAAACACAGTGGACCAATCATCTCTAAGTCTATGATGCAGACAGACCTATGCAAATGACCATATAGCAAACAAGAAGGGGCAGGGGTACCATGGGATGGAGTGTGCATGCTATCAAAATTAAGGTGTAGTGAGTATACACTGGCTTTTAAAAGGATTCATTCATTATTTTATTATATGTGTATAAGTGTTTTGCCTGCATATATGTATATGTGTTATGTAAATGCCTAGTGCCCACTGAAGGCCAGAAGGGAAATCTGGATTCCATATAATTGGAATTAAGGACAGTTGTGAGTCACTAAGTGGGTGCTAGGAATAGAAACTAGGTCTTTTACAAGAGCAGTTTTTAAGTACTGAGCTATCTTTCCAGCCAAAGCCAAAAATTTTAAACTTAATATAACAACTGTAACCCACAGGCAATTACAAAGAAAATTACTAAAAAGAAACAATGAATTAAGAAAGAACACTAGAAAATATCTACCTAACAAAAGTGAAGACAGTAAGAGAAGGATAAAATAAATAAATAAATAAATAAATAAATAAATAAAACAAAAATAAAACCATGACATACAAAACAAATAGAAAATTTCAGGTGACAAACCCCATTTTACCAGCAATTATATTAAATGTGAATGGAACAAAATGTTGCAATCAAAAGACCAAGATTGCCAAGATGAATAAATAAATAGTGTGAGCCAACTGCATTCTGTGTTCAAGAGACACACTTTAGATTCAAAGACCCAGATATTATAGATTGAAAGTAAAGGGGTGAAAAATGATGAATCATGGGAAAGTAACAAAAAGACAGCTGCAGGGAGTGCACTAACTTCACACAAGTAGAATCTTTGCAAAAATTATTACTACGAATGAAGAAGGAAACTTTTTGATGATAAAGGGTCAATTCATCAGAAAGGCACAGCAGTAGAATGCTTGCTTAGCATGCACAAGACACGAGGTTCCATGTCAACGCCCCCCACTCCAGAAATAAATGGGATGCCTCACATCTGTAATCCCAGTACTCTGCAAGTGGAGGTGGGAGGATCAGAAATTTAATGTCATCCTCAGATACATATGAAGTTCAAGGCCAGCTTAGGCCACATATGACCATGTTAATAAAATGAAAATAGAAAAAAAGAGGGATAAGAGGAGAAGAAGGAGGAGAAGGAAGAAAAGGAAGAGAAAGAGAAGAGGAGGGGGAAGAAGAAGAGGGAGAGGAAGGGGAGGAGGAGAAAGAAAAGGAGGAGGTAGAGAAGGAAGGAGGAAGAAGAGGAGAAGTAAGAAGAGAATGAGGAGGAGGAAGAGAAGGAGGCAGAGGAGGAGGAAGAAGAAGTGGAGAAGGAGGGGGAGAAAGAGGAGAAGTTGTCATCTACTTTCAGTGGTGTACAGAAATATCTAAGGATAAGATAACAAGAAAAGGCTGGACCAATATTCTAGAGCAGACATCTGTAGAAAGCTCCATACATTAAATGCACATTCTTTTATGTGCACATAGAATATTCCAGGATAAGTCAAACGTTAAGGGCACAAAACAAGTCTGTATGCTTAGATGGACCGAAACCATGCAAAGTATGCTCCTGGACTACAATGAAATTAAGCTGGAAACTGGCAGAAGGTGCAGGGAAGTATCAGACATGTTAAACAGCACATTCCCAAACAACTGAGAGATGGAAGAATGTGTAGAGAGAATCTTTAGGTACTGTGTGGAAGCATCACCTGCCAATAAAAAGCTTATGGCCAGTGACCTAAGGCAGGATTAGAAGGTGGGACATCCAACAGAGAAAGAGAGGAATTGTGGGATAGAGTGAGTCATGGGAAGAAATCTCCCCAACTCTGAGGAAGACCGTTGCAGGAAACTGAAGGAGAGGTAACTATCCAGGTGGCATGATTTAGACTAGTTTAAACGGGATGATTGAATTATGAGATAGTGGAAAGGAGCCAAAGCTATTGGCCTAGGCATTTATTCATATATAAAAAGTCTCAGAGTCATTATTGCAGGAGCATGGGTGGAAAAGCCCAGAGTTACACGCAAGGAAAAATTCACAAGGTCAACTAGAAAATACTTTGAAATCAGTGAAGATGAAAATACAACAGGCCAAACGCAGGGTATAACTAACTGATACAGTATTTCAGGGATTCATGGTGATTAGTACCTTTATTAACCAAGAAGAGATTTGAAACAAAATAAAACAAACAATGAAACCAAAACCAAACCAAACCAAATCCAATAAGCTAAGCTTCCATTATGAAGAAAATAACAAGAGGAGAAAAATTAACGTAACCCAGTAGAGCCATAAGGATCAGAGGCCCCTTAATGTTCCACCAAACCAGACATTCAGCGTCGCCCAGCCCCTGGGGATTGCCAACACAGGCCTGCCAGTCACCTGTCTGGGAGGCTGACTGTTGGCTGGATTGTCGGCTCGTCTCTTTCCACCCAGCTGCTTCCTCCCCAGCCTCTCTGCTCCAGCCTTGTCCCACTTCCCTTTGCTAAGTGAACTTTGGCTAAAAGAAGCTCCCAGATTCCGCCTCGACATCAAGAGGAGGTGACTGACCTGTGTTGAGCACCCCCTGTGAGTCTGGATTATTCTAAGAACGTTATATTTAACTCATTCTATGATTATCTCAAGGGGGGCACTCATGGTTTCTTTATGTAACAATTAGAAGTTTCAGATTTTAAGACATGTAGAACTTTCCCTTGTAATCCGAAGGCCATTGCAATAAGTTCATTCAAACCCACACTTGCGGGACTCTTGCTGGCTTAAGTATTCTGGACTGGGTCAGAATGTTCTGTTCAGAAAGCTCCCATTTATCTCGTTCCCAGAGATTAAATCCAGGTCATCTTGGGTTCTTCCATGAACTGGGCACAGCATAGCTTTCCATCCTAACCCTTTATACTCTTTCTTGGCTTCTCTTTGGTTCACCTTGAGTAGAAGAGTCCTTTCCCCTTGGTGGGGATGATTTCCAGCTTAGCATCCTCTGTAGGCTTCCCAATGTGCTCCCAGACTCTGCAATTGGACGGAGGAGGGTTTTGGAAAAATGGGATCCTCAAATGGGAGGGTCAGAAGTCAGAGAAAGAAGGAAGTTAGGCCATCCCTGGTGATTCAACAAGAATTATTACTGAGAGTATGGATGTGCTTATGTAATTGATGTTCTAAACACCTTTTAAGAGTGAAAAGGTTTATTAATCAGTCTGATGCTTACATACACACACGATTACATGTGCAGCAGACACAACTGAGACTCTCCTGAGACCACGGAATGCGTGGCTCCTGTTGTAAGTTCCACCTTCCAGGTTAGGGTCTAACTGCTAGACTCACCTCATTTTCTCAGTCTCCTCTGCAGGTAGCTACTGATAACTGTGTGACCCAGGCTCCTCCAATCAACTGCATTATCAGAGGCTTCAGGTCAGAGGAGAACAGCCAGAAGTAGCTGTTAGGTGGAAACAAAGCTGTAGGGTGGAGGAAGGCCATAGGGTTTCAGAGGCAGCAATGACAAGAAGCCTAAGAGATGGTAGGCTATGCCCCAGGTCTGTGTTCTCACCACTGGGATAGAAGAATCATATCTACAAATGCACTGTTCCTGACAGCATAAAAGAGCAGCTCTCTGGCCTCCCCTGGAATATGTTCTCCTTAGATTTAAACAGGGCTGGGGACCCCGATTCTTGCCATAGGGAGCTATGTAAGGTTTGTATGCCTGTGGTGCACAAGTGTGATATGGAAGCATTTTCTAGGTGGTGGAAGGTGCGGCTTTGGAGGTGACAGAACTGAAAACATTCGTATCTAGCATTCCTCCAAGGAGTTTGACAGGTATCTGTGCTGCTTCCAAGAGATCCTTGGGCTGCTGCTACAGACTGCAGGCATGGCTTCTGAAGGGCCTGAGGACCCTCAAGACTCACCTTCCACTTGCTTTTCCTGTTGGCATCCTCTTTCCATCTTCTTTCTTGGTTTGCTCTTCTGGGAGCTTTCCCTTAGACAGGCCCTGCTGCAGGATACCTGCCCAGTTATGTGCATACTATCTTTGTCCAATGGCCTCCAGCCCCAAGCAGAGCTGGCAGAACTCTCCTGGCTTCAGTGACCCAGAGTCAACTTGGTTTTGACCCTTCTCACTGGCTTCAAAATAAATTCCTCATGCTGCTATAGTACTGTAGGTGGTTTTCCTAGTTGGCTACCTGAACAGCACGCCCACCTGCTCCAACCACGGCCTCCTCTAGCATGCACTGTCATGTTTCCTTTTACATGTGCACACTGTGGGATGCTGTCTGTTTTACTGACTGGAGGATCAGTTCTTCATAGAAGAAAACCTGACGTACCCTCCGTTTTCTCTTTGAGCTCAGATGAGTGTCATCTGCATAGACGTTTAAAAATACTTTGTTGCAGTGAAAAAACAAGCCAATAAATAGTGGAGGGGGTGGGGACAAAGACGTTCATTCTGTGAGTTGGCTTAGCATTGGCTGCTCCCAGGCGGTTACAGTCACGCTCAGGTTAGGCTCTGCTTGTGGTCTCGCAGGGAAGGCTCATCCTCCTGTGATGTTGCAGAGGGTGGCCTTAAATCTGTCTCTGTCTCTCTCCGTTTTTCCTGGGCGTGGGTGCAGGTGTAGATCTTGGCCTAACCTTGTAAGCACACGCTGTCTCCAAGGCAGTGTGATCCAGAATCGGTGAGCAGGGCATCTGAGCCAGGCTGTGAGGTTCAAATCCCGAGTCTTCCACTTTCAGCTGTATATTGCATGTGAGTTAGCGTTCCCATGCCTCAGTCTCCCCATGCGTGAAACTGTGGTACTAATATCCACATTGGTGGTGGTGGGTTACTGTGGTGAGGACTAAATTAGCTATGATATCTGAATTAAGACATATGAAAATGCTCATCAGAGTGGGGCGGTGAGGATGTGTATGGTGGCAAAATGTATCCATGATTATTAAAAATGGTATTATTAGAGAAAGCAAAACCACACACACATATGTTGAATATATGTGATATATGAAACATCTGCTTGCCGGGCGGTGGTGGTGCACGCCTTTAATCCCAGCACTTGGGAGACAGAGGCAGGCGGATTTCTGAGTTCGAGGCCAGCCTGGTCTACAGAGTGAGTTCCAGGACAGCCAGGGTTACACAGAGAAACCCTGTCTCGAAAAAACCAAAAAAAAAAAAAAAAAAAAAAAGAAACATCTGCTTGGCAATCGTGTGGTGGCACACTCGTTTAGTGCCTGCCCTCTGGTGGCGGACACCGCCATTGTGTCCTTGAGTTCGAGTCCAGCCTGTTCTCCCTGTGTCACTCTCAGTGAGATTCATGGGGGGGAAAAATTCAAAGAGCTTGCTTAATGGTCCAGGGCAAGTGTGAACCTGCAGTAAGGGGAGAAGGGAAGAGGCAGCAGATCCACCCAACCTCCTGACTTTAAGAGATCGGAATCTAGATGACACCTACCACTGGATGCCCGGCCCCTCCCAGTGTGACCCAGTCAATACCACGCTCATCCCCAAAACAAGTGGTTTTTACACCCTAGCTGATGCAGACATTGGATGCTTGTGAGTTTGAGGCCAGTGAAAAAGCTGCAGTTTGTTCATTGTCTGTTCTATCGGCTCACAGCAGACATGGTTGGAGCTTGATGAATCCCATCACTTTCTTCTGACCCCAGGGAAATTCATCCTTCCCAGCTTCTCGGCAGCTACTGGGAGACGTGTGTCTACTGGGGCAGGAAACAGAAGATGTGATAGAATTCAGAGAAAATGTGAGCTTCCAACTCCTGAGCCTCTCTCCGTGACTGAAGAGGAGGGTTCCTCTAGGTGAGCCGCTGTCAGTATGTGGCCCTGAATGTCTGAGAAGAGCAGAGACCCCAAGCCAACCTATCATAATCATGCACCCGAGGAAGAAGCTACACATGAGGGAACGTGGTGTGACTTAAGGGGTATGATTTATTAAGAACTCTCCTCTTGGAATTCTGCAACAAGACATGCTTCATGCCCTGGTCATGGTTCCAGCAAGATCTGTCATCCGCATTAGTGGTTAATGACATGATTTCTGGCTGTTTCCTTTCGATTGAACCAGGGCTTGCTTTCACTCTGTTATCACTTTGCTCCCCTGATAATCCCACAATCCCCAACACCTGCCAATGTTATCTCCCGAAGACAGCACAAATCAAACCAGATCACACCCGAAGACAGCACAAATCAAACCAGATCATGCCGGTCTCTGGCTTAAGTGCCATCAGTTCACCTTCCTCCAGGCCAAGCTGAATCAAAGGCAGATACCAAGTTGTGGCTTGACAGTTCCCTCTCGGTGCGCCTCCTATAGCACCACAGTTCCATAAACTGCCTCCTTCTCTGTGCCTGTCTCTGCAGGTCTTCCCTTCCTGCCCCTCCATTTCTCCATTGTGTCTCTTTATTAGTGCCTTTATACCCTGAACATATTCTGGAAACATCTTCCTCATTCTACCCATTTCCTGGGTCTTCCTCACTAGAATATAAATGCAAACAAGGCACAAGGCCTCTCTGTCTTATTTATGGTCATAGCTCCAGAGTCTAGTATGGGGTCTCATACCTGGTAGTTGCTCAAACAGATTCTTTGGCAAATGGATACGTTAGAGAAATGTTTATCAGCATCATGGCGGGTGAGCCCTTCTCTTAAAGCAGGCTGCCTTGGAATTTGACCTCTGGCCGATCAGCTAATTTGTCAGCCATTCTTCTTGACCCATAGTCCCTTCAGCAGAGTTCAAGGCTCCCCATGACACAAAAGAAAGTGACCATGACACTGGGCAGCAAAGAACCTATGACTAGCTATTGTCTCTGGAATATGACATCTCTGAGATCTGGGGGTTAGCTTGCCCCTGCAGTGTTGCCTGGGTTATCCTTACTATACAGAAACATCTGAAATATTTCCATCTCATGGATCAGTTCATATCTAGTGTTTTGAATGAATAAGAAATTCAAAGCCAGAATCTGAGAATGAGAAACTTGTGAGGAAACTGAGTCAGAGCAGCGAGGGACACTGCCTAAGGCCCTTGGCTCACTGGTTCACTTGTATGGTCACTGCTGGAGACATTTACCATTCTTTTTAATTGCATAATTCTGGGGAATCCCTACCCTAGGGTCACCAATACAGAACAGACCAATTCCCACTCAAGAAAGCAAACGCACCAACTCTTACCTTCTCAGACTCCCTTGCAGCTAGGGCACAGGCATGCCCCCAGTTTTGGTTTACTGAACAATGCTTGAAAACTCAAAAAAGCAAGAGTTTCTCACAGGAACTTGAAGAGCTGGCCCACAGGGTCGAGTTCCCAGGAAGCAAAGCAGCACTGCCACCAAAGGAGCTAGGGTTTGTGCTCTAAGATGCTAAGAATCCAACTATGGCGACTTGCTCTCATGGGAGGTAGCAGTGGTGCACATCCCAAACAAGTTAACACGTGACCTTGCTGTGCGGTCCCCAGCCTTTTGTGTCTTTTGGATAGGTCTATGCTTTCTGAAGGTTCCTGAGAGCCCTCTGGGAAGTAGGGTTACTCTTCACTCCTCTCTGTGAATCGGACATGGCCATGCCAGCCTGGGACTGAGATGACTCATGGCTGCTCTGTGTCTTTATTTGTACAGAGGTCTTGGAGGACCCAGCAGAGCACATGCAATACACTGGATCTCAGGACATGAATTGGGCACTGGGTGAGGTGCAGAGAATGTCTGGGCCTCTTGAGGGCCCTGATCCTTATCTCAAGGACTGTGGAAAATCTGCTTAGGACTCAAGAAGAGGAGTCACTAAAAGAGTGTAAACTGTCTGGGGACCACACTGGGCTGCATGTCTTCCCTCTACTGAGTGCTTCCTCAGAGATGAACCTGGCCTTATGGAACCCAGCTGGAACAAGTGACAGAGCATGCTGGCTGCCACCCATATCCTCTCAGGAGGGGTCAACTTCATTTCCTCTGTACCTCCAGGACTGTCTATGCCTCCGCAGTCCTGGGGAACATTGCCAGCATTCAGTGTGTGGGGACTGAGGGGCGACTGGCAAAGCTCAGAGGACCTCGGACGGATACTGGAACTGTCCCTGGAGGGCTGTCTTAGCTGTGTATGCCAGTTCACTGAGCAGCCTGGAGAAATGTCTTCAGTCTCTAGCCATTAACTTGTGGAGGTACAGACAGCCCCAGAGGCACAAAGAAAGACAGAGACGAGCAGATCCCCAAGTGATCCCTGAGACTGTCCTCGAGCTGCCATCTCCCCTCACATGTGAAAACATGTACATGCTCAAGCGTGAACATGTATATACAAAACCACATGCACACACTTGTTGGGCATAGGAAGAGGAAGGAAGAGACAGAGGCAGAGACAGAGACACAAAGGTACCCAGAAAGAATAAGCCATGCCCTAGAGAATGAGTGTGGGCTTCCCAAGAAAAGTCACTCTTGAGGCTGTGATGGCACACACCTTGGGAGGCAGAGGCAGGCAGAGCTCTGTGAATTCAGGGCTAGCCTGGTCTACATAGTGAATTCCAAGATAGCCAAAGCTACATAGTGAGACTGCCTCAGAAGGAGGAGAAGAAGGAGGAAGAAGAAGAAAAGAAAGAAGAGGAGGAGAAGGAGAAGGAAGAGGAAGAAAAGAAAGAAGAGGAGGAGGAGGAGGAGGAAGAAGAGGAAGAGGGAACCCCCCTCAACTGTCCTGTAATGATGAAATTGGCATGGAGAGATGGCAGTGGACAGGATATGGGTCTCTGGTCCATGAACAGCTTCTAGTACAGGAGAGAAGACAGGCATAAAGAGAGAAAGACAGTCTTCATCATGGTGGCAACAGATGTATCAGGAGTAAGGGAAGATGCCACAAGAGGGTGTGTGTGTGTGTGTGTGTGTGTGTGTGTGTGTGTGTGTGTGTGTGTGT